>OX421975.1:102446201-103646201 GCA_949128135.1 Parasteatoda lunata
ACAATTTTCGAAAATCTACGTCAAATGCAAATCTTAACAATTTTTATGATTAACTTTTTTCCCCTAGAATTTTACGGTAGTTTGTGGTCAGACTTATATAATTTGGTCCCGATTTTAATTGGTTATGCCGCTCATCTACCGAAAATTACTGTAATCGAATAAAAAATGCTGATTTGTTTAAAAAAAAATTCATTTTGACGAAATTTTGAGGATCGAGTTAAATATACATTTTTCTTTCCTGTGTAAAAAATCGTTCGCCAATACTTTCGCCAAAACACTAGGGGGGTCATGGAGGTTAAGACTCCACAATTTCGAAACCGATTATTTGTACACAGGCCGCCTTTACTTCCCAGATAAGCTGGTAACCATCGATCATTTTATTGGTATGAGAACTATTATTATTTTAAGTTCATTACCTTGAAATTTCAAACATAAAACGTAAAATATATATATTTTAAAACTTAATGAAAAAAGTTTTTTTTTCTCCATCTATTTCCTCGTTCAGTTGTAGAGGGCTGCGCAAATTCAATCTAATCCTATTTCGATATAATATTTAGAATAGAATTTTCCCAAATAGAATTTTTAGTGAAAAAAAAACTTATGTTATGACAAAAAAAAAAAAAAAAAAAAAAAGAGAAAATAAACTTTATTTTCTTTTTAAAAAAACAGTAATACCGTTCACACAGCAAATTTTCTAACTTAATTTAGTGTTTAATGTTTATCTAGCTTCATATATGAAAGTTATAAGCTTCATATATGAAATATATGTTTTTCTAATTTTTTTTCTTAATGTTTTATTTTATTTCCTTGAACTCGTTTTAATTATCCTAATTTTATGAATATCCCAATTTTAATTTTCAATGATATCCGGGTAATTGCCCTTGAAAAACTCATAAATGAAATCCACATTACTCCCTCTCCCCACTGAAATAAATAATGTTCAGCTGCATTCATAAAAAAGTTGTCATGTGAAAACAGCAGAAACTTAAAGCTTTAATCTTTTAGTGTCGCCATCTATTGCAGTAGTTTAGAACTATCCATTACTGTTCTTTCTTTCAAATAAAAAAATTTCCGTGAAATAATTCTATTTTGTATTTGATATATTATATTCAATATTCAAAATATTATATTCTACTTGTAAAAATCATATGGAATTGTAAATGTAAATTATGTAAAAGTGTATATTTGGGCCATCAGATGAATACTTTTTATTACCTTTTTTATTTGATAGATTTTTGGTTAAAGTTTCAATTCGAAATTCAAATTTAAAATATTCAAAATTATAGATCTATCAATTTAAGTGCAAGGCAAGGAGAGTATGCTGATATCATGTTCTGTTTTCCCGAAGAAAAAAAATTTTAAATTAATACCTCCTTCATATATGGGAAGCTTTAATTTTTAAATGATCGTTACAATTTCCGATTGTTCTGCATCTGTTATTTTTTAAGAGTAATATATATATATATATATATATATATATATATATATATATATATATATATATATATATATATATATATATATATATATATATATATATATATATATATATATATATATATATATATATATATATATATATATTTATTTATTTATTTTAAGTTTACAACTTTTTCTTTTGATGAGTTAATGGTCGCCGCTAAGAAATTGCTTAAAGCAGTGGTTTCCAAAAATTGTTCCGTCATGGTAAAATCACGTGGGTAAAATCATTTTTTTTAAACCAATAGTAGTTTTTGAAACTAAAAATCTATGTAACTATTTATGTCTAAAAAGTAGTTTATATTTTATTAATTATTCAGGGTGTTTATATTAAATAATTTATGCAAAATAGCGAAAAGTATTAAAGTTTAAAAACATATTTTTTATTCAATAACAATACATTGGATAAATCATGAAAGGAATATGCATTTATAAAAAATCTACCAGTATTATTTATCTAAATTTTCAATTAAAAATAAAATTATGGAATTCAGGAGTAAAGAATTATGTTTCTCTGATAACTATTCTTAGCGCATAAGATATTTTTTTATTTGTTCCACCTTCGTGATCAAACTTCTTTTTGTCATTTTTCGAGTTTGCAGCAATTACTAAGAACGAATTCGGATGACGCTCCGAATCCAATATCTGACTTAAAGCTTAATTTTAAAACTATTACTGATACTTAATAAAATATGTCATTATTACCATTGAATATTTTCAAAATAGTTGTCTTTTTTTGTTACACTCAACTGCTAACGAATTTTATTTATAAAGTCAGGTTCCGTCGATGCTTGACTATTTAGGACAGAGTTAGCTGGTTAATCCATAGTTTAAATAAACCACGTTCCTGTTTTTTTAAATATTTTTTTAAATTTTTTTTAATGAAGTTTTATTTGAAAATTTTAATTATAATTTCTATTTTATATTAATTCTTTCAATTAAAAAAAATATGAAGTTTTCTCTTTTTTTTTTTTTTTTTTTTTTTTTTTTTTTTACAATTTTGACTTTATTCGCTAATGGGAATATCTTTCTTCTTAACCTTAAACTAACATAACAATGCAATTTTTACGTAGATTAAGTTAGCCCGAAAAATATCTATGTAAAGTAAATTAATGTGCGCAAATTTAAATGGCAAATTTACTGCTATTTGCAGAGTGACCCGAACTAGTAACCCAAGTCGGATATTCCATCAGAGCAAAGAGCTATGCCAGAACTTCACTGGCATGGCTTTCGGATTGGGACATGTTATGAGACAGCCTGCAGACTCAATTCCCCAAAAAAATATGAGGGGGTAATCTCAGGAAGGCTGTATATGCAGACATATGCTGTATATGCGACATATGCTGTATATACAGACAGGCAGTTTAAGTTTTTGACTGAATTGAAGATTGCCATCATTAAAACGTAAAAAAATATTGGTGCTACTGGCATTCAAGGCTTGGTAAATTATCCTATATTCCAAGCATCCTGTATTTCAAGTCTTATATAAATATGTCGTATATATTCCATAAGTCATAATTCTTGATGGTCCCATCAAATTATTTTGATGCTTTATGTTGGTTTCAGTGTGATTCTTGGTGGTCCAACATCATTTGATGGTCGCCATCATCCAACATTTCCATTATGCGTTCATGAGTTTTGATATGCCAACAAACTTCCATCATTCCATTATGGAAAGTGCTACTTTAGTACTATGATGGTTAACCATTAAGAGTTTGATTTTCATTGATTTGAATCCGTGATGGTCCATGATGACTCCAACTATACATTTATTTCCATGATGGTTTAATGCGAATTTTTGTCGGTTTTCAGGAATATACGATTGAAACAATTTGGGTTTTCTTTTATGTTGGACCATCATAAATCAGTCCGAATTCCTACATTGGGGTGTTGGTTTCTTATGTTGGATACCATCAGAAATATAATGGTTCATGATGGAATCATTGATGGTTAGCATCAAGATTATGTTGGTGATTCAATGGAAAACCATCAAAAATTTTGACTTGGCTTTTATAAAAATTTTGACAAAACTTTGACTGGCCCTAATAAAGGTGGTTTAAATTCCGTGGAATACTCTCCCAACTTTTCTTTCTTTCTTTTTTTTTTAAATATTCGAGATTTTTCCTGTCCAAGATGTGAGTTATTCTTTATGAAAATATGTTCGTAAAAACACTTTATTATTATCCATGTTTTGTTCGAGTTGCTTTATTTTGTGTTATGTCGCAAAATCAAGGTGACTTAATTCGTGTGCTAGGAACTGTACCCTTACTATGTTATATATTTCTGCGGCCTATTTATCAATCTCGTTCCTTTTCATCATTCTATTAATTGAAACAAATTGAGAATTACATTTCGTTGGAAAGATTTGGAGCAATATTATAATAAATCACACTTTTTCCATAGTTATAGATTTACATCAAACTTTCTAAATAGTTACTTTGCAGGTGTTCGAAGAAAAAAACAGAAATATTATACATCCAGACATCTTATTTCCTACTTAAAAATTTTGAATTTTTTTCACCAGAAGCGCTTTTATAACAAATTTGAAAATGTGGCTTATTATTTGGCCATTATTTTTCTTTCTTTAATCCACTGATTGATTTTATTAATAAAATTTAAAATTTTATTTTCTTATCAATTGTAATTTTGCTAATATTCTTTATTAATGCCCATATAAGTAATAATATCACCAGCACACAGCCCATTCTACATACAATATTACGATACTACGTACAACTGGAGATGTGATAAAAAAAATTAATTTTTAGATAGCCCCCTGTATTTGGATTGATGAAAAACAAAATCGGAACTCGATAACGAAGTTTAGATCAATTGGAATAATAAAAGGCCGTGACTAAATCAATGAATGAAAGGGGGGAAATACAAAAGAAAACTTCGAGAGAGGATATGGACGTCAATCTAATTTAAGGGACAATAGTCTAACGGAGGAGAAGTAAATAAATTCTGAAAAGTATTTAGAATTTCTGCATACTTAAATATTTCAACATTTCCATGTATTTCTACTTCAAATACTTTAGTTTAAGCAAATTTAAATATGCCACCATGCTACAGTATGCAAAAATCTAAATGGTCTAAATCCGGAATAAAAAATTTTACCCTCTTTTGTAGATGTGCATGAGCTTTAAAGACTCAAATAAATAAATAAATAAAAATATTCCAAACATACAGTGCGCAAAAATTAAACCGACCACACTGATTAACTTCCAACTCCGTGCAAAAAAAAAAAAAAAAAAATTTACGTGCAAAAAATAACTTTTAATAAATAATTATTATTTTTTATTATTTTAATTAAAAATCGTGCAAATAGTTTTTTAATTCTTAAGATATATAGTTTCTTTTATCATTTTCAAAGAATGTAGTTTTACATGGCAAAATACAAAATCTGAGATAAAAATAGTTTCTAAGAAATCAAATTTTAAAAAATTATGTAGATTTTTCATCCTTATTAACATTGTTGGGAAGTTTTCCTTTAAATTCATTATAATATTTATTAAAACTTTTGAGTAATTGCTTTGAATTAAGCATTTTAAAAAGTTTCCCTAATAAGAATTAAATTATATTTCCAGACACATAATAATCTGGAGTACATGTCCTACTCACATATCAATTAGTTTTGAACTCAAGAAAAGCAATTTATTAAAAGTTTCTCTTAAATGTGGACAAAATGTTCTAGGCAGCTCTCTTTTCAAATGCATTACTGTCAAAACCGTTGCGTCTTTTAATTACTCCTTACGCAATGTTTGCTAATATCTGCAGATAATAGTTTCTAAAGCACGCGTGATATTTAAAACTTCATTCTTTTTTACAAAAATTCATTTAAAGCAGATATTGGATATTCGTTGTAAATTTACCACTAAAAAGAAAATTTCGTTGCTAAATATCTTTCATTCTTTTCGGATGATTTCAGCATTTTATTAATTACATTATAAAATGTTACATTTATAATTACATTTATAAAATATTAATTGCATTACATTTATTTAATTACATCATATTAATTTCCTTGCATTAATATTAATTACATTACATTGTATTAATAATTGCATTAATAAAATATTAATTACATTTTATCAATTGCATGTTATCCAATTAATGCGTAGAATTTTTTAAAAATAATTTTTAATTTCTATTTCTTAACCCTTTGATACAGATTTTTCATCAAATATATTTTTCATACTTCTTTACTATTTTGTAGATCAAAATAAGTGAAAAATATTGTATTTAGTATTTTAATAATTTATGGTTATAAAATACTGAATGAAACACCGGTGTCTTTTTCTGCGTTAAAGGTGAAATCCGTCAAACACGGCTCACTTCCAAACAATAATTTTTCAAATTTGCACTTATTTAGATCTATGAGAAACTTAGATCATTGAAATTTCTTTAATTCACAAAATCAATTATTGATAAATTTTTGAATATGAATTTTAAAAAAAATTTCAAACTACTTTCTTTGAATTTTATTTTTTAGTACAAATATAATTCCGACAATCTAACAGATTTTTTTAGTAACTATTAGACTGTTTTTTATAATTAAAAAGTACCAAAATATGTTACCACGCCAACTACAATCGCCAAGGCGCCTAATTGATTTTAAACTATAAAAATTAAAATAAAATACATGTAAATGTTTTCCCGGGGTTGGTTACGATATGCACTTCGACTTGGTCCCTTTCTCTGATGTTTTTTTAGTTTCTGGCGGGCCACTGACCGAAAGTTGCCAAGACTTAGCTTTTTATTCTACCACAGATCACAATGCGGAAATCTCACCTTTTTATTTCTCGCTTTGACAGAAAGAAGCGGTTTTTATTAATTTTGATCGATTAGTATTAATCCCTTAGCTTGTGCGCTCGAGTAAATTCGAGCACGCTAAACAGGCCAAATTGTGAACACTAGGGATAATTCGAGCGGTATTGTATTTTATGCTGCTTTAATTCTTCACACTCGAATGTAATCGAGAAGTGAAAATAACAATGTGAAAGCTAGGAAAAAAGAATAGTTTTATTGATATTTATCATTAGCATAGGATTGTAAGCAATAATACTTATTTATTCAAGAATAAAATATAGCCTTTTTCCATGGAACAAAAGCGCACTATATCAAAATTGTCCACCAAAAGAAAAGTTGAACCAGGAGCGGACAATGTTCTAAAGTGTGTTTTTTACATTTATTTATTTATTTATTTATTTTTTTGGCCGGTTGCTTTCAATTTTCTATTTAATAATATATAATTGATTTTATGACAGTCTCAAGATATGTAGCTACATTATTTTCAAACGTGTTTTTTAGTCTAATATTTCAAAAAATTTAAGTTAAATAAAAGAAGAAGAAAATATATCAGAAAAGCTCGTTTTATATATGATACCGTGGTCCACTAAGGGAGAATCAGGCGATTACGTATACGTGATCACTGTCCTGAACGATTTAACTATTGTAGTTTTCGTATATGTAAGTGTGGAATTTTGCAATCGAAATTTCAATCACTTTCTAACAAGCTAATGCTCTGAAATTTTTAATCGTGACTCGTGCATGATAACCAAGCTAAGTTAAAACGTTATATGACCACTACTAGCAGAATTTGCAGCGGAAAAAGTTAATCGACAGTTAAAATATTGACAGTTAGACCACTTTTTTGTCTTACTAGATAAGAGTAGAGAGCTTAAATCTTACATGGAATTCTCTGTTGGACGACAGTAAAAATTTCAATAGACAAAGAAAACAATATTTGTACTTCAAAATAAAATTTATTGTCGATCAAAATTTCGATTATTTTCTGACTAGCCAGAGTGCTCAAATTTAATTCCAACTCAGTGTTTGATGTGAATATAAATTACAATTACTTCGTAAATTGTTTTCATTTAATTTTTCTCCATTTAAAAATTTGATCTCTTTTTGACGAATAAATAGACTACAGAAAAAGTAGAAACTTTTTTAAAAATAAAAACTACGTTTTTCAAGTTGTCTAAAAAGGGAAAAATAATTTTCGTTCTATTTATACTAAAATAATTCAAACTGAGAGTAAATGAACGCCGATCTCCTTATTTTCGTAATTTATCAAATCCAAACATTCCCCTTATTCCTAAGTGATGAGCCTATATTTTTTTCTCGTTTTTCTGTCTAATATAGTTATTTTTTTCCTTTAATTCTATTTGGAGATATATATATATTTTTCAATTTTAATTCTATTAGTTGATTTTTTTATATAATTTTTTTTTAATAAAGAACTATTATTTCAATAACTTTTAAGTTATAGATTTTTTAAGTATGTCCTTTTATTAAAAAATAAAAACTTCAAGGTTACAACAATTGAGGTTAACCTGAACTTATTATTTACCCTCAATACCCGTAGAATTTCATGAATGGTTTTTAGAATTGATTCTGATTAAACAAGAAAAAACATGTTGTAATTATTATTTCATCCAATTACAAGCGGTCTCTTTCCCATTTATTTGTTATTCTTTCTTTTACTACGACTATTCTAGTCCAGTACATTTATTCGATTAAGAATGGGGGGTTTTTTCCCTTGAAAAATTATTTTATGGAGAAAGAAACATGACCCTTTGTAATAACTTTTATAAATGTCTCAAACTTATTTATTATTGTTATTTTTATTTTCTTTATCAATTGTGAAATAATTTTAATTTATTTCAATATCTTTTTTTAAAATCTTAGTACTGTGATTGCTGAAACTAATTTTTATCTTTCTTTTTTTCAGGTATTGTAATATATTCTGTAGATTCATCTTTATTTAATAAAATACCATGGGTAATATATATTTTTCTTTTTTACTTGTATTAAAATAACTTTGCAATTTAAAAAATCACTTTTATCTGTAATATTGTTCGTTTATATATATATATATATATATATATATATATACCATAATTATAACCAGCGATGAACAATCGATCCAATTTTGAGTTCATTACAGTCCGTAGCCCTGTAGTTTTAAACCCACCCCAAAAGACAATAAAACTCCTGGATCAAGTATCGAAACAAATTCGTGAAGGGCTTTTCGTTGGAACTAACCCCACCCCGTATTCGCATCACGCAACAACCTCTCGCGTTTAACTCGAAGGCAAAGAGATTCTGACCCAAGATGCATCTACCACTGCGGCTGTTTTATGGCAGCACTGTGATCAGCTCGACCCGGGAGCAGAATTCGTCTTGACCGAGCCATCCTTGAGATTCAAATGTGTGCCACCTCATTAAGAGGCGAGCGTTCTATCCATTTTACACTATCCGGCCAAAAGTATCCGGACACCCAGTGTTATGGATTTAGAGCATCCCATAGCACATATTAAATTATGTTGGCCCCCCTTTTGCATCGATGACATCCTGCACATATCTGGGAAGACTTTCTACTGGTCTTTGATAGGTGGCCATAGGAATTGACTTCCAGGCTTCTATCACAGCTGAAGTGAGTGCTTGCAGTAAGGAGGATCCATTTGGCTGGTTACGTCATCTGAGCTCTAATTCGTCCCAAAGGTGTTCTATGGAATTTAGATCAGGTCTTTGAGAAGACCAGCCTGCTCCATCGTCCAGCTGAGAAGAACATCCATTTCGTCAAACCACGTCTTTGCATGCTCCGATGGAGCAGTTATCCCGCTCGAAGAGGCCTGCCCCCGAAATATTTTCATAGAGTTGAGAGTGCAGCATTATCCAGAATGTCCCCATACTTATCAGAGTTGATGTTTCCAACGGGCTTACGGACACAAGCCAAACCGCGAGAAATTTTATTAATATTTTCTCATCAAATTAAAATAAGAAATAATTCGTTAATAAAAAATGTCTCCCTTATAACTAACTTCAACGATTCTTTTAGCTTTCATTTAAGCAAAAACTATAAGGTAGCTTATTTGTTTCATTTTCGCTTATGTATATATCCCAAAAGTAACTAAATTAGATACAGCACCGGAAATGTGAAAACAACTGTCGAATATAGGATAATGAAAATTTTCCTTCCTCCTTTTAAATATTTTTAAAGCAAAATAGTTTTTTGTTCGATGTTTGACAATGATACCTGCAATAGCTGCCGATACGAATTCCGCACCAAGCTTGCACCGACCGCAGTGCTGACGTAAAATATCCTCAGTGATAGTTCTAGAGTTCCCTTGCCGTCAGGCTAATTGTGGGAGGTTTTCGTGGTTTCCCTCTCCATGTTACGTAAATGCTGGTTTGTTCCATCAAAGAATTTTCCACGAATGCAAATTTCTCCCAACATTTTTTCTATGAGTTTCCTTGGCTTCTGTACTGGGTTCAAAATTACAAGGACACGGAGTTGAACATTAGTAGTCTTAAACCAAAAATTGGGTGGACTGTTCAACGACGGTTATAAAAGAAAAGAAAATCACTTAGGGTTTCACAGCTGAAAAAAAATTTAGTTATAGAGTTTTAAATACGAAGACGTCATCTGAACATCTGTAAGATACTTGACCCACCCTGACGACAACAATGATTATTCTTATAAATAAAGAAAATTGTTAAATTAGTTAGGAAAACGAAGCTCGTAATTGTCCATTTCCGTAAACAGGCATTTCAGGCTGTGTCAATTTCTGTAAACAGGCATTTCGGGCTGTGTCCATTTCCGTAAACAGGCATTTCGGGCTGTGTCAATTTCTGTAAACAGGCATTACGGACTGTGTCCATTTCCGTAAACATGTGTTTTGAGCTATGTCCATTTTCATAAACAGGTATTTCGATCTATGTCCATTTCTATAATCAGGCATTTCGAGCTGTGTCCATTTCCATTGACTTGTGTTTCAAGCTGTCTCCACATCCATAAACAGGCATTTCGGGCTATGTCCATTAACATGCATTTCGAGCTGTGTCCATTTCCATTGACTTGTGTTTCAAGCTGTCTCCACATCCATAAACAGGCATTTCGGGCTATGTCCATTAACATGCATTTCGAGCTGTGTCTATTTTCGTAAACGCGCATTTCGTTCTGCTTCTAGATTTAAAAACTCACCGCCGACCTGAGAAATATCATATCACATCGAGAAAGTTGTTTTCTTTAATCAAATAAATTCTATGAATTTCCCCCCCTTCCTTTTCATATGTACTGTTGCTATAGGAAAAGCCTATATTTCCCATCAGCGATTGTGTGCTTTCGATTAATTCGTGATTTATAATTCCTTAATCACGTTGTTCTTTGACGCCTTACATACATCCATTTCAATTTAATCAGCGCTATGTTCTCTCCAGTCTTAATATCTTTGGCGAGGAAATATGTGAAAATAATCTTTGTGAATTACAAATTTAACATACTTCATTATTTTGATTGTTTTTAGCAATGTTTCATTTTTTCGTCGTAAATAGTGAGAAATTTTTTTTTATTCTTTTGTTCAGAATTTAAATATTGTTTATTAATATATTCCTTGCGATATTATTTATTTGAAATGGATGAAAGTACTTTGTAAGCCGGTAAGTTATTTTTAGACTTAACCACATAAAAGTAATAACTTCAAAACATTTATAGTTAAATCATTCTTTTGTTTTGGAAATGAGATATTGCTTGGTATGTATATTTCATAACGGAATTAGGGCAATAAAATAATAAATCAACAAATTTTCAAATTTTGAAAGGGAGCCTTTTCTGGTGGAGGGAAGGGCACCACGTATTCCATGTATGCAGATAGCGTACTCTGCATATTTTGAAAGAAAAATCCAAAAACTTGCAAAGTACTTATCTGGAGCCGTCGTGACTTGTGGGATAGAGCGTTCATCTTTCAATGAGGTGAACCGGGTTCGAATCCCAGAAACAGCTGGTCGATACGAAATCCGCATCCGGTTTGCACCGACCACTGTGCTGAAGTAAAATATCCTCAGTGGTAGACAGATTATGGGTTAGAGTCCCCTTTCCGTCAGACTCATCGTGGGAGGTTTTCGTAGTTTTCTTCTTCATGTAAAGCAATTGCGGCTTAGTTCCATCATTAAGTCCTCCACAAAGAAAAAATTCTCCCAATGCGATATTCTGGAGTTCCCTTGTCTTCCGGATTGGTATCAATATTACAAGGCTACAGAGGTTCAACAACGGTTATAAAATAATAAAAAAGTACTTATCTGGAAATATTACTGTGAAACAGATTGAAATAAATACAGCTTTTAAGAAAATTCTCTCTCTCTCTCCCTATCTCTGTATATATATATATATATATATATATATATATATATATATATATATATATATATATATATATATATATATATATATATATATATATTACTAATTTCAAACAGTGTTTGAAATTAATTTATTGCTTGAGACTTTTGAAACATTATGATTTGACAAGTTATACATTTATGTAATTAAATCCTAAATGTTGGTGTAAATTCTGAGAATATCTCCTTTCCCAAACTATTCAATTTTATTTCTTGCAAAGAAGACCTTAATCCACAACAAAATTTAGATTTCCCTCGAAGTTATACCAATCTTCGTCGGACAATTCCCTTCCAGAATTATTATTTAAATCCCTTTTTAATTACTATTATGTCCTTGATCCTCGAATTTTATTCTAGATTCCTTTTCTAATTAGGATACATCTGTCAAAGATTCCAAAAAAGAATATTCCTTCACCATGCTCTCAGCCCTTTTCTACGCTAGAATCTACCGCTACCTTCCCACGACATCAATGGCCGGAGCCTATTGGTTAAAACCTCCGTTGGAAGTCCCAATGATTTAGATCTTTCGCCGTCCTCTAGATTTGGCGAGCAATTGATTTTTAAGTTGTCTCAAAACTCCTCGCCAAAGTGTCGCCGTGATTCCTCTTACTTTTTCTTCCCCTGTATCGTTGTTTCTCAGACAATGTATGATGTGAAAGGAGAAACAATTTTACAGGGTAATTTCCGAATTTCTTATTTTTTGGCGAAGAAAAGGCTTTCTACCGGCGGCGCTATTTTTTCCCCCTTGTATAATAAATTGATGCTGCGTTTAGTTTATTTCTGTAATAGTTTTCATTGTAAAAAGGAAACTATTGTTGCCCTTTTCTTTAAGTAAATTGACCCACGCATTTTTAAGTCAGTAAAAAAAAAAAAAAAGTTAATACGCATATTATTTTTGCAGTAGTGTAATAAAAATAACAAGCGAAGTTTTAAAGAAATTTAATTTAATTAAAAATTCGTGTTCTAAGTTGAATATTTTAAACAAACGAATAACAAAAAAATCCATGCATTGTGAAGGAAATATGCCAGCTTGTAAAATTAATCAACAAAGAAAGACACTCTAAATTCATTTTTTTTATTGTTTTAAAATGTTCATGTAAATGTATTGTATTGTTTAAATGTTATTTTCGCATATAAAAAGGCGTGCTATTTTTAAGTAGCTGTAAATCTTATCTTTGAAAAAAGCCTTCACCATTTCGAATTGTAAAAGTTTTCTGTGGGTTTAAGAGGGAAAAAGAGGATTTTTCTTCGATAGTAATGCATTCTAACTTTCATGACTTATTTTATCAATGTTGTATTTTTAATTTTACACTGAACTCATCAATATCGTTTTTTCTATATTTGAAAAGTAAATAATTATAAATATATTTTTTTTTTAAATTAGAAAGTTATTAAGACAGTTTTTTTAAAGACATTTTTTGTTGTCATTTTTTTATTTTTACTCAGTGTATAAAGAATATTGACTTAAAAAAAGCATGAAGTACTTTAACTTAAGCATATTAAACGCATTGACTTAAGCATATTAAGTACAATAAATTAGGTCCATAAAACACTTTGATTCAGTTTTATAAAACGCATTGAATTTAACTTATAAATCGCGTTGAATTAAGGTTATAAAAAATATTGACGTAAGCTTATGACTTCGGATTATAAGCACGTTGAATTAAGTTTATGAAGCAAGTGTAATTAAGCGTATAAGCTAGTTAAATTAGACGTATAAAACACGTTGAATTAAACTTATAAAACATTGATCTTGAAGAGTTGATGTACCAACTACTATGCATAAAATTCATTTAATATGTTTTTTTAATCTTTAACTCATTAACGATTCAACACGTAAAAAGTCGTATTTTTACTCTTCTCAGCATATTAAACCGGTTTTTCTATGTTATTATAGCGAAATGGTTTATCTTGGCATTTGATAGGGAAATGGTGTATCTTGGCAAAACATTCTCCCAATTTAAGGCATTTTTTAAACCGCCTTGGGATTTAATTAAATTCTGTGTTGCGTTTTTCTAAATTAGTCAACTTAGCTGATGCTTTAATAAATTTTCCAGCATTTAAAAATATTTGTGAATTTTGGACCC
Organism: Parasteatoda lunata; assembly: GCA_949128135.1. Classification (NCBI taxonomy): domain Eukaryota; kingdom Metazoa; phylum Arthropoda; class Arachnida; order Araneae; family Theridiidae; genus Parasteatoda; species Parasteatoda lunata. The sequence continues at coordinate 102,459,953 of OX421975.1, forward strand.
AACATCCTTTAAATTTTATTTTAAATTGAATGTTGATGCATACATTTTGCTACCTTTTTAAATATGAGAGAAAAATCTCCAATTTAATCTTGGAGAATTTGTTGAAAGTCTTACTTTTCAAGACTTTAGCATAGAGATGCTGGCGTATCTAAGCTGAATAAAAATTAAACTAACAAAAAAAGGCAGAGGTGTTTTCTTTTCTAATTTGATTTTCAAATTAACTTCAAGTAATTATTATAATTATACATTTAAATTAAATAAGAGAACTACTTTTTGATAATTTTTTTATTTTGTGCATTATTTACAAATGAAAGAATATTTGTATTTTTTTGACACCGTCAACTGCAAAAAAATACATAAATAAATATTGTTACATAGACGTCATATTTCTAATTTTTTTTTAAATAAGTTACCAAATAATTTATATACTCAATAATTTCATTAGCCATTTTTATTTAAATAAGTTTCCGAAATCATTTATTATTTCAATAATTTTATTAGCCATTTATTTTCAATGATTTCACTAGCCATTTTTATTTCAATAAGTTACCAAACCATTTAATATTTCAATAATTTCATTAGCCATTTTTTTTCCAATAATTTCATGAGCCATTTTTATTTCAATAATTTCATTAGCTATTTTATTTCAATATGTTACCAAACCATTTATTATGTTAATAATTTCATTAACCATTTTTATTTCAATAATTACATGATTCATTTTTATTTCACTAAGTTACCAAACATTTATTAAAAAATAAAAGCTGACATAGTTAAAAGTTTTGTGTACAATCTTATTTGATTTGTGTACGAAAAGAATGATACAATTAACATCCTATATTCTGACTACTTATGATATATTTTTGAAAAAATATGTATATAAATCTCAATTAAAATAAATAAATTAAATAAAATTTAATTCATTAATAAATAAAAATTAATAAATTCATTCATTAATAAATTTTAATTAATAAATACATTAAATAAAAATTAAACATCCTACCAGATGGAAAAGTTATTTTCCGAGTAATTAAGTTGGTAAAACACAAAAGATAAAAAAAAAAATCGATCCCTTATTCGCAATGTTTTCGCAGATTTCCTTATTCGCAATTTTTTTCTCCAAATGTTCTCTTCATTTTTTATAATAACAATGCTTTATTTCTTTAATAATACGAAAGACTTATAAAGGGAAAATTCTCAAAAAAATTTTAAATAATTTCAGATTTCTCTAGTCACATGTTTTTAGTTCGCATTAATCCTCTTCGAAAGCACTACTGCCTTTTGCAGCCCAAGGCCATCTCAATATGCTTCCTACAACAGATCCACTCAGACGCTATGATTCTCTAAGTTGGGGTTGGGGCTAACTATTCATATTCTCTTTATTCATAAAAAAAATTTGATTTTTATACTGCAAATTCACTAAAATATTTTAAACATTTCAATATTTTCGACTCATCTAGTTTAAATATAATATCAAAACTAATAAAGTTAAATACTAATGCATTAACAGTAAAATATTAAAAACACTTTCAGATTTCTTTACTCGCATACTTTTATTATTTAATCGAATAATAAAAATATTCGATTCCAGAAATTTGAAAGTGTTTTCAATATTTTAGTAAATTTCTAAAACATTGAATTATAATGAAAACGCAGATTTCTTTACTCGTATCTTTCTATATATTGTAATAATTGCGCATAAATAGTCTCTTTAATAATAACAACTATATTATACTACAAATTCACTAAAATATTGAGAGAGAAAATTCGATTTATCTATTTTGATTATTTGATCAAAACTAATATAGTTTAATACTAACACATTAATAATCTCTTTAAAAACAAAAAAGGTTTTTTTTTAAAGTGCAAATTTATTGAAATATTACAAACGCTTTCAAATTTTTTGACTCGTATAGTTTTTATTATTTCACCAAATGCTTATATATTGTGATAATAATGCCTAAATAGTCCCTTAAATAAGAATGATTTATACTGCATATTCACTACTAAAATATTGAATACAGTTTTTGATTGATTTATTTTTGATGGTATAGCTTTGTATATACAAATCATTATTTAGTAATCGACGAAACTTTTTTTTTTACAACAAACCCTCACACATCCCTTCATGCTAAGACACTTAAACTTTACGGCTTCTTGGATCATAATTCAATATTTCTAGCCTACCCGTACAGAAAATCTCGCCAAAGCACCAACTCCTTTCACATCTATAGCCATCCGTTCATCTCGTTTGGATCTTTTTTATGGCAACCCTGTTACGTCCGCGCCGCTTTCCCAACATTGCTATTTCTTCCTTTCCATATAATGATGGCAGCTCTCGGCGCTTGGCCAAGAAACTAGCTATACAGTCGCTGTGTCGTGTGATTGGATTTTGTGAATGAAAAGCTACTCTGTGTTATCGCCGCCTATAAAGGAAATTGAGCTTTATTTATTTATTTATTTTTTTATTGTGACACCTTTAGCAGGAGCTTCTCTATTTTAAGTATTGAACTGATTGTGAAGATAGGAGTTTGTTTTTTGAGAAATAATTCTGACAAAAAACTATAATAACGGATGCAATTTTGATTTAAAAATAAGTTAAAAAATTTTAATGCATAATCTTGGATCTTTTTAAATTTTAAAAAATGATTTCTATATTGTCATGTGAGTATTATTTATATTTTTTCCCTCGTTAGCATGACATGAATATTACACATTTTACGCGTCTATAATTACGGATCAGAAAAACTGTCATTGTATACAACTGTTAAATGTAAAATTAATTTTTTTTTTAATTTTAGAATGTAGAGGTTTTAATATATTAGCTTGAAAAATAGCAATTTTCATGTGATTTATAGCATTTTTTTTTTTTTTATTTAACAAGTCTTGATTTTTTTTCCCTGCAAATCTATAAATGAAGTTAATAGTTTTATTTTTCTAATACATATTTTATAACAAAAATATAGTTTAATACAACCTGATTATGAGTTTTGTTATAAATTATGAATATTTTTATTTATTTATTTATTTATTTTTATTTATTTATTTATTTTTATTTATTTATTTAATTTTATTTATTTATTTATTTTTATTTATTTATTTTATTTTATTTTTATTTGGCGAAAACATCTTGTGTACTTCAGTTTTAATACGCTCTAACTATTTACCTCATAAACACGTTTAATACTGTATAAATTTTTGCAAGTCTTTAAGTAAAATTCAGTATTTTTTAAAAAAATAATAATACATCATTCGTGAAATTTTAAATATAAAATAAGAACGGAATTTCTTTTTATAATTAAATAAAGATATTTTATTTTAAAATATTCGCTCGTGTATTGAAATTTCCTAGTACATTTCAGTTATTTTTTTTTCTACTTAAACTTGTTTTTAGATTCTTATATTACTCATTTTCCTTGTTTTTTTTTATTATTATTATTTTTTTTTTATATATATAAATGCGAAAAAAAGTTATTTAGGCTATTGCTGGGGCTAATTTCTTTTAAACTAAATTGTATAAGCATAAGATTTGTTATGAATAAGAAACAAGTGAAATATTTCAATTCCTAATGCTTCATAGAATTTTGATTTATAATTTTTTTTAAAACTTACATTTCTGTTCTATATATTTGTTTTTCTTACGTGGCAACAAAAACGCGGGTAAATCTCTTTCTGAATTAGCAACGTTATAACCATCTATAATAATTCATTTTGTGAGGTTGCATTCAATAATTATTTAAGTAGTGTTAAATAATTGGTTATACGTTATGCATTTATTTAGATTACTTTTTTAGGTTATCTGAAGTAATGATTTAAGTAATGTTAAATAATTAGTTGCATGTTAAGCGTTTATTTAGAATAATTTTATATTTTTACAGAAATAAAAAAAATAGCTACGAAGCAATTATTTAGATTTATTTTTTATCCTTAATAAAATGGCAGTATGAACGTTGCTATGGTGACGCATACTGTCATATCAATTATTGGTGACGGAGCTTGCCTTTTTCGAGCAATAGCATATACGATACTCAAGTTATAGCTTGAGAGGTGCGTGAGGAAGTAGTGCAGCACGTAATTTAGCATTAGGCTGAGTTTTCTATCTTAACTAACAACAGAGATGAAAAGAATTTATATACTTCTGACGCCTACTGTTATGGGATCAATGTAGTTAAAAAAGCAAATTTTTAAAATTTTTCGCACTTGCCTTTGCGAAGAAACACGCATAAATAATTAAATTCTACTTATTTCTTTTATTCTGTAGTTGTGTGTGCTATAATCATAAACACTTATGAAAAATTGTAGATCATTTATTTTTTAAAACAACATGAGATATCGTGTTGTGAAAAATGTGAAAAAATCTGATTTTTAGATAAACGTATTTAAAGACTTAAAATGATATCCAGTATTATGACCTTGCGCAAAAACTTTGTAAATAAATGAATTAAAAACAAAGCAAAGTATTTTTAGAAAGCTTAAATTTCTCGAATTTTAAATTTATAATAAACTCAACTGCGAAAATTTTGTCCAAAATCAAGTTCTTGCACTAATCCTTAATTTTTTTCTAAAATTCTATACTTAGATTAATTTGGCAATATCGCGGACATGTCTAGAAAATGGTAAAAATATCCGACAACAGCTAATTTACTTACAAATAATTAATCCTTTTCATTCCGTATCAAAACAAAAATTAATTAATTAGAGTTCGATAAATAATGTATTTTAAGTAATAACAAGTCCAAAATAATTTGCATAAACTATTAATGAAAGGAATTAAATATTAAAATGCATTTGTAAACAAATGTAATGCTCTTAAATAAAATGTTATTTTATAAAATTATAAGAATAAAACTACTTTCAAAGAATTACAAACATGCATTTAACTGAAACGATGTTTAACACTAACAGCTGAAACAACTGTTAGTGATTTTTAAAAATAGAAGACTGTAGAAGATAAAAAATTTTAATGTATTTGTATTGTTGCTTTTTGTTAAACTCTGCATTTATAATAGAAAAAAATGGATTTAATCTAATGTCTTTCAATTTATAAATATTTCGTCCTATAATTTTTGTAAAAAGATTTAAATTCAAGTTGTTATGATCATCATAAGTTTTTAAACAGCTTGATATGATTTTATTGATATACGAGGCGTGATGGGCGATTCTAATAAAAAACACCTGCTTTTTCCTTTTAATTTCTTTATTTATTTTCCCCAAATAACTGTTTTCCATTGTTTAATAAAAGGCAAGTACTGTCTTTAACTTCTTAAAAAATATCCTATTTATTATGTTTTTTTGTTATTTTTTTCAATGAAAATTCAGAGCATAATCGTAAAATAAGGTTGGTGACATGATCTACTAAAATAAGCAATTTAACTTTCAGAGAAATAGTTACTTTACCGTTTTTTTCTTCTTCTCCTGTTTGTTATAAAATTGTTACTATCCTCTCCCATTTTGGTTTTACAGTCATTTTTAGGCCTGTTAACAAAATTAAACAAAGATCCTACTAGTTTTTATAAGCGATGGGGCATTTAACACATTCGTTGTCAGTGCGATCGGACGAACTAGACGATTGAAATTTAGACTTCGAGAACTTTAGATGTCGTTTATCAATTTATTCCTTTATTTTTGAAAACATTATTGCAAACGCTGTTGTGATAGGTCTCTGTAAAATAGGCTGAAAATTGTACATTCATTTTATTTTTGAAATTATTATTATAAACTTTGTTTTAACAGTTTTTAGTAAAATAAGCAAAAAAATGTATATTAATTTTATTTGTGAAATCATTATTATAAACGTTGCTTTAATAGTTCTTCGTAAAATGGCAAAAATTATGAATTTTTTCTATTTTCGAAATCATTATTATAAACATAGTTGTAATAGTTTTTAGTAAAATAGTGTAAGAACTGTGTAGTCATTTCATTTTTGAAATCATTATTATAAACGTTGCTTTAATAGTTTTCAACAATATAGGCAAAAAATTAAGCATTTGTGTTTTATTTTTGGAATAATAATTATAAACATTGTTGCAATAGTTTTAAGTAAAATAGTCAAAAGATTGAGTATTCGTTTTATTTTTCAAACCATTATTGTAAACGTTGTTGTAATAGGTCTCTGAGAAATCGGCTAAAAATTTGGTATTCATTTTATTTTTGAAAATATTATTTTGTTTTAATAGTGAAATGGGCTAAAAATTATCATTATTATAAACATTGTTGTAATAGTTTTTAGTAAAATAGACTAAAAATTGTGTATTTATTTTATTTTTGAAATCATTATTATAAACGATGTTTTAATTGTTTTTGGTAAAATAGGCAAAAATTGGGAGTTTTAATTTTACTTGTACTGTACTTGTATTTTATTAATACTCAAGTTTTTAAACTTGCACTTTTACCTCTATTTTGTAGAAATATTTTCTTCAGTAATCAAAACCATCTCCAAAAATAAATCTGTTAGTGTAACTCGTTTTTTCAGTTGTAATAATTCTGAGAGCTGTAGAATACACTTGATTTTCAGTGACCCTTGAATTTTTAATGTCGTTGAATTCATTGAACTTGGGTGTGTCTAAGCTTTTGTGCTGTTATATTAATGAATTATGTCTCGAAAATTCCAGACACATTCTGTCATTGTGACATTTTTGGGTTAGCGGACGACTGTTTTTGAAATCTTTACCGATTTAGATACTTTTTTACGATTAAATTTTTTTTTCTTCCTTTTGTGTTTCGATTCAGGAACAGAATGTCAAGAATGAATAGAATGTCAAGAAGTATGTGCAGTATTCTAAGACTGGTTAATTAAACCTGTATGTGTTTGTAGTTTTTAGGAACTATATTCAGTTTAATGCAACAGCGCCATCCTTTGATGAATTTCGTTACTAATTTTAAAGTTTCGGAAAGACAATAACTAGTTTCTGAAAGGAGTTACTGATTGCAGATTTCTAACTCTCTTTTTTGATATAACAAGGTTTTCGAGATAAAGAAGTTCGAGTTATCGAGAGTATAAATCCCCATTACCCTATTTTACTAAGACCTATTCTGACTCTTTGTTTTAAATATACAAATTTATCCATTATCAGCTCAACTTAAAGTGAATAAACAAGCTCTGCATAACTTATTCATTTAATTTTCGACTCTGCCGGAATAAACTGAACAAATGGTTTTAGAAATTTCGTGTTTGTTGGACTAACAGAAACGCCCTCTTTTAAGAACGTACACGTATTAACAATCGGAATGAATTAGGACGAAAGCAAATATTATTGAATATTTATTAAGGGAGGGATAGAAGATAACACAATGTTTAGATCCTTTAGTGCTAGAGTTTGAATATTTAACGAACGTTTTCATCATATCTATTACTTTCGTTTATTTCGTGATGTAGGTTCTTTATTGCTAGACAATTGTTTCTTGGGAAACTTTTTAAACGTTATTATGGTTGTTGATTTTATAGTACTAATTGAATTTTAACTGGTTATATTTTTCATAGCCTCCATTAACATTTTACACATTTTTACGTAAACGAATTGTAAGGTGAGCAAATAAATAGGAAAAAGAAAAGGTAAATTAGTTTAAACAACTTTTCAAATAATGAACAAATTTATATAAAAATGTAGATTCATGAGCATAATTTGTTAGTGCTAGTTATCTAGTTCTACAAAAGCGTTATTATTAGTTTATTATTAGATATTAATCTTTATTAATAATTAGATATTAATCTTCATTTTGGATAGTTTCGATTTTTTTACCCTAAAACTTTCTGATTGCGGTGGCAGGTCTAGAAAATATAGTTTCAATAGTTCAGTCTTAAAACCAGATCACCACCTTTTTTTTTATGAGCCTGGGGAACTAATTGTGTGAAATATAAAAAATGTCCCCACATTTATGAAAATTGTCACCAGATACAAAATCTCGTGAAAAAATATTTTTTAATTGTATAGCTACAAGTGACGTCATCATAGGTAAATCTAGAGCCCCTGAATTAGAGAGCCCCGACTCGTCCGCCATTTCGGAGCAAAAACTTTTAACAACGCGGAAGAGCTACAAGGTTTGGCTACTTATCGCTACAAACGACGCTTACCTCAACTAGGATAATTCATAAAAAAAATTATTTGCGTGCATAGATTTACATTGTTTTTCGGAAACATTTTTTTAATACTTGAACTAATTCATTAAAAAATGTATTGTCATTTAAAATAAAAATATTATTTATTACTTGTTAGAAACAGTTTATAAAAATTTTCCGTTCTTTAATAATTATAAATTAAAATAAAAAACAAAGCGAATGGAAAAAAATCAGTAAATTTATATTTGCATTGGATTTAAGCATATCTGAAATCGATCCTGGTTTCGGGCAAGTTTTCCATTTCAGCCTTTTTGGAGGGATTTTTAAAGGATTTGGAATAGAATCAGGCCTTTATGTTTTGTTACCATCTTACCTATTAACTTTAAATTGAGATTCTACAAAATGAACCTGCAAGAAAAGTTGAAATACTGTTTTATATTTTCATATTTAAATTAGATGACATTTAAAGATTCAGAGTTTAAATTTTGTAAACATACTCCCATTAATTTTTCTACAACAGAAATTAATTATTTCAGCTATGTAACACAAGAAGTTTAACGAGAAAAAATATATAATTTATAGATAAATAAATAATTTATAGATCCAAAAGTCTCATGAAAGATTGCATATTAAATGTAAACAAGCCGTTTGAAATTTAAGCGATATTTTACCATAAGTAACTATAAAAAAATAAAAAAAATAAATGAGCCATGTTAAATAAAACCAATTATCTAACATATTAGTAAATCAAAATGGAAATAAATAAAAAAAACAGGTAAATAGTTATTATTAACAAGACAAAAAGAAACACTTAAAAGAGAATACGAAACTTGGCAAATCTAAGATAAGTTTGGCGAATACTTTTTCAGCCTATCTCTTGCCTTTATTTGATTTTATACCATATAAACTCTCAAAATTGTTAAATAAATTATTAAATGTTGTTTAAAAGTAATATTATAAATAAATATTTATTAAATGAAATTTTCAATGAAAATAATAATTGATTTATAGTTAGAATTGAATTTTTAAGAATGACATTTTTTCATTGTTTCATCAAAAACAGTCTAAAAATTAGATTTCATATTAGGCTGCTGAATTCGCATGTATGCAAAAGCTTTTAGTCGATTAATTTTTGACTTTTGTATAAGTCAAATTGATTAAAATAAGCTGAATTATGGTTTTTGAAAAAGAATTGTTATTAAATATGAAAATGCGAAATAACTTTTGAATTGGGTCATTTTATTTTGAATTATAAATTTCAATGAGAAAAACTGATACTATCATCTTTAAATGCATATACTTTTAGTTTTATATATTGTTAATGGAAAAAATATGTATTTAAAAATTTGGTGTTTCTTTATTACTAGCTTTTTACCTAATACCAGCATAATACCAACCTAATTATTAAATAATCGATTATTTAACTACAAACTTAAGATCTTCAAAAATCATTACTGATTAAAATTTAAAAAAAAAAAGATTCGAACTCACGGAACTTCTGTGACCTCTTCACGGACCCTAGGGTTCCGCAGAACTAATTTTGGGTACCGTTGATTTAGAGAAACGATTCCAGAACGATGTACCGTGGAACCCCGGGGTTCCATGGAAGGGTCACAGGGGTTCCGAGGGTTAAACTTTTTTTTTTAAATCGGTAATAATTTTTGAAACTTATTATATTTATATCAAAACAATAAACCGTAATTTCTTTGATAGATTGTTAAATTCTTAAGAAATTAGTTTAGCAATATGCCAGTAAAAAAAGAATATTTAATCAGAATTTCTCGTTGAACTTTTCTAATCAAAATAAAATTATTAAATTCAAGAATAACTAATTATGTTTCCCTTGTAACTAACTATTCTCGACATTTATTAGAGTTCTTTTTCGTGAACCATAATTCAGCTAAAGTGTGCAACAAGAACGAATTCAGAACAAAATTAGATGCCATTCAGGTTTGCGAATTCAACTGTCTGATGTAAAATCTGTTATTAAAAGCGTTTTATGGATAAAACGATTATTGAAAAGAATTTCATTTTTAACATTAAATGTTATCGAAATAATCGGTAGTCTTTCTATGGTCAATATGTTTACGGCTGCTTATAAATGTTATGCATGTTTTTGGGGTTCCGCCGAAATATGCTCGATTATTTAGGGTTCTGTAGCCGTAAAAATTTGGAAACTACTTAGATAGAGTAATATAGCGGTTGATCTTACAGGCATTTATAATTTATTTTAAAAACATATAATATATAAATATATATATATATATATATATATATATATATATATATATATATATATATATATATATATATATATATATTATAGTGAATGATCGAAATTGGTGGTAATGTTGGTGAATGTTGGCAATAACGCTGACACTTTGGTAAATGTTCGAAATATGTACTAGGTTTAATTAACTGCCATTGCCCTTATGCATTTGCCCGGCATGCCCTACATCAATGTTTTTTTTTAAGGTCAAGTGCCACTGCCTTGTATGCGTTTAACCGGTAGTTCGAACATAGATGTTTCTCCTAATCTATTCTTAGCAGATATTAAAATATCGAATAAATAAAATAATATCAAGAAATAAATTTATATCAAATAGGATGTAACGAATATTTCGGACATTCACCTAAGCGACTACGTGATTGTTGACTTTCCCCGATGAAAGTCGACATTCTCTTAATTTCGGTCATTCACGGTAACTTGAATGTTTCTTAAATTATTACTTAAGAAATTTTAACAGTTTTAACTGCTATTTAGCGTTGTAAGACAGAATTTAAACACTTTTTATTCACCTCCTGAGAGTAGTTTTGGAAATCGCTAAAATCAAATAAAACGAGCAAATATATTATTTAAATAACTACTATTGTAGCGCATAAACAATGAAATAATTGTAATAAAATAGTTGCAAAAATGTTGCAAAAAATATTTACTGGGATAAGTTTGGTGCTCGAAGAATTAAACGCATGTATGAAAAATATTGTCATCGGATCAATAACTGCTTTTCATTAATATTTTAGAACTAAAGTTTTGTTAAATAACTTATACTTCGACTTAGGGTAAGTTTTAACTTAGTAAATAACTCTCATCACACATTAATTTTAAGAAAGTTCCTTTAAATTCGTTTCTTGAACTGAAATCTTGAACTGAAGCATCACTCAAAAGCGGCATGTGCGGATGATAGGTCATTATCTTCAACTGATTAATTATCTGATGGCCTATGGATATCTCAGTCGCAATGTATGGCAAACTATTTCAAATTTGAAACAAGAAGCATTTTCCGAACTAAAGAAGAAAAAAAACTGCTTCCGTTTTAGAATAAACGTTAATCATTTGATTTGTATATTTTTTGTGAATTCAGTTGATAATTTTTAAACCTATGCTCTGACAAGTTTTGACCTGAGCAACGTATGTTAAATAAAACGCACTTTGACGCAGATCGGGACGCTTTTGATAAGTTTTTTTTTAATATTATGTCCTTTATATATATTTATTTTATAATTTAAATTTTTTTTTCTGTCCCTTTTATATATTTCTTCTGACGCTCTAATTTTTGGTGTTTTTTAACTATAAAAAATAGTCTAATAGTTATTAAAAAATCTGTTCGATTATCGGAATTATAATTATATTAAAAGATAGAATCCAAAAAAAAAGTCGTCCTTTTTTTCATTCATATTCAAAAGTTTATCAATTAATTTGGTAAATTAAAGAAATTTCATTGGTGAATAACTGTTTCTCTTACATCTAAATAACTGAAAATAAGTTCAAATTTGAAAAATTATTGTTTAGAAGTGAGCCGTGTTTGGAATGTTTTGCCTTTAACGCAGAAACCTTTCACGCTGTATTTCCGAATCATAAATTATTAAAAGGCTAATTATAATATTTTTCACTTATTTTGACCTCAATTAATATAAAATAATGAAAAAAGTATGAAAAATATATTAATTAAAAACTCTGTGTTTAAGGTTTAAGCTACTTAATTTTGCCAGTTTTTTACCCGATGATAGAATACTATATTTCGCCAAATTTCCCACAGAAAATTAAAAATTAAGAGGCTGATTTAAATCTTTTTCTTCGGGTTTACTCTCTATTCAAGAAAAGAAAATTGAAAGAAAGTTTGTACTCACGCAAGTTTTGGAGAATGTTAAATTTATCACAGAAAATATTTGTTTCCTCCATAATATTTATTTATGCAACTCAAAACAAATATTAATCTTAGGTTCACCTAGAAAATTACCAGCTACACCTCGCCTCATCAGTTTTTTCTAAAATTAGATCACTTCCTAGTTCCCAAAATTCTAACTTAGTGATTCACCATGTCCCCCCAATATCTTTTTGCACTTTCCAAACATCAACTTTCATTCATTATACCGCCAAAGATCGCCAATGTTATTTTTATAGCTGAAGTATTTTATTTTGGATGAACTCTAAAAGCAATCGTTTATATCAGCACTTATGGTGAGGTGACCTGTTATGAAACATAAAACAGATCTTTCACCGTCAGTTTTCTTAGGTATTTTATGGCAACTTCTAAAATGGATGGGTTAGGCCTTGTCGCTCCTCCAGAAATCAATCTCTTAAGTATTTATGTTTCAGTTTGCAATATTTTATTCATGATCTTTAAAAGGTATATCATCCTGGGATATAAGTCCTTTTATATCATTGAAGTTATTCAGTATCGATATTTAAAAGATGAATAATGTGAAAGTCGTTCAATATTTAGTAGCTTCTGCTTCATATATTTGTTTATCTTTAAAGAGGTAATGGCTATTAAATGCCATTCTATTAAACAAATTTAATTATTTATTGCATAATTGGTTACTTGCAAATCGGAAAGAAATGAAGTGATTATGTCTAAACGTGTGATTTAAGTCAGACTTAATTGGGTAGCTATAAGCGACGTCATGCGTATGTGTCGAACCTGATTGGCTTCTGAATCGACAAATGACTATATACCTATGATGACGTCACTAGCAGATATTTAATTATTAACCTATTACTTTTCTCTGTTTGTTTCTAAATACGGCTCATTGACTTTATTTAACTTGCATTATTTTTAATTTGACATTAATTTTTTTGACTTTATTTTTTTAACATAAATTATTTTTATTTATTTATTTATTTATTTTAATTTATCAATGACGATTCCCAAATTTTAAAACATAAATTTTTTTTATTTCTTTTAAATTTTATCAATGACGTCTTGTAGAAAGTATTCAATTAATAAGGCTTTTTTTCAAATTCAATTTTAATATAATTTTTTTCAACTTTGTATTACGTTTTCCGTATGTCCTAGAGTTTTGGAAACTAAACGCTAACTTTTCAAGACCTAGGAACTGTAAGTAGTCTCATCTTGTAATGCATAGTCACTTTATTATACATGTACTCCACCTTTTAAATAAAGCTTTAGCCATTCGAAAATTAATTGGTGGGTATCTAATTTATTTGCCACCCTGAACATTTTTATAATGAAATTTTTTTTTACTTGAATTGATTTACTTACTAGAAAACATAATATTATCAATTTTTTCCGAAAACCTATCAGTACATTTCCGTACAATACTGTGCTCTAGATAAAAATAAAAAATAAATAAATAAATCAAAAAACACTCTTATAATTTATTAACCAATCTTATTCTAAAATCAAGACTTACAGTTTTTGAGTTATATTTTTGTAAATATTCTTACTGAATCATACAATCAATAAAGATCAAAACTATTTACTTACTAGTTATATATTTACTAATAAAGTCTCTAACCATGCCTTCTGATAATCTAAGCACCCCTTACGTCATTTATAAATTTATAATTTTTAAATAATTTATTTTTCCAAGTTGCTTTTATTTATCTAAACTTTAAATACCCCATATTTCTGAAAAGTTTTAAAAAAATATTCAAAAAAATAAAAAAATAATCTATGAAAACCAGTAAAAACTTTCATACTGCTTTTTTTCCGAAATGAAAAGTGGCTCTAAATTCATAACTAAATTTTAAATCTGATACTTTTATATTGCTTATTTATACCTCAAGATTTTATGGAGTAAGTTTTCGAAAGTAGGAATTTATAATCGTTAAATAATTTACTTTACTAAATTGCTTTTATTTATCTAAACTTTAAATACCCATTATTTCTAAAAAGTTTTTTAAAAAATATTTAAAAAAAAAACAAAAAAAAAATCTATAAAAACCAATAAAAATTTTCATACGGCTTTTTTCTGAAATAAAAAGTGGCTCTAAATTCATAACTAAATTTTAAATCTGATCCTTTTCTATTGCTTACTTATACCTCAAGATTTTATGGAGAAAGTTTTTTAGGTTATATACTGAGATTCTTCGCTATCGCGACCCAAGAAATATTTTTAGTAGTGAGCATTTTCCCTCTTCCCCCCCCCCCATTTTTCTTTCTTTTTTTCCCCACTCACTTTCTGGGTTGTTCGTATTTCTATTATTTATCTTTCTTGCTTCACTTCAACATGCAGTCCTCCTTAATGGCGCGCAGGGGTTGGATGCGAGAAAATATATATTTATATTCCTTTTTGTAGTTTTATTTCTGTTCCTCCAAGTGGCAACGGGTAAAGGGTAGTGAGCTTTTCTCTGGAGGTCACTATAATGTTTTTAGGTAGCTTAATATTTGTTTATGTTTTTTGTATGTTTATTTTTATTTAAATTTTTTTTTTTTTTTTCCTGTTTTGCTGCAAGTTAGATTCCCTTAAGATGAAATTTCACTCGATATCAGATTATATAAAACACTCCGTCTGTTACATTCAGTAATATGGTTTTGATTTTGTTTTTTTCGCCTCTATTTTCATTTTAACTTACAATTTTGTTTTGCTTATATATTTGAATGGATTGACAGTAAGAAGAAAAACAAATTGGTGCTTATATCTTTGTTTCAACGCATTTATAAAAAAAATAAGATTGCAACAAAAATGGTATTATTTTTATCCCTCAAATAGAAGTCAAAGTTTTTGTATAAAAAACAGGTTTCCTGTTTCCTGAAAAAGGTAAGCATACAGCTATCAAACACATTCTGGAGAAAGAGTTGTAGGTAATTATACCTCATCACCTACAATAACCCGGGTGTTAGGTAATATATCCTACCCACTACAGTAACCAGAGTTTTGGGTAATATATCCAACCCACTACAGTAATCCGAGTTTTAGGTAATGAATACAACCATCTACAGTAACTAGAGTTTTGACTAGTATACTTAATTATCTAGTAGGTAGTACCTACAATAACCATTGTAGGTAGGTAGATAGGAATAGCCATTTCGGAAATTTTTTTCCTTTTTTGACTAATTTTGTTTCGTATATTGAAATTTTTTTTCCATCTGACCATGTGAAAAGCTTCCACATTTTGCCGCCGAGTGCCAATATTTTTTATATCAAATAGTCAGAGTGAGGAATTAGGCGAAACCTGGATATTTGCGATTACTTTATAATTTTTATTTTTTAGAGCTTCAACGTATTTTTCATTCACCTTTTGCTGCCAAACTCTCAAAGCAAAAAAGGCTGAAACTTTTTTAAAAAAAAGCCTCTTTTGAGATATTTGGGGGAAAGGGCTAAATGTGCTAGTCAAAAATTAGCTTGTAACTGAGAAAATCCTATTTTTTAACAAAAAAAAAAAAAAAAAAAAAAAAAAACGAACTTTAGAAAGAAAAAAAAACTGTTTTGCTTCTTATTGTATACTAAAAGGGGCTAAATAAATTTCTGCCATCTAAAAAAATATGGCTGAAATCTAATAAAATATGGAATTAGCTCAAAGGTTTTGGTTTTTGACCCACTCTTAATAATGAAAGTCCTTATGACACAATAAATGATAAGCCATGTTTTTAAAATTTGTCTGAAGAGCGATTTTGGTGATAACACTATAATTGTCGCGTTTTCAGTGGAATTTTTTTTTTAAACCGAGAAACTGACACGACAAGAATTCTCGTGATGGCTGGACACTACAAATATTATAAACAATAGAGCTAAGTAATAGAACATTAGATGAGGCATAAGCTTTGTTGCAAAAACAAAATAAACTGAAACAATAATTCTCTCATCACTTGTTTTATTTAATTCTCTCATCAATTTTGTAGATGCAAATGAAAGCTAATTTTATCCAGCTTCCTTTTCTGATTGCTGTAATCATTTCCTTTTCTGCTTGATGTTGATAAACGTTTGAAGGATATGTCAAAATCAGCTGTAATTCCCTACCTCTTCATCTCCATTCTTTTAAAATTTAATCCTCTCTGGATTGCTTTAGCTCTTCTCTTAACGTTTTTTTATTATTATTGTTTGAATGAAATAAAATGCAAAATTTTAATCAATCAGAAATTAAAATTAAAGATATAATTAAATTGAATTGAAATGGGAATGATATGATAAATTAATTTCCAATCTATCTTAAAAGCTCTAAAAAGAGGGGGGGAAATGTCATAACCTTGGCGAACAAACAATATATAGGCCATAACAATATAGGTCATAACAATAATAATGCGAAAGAAAATTAGAGAAACTCTTTCATCTTATATTGATTCCTAATCTCGGTACTTCTCATTAATACTCTCGTACAGTAAAAAAATTAAAATTTAGATTTTTATATGTTTGGCATTTTTGAATAAGCTACTTATTTCAAAAATTGTTTTTAAAAAATAAATTTTTTCTTATAAATTTTAAAATTTTTTATTTTAAAGCCATAGCGTTAACAATAAAAAGAAAATAATTATTAAACCACTTTTCTTGGTTTTATCTTTCATCAATTTCCAACTGTGTCAAAAACTTTTTGTTCAGTTTCATGTTGTTGTTTTATTATAAATATGCATATTTTTCTATTTAAAAATACATATGTCCTGAGCGTTAGAAGCTCTAATAAGAAAAGAAAAAAAAGTTCACAATTGCAATAACCCTAAAATAAATTAAAACTAAAATAACATTTTCATCTTATTTTACTCTCTATTTTCGTAATTCTCATTCATTATGTTGATACGGATGAAGATTGTGCAATCATAAATTTTCATCTCACTAACCGCATTTTTACACGCAGTGAGAGAAGAAAAAAAGCTTAATTCCTCTGAGGAAGTTGGCGAGAAAAGGAATAGTAATTACTTACCTTGGCAGTCTTCATTTATCCTTATTCACTTCATTTCTATTAGTTAAGTCATCTCCCTGTTTGCTTCTGCCACAGCTGAAGTTTTCAAGTTGAACGTAAATTTTCCAGTTTCGGTTGCCACGCAACAGACAGGTCTTCTCTAAGATGAAATCAGTACTCCTTTCTACCTCTTTTGACGGGGTATTTTTTTTTTTTTTTTTTTTTTTTTTTTTGTTCCTTCTATCAAAAGTCCTTCCTTATTCTCTCTGCAAGTCCCCATATCCTGACATTGTATGTGGCTAGGAGACGACATGTATAAAATAAAGGGGTCAGCTACGAATTGAGGAGACTTACAAATTATGGGCTGGTTTGTAATATTATGCGAGCTGTTTTTTCCCCCTTCTGAATTTAACGTGGATGCATTATTAAAGATGAAACTTTATTACATTGAGTGTAAAAGCCGTGGTTGCTCAGGGGATAGAGCCTTCCAATGAAGTGATCCAGGTTCGAATTCCAGCGATGGCTGGTCGATACAAACTCCGCATCTGCCTTGCACCGACTACAGTGCTGATGTAAAATATCCTTGGTGGAAAACTGATCATGAGTTAGTCTCCATGCGGTCAGATTAACCGTGGGGAGGTTTTCGTGATTTTCCTCCCAATGTAACGCTGTGCTGGTTCATTCCATCCAAAAATCCTCCATGAAAACTGGTTTGACCCAGGATTTCCCTTCTGGAATCTGATAGTCGTAAACTTGGAACTGGGATGATTGTTCAATGCTAGTTATAAAATAAAGTAAAAACTAACGGTTGCAAAGTAGTTAAATTAAGAAGCTTTCACCAAAGGTAAGATGTCTTTATATTTGACTAAGATATTCCTTATCTTCAGAGTTGAGCTCAATATTACGAAACTGGACAATAAGAACCTCTCATCCAATACATGAATCACCTGTTCACCGCAAAAAATTAAATATTGGTAAACTTTATGCTAATTTTATTAATAAGAGCCTCTATTATGCTAATTTTATTAATAAGAACCTCTCATCCAGTATATGAATCACCTGTTCACCGCAAAAAATTAAATATTGCTAAAATTTATGCTAATTTTATTGCGTTTTTTAATACTTTCTAAAAAAATTAAAATCTGCGACTCAAGTTTTTTTTTTTTTTCGTCGAAAAAAATCTCAAATTCCTTTTCTTATGTTAATTTTCTAAAATTATATTTTCTTTTTCTATTCAACACTTGGTATTTGACCCTCCTGTAGTTGACGCCATTTTCCGCGTGAACTATGCGTAATACTAGGGCGTAGCATCCAATGCATTATTGAACAATGCATGACGTACTCGAACACCCTATATTAACAATTACTTGTTGCTTGCAAGTGATTTTGACTCCTGATCTGCCATTACCCTGAATAAATGATGAAAACGATTCCCTACAATACTATCCCCGTGGTGAATATCTTAAAATTCCCCACCCCCAAAAAAATTAAGCTTACCTTTTTCTTCTAAGCTCACCGCTAACCCCCTAAAAAAAAATATTGATTTCTTTTCCATCATGTGTAGGGGGGATATCCCTCAACCGTAATATGAACCAATGAAAGGGCTCACCGTTTGGGGGGTCAAAATGGGGGTAAAGAGATGAGATTTGAGTGGGTGGGGGAGGACTCCAAATATAACATCAGTATGATTTTGGGGGACCTGGAACTCAGTGTTGTTTACGTGCCGCACCGTTAGTTCCATGAGGGTGAAGCCCAAGAAGGGTTCGCGTATTTCGTAGATCGTCTGCTTGTGGTGGGGACTTCCCCATGAGCGATCTATTTTTGTGTATTATTGTATGTCGATTTGTGTAAAGGACTGTCGTGTGTTTTGAAGATGGATACGACTACACCAGATGTAAAACAGAGGTGAGTGCATTTGGTTGGAACTAATATGTGTATAAATTGTTTCGTTTTAGAATTATAAGTCCCGCCCTATTTAGTTATTGCAATTATAATATATTTCTTTTTAATTACTAATCAAAATATTGTTTAATTTCCTTCGTCTACCTACAACATGAGTGGGGCCTTATGGACTACTGCGTTTACGCATTTCAAATCAATGTTGATGGATTTCTAATGATTTAATACCCATCTTTCTTTTAAAAAATTTTAACTTGACATTAATTAAATATAATTCCATATTTGCAAATTTATCACATGGTCTTTAAGATCCTATGAAGTATGCAAATTTTAGGTTCTTTTTAAAATTTAATGGAAAAAAATTAATTTTTGTTATTCTTTCTCACTATGAGATTCAGTGTATCATAGAATTATCTAAACCTGATTGGGAATGACGACGTTCTTCTAATTTGATTGTTGTTAAAGATATTTCTGATTAAAGTGTGTCTATATAGCAATAATTAGCTTATTCGAAGGAATGACATAAAACAGATTAAAAGTATATTGAACATTTCTTTCAAAAATGATTAAGAACATAGTGAGCATTCCTTTCGTAAATGATTCAGAGTATATTGAGTACTTTTTTAAAGATGATTCAAAGTAGGGGAAATAACGGAAGTTAAAAGTAGACATTATGATTCTTCCTTTTTAATCAGATTTACTGATATATTTAAATGCATATAATCTATACTAACATTTAAGATAAGTTACATAAAATGGTAACTATATTAGTACAATCCTTGAGTCTGATGGAAATTTAATTTCATCATTTACCAACGTTTAACAGAAGATGCGTTTGGCGTATTTGACGTTTTTTTATATTTTTATTTATTAATTTATTTTTTTAACTTTATAATATTTTAATTTTTTGCCATGCCTTGAAGATTAACTAAGTCAGGGGTCATTTTTAATCGCGTTTTCGCTTCAATTAAACTACAACAGAGAAAATAGTATGTATTATTAATACGTATTTATATCGACAATAGAAAGAACTATCATTCCTAAGACAGTAATTCAAGTTGAAATGATTACGAAACTTATGAGCCCGGATAGCCTGGTTGCTAAGGGGTTGGGCCCATGTCTAAATAGTCATGAGTTCGATCCTCATCAGCCGAAGAATGGTAAATTATATTGTAATTAGTGACTAGTATACGTTAAATCTTTCGGGTGATAAAGTCTTCCATGTTCCCCTAGCAAATCAAACATTTGATTGGGTTACTGAATTGGAGATTGATCGTTTTGTGAGTCAGATCAAAATTACGATCTGTGGATGAATAAATTGATGCATGAATGGGTCCGCCCTATAAACCGGCTGTGACGTATGTGTAACTCAAGCAAAAACAATAACAATCAACATACTGAATGTATTGGTTTCAAAAACTGTTATATATTTTACGAATTATTTCAAGCTTTTTACAAATATAAATATGGCTAAAACTTAGATTTATCTGTTTTTTTAAAAATCAGGATTATATTAAAAATTCCATTTTATTCAATGGCTCATTGTGATTCGTGCAAGTATTTAGCTACACTGGGGAGAAAAAATTGTTTAATGAGATTTTAACAGATCTTATTTACTTTCGTTTCGCTGGCTTCAAATTTGCAATCGGTTTCTCTCTTTAAGCTACATTTTTCTTTTAAATGACATTTTTTGTCTATTATTTATCGAAATTTACAAGTTTAAAAACCTTATGTGTAGCAGTGGGTCAAACTTCCAATCTCAGTAAACTGTTCATAATAAAGAAGCGCCCGTAGTAGCGTAAGACGACATTTCTGGACATTGATTTCTATGCAATTTTAATCCTGACGATGTGCCCTGACTCCCCTAGACGTTTTTGGCATCATATACGCAACCCCCTGCTATATATAACGTTTTTAAACTTTTACATTTCAACAAAAATTAACTAAAAATATCATTAAAAAAATTGGTAGCTTTAGAAACAAATAAACAAAAAATTTAAAAAAAAGGATTGGATTGAAATCCTCATACCTGAATTAGAGAAAAACATGTATTTGTATAAATGCAACAAAACATTTATTCCTCATTTGTTATTGGTTTTCTCGAATAAGACAAAACTTTAATTAAAGAATTCGAAATTAATAAGGCTGTTTTTTTTTATTAAAACACTCTAATATTTTGTTGAAGAATCCCATAAAACCTTAATACAATTCCTGGACTATTCTCTGCTAATAATTCAGAAAGAAATAGAAATTCAATTTTATTTATACAACGTGCGATGCAATAATTTTTGGAGTCGTTTTATGGTCCCTCTGGAAATACTAATTGTTTTAAATTCGACGGAAATCGTTTTAAAATCTCCATTTTGTTCCTCGTGAGTATTAAAAAAAGTAGATTTCCTGCAAACCACATTCGTGTTAATTCATTATCAATTGCCTCTAATCTTACGAGTCTTATCATCAAAACATTCTTTCACTGGCAATATTCATTAAAACAGAAAACGATAAAAAAAAAAGAATAAAGCAATTTACTTCTCTTAATTTCTTCGAAAAAGAACCGAAACCCTACATTAATGTCTTTACTTTTAATCACTGATTCGCGCCATTTGTTAACCAAGCGTTAAATTCAGTCATCTGAAAGAAGAAATAAAAATGGACGAATTTGTCTTGTTCGATTCCGATACAGAGGAACTTCGTAATCGATTTAGATTCGCTGGCCGATGCAATCTCAGATGATGGCTATAAATAACTTTTTTTTTATTTCTTTAACTTTTTTTTCTTCTGGCAATCGATTAAGTAACGTCTTAATGCGTTTCTTTTAATATTGACTCTTTGCAGTTAATGCAAATAAATCTGACAGGAAGGTAAAAACTTTAATTAAATCTGTGTGTAAGTCTTAACGTCAACTGTAACACCGTGTCTTTCTAATATTTTAATTCGAAAATGCCGTTCCTTTTTTTTTTAACGGAGGTATTGATTTGAGAAGTGTTGAATTAATTTGGAACAATGATTTTTTAATAAAAATCTTAGCATTTTTATCAATTTTTGAAATGACGATAAGCTTTAAATATTTACGATGTTCATGCTGTTTTGCGTTAATTATTCAAAACGTTATGAAAACGACAAAATTTCTATTCTGAGAATTCCGTTTCTATTCTACCTCTTCTGTTAATTTCTGTTCGTAGCTTTTAACATTTCTTCAATTTCATGAATTTTACTTTTTTTATTCATTCTTAATCCTGATAATAATTTAACTAAATCAATTATTTAATTATTGCATTTTATAAAAAGCGAATATGAATAATTTCATTCTTTTTTTAACAGGCAATGTAACGCCTAACATTTTAACTCAGTACAAGTGTTAACATTGTTTTTCGAAGCTGTGTCCTCAAGGAAAATCAAAAAAGCTTCAGTTTAAGTGGCTCATAGTTCAAGAAAAACGATGATTTTCTACAATGCTGTGAAGAAATATTTGGGTTTTAGAACGGATAAATAACTTAAATATTTTATAAATTTTAATAAAACTATCTAAACTTTTTTAAAATTCGCCAATTTGGCAACTCTTTTAAAACTAGATAAAAATCAAAACTACTGCCTCATTCTCAGTTTTTGCAAAATTTTTATGATCCCAAGTAATACAGCATTGGAGTAAGTTTTTAAATATTAAAACGTTAGACCACAAACACTTTTCATTTTTACAAAACTGTAGCTTTTCTCCCTATTGACGTTTTGCGCCATTTTCTAAATAAGCGTAGACAGCGCTGGCTTTAGGTAAGATAAACTTGACCTAACAGTCATGAGTAACTGTTGCAAACTCATAGCAGTTATAAAAATAGCATATGATGAGCAAAAAAGCATTTCATATGGCGAAAAACAACCTTAATGTAGTGTCTCGATCGAATACCCAAAAGCTATTTTTCGTTACTTTATTTCTCTAAACAAAAAAATTTTTCAGTTAAAGAGTTATATTCGTTTTAACGATCTTTTTGGCGAAAAAGCTGCAGCCAGATTATTTTAAAGTTTAATATTAATAATGCGGGGCTATATTACCTATCGATAACCCGCCAGATTTTGGATCTTTTCCCATGTCCCCAAGTGTCTGTTAACGACTATTCATTTACTGTGGTAATTCAAATTTCTTGATTCAGGCTTTTGGATGGTGTCTAGATCAGACAGTTAATAGTTACAAATTTTTTTTATAACATGATAACACTGCTTAATATTTTATTTTATTAATATGAGTATATGTATGGTCATATTTATTAAATTAAAAATGCTCCATAATGAATCAAGATGATTCTCTTTGTTTGATCTATCTCAACAGAAAAAAAAATAATAATTCCGCTATTCTTCTATGTAATATATTTGTTACCGTAAATAACCGAAATCAAGAGAATGTCAACTTTCATCGGTGAATGCCAAAAGTCACATAGTCGCTTTGGTGAATGTCCGAAATATTTATTATATCCGATTTGATATTAATTTGTTCGTTAGTATTTATATATCGATTCGTTATTTTAATATTTCCTGAGGATAGATTAGGAGAAACATCAGTGTGCTGAGTACCAGTTAAATGCATACTGGGCAGTGGCACTTGACCTTAAAAAAAACATTAATGTAAGACAAATTTATACCGGGCAGGGGCACTTAACTAGACCTAGTATATATATCGGACATTTATCAAAACGACTATGTGATTGTCAATATTCATCAATGGAAGCCAACAACCGCCAATTTCGGTCATTCACAGTAACATATTCATTTAAAATAAAATAAATAAAAAAAATTACGTACTACCTTGCATATTGCATAGCTGCCAACTTATATACGCTTTTTATAAAATACTTTTAATGGAACTTGAAAACGAAGGTTGACGCATAGAGTAGGGAACTAAAAAAAAAAATTTTTTTTTTTAAATTTAGAAGCACTTAACAACTCAGAAATATAGTATTATTAAGTATGCACTTTGCTATTACTAAGAAAAATCATTCTCAAAAAACCTTAAAATTGGTAACTATGATATTATCAGATAATGTTTTTGCAATATTAGGCCTGTGAAAAAGTTTTTTTTTTTTTTTTTTTTTTGATTTCATGTACAAAACAAAGTGTATTTCTTTCACTTGTTAAATTACAAAAACGTAATAAAATATCAATATTTAGTGACGTTAAACTGCTATGTCGTCATCAACCACTTGTATGAGGGATTTGAGGGTTTCCTTACGGAATTTTTATCACCATTTTTCAACTTTTTAAAGGCAGCAATGTTGACAGATTTGTCAATCGTATCACTGCTGTATAAGTACTACAAAAATCGCTTTTTTTTATTCATTTGACCAATTTGATAATGCCTAAACTTATTACAGTGTCTCTCTTTCTATTGGAAAAAAATTCGGTCTAACTTATTGTGTAATTAGTCCACAATTATTAGTTAGAGAGTTCGACAATTGTTTCTACTGAGAAAACAGTAGAAAGGGTCTAAGAATATAAAAGTCTTTCCTGTCGAATTATAAAAAATCGCTGATTAAAACATCTTAACCTCATGAACTTTAAACAGTGGCAGATTCATCTAGAAATATGTAACTTAGAAGAAAGTAAACTCAGAAATACGATAAAATATTTTGTAAAAAATGTAGCTAACTAAACTGAGTTTATTTTATAATTTTCATCATTACATGAAAAATGATTTTTTATTTTAACATTTTTTACATGCTACAGGATATTTTCATAATGTACTTCTTTACAATTTAGTCATTAAACAAAATCATCTATACATAAAAAATAATATGTTTATATATCATAAAACTTTCCTAAGTATACTTGTATCGTTTTTTTTATGATTTTAATAGAATTTTATGATTATTTATGATTTTATTTGAATAACCTTCGGAAACTTCGACGAACTTAATAAATCCAATTTTTATAGTTTTTCATGGAGAGTGACTTTGTGTAGTCACATAAATAGAAACAAATCTTAAAATATTATTTTTAAGTAATAAAATTGTATAAAATAAGGAGCATTCGATAAAATTTCATCCAAAATAAATAACCAACTTTTAAAGATGAAATGTACAAATATTTGGACAAAAAGATTTGAAATTCATAGACCTTAAAACATTTTCTGGTTCTAAATCTGATTTGCAGTAAAGAGCTAGTGTATCATTGTTTTGATTTTAAGAAATGAAAAAGGGTGAATTAAGGTTTGTCTACTACCTGAGCACTGAAATTTGGTCCTGATTCGGTGATTCGAATCACTAAATTGATTCGGGGATTTGAATCACCAGTTTGAAACTGATTTTCACACGACAGTGAAGTGAATAATTTTTAATTTAGTGGTTTGAATCACAAACTTGAAAGTAATTCGAATCTGATTCTCATACGACAGGGAATCAAACAATTTTTTTTAATTCGGTGATTTGAATCTGATTTTGATTCAACAGTGATTTGAATCTGATTCTGTTTCGAGAGTGATTTGAATCTGATTCCGATACGACAGTGATCGAAACCAAATCTGTATCAAATTTATGATTCTGATCACTGATAAAATTCGCCGATTTGAATCATTTTTTTCGGAACATCAAACCCTCTTTGATTGTCTGAGACAATGGGGAGGATTTGAAAGGTGAGTATTTGTAATAACCCAAAAATAATATTTTAAAAATATATAAAAATAATTGTGCTAGTTTTATAAAACTCCATTTTCCCAACCTAATTTACGAATAGTATTGTATATGAACTATATCTCTTGACAGTTAAAGCCTGCCTCTTAATTTGAAATTAAGTCATTCTAAGTTTCGAGGCTCGATAATGTATCTATTATACGTATATCACTCCTATAACAGTATCTGGCTTATTAATTATTTGACTGGACTGGTGTCTCCTTTATTTCTACATATCTCTAACAATATTCACGAATATCGTCCAAATCAATGCTAATACCGTCTTTCATTTGTGATTATTGTGCATTATGGTTACTTTAGGCATCATTTAGTGGCATGTCTCGCAATTTAGTGATATGATAAGCAGTTGTCAATTCAATCTGATGTCTGGCCACTATATAGAGGAAGTGTAATGACATGTCGCTACTATCTGAAAGCAGGATTAGGATGTCATGCTATTAAATACTATGAATTTATTGTGCATTAAATTTTAATAAAACTGCTATTCAACCTTTTTTTCTGTTTTGCAAAATAAGATCTGATTAAATTTTTAATCAGGAAATAACCCATTGATCGCCCATTGACTTTTATGCACCTATGACTATGACCGCCCATTGACTAAAACACACATATGACTATGATCATCCAGTGACTAAAATGCACCTATGACTATAATTGCCGATTGACTGAAATGCATGAATGACTGTCATTGCCCGTTGAATAAAATGCTCGTATGACTATTACCACCTTTTTACTAAAATGCATCTATGACCGTGATTGCCCGTTGACTAAAATGCTTCTATGACTATGATTGCTCACTGACTAAAATGCATCTATGACCGTGATTGCCCGTTGACTAAAATGCTTCTTTGACTGTGATTGCCCACTGACTAAAATGCATCTATGACCGTGATTGCCCGCTGACTAAAATGCTTCTATGACTGTGATTGCCCGCTGACTAAAATGCACCTTTGACGAAGATCACTTACTGACTAAAATGTGCCTATATGATTATGATGATCGTTCAGGGCTCCCACTAAACTAAGTGCTTTAAAAGTTTGCAAAGTAGTTTGGGATTAGGGTTTCTTTTTTGTATTAGTTGAAAAGTATCAAAAACATTGATTTTTTTTTTTTTTTTTTAAATTGAGTATAGTTGCATTTTTAATTTCTCGCATTTAAACGATGCACTAGTAATGTTTAAGGCTGTTTTTTGAAGGCTCTGTAGTCGCATAAAATGACGCTTTTTTGTCGCATAAAATGACGAATAATAAGTTATTTTCAAAAATGCTGAGAGTTAGTTATAGTTACTCATGGCCGTTAGGTCAAGTTTAGTCAGTAGTTGGAAGTAGCGCACTACACGTATTAAAACTACTGTAGTCTATTTTTTTTTCATAGTTTGTAGTGTAGTATGCTGCTTTTTTATATATATTGAAAAAAAAAGGAGTGGAGTGAGTAGTGCGATAAAAAAGCAGTATTTTATAGCGATTCCTGGCAAATACTTTTTCCGCTAGTTTATTATGAACAGGGTTCTAACATAACTAATTTTTCGAATTTAATGGGTATGAATCTTTGCAGGTATTTCAAAGGACGTAATTTTAAATACCTTTTTAACAAAATTGCGTATTTAGAGTCACGTATAATTATTATTTAAACTAGCTATTATGAATAATAGATATTTTATATCTTTGGTCACATGCGAATGCACACTCGTGAAACATAGATGGTATTTCAAAAGATATCTGTTCATATATATTTAATTTCTTAGAGGAAATGAAAGAGTACGAAACACTTAACGAAATTACAAGTATTTTATCCTATTTATTTTTGATCCTCTTAATCAAATATTCTCTGGCAAGAAGGGTATAAAAAGTTAAAGACTAAACGAGCAAATTCGAAAGAAGTGAACATTCGAATAACAAAATGACTCATGTAAACATGAAGAAATATTTCTAAGTAATACTTCATGCTTAATATAAGACAATTTTTTATTCAAAATTATTTTGAACGTAACGTGTTAATTAATTTCTCCCGCAGTGTAAATTATACAGGTGTTAATTAATTTCTCCAGCAAAGTTCGGTTCCTTAAAGTAGTGAAGTAGTCACTACAATTCTAAAGTAGTTTGTAGTCACTAAATTTAAAAAAAAGTAGTTGTAGTTAACTATATTTGTAACAAAGTAGTTGTAAACTACAAAAATAATGTATTTTTCTGACCACTGAGTTTAGTCTATCTTTAGTCATCTATGCTTATTCTGAAAATGGCGCAGAAACGTCAATATGGAGAAAAGCCACAATTTTTAGAAAATAAAAAGCATTTTTCCTCTAGCTTTTTCATATTTAGAGAAATACTCCAATGCTATATTATCTAGGCTCATAAAAATTTGCAAAAAATGGAAATAAGATAATTGTTTTTGATAATTTTCATCTAGGTGGGAAAATGTTGCCAAATTGGCTATTTTTGAAAAAGTTTTAATAATTTTTAAAATATTTTAGTCATTATTACTTAAGCACAACTAATTCTTTACAGCAAGATGACATATACAGTTTAAAATTACAGCTTTGCTTCAAGTGTAAGGCACTTAAAATGTGGAATTTTTTTTATTTTTCTTGGCGAAAGAACTTCGAAAAATCTCATTAAACTAAGCGAAACTTTTTCTATCTTTCTTTCAGTCTCTTCTAATAATTATCGATTTGCCATATTACCACGATACCTTCAATGGCAAATCTGATCGCCAAAGGCTGTTAGTATTTCTAAAACTGCAATCATTTGTAAAATGGCTTATTAATTAATTCTTCAAAATTACGTTTTTTTTTTTTTTTTAATTTCAAGTATCATTCAATATTTCCAAAACAAAGCTAATTAATTTCTTAAATCTTCTTAAAAACGAAAAACAAGGAAAGATCAAACCATTTAATTATATATTCAATACAGAATTTTCAAACGAATGAAGATAATCACAAAGATATAATGACCCCAAGCAACTAAAAAAAAGAGTTACTTTGTTCGGAAGAGGTTCGATCGAAGCCGAATCTTCTCAAAGGACGAATGATTACCCCTGAAAGCATAAAGTAATCGCATCCTGGGGTGGAATTACAGGAGTAATAACCAGGTGTCGAGGGCATAGAAAGGCACTACATAAAATCAATACCTGTGATGTTGGAACTGTTACTGGGAGTAGTATGTCTTGCTCTTGAAGATGGAAGTTACTCCGTCGTCAGGATACATTCTACCATTTTCTGGCGTGGCTAATTTTAGTAAAAGGAGACCATTTAGTACGCAGCAAACGACACCTCCGGAATTTTGTTCGATTAGCCGGTAAACCTTTCGGGGCTACTCGCATCTCGTTTAAAGATCGTTTATTTAAGTTGATTTGCACTAAGTGCTCATATTTCATTCTAGATTTTATTGTTCTTTAAGGTCTGAAATTTATTAAGATGGATTAGAGTTTGCATACATTTGTGCAATTCTCTTTTCTAATTTTTAGTTCGATTAGTAACTTCTGTTCGTATGAGAATTTTGATTTCTTTGTTGTCCTGGTTTTGCTGTCCTTCAAATGTTTTGCTGTTCCTCTCCTGATTTTAATTAAGTCGTGTTTTTTATTTTTTAGTAATTTATGATTTTAAATAAACATGCAAACTGAGCTTATGAATAAATATCCATATTTTTACCTTTCTTAGTTGTAGTTTAATTTAATTTTAAAAAATGATAACTGCTGAAAAATGTACTAAACGCTTAACTGCCTATGAAGAAATCCTGCATTGAGTTAGTTTAATTGACAGACTCTCACCATCTCGTGTTTATTTAAGCTGATTAGCACGAAGTGTTCATTTTTCATTCGAGAATTTATTATTATTTAAGGTTTGAAGTTTATTAAGATGGATTAGAGTTTGCATAAATTCATGGAATCCTTTTTTCCTTCGATTCGTATCTTTTGTTCGTATGAGATTTTGATTTCCTTCTTATCCTGATTTTGTTTGCTTTAAATTGCTATTTTTCTTGTTCCTCTTCTGATTTTGATTAGATCTTTTTATCTTTTAATTTTTGATTTTTTTTTATAATTATTGTTACTAAACATACAAACTAAGTTTATGAAAAAAAATGTGCTTGTTTTGAATTTTTTTTACCTGATGGTCAAATTGATTTTTTTAAAAAAAATATACTAACAATGTAAACATTATTCACGCTAAGCTGCCAACGAAGAAATGAAATGTGGGTTGATTACGGTTTGGGAAAACACCTCAAACAGCAGGTTTCATGCGAATGCATAAGTCAATGGAAATTGTAGAAATTTGTGGTGGTGTTAGTTCAATAAATGGTTGCTAAAGTTGAAGTGCAAAGTGATGAAAAGGGAGATGGAGAAATGGAATCACAACTGGTGCCAACATGTGAAAACCTTTAAGCATTTCTGTAATTTCTGTATTTATGCTATTTTGTAGAAAATGTACAGCAATCTGAGACAAATGTCAGAAATTTACTGAGATAAAATGAGTGTGTTCAAACGAAAATTTCTAACTATTTTACATCAACAAATGTGTTTATTCATCATTCTTTCACATCGTAAATGTTTTCTGCATTGATATTACACATGGTGCGAAGCGTTTTTAAGAAGCGCTTAAAGGTGCTTATTTTCGTTTTTTAAAATCCTTTAAAGGTACTTTTTTCATTGGGTATTTTTAAAAAGATCATAATTTTCCCTTTTCGGAAAAAGATTTTTTTCCTACACTCTGTCGATTGTGCAGAAACGTGCTTTTTACATTGTTCTATCCAACATTTTCACAATTCATTCAACAACAATCCATTTCAGTGTACTGTTGTTGTCGTTTGACAAGTGCAGAAAAGTACAATCAAATCGGGCCGAAGGCATGTACTGCAGCCCTGGCTACATCTCCGACTTTTTCGGAATAAAGGGTGTCATGGCAGCTGTTGAGGTCGGTATTTCGGTGTACTGTCGGTTCATAGCGTATGAAAGCGTCGATCACTTTACATGTTTGATGAAATACTTCCGAGTCTGCATGTGCGTCTACTGAGCTGGGTTCGGTGAGATTTTTGCACTCTCATGTGCAACTCTGCTGCATTTTGCGAGATACTCTCAATTTGAGTGATTAAAAAGTACTTAAAAGGTGCTTATTTTTTGTTGAAAGATTTGACTCCGCACCTTGTTTAATGTTGGCGCGCATGCGTCGTTATCGCATATAATGAGTAGTCTGATACAAACGAATCGATCGAGAATCATTACATATATTATTTTCTAATTTTTGATTTAATTAGTTTTTAATTGTTTTTCTATCATTTTAAATTTTTCTTTATTCTCTTCCTTCAATAATATTCTCCTTTCTCTAGCTTTGCGGCTGGTTTTACCTGGTTTCCTAATTTTAATTTTGTCCTTAATGTTTTTAAAGAATTACAGCTGAACTAAAATGAAAAGTCGTAAAGATAAACCTCATAATTCCCTTTATATTTTTTCTTAACATATGAAACCATATTTAACTCACATCTATCGAATAAAGTTTAAATGAAAATGGTGTGAGAAGCGATCTATGGTGTAAGTACTCCTTTAAAAAAAGCGAAAAATTTAGCTTTTTTTCTCATAATTCTCTCTCGGCGTAAGAGAAATGAAGAAGAAAGTCGAATCCAGAAATCTTATTTCCACCACAACTAAATCTCTTTCCCATACTACTCATAATCCTATTATGGACCCACAAAGACACTGCCATACGACAAGGACAATGACAGGTGCAGTTGTCTTCCCAATCAATATGGGAAGGCATTTTTGTTATAATTCAAGGATGGCTTATATGGGATTTTTTTAGTGTAGGAATTATTTCTTCTTTTTTCTTTATATGTTACATAAAAATTGTTTCTTTCGATTGGATGCTTTGCATAGCCAGGTTGACGTGGCAGTCGACAGATTTAATGATGGATGGATTTTTGTATGAATTTTTTCTAATAAATATTATTCTTTTGTGCAATTCTTAAAGTTTAACTTCTTCTTGTATAGTAAAGAATGAATTAGGCTATCTTATATTATGCTTTGATTTGGTATGGTTTTACAAAACTTTTTTATGGCGGTGTAATGAGATTTTGCAGTATAAAGGAAGTTTTTTTTTTATTTTAATACAAAAGTTATGAATTTATAAATGTATACTAAATTATTGAAAAAAGTATAAAATAACAATTATCATTTTTTTTCTAATGATTATATATATAGATATATATATATATATATGGGTGATTCTCATGAAATATGACAATTCGGACCAAAAAATTTCTTCAAATTTAAAGTCGTCAAAATAATCTAAAAAATTTTTTGCATACTTCTTTAGTTACACTTATTAATATCTTACAGACAGCAGTGTAGTTTATTGACATTTGCTCGGGGGGAAAAAATAGAAATTTACCAAATCTTGAATGCCAGGAAAATGACATATTAGCTTAGAAGTTTAAAAAACAAACATTTTAAGCTAATAGTAAGTAACTCAACTTAAGCCTTTATGTTAGATGGACCATAAATTGCTTAAATTAATTCTTTTTATCCACTGTAGAAAGAATCCATTTTTATTAAAAGGTTTGTTTTCTATTTCTTCCCGTTGAGTTGGAAGAAACCTATTTTTTCCGGGGTGATTTTTTTTCCACGATTTTCTTTGACTGGAGAACAATTTTGTCACGTCTTTTTTTTTTTTTTTTTTTTTTTTTTTACACATCCATGGACCATCAATAAGAGATCCGTAAGATCAGGGTTATTCATCATGGAGACCCACAATAGACATTTATTTTTTATTTACATTGCATTTTATTTTTAAACATTTATTCTTATAATTTGTTGTTTATGTATTAATTTCATCTGCCTGTATTAAAAAAAATATCTCGCAAACCAATTTAATTTTCAAAAAACTCTTAATGCGTAACATCAAGTTTCTATCTTTATCTAAACACTTTGAACTTGAACATCCTATCAATCCTATAGTCCAAACCTCGGAAGTAGGACCCGGATGTAATCTTACGCCCGGAAGGATCTATATCTAACCTTCATCCATCCTACTGATCAATCTTCTAAAGCATTTATCCACTACAGGATTTTATATTCCTAGATGATTCGGTCCTTTCTATCTCCTGACCATGATCCGGAAAAAAGGGAAGGTGACTCATTTTGGTGACGTCTTATCTGATTAGATATCTCCCTCCCCCCCCACGCCAATATCCTATCAATCCGGGCAGTAATTGTCGCCACATGCATGTGACCCCTTTTTAGATACCTTTGCCATGACGGGACTGAACAATAAAGAAGAGCTTGGCGAATTTTATGGCTATCCATGAGTTTTATATCGTTGAATAGAATTATTTGGCGCTGGGAATGGACATTGATAAACATGGTTTAGATCGAGTGACTAATGCATCATTGTAGCAGGTATAAGAAGTAGAGGAGAGGGACACGTTTCCAACATTTAAATTTTTAAGTAATAGCTACAGGCATTATATTGCTGATTGGAATTATCTGAGATTTGGTATGGATTGACATAAGATAACAGGCTTCTAATGCATTTTTATAGGTATAAGAAGTAAACGAAAGAGAGGCTGGTGACAGCTTTTGAACATTTAAATTTTTAGGTTACAGTTAAAGTCAACAATATATGTAGTTATATATATTGTTGATTAGAATTTATGAGCATACGTCTGATTGTTGAGAGGCATAAAAATGATTACCAAAATCTCAAGTTCAAGATGCATCATTGTTAGAATTCTAAGAAGACGACGAGAGGGATACATTTTGAACAATTAAATTTTTAAGTTATAGACATATTTTTGATTAGAATTATCTGTCGCTGAGACGTGAAGTTGGTAGGCATAAACATGGTCAAGATATCAGGTTTCTGTTGCATAATTGTTACAGGTGTAAGAAATAGACGAAAGACAGACAGACAACTTTTGAACATCTAAATGTTTAAGTTATAGACTTTATATTGTTGATTGGGTCCGATCACTGGTCTAGTGGTTACTGTACTGGACTACGGGACCAGTGGTTGTGGGTTCGAATCCCACCATAGGCATGGACGTAAGTCTCTATCGCTGTGTGTTCTGTGTTTTTTTCTTTTGTGTGAATGTACCCCGCCCGATAAATGGGTTTGAACTGCATATTAATTGATGTAAACATGGCTGGTCTAAGTTAAAAAGGGATAATGCATCATTGTTTCTTGTATTAAACGTAAACAAGACGGAAGCAGAAGGTTTTTTTTTTTTTTTTTTTTTTTGACGTTTTAATTTTGATCCGTTTCTGTTTTTTTTTCCTACTATCAAACAAAGAAAGAAAATTACTATTTCGCATGCCTGTAATATCTTACTTAGAATGTGTATACTTTTAGAGCTCTTACATAGTAAAAGAAACAATATTAAAAAAAGTCACAGCTTCAATATTCTAATGCAAATATTATGATTTTGTTACTAAAATAAAATGTAGTGAAGATGCAGGTATAGCATGCAATTTTTGAACACTTTAATATTTTTAATTTGCAGGTTTGGTTGTTGTTTTTATTACTTTTTTTATAGTTTGGTACATTGCCGCCACACATAAACACAACTGCCAATGATCCAAATGATCATGAGTCAAGAGTTCACTTACTACCGATTAACCTTATAAAAATTTTCATGGTTTATAAATTATTGCGACTGTCGATTAAACAATCACTCTAAAAGTTCTCAAAAGAAATGTGATTGCCTTAATGTAATTGAATATTATGGACCGCGAAATTAGCATTGAGGATGTAAATAAATCCATAATTTGCGAAATTACTATTGTGTAATGCGAATAAACTATTTATAAGTAGTTCATTATAATTTAACAGTTTTATTATTTCATTATAATTTAACAGGTTATATCATTCCATTATATAATCGGTTTAACAAATAACTAACCTATCATATAACTGTTAGATGAAACATCCTTTTGATAGTTAAACTTTTTTTTTTAATGTTTGTTAAATTATTATGAGAGATCGAGTATATCTTTACATTTTTACAATGCATTTTGTTACTTTTTTTTCAAATTTAATTATCGCTTTATTAGGCAAACAATTGAAAAGATCGGATAAACGAATTGCGGTTCTGGAATTCATTAATCTACATAAACTGCTAGATTTTAAAATCTTTCTTGTAGCAAAACGATTTTTTAACATTAATTTGTTAAATTATTATGACTTATCAAGTATTTCTTTAACCTTGATATATAATATTTTGTTTTTTTATTTGAAAAATATTCATATTTATGGATCATTTTTATTATTCAAACAATATGAATAACCGATAATATAAATTGTGAACTCGTAATTCATTAACCTACACTGAGTAATTGTTAGATTACTTATCTTTCTAACACTAAAACAATTCTTTAACGTTTAATCTATCTTTCTAACACTATTATTTATCTTTCTAACACTAAAACAATTCTTTAACGTTTAAGTTGTTACATTTTTAAGAAGAGTTGAGTATTTTATAGAAATCGTTTATTAATATTTCGTTATAATTGAACAATTTTTATCATTTAGTGGTCATTTTATTGTTCAAATATGATGAATAATCGGTTAAACAAATTGCAATCCCGGAATTCATTAACCTACCGCATAACCGTTAGATTAAACATCCATCTGACGGCCAGACATTTGTATTTCATGCGAGTGAGAATTCTCTTGACAGTTATTAAATACCCACTTCCTGTAGATTATTATACTCTAAAGCAGATGCTTATTAAACTTTCTCTCAAGACCTTCATTACTTTTGGTATGCAAACAAGGTCCGAAGTTTGGCAAACTTACCCTAAAATCATTCTTGCATATTGAATGGACTTTGCGTAAAGATTTGATGCCTTTTCTAAGCGATGTTATCATGAATTAAGATTTTGTTAAATAAACGTGAACATAATTGATGCTGTAATAACTGAACTTTCAACTGCATTGTTTTAACGCAAAGATTTGATGCTTTTTCTTAGCGATGTTATCATGAATTAAGATTATGTTAAATAACCGTAAACATAATTCAAGCGTATTTAATAACGCTTGAATTTTCAAATCCATTTTTTAACGTTAAGAAAAATGTCTTTCCTAAGCGATGTTATCACGAATGAAGATTTTGCGAAATAAACTTAAACCTAATTGATTCAATAACACTTGAATTTTCAAATGCATTTTTAACGTAGAGTTTGATGCCGTTTTGAAGCGATGTTATCTTAAAATAGGATTTTTTTAAATAAACGTGAACATTAATAATATAGTAATAACTGAATTTTAAAATGCATTTTTTTAACGTAAAGATTAATGCCATTTCTAACTGATGTTATCATTAAATAAGATTTTTCTATATAAACATGTACATAATCTCCATCGTAAAGATTTAACTCCATTTTGAAGCGTTGTTAATATTTTGTTGAAAAAACGTGAACAGGATTAATACTATAAGTATTAAATATGATTTTTAATATGAAATTATATTTGACTATCTGAATTTTTGATAGTGTGTTGAAATGTTTCGATTCGCTTAAAAACTTTTCGAGGTATAGTGAAATATGCAAAAATTGTGCTTAACATTAAAGGACCCAAACTTTTTCGGCCTCACTCCATACTTTAAAGATCATATTTTCTAGATTGCCACTACACTCCATATTTTGATGGTCAAAATTCTATATCCTTCTTTTAAATAAATGCATGTCTATTTAGAAAAAGTACGTTTTTGCGTCTGATTTCGTAACTTAAAGTAACATCTAAACAAATTAATTAGATTATTTAAAGTCACCCCTTTCAATTATTAAGATTGGATTGTTCTTAAATATCTGATCATTAGAACAAAAGTTTTTAAAGGTGTTCGCTTTTTTATCAAGTGCACTGTAAGTTAAAAGATAATTGATATTTCTTTCTAAAAAACTATAATGTATTTCTTCAGATAAATCTATTGACACATTCAAATATTATTCTAATTCAAATATTATTCTAATATTATGAACATATTCAAATATTATTCTAATATTATGGACATATTCAAGTATTAAATTCAATATTAATACATTCAAACAACATATGTTGAGATATGTTTTTTAAATGCAATTGCATATGAACAAATATGTTTTCAACATATTTGTTCATATGTTGAAACGAGAAAATTCCTCCATTTTTGCCTCCCGCAGTTGACTGATGGTAAAGACATAGTTCCCAGTAGAACACAGAAGTCAGGTATCACTGGCTGTAAGGTCAGAAAGCGGGTGGGTGACCACTTTGATCAGCCTGCGTAGGGACCGAGGGTGCGCGATATCAGTAATCGTTACTAGTCTACCGTAAAGTCCTCGACTTCGCGCACCGGTCGTCGGGCTACCAAAGCAGGGAAGCAATCCCCTCTGCAGAGGATCAAAATTGCGATGGCATGTCTTCGGATCATTTCTCTGGTTGTTTCATAGACCGTCGCCAATAGCCCAATGTGCAGCTCTAATGCGACGTAAATAAAGTACCTACCTGTCTCCATTGTAAGATTTTAATTTCATTAAATTTTACACTGAATTATATTTGAAAATTAATATTTTTCTCCTATTATTTGGCAACAACTTACTGCTTCAGATCCATATCTCCCTTTCGAACTAATTTATCAATATTTTTCCTTCTTTTTTATAACTCTGCACAAACTTCAAAGATGTAATTATTCGCCCTCTTCAGATTCCACTCTGCAAATTTAAACAAACATTCTAAAACATTCTGCCAAATCTTTCAATATCTCCTCCAATTCTTACGTTTGATCGATGATTTACCCCATTCTGTTTAACCACCCCATAACATCACTCCTTCACTTCAAATTTCAAAGTATTCTAAACCGTGAAGTACCTGAAATATGTGGGTGGGATTTTCGCCTGAGCACCCTCCCTTTCCCTGGCTTTGAAGGGGTATTTCATAAGGATAGATGGAGTGGCATTTTCGATGTTCGAAATTCGGTTCGATGCATTTATTTAACTTAAATTGAGCGCCAAGTTACTAGTAAAGTGGTGCTTACAGATCTATTCGGCTTTATATAGCATGCGGCTTTTAGAAACATTTTTTTTTTTAAATACTTGTGTTTTTCGAGGAAAAAAAAGATTTGTAGTTCAAATATTTATATGTAGTTTTCTTCGCTTCAGGATACAGCAAATTTATTTGGAAGCATATAATAAACCATGTTGAATAGTAGTATGTATTTTAAGATACTTTAAGGCTGTTTTTCGAAGGCACCGTCGTAATATGAAATGATGCTTTTTTGCGAATAATATGTTATTTTCATAACTGCTGTGAGTTTGCAACTGTTACCCGTGACTGTTAGGTCTGGTTTAGCCTATCTAAAGCCTGTGCTGCGAAATATGGATTTGAAAACGTTTATTTTACAGCCAATGAATGTAGAATTGTCTTATCGTGTTTTAGAGCATAAATTTATAAATACTTTGTAAAATTTGGATTTGAAAGCGTTTCTTTCTCCCTCTCCAATTTCATAAACATGCATTTCGATCCCCGTTCATTTTCGTAAACACGCATTTCGAGTTATGCCCCCTTTCGCAAACATGCATTTCGAGCCTTGTCCATTTTTGTGAACACGCATTTCAAGTTGTGCCCCCTTTCGTAAACATGCATTTCGAGCCCTGCCCATTTTCGTGAACACGCATTTCAAGTTGTGCCCCCTTTCGTAAACATGCATTTCGAGCCCTGCCCATTTTCGTAAGCACGCATTTCGAGTTGTGCCCTCTTACGTAAACATGCATTTCGAGCCCTGCCCATTTTCGTAAACACGCATTTCGAGTTGTGTCCCCTTTCGTAAACATGCATTTCGAGCCCTTTCCATTTTTGTGAACACGCATTTCGAGTTGTGCCCTCTTTCGTAAACATGCATTTCGAGCCCTGCCCATTTTCGTAAGCACGCATTTCGAGTTGTGCCCTCTTACGTAAACATGCATTTCGAGCCCTGCCCATTTTTGTGAACACGCATTTCGAGTTGTGCCCCCTTTCGTAAACATGCATTTCGAGCCCTTTCCATTTTTGTAAACACGCATTTCAAGTTGTGCCCCCTTTCGTAAACATGCATTTCGAGCCCTTTCCATTTTTGTGAACACGCATTTCGAGTTGTGCCCTCTTTCGTAAACATGCATTTCGAGCCCTGCCCATTTTCGTAAGCACGCATTTCGAGTTGTGCCCTCTTACGTAAACATGCATTTCGAGCCCTGCCCATTTTTGTGAACACGCATTTCGAGTTGTGCCCCCTTTCGTAAACATGCATTTCGAGCCCTTTCCATTTTTGTAAACACGCATTTCAAGTTGTGCCCCCTTTCGTAAACATGCATTTCGAGCCCTGCCCATTTTCATAAACACGCATTTCGAGTTTTGTCAAAATTAAAAAATCATTTCAATATAATATTTCAAAATAGCTAAATGCAAATGGAGACAAATGTGATACAATAATTCCAAATTTTTACATTGTAAATTTTATCTGAACTCATGGTTGATCTGAACTACTGTCAACGCTAGTTTTAACATTTTAATAGTAAAAAGAAATATTTATTTTATAATAGAAGGTAATTAATAAAACTAATATATTTTTTTCTTCAGTGAGTTTTATTTGTTTTAAATAACTTTAAGGTTGGAATATTTTCTAAGTTGAGTAACAATAATTCTAGTTGAACATGTTTTTACTGTGAAAAATATTTGATGTAGCAGATAAATGTGATGCAAAACTGAAAACCAAACAATTACTGGTCTTTGAAAAAAGTAGATGCATCAAGAGCTAATAAAATAATTAACACAATATTAAATAAATTGTCCAATTGACTTAACATTGGAATTAGCAACGAACTTCGGTATTTATTAGCTACGCATTAAACATTTGAGTAGAATAAAATTGTTTTTATCTGTTAATTGACGATAAGCGTAATTGAAACTTTTAAGACTCATTAACCTTGGAGATCAATTAAAATTAAGGTGTTTACTTAGTGATAATTGAATTACCATGTTTGCTTTTAACCTTTGTTCCGGATTGTTAATGAAGAATTCCTGAAAAATTCTTTGGGGGAAAAGAATAATCGAACTTTATTTTTAGGTGTCCTATATCACGGGGTCTTGAATGTTTGATTTATTATATGCATTTCAATTTTAAGACATTATAGTCAAACACCTACAAAAATGTAATGTATTTATTTTGTCTAATTCAATTAAAGGTTTATTCATTAATCTTAAATAAGTATAGTCCATCGCAGTGGTTCCCTAGTGCAGATTGGCGTATTTAAGCAAGCATGACACGATTGCAGTTTATAAATTTACGTTCTATTACGAAATGGCAAAGTTAAACTCATCAATGCAGTTCACATATTTAGATTACACCATGAAGATTATTTAAAAATCTAGTCACATTACTGCACTTTACATACTTATTTCTAGTACATGTCGTTGTTACTGTGAATGATCAAAATTGGTGGTTGTTGACTTCCACCGGTGAATGTTGACAATCACATAATCGCTTTGGTAAATGTCCGAAATATATACTAGGTCCAGTTAAGTGCCGCTGTCCGATATACTTTTAACCAGTATATCCTACAATGTTTTTTTAAGGTTCAGTGCCACTGCCCTGTAATCCGAATATTGATGTTTCTTCTAATCTATCCTCGGCAGATATTAAAATCATAACGTCAATGAATAAATTCATATTAAATCGAATATAACAAATATTTCGGACATTCACCAAAGCGGCTATGTGTTTGTTGACATTCACAGGTTAAATTCTACATTTTCTTCATTTCAGCCAATCACGGTAACATCGGCATACTTCCGATGATACCATTGCAATTTACATATTTATGTTCGAATTCATATCGGAATCTAGTACGGATTGATATGTTCGTAGACTTTACATATTTAGGTTTTAATATGAATTTACACAATTAAACTCCCAGTCACATCTCTACAATAAACTTATTAACAATAACATCACGAACTGGAATATCAACAGATCACAACACTTCAATTTACATATTTAGATCCTAGATCAAATAAGCACGCTCCTTCGAGAATCTTAATATATAAATAGAATATAAATATGTCGTTGACATATTGAAAGCTGTTAATGAAGAAACTTATCAGAGATAATTTTCCTCAGAATTAGAATTTTCTTCTGTCAAATCGGTTCTCAAATACAGTTATCGATAAAGTTATTTTGCAATTTCCTTCAAAAGGTAAATGTAGAACTACCTGTTATAATCTTAACTGAGAAATACAGCAGGAACTCCAGAAAGAGAGGGGTTGCCGAACCTGGGAAGTTAACTTCCCCGTCATTTCTATTACGTGATTTATCACCTTCATTAATGGTGTGCTATCTCCCCCGTACCATTACAATTCTTCCACCCACGCAAAATTGAATGGTGTGGGGTTGCTTCAAGATGGGGGGGGGGAGAGAAAATCTCCCGATTTTCAATTTGTTTCGGTGTAGATGGGGTGGTGTGAGGTATTCTGTTGTCTGTGTGTGTGTGTGTCATCCCATTTCGATCCTGATTTGAACCTTGCTGAATGCTGATTTGACAAAAATGTTCTAGATCAGCTGCATCAGCTCTTCCTGGGAATGAAGTCTTGGTTCTATTTTCAACGTCAGCTTGTCTGTTGTACATGTTTATCGTTTTAGTTTCTTGATATTTAAAAATAAGATAGTCTTATCAACACAACGCCTTTAATCCTAGATTTAACGTTTGAAATAGTGAGGAATACAACCGTAGTAAACTAGTCGGTATTTTCTCTTTTAGGATCGCTGCGTAGTATCGACTTCGTTGGAAATTTCGACCCGTGTTGAACGATAATATCGTCTAAATTTGGATGCAATTTTAATACAGTGCAGAGTCCTGATATTTCTTATTTTCTTGATGAAAAATATTTTGTCCTTATTTGACTTAAGTTTTAGCTTTTTTTCCTGATATTTTGGGGGAAGCTCAGCACTTTCCATTTTCTACGAATGCAAATTTTTGGATGATTGGTTAAAGGAACTGCAAGATTAAATTTTTTATCCAAGATCTTTTTTAATTTTATTAAAAATTACTGCTAGTAAATATTTAATAATTCATTTGTTTAAGATTAAGAACGTTCCATCTGCATTATTTAGGCATGTAACCTTATACAAAATATTCCTTTTCCCCCATTTTTTTTATCATAATAATAAAAAAATATTTTAATCATATAATAATTATATTATTTACAATATAATATGCAGTCAAATGACTGGATTTTATGCGACTGTAATTTGCTATGTCCTATTCAGTACAGTACATCCAATATTGCAAAATTTAAAAATTTCACAGTTCAATCAGAATGTTGTGCAAACAAAACATAAAAAAACCTACATTATTAAATTTAAATTTTATATATGTGTTCAAGTTAAATTTAAGATGATTAGATTAATTAGTTTTACTAGGGGGCTAGGCCCCTTGTTCGCTGCCGCTCATCAACCCCGATGATTGTTCCGCAAAATTATTCGCTTAGCATATATGTAATAAAAGGAATTCTATTTGATTACGCTTGTGCCTCCACTTCCCTC
The DNA here is from genome assembly GCA_949128135.1 of Parasteatoda lunata. Lineage (NCBI taxonomy): Eukaryota > Metazoa > Arthropoda > Arachnida > Araneae > Theridiidae > Parasteatoda > Parasteatoda lunata. The sequence continues at coordinate 102,502,196 of OX421975.1, forward strand.
GTCCAAACATTATTATCTATTTGTATTATAAATATTTAGATCTATTAGTGAACAGAAGTAATTTTTATAAGTAATCGTTTTTTAAAATAACATTTATATTGTTATCATATTATATTGTTCAAACAAATTTGATGAATACACAACCGTAATTCAATATTTTCACTTACCACACGTGCGGATATGTTAAATAATATTTTTGCTTGCATCTCATTGTGCGTGAAGCTGATCATCAAGCTCTAAATCATTTAACAGATCTCTTTAACTGCAATTTAAAACAGTATATTAATGTTATTTGCTTAAAAATAATAATTGTAAGATGGTTAATAAGATTAGACCACCTTTCTAAATAACTTTATCTTAAAATGTAGTGCAGAATTGCAATATAATAATAATAATAAAAAAATAATTCTCTAAGTTTTAAACTCTTAAATTAAAAACGGAATAATAGCAGTACGGGAAAATAACTTTAAATTAAGGATACAAAAATATTTATCGAAACATTATACCTTTATGACTTTTATTAATTTTATGCTGATGACAACCAAAAGAAAATGAATGAGGGAAAAAACTGGATCCTACCACGTGATTTTCCAGCCAATAAAAATGCAGGGACAACAGTGGAAAAACGCAACAACAATATTAGTTTTTTATATATAATAAGAAATAATATATTAACCATTTTTTTTACTGTCTGGATTTTTATCAAGCCGAAATATTTTTATTTTAATTATTTTCAAGAGATGTCCACGATATTGTTGAAGCTCAAAAAGTATTGAATTTTAGTAATTTAAAATCAATCCGACCGTCATTAGATCACACAAATCAACATAAAGTATGAGTTCAGGACATTTCAGCATGGCAGAAGAATTATAAAAATTATTTCCCTCTCTGTCGTGAAATAAGCTAGAAAACTCTTCCCAATGTTCCATTACATACTGCACTACTTCCTCGCGCACCTCTAGAGCCGAGACTTGAATATAGTAAAACATGTATATATGCTATTGCTCGAAAAAGGTAAGCTTCGTCTCCAATAATTGGTATGACAAAGTGCGGCACCTTAGCACCGTTTATTGTTTAAAATTTCTACAACTCTTTCACAAGGGATCAAAACTAACTCTAAATAATTACGTCGTAATTAAGTTTTTATTTCTATAAAAATAATAAATAATACCAAATAAATGCCTAGCATATAACTTACTATTTAACACCACTAATATCAATACTTAAGGCAACCTAACAAAAAGAATTGTAACTAAATTTATTGTTGCCAATTTCGATAGAGAAATACCCGCGTTTTTGGTGTCACGTGAGAGTCATAAATATGAAGATTATGCTTTATTCATGATAATTATAATTAATAATAAAAATAGTTATTTTTATCAAAGTATCTAAATGAACGCTTTTAATCATTCTTTTTGGAACCTGAGCTTTAAATAAAGGCAGAAAATTTAATTTTTGCTAAAAAATAACTAGCTTGGAAGAAAATAAACTCATAAAATTTAAAAAAAAGAATTCAATTAATTAAAATTAGTTAAATTGTTTTTAATTATTGCTGGAAAATGATAAATTTTTTTCTTTTAGCAAATTTTACATATTGTAGTATGTTCTCACAATGAATCTTGTTGTTTACATTTTATTCGTGAAACAATACCCAATAGATTCATATAATTAGATATTTATGCGAAATAAAACTTTCCTAAAGGTTACTTGAATTAAATATTTTACCTTTCTTATAATTTTCCTTTACCTCCTTTCATTTTTCCCTTACCTTTCTTATAATTTTCTTTTAATTTCTTATAACTTATATTTCCGCGTCGATTTTCTTTCACTAAAATAACAAGGAGAAACGGAGAATAGAAAACTTTTCTTTTAATTCACCCTCTAGTCACGTGGTTTCATTCCGCAAATAAAAACTATCGTGTTGTGCGCGCTTTATTTACATTTCTCCTCTGTGGTAAAATCAATTATATTCTTTCATCGAAGTCAAGCATCACTGGCTGCGGTCAGTGTGCGGGTGGGTGACCACTTGGATCAGTCAGCGTAGGGACCGAGGGTGTGCGGTATTGGTCCTCGTTAAACTGTTCTACCGTAAAGTGCTCGACTGCGCGTGCAGGTCGTCGGGCTACCGAAGCGGGGGTGCCATCCCCTCTGCAGGGGATCAAAATTGGGATGGCATGTCTTCGGATCATCCTCAGGCATGCTTCCCAGACCGTCGCCAATAGCCCATTGTGCAGCTCTAGTGCGACGTAAATGAACTACAACAACTACAACCAATTATATTCTTATAAAAAAGATCGCTTTGAAAATGCATACTAACCGGGGAAAAATAATAAACTATTATTTTTTATATAATAAAATTATATCAAATGTTGTCCGATATATTGGACGCTGCTTCTCAGGAGAGTATATAACTTAAAGAAAATTATTTTTATTTCTAAAACAAACGCTAAAAAATAGCTATGTAATATCTATGCTTATCAGGATACTTAATTTGTGCTGGGTTTTTTTTCCACACTAATTTTCCTCATATATTCTCTTTTAAATAAGATAATCCTGCGAACTTTCGCAGATGGTTTAGATTGTGGGGGAAAAAGTAGATGAGTGGAGAAAAAAATCCCTCTCATTGTGGTACCATTCAAAGTCAATTCCCTATAAGGGAAGAGTGATTTTGGTTAACAAAATATTGGCAGATCCACTTTACGTAATTGCTATAACGCCGCATTATTGAGTTTCAGTCAATGTGTTATCATCATGACGTACAATGCAAAGAAGAAAAAAAATATTTATTTAACACCATTGGGACCGTTCATTGTGAAACTTGGGGGATGGGGGAACATTGTTCCTATTTCATTGTTTGAAAATTTTAAATCGAACAATTTTATTCCTTTAAATATAGTTTTGAATTCTTCATTGCTTTTATAATTAGAAGTAAGTCTATATTCTGGAAATAATATATTTTTATTTTTGAATAAAACTTTTTATTCAAACTTTTAAATATTAATGTTCACCATGATTTCATTTATGTTAAAATTGATTCACAAATACAGTGAAAACTCTTGGGATCGGCCATTCTCCCAAGCAAAATGGCCACAGTAAAATGGTCGTTTTTAGGGTCGTTTTAATTCCATTAACTTTGACGATTTTAATTTTAGTCAGTGTCATTTTCTTGGTCCGGAAATTTCATTTCTGTTGGCGTCATGAAAAGAGGAATCAGTGAATAATATTTAACGTCTATTAAAATGATCCCTCTTGATATAATTACGTGCAAAAACAAATTTACCAATTATGAATGATAGAACTATTTTAAATAAATAAACAATTATGTTTTTTGTTGAAATTTGTATTTATTTTTATATCATAAAAATTAGTTTGCCTTAAAAGAGAAGAGGAGGTTTGTTTGTTTGAGATAATTTTTTTTAAAATAACTAATGTTTATTAATTTAACTTTCAACTCTAAAAATAAATAATAGTCATCGTCTTTAGTGCACTCTGACTGCAACATGAGGTTGTAGATCTTTTTCAGATATCGTCAATAAGAGCTATCTATGTAAGAGCCTTACACAAATATTTTGAATATATTTTAATCTACATATTTGTTTTGTTAATATTTTTTATTTTGATATATATATATATTTTTTTTTTTACTTGACCTTTTCCGCATTTGGTGCAGAGGTTTGCCCGGTCACTGGCAGAGGTTTTAATAGTCGCTGCTGAAGGTTTTCTTCAACACGAAGTCTATGGAAAGAATTTCTTGCCTCCCAAACGGGGTCGTAAATAGAGGTCACTACATAGAGTTGATTTATCCTGGAGGGTTCACTGTATTATGTATTACTTCAAAAATTTATTTTGACAGGATTTTTGGGATAAATTTTATTGTTGCAGACTAAATTATAAATTAAAAAATAGCATGAAATACATAAAAAAGCTTTAGCTGGCTACATTTAGTATGTGACCTTTGAATTTGAAACTGTACAAATATATTTATAATCAATGAAATAAATTTTTTATGATTAAAATGTTTCATTAAATATAAGATTTTAGTAAACAAATAGAAATTACCTTATATATAAAATTCTTGCTTTTATTAAAGAGTTTCAAAAAAAATTCTGTGTCGAAAGTCTTCCTCACATTTAAAAATAAATTATGTTATTAAATCAAATTAGTTTATATGTTCTGGTTCATTGATTTTAGCATTCTTTCTATGCGGAATACGAGTATGTATGTTCAAAATTTGGAATTTTTGCAGATTGTTGGAAGAAATTATGAAACGACTAAACGTTTCCCAGACAGTTCTACAAAGCGTTCAATTAGTGTTATTTTAACGTTAACTCGATAAACGTGATCACTCAAAATCTCCCAAATTACGAATCTGATCAAAAATCTAAAAATGCATGTGTGAATATTGTTCTACTCTAGTTCAGGAGGATATAAAGCGCACGCCTTCCAGTGAGGTAACCCCGGTTCGAATCCCAACGATCGATCGAACGATCGATACGAATTCTGCTTCGGCTTACGCCGACCGCAGTACTAAAATAAGATATCTTCGGTGGTAGACGGATCACGGGTTAGAATCCTTTTACTGTCAGGATACTTGTGAGAATTTTTGAGGATTTCCACTTTATGTTATGCAAAAAGTGGATTAGTTCCATCAAAAAAGTCCTCCAAGAGTGGTGTTTGCCGTAATGATTGATCTAGCAGTTCCCTTTTCTTCTGGTTTGTGTTCACAATTACAAAGTTACAAAATTGAATATTGATAGTCGTGAACCCAAAAATGAATTTGCTTTTCAACACCGGTTATAAAATAAAATTGAAAATCTATTTAGCGATACCAAATTCTAGCCCATAGATGACCCCATGGAGGTTGGCTACTTTAAAATCTAAAATAGAGCCTACATTTTTTTATGGCAGATTTTGATCTTCCAGAAGAAAAAAAATATCTTGATCTAACTGCAGGCTTTTTTTCAACTTTGATCACAGAAGCGCTAAAATCGCAAAAAATAGTTAGGCATATATTGCTTCAAACTTAAGGGACTAATACCGCCATATGAACGGCTTGGCACGCAATACTATAGGGACAAATCGTTTTAGTATTTTCATCATTATTTTTATTGTTATATTTACAAATATTTTATAATAAGTGATTGCGTATTTATACTTACTATTAATAATTATCATAATTATTCTTGGTGGAAGACACACTTGAAATACATCCGGTCCGTTAAGGGTTAAAATGGAGGCATCTCGATAAATATACGACTGATAAAAAAAATTTTTTTATCTATATGTGCTTGATATATTGGAAAATCTAATAACTGTAACTATTATGTGCAAGATTAATGTTAGATAACCACGTGTCTCATAGAATAATTAACTTTTAAAAACTGTAAGAGTCATATTTGGAAGTTTCATCAAGTTATTTATATTATTACGTATTATTATCGTCACTATTTAGCTATAGAAACTGTACGTTTAAAACGAAAAATGATAAAGGTATAAAAATAGTAATGATTATAGTTTAATTTTTAGTTTCTTGGTACCTTGGGAATGCCTCCACTGGTTTTCCAGTGGGTGGTAGAAGGGAAATAAAATGCCATCCGCGGACCAACAGGTATAATTCCAACCTCTATGACAAGTGCAATTTATTACAGTTATTTTTAAGTAATGGAAAAAAATTTAAAAAAAAACAGCTTAAGTTTCTGTTTTGAGCTATACTTTCGAGACCCCTGTACTAAACAGTTTAAAATTATTACAAATGTTTTTGGTATTTTTTTTAAAAAAACAAAGTTTTCCCCAAATATCTCTCCCAACCCATTGGTTAGTAACTCCCGAACTAAGTGGTTAAAATTATTAAAAATATCTTACAACATTTAAAAAAATCCCACCCAGATTTTAGTAGCGACCCAAACTAACCAGTATAAATTATTGCAAATCTTTTTAATCATTCAATACATCACAACACCACCCAAACCTCTGTCTCGATCTATAGGCTGAAACTCGTGAACTGAGCAGTTTAAATTATTGCAAATCTTTTTAATCATTCAATATATCGAAATACGAGTCAAATCTCTGTTATGACTCATAGACTGGAAACTTCTGTACTGAGCAGTTTAAATTATGCAAATATTTTTTAACATTCAATATATCACAACACCACTCAAACCTCTGTTGCGACCCATAGACTGGAAACTTCTGAACTGAGCAGTTTAAATTATACAAATATTTTTTAACATTCTATAAATCAAAGTACCTGCTGAATCTCTGTTGCGATCCATAGGCTGGAAACTTCTGAATTGAGCAGTTTAAATTATTGCAAATCTTTTTAATCATTCAACATATCAAAACACCATTCAAACCTCTGTTGCGACCCATAGACTGGAAATTTCCGAGCTGAGCAGTTTAAACTATACAAATATTTTTTAACATTCTATAAATCAAAGTACCTGCCGAATCTCTGTTGCGACCCATAGGCCGGAAACTTCTTAACTGAGCAGTTTAAACTATTGCAAATCTTTTTAATCATTCAATATATCACAACACCACTCAAACCTCTGTTGTGACCCATAGACTGGAAACTTCTGAACTGAGCAGTTTAAATTATTGCAAATCTTTTTAATCATTCAATATATCACATGTATCACAACACCATTCAAACCTCTGTTGCGACCCATAGACTGGAAATTTCTGAACTGAGCAGTTTAAATTATACAAATATTTTTTAACATTCTATAAATCAAAGTATCTGCCGAATCTCTGTTGCGACCCATAGGCCGGAAACTTCTTAACTGAGCAGTTTAAGTTTTTGCAAATCTTTTTAATCATTCAATATATCACAACACCACTCAAACCTCTGTTGCGACCCATAGACTGGAAACTTCTAAACTGAGCAGTTTAAATTATTGCAAATCTTTTTTATCATTTAATATATCACATGTATCACAACACCACTCAAACCTCTGTTGCGACCCATAGACTGGAACCTTCTGAACTGAGCAGTTTAAATTATTGCAAATCGTTTTAATTATTCAATACATCACAACACCAATCAAACCTTTGTCTCGACCCCTAGGTTGGAAACAACTGAACTAAGTATTTTAAATAGTTAGAGATCTTTTTGATCATTCAATAAATCAAAATACCTCCTCAATTTCTGGAGCGATCAGCAGGTTGAAACCCCTAAATATAGCAGTTTTAAGTTAATGCAAATTTTTTTGAACATTAAAAAAATAATTATAAATAAATAAAAAATTGTTACTTCCTAAATTCAATGAAAAAAATCTAATTAGTATTCCCGACTTTCCACAAAAATGAATGGGATGTTCAAAAATTTCAATTCACTTCTTCACTGAATTTCGAAATGAGAGGCTGGTGTGTAAGTGTGTGGGGAGGCATTGAAGGGTCCCTCAGTAAAGGGGGTGGGTGGAAAGGACTTTTCCGCATCTGATGATCGTTTCATTTCCCTCCGAATCCTCAAGATAGATTCACTCGTTCAATAATGCAGGAAATAAGGAATAGAAAGGTGTGATAAAGAGATTTGGAGACTAGTAGGGAGAAAGGAAACTGTAAGGAGGGATTTTTCTTCTTCCCTTTTTCCCGGTTTGGGGGAGAAAAAAAAAACAAAAGAACTGCTTTCACACTTTCTTTTTCCGCTATATTTACGTGAAAAAATATTCTTTGAGAAGCAAACAATTTTATTTGGAGATAGAAAAGAGGAGAGGAAACGGAACTCGGATTTTCGCGAGTCAAGTTTAATTTAATATTAGTATTTATTTATATAATTATTGCAGGAAAAATAAATCAGCTTAACGCGTTTTTGTTTTTTGTTTTTTTAATATTTTTTCAAAGCTTTGGAATCTTTTATAGGATAGGTATGATCATCTTTCTTCCTGGCACTTAATTGAATATGTGGCAATGATGAATAGTTCTACTTTCGCGTGATTCTAGCAAGGAACATTCAGGATAATATTTCTCTGTTCGGAATTTTTTTTTTTTTGTCAAATCACTGTCCGTCGCTGAGGTAATTAAGAGGAAACGATTCTTTTATTTTTCCCTGCCGCTGTCAGAGTTTTCCCCGTGGTTGCTGCACGATGGACATAACTGCGAGGAAGTTTTCCCTAAACGCCATGGATTGTTCTGAAATACCTTTCTCACATAAATACTGTTTAATCCCTTCCTAGTGACCTTTAAGTTCTATTATCTCGCTCTTATTTGTGTCAGACATAGTTTCTAGCACCATTTCCTTTTCCCTTTAAGCACAATTTATCGTATTTTTTCCTGGATTCAATACGATATTAATGCAATCGCGTGCGTTTAATCTGTGTATTCAATCCTAAAGTTTTTCTTTTATTTATTTTTTTTTTTTTTGGAGGGATATCGCTTGCAGCGCCACTTGATTTGGTATTTAATATGTCCTCATTTAATTCGATTCGAAAGCGAGAAACGATAAAAAAAATAATTAGAAAGTATTTTATTCTTTTATAATTTTTTTTCTTCCTCGGGAGCTTTTACTGGAAAAGATATAAGAATAAAAGATATTAATGTTAGCGCATAATTACTTGATCTTACTGTTGCTGAGTTTCTTTTTTGCATCCTTTTCTTTTTTGTTTATCAAGAGCATTAAATTACATTTAAAAAAAAGAAGAAAAATAAATACTTAACGAATATATGTGAACCTTTTACCGAAATAAGGAGTTATAATTGATGTTATCCGAATCAACATCTGACGTTTAATACATAAGAAAAGAATATGTAATTTTTCAACCCGTTACATTGAAGAAAAAAAAAGCTTTTCCTCGGGGCCAAGACAAGAAATAAAAATCTAATTTCCCTTTTGAGTCGTTGCCCTAAGCCTTCCGGATAACTAAATTACGAAGTTTACTAAGCCCTGCCTACTTAAGTTTGATGTACCATGAAAATTGTCCGCTACTTGATAAATTCAATTTATTTTTTTTCTTGAAAAGTTAATCGCTTCTAAGTAACCGTGTTTCTCTTTTGATTAAATTTATGCGTAGTGTATTAGACGATCAATAAAAGAAAAGTTATTAATTTTTAACGGTATAAAGAAATGGATAATTGTTCGATAATTATCACGTTTAATTCATTATTGCTTTAATGTTACTTTGCTTCGCAGCGGTTTGTTTGGCTTTTTGTGGTAGAGGTCATTTAAGTATGGTATTCATGACTGTTTAAATTTCCTAATTATTTTACGGATGTAACTTTTCAGACAATTTTTTCGATGTTCTAATCTTAAGAACAGTGGATTTTTTTTTTTTGTTTTTTTTTGTGTGTGTGTGTGTGTGTGGTTACGCAGCCCTTAATGATCGACTTATTCAACCCTTTACCTTCATAAATAAGTTCCATTCGCATTTCTCTGCGTAAAAACATAATGGTCTGACACAGTTTTCCATTGTTGCCAGTGTATTTTCATTGGCTGGAAAAATCACATGGTGCGATCCAGTTTTCCCACATTGATATTTATATATATATATATATATATATATATATATATATATATATATATATATATATATATATATATATATATATATATATATATATATATATATATATATATATATATATATATATATATATATATATATATATAATTTTTTTTTTTTTTTTTTGTTTTTTTTTTTTTAATTTTTTTTTTTTTTGAGCAATTGAAACTTTATGACTTACTCTAGGTTCGTCAGAGCTTACTTTTTCAATTCTTTTAAATTTTAAATTAGTAATGAAAGAGAGAGAATTTGCGAAGAAAATTTTCTTCCACGGTACGGCGTCCTCGATAATACCTTATTAAACTACATTTTAAGAAAAACATTTTTGAATCTATGTCCAAACTCAGAAACCGTTTTACAATTTTTATTTTTTGGAGTATACTATAATATGCTGTTATATATTACCATTTTATTTTATTTTATAACACTCGTTGAACAGCCGATCCATTTTCGGGTTTACAACTACTAATGTTCAACTCCGTAGCGTTGTCATTTTGAACCTAATGCAGAAGACAAAGGTAACTTCTACATCAAGTATTGGGATATATTTGCCTTCGTGGAGGACTTAATGATAGAACTAACCAGAAATTGCGTTACATGCCGAGAAAAACATCCCAGGGTTTGCTTAACGGCAAGAGGACTCTAACCCATGATTCGTTTACCACGGAGGATATTTTACGTCAGCACTGTGGTCGGTACAAGCCGGGTCCGGAATTCGTATAGACCAGCCATCGCTGGGATTTAGAAAAATTATTTTTTCCTAGTAGATCTTAATAGAATCATAAGGGAGATAATTTGACTTAGGAAGGGGGCGATCACAAGCGTAAGCAAACAGAATTCTTTTTCTTTTATAGATTTTAAGTGAATAATTCCAACTTTCATAGAAAAAGCTATTTTATCCAAAGGAACAACAATTATTGCGAAGCAATCATCTTGATTGGAGAGCGGCAGTGAACAGGGGACTTAGCCCTTTAATTTCCTTATATAACTAACTGATCGATTATAATTGCAAATATAAAGTAATTTTTTCTCAAAACAATCTTCCTATTAAAAAAAACTTTTCAAAATATTGTTTTGTTAAACGAAAGTAATAGAAATTTTATTAAAAAAATATATATATATATTGTGCTGTTTTAATCAAGAGTTGTTCAGAAGCATCAATGAAAATCTAGGAATAAAAACTTTTTAATGCGTTCTTTCTACTCCTGAAGAAAACGATTCTCGTCTCGCCCTAAAATTTTTAAAATGTTTCTCTAATCTTATTTCCGTGTAGTAGAATTGTTAACAAATTCTTCTCTGAAACGTTACAATTTTGTTGGTTGAATTCATTTTAATTTAGGTTTCTTTCTTACAGAACACCTACAATATCTCAACAATCATCGATTAGTGGGGAGCCTCCTCTTCCAACTCCTGATACAGAAGAGCAACCCTCCTCCATGGATGTAAACGATGCATTTTCTAGGTATGTTTTATTTTTGATAGCGCGATTTATGTAATTCTCTATTGTTAAATAGACATAATAGATGGCGCCACCATTGTTTTATTATTATTGTAATTTCGCACACTTTTATTCTTGAAATTTTTTAAAAACAGGATATTGCAAAATTTTCTAAAATTGATAATATAATATCAAATAAATAACAATAATAATAATTAATTCCTAATAACGTCATACCATGTCTACGAACAAAATGTATATGGTCATTTAAAAATTGTATGTATTTGAAAAAATCAGTTGGAAAATGTTTAAAATTTTTTTCTCCGGCGAAATCTTCATAAAAAATGTTTTCTAAACACCTTAATGAAAATAAAAACAGAAATTATGAAATCATTATTTTTATATTATTATTTCGTATAAAATAATTATTTTGGTGGAAATTTATCCTTGTATGTGAAAAATGTAGAAAAGAAATTATCAGAATTTACGACAATTAATTATCACAGCACATATTAAAATTTACGTTATTGAAGTAATAAATAAATTATGTCTAATTCACTAAACTTCATCGGCAATTATTAATAATAACCTGTTGATGTGATTAGTATGAATATTTTATCACATTTACCAAAAAAAGTGTTTATTATTAACACTAAACATACCAACACTTAATCCATACCTATTTCTACCATAGCCGGTCAAATGACCGGACTTTATGTTTCTTGATTGAATGTACGAAATATGGATGTTAGGAAGGAAATAAGCAAAAAGAAAGTTTTATTATAATTAAACAAAATTGTATATTGCCTATTTTTATGAATTACAATTACAAAGAATAAGAATTTTTAATTCATTGCTGAACACATTTTTTACATATACAGTGTGTTTCCATTGTACATTTTCCGCAAACATATTTCTTCTAATTATCATTATTCTTATTCTTTTAATTATAAGAATATATAAGAGTTATAGATCTTATAATTATAAGAATTATAATTCTTATAATTATAAGAATATATAAGAGTTATAGATCTTATAATTATAAGAATTATAATTCTTATAATTATAAGAATATATAAGAGTTATAGATCTTATAATTATAAGAATTATAATTCTTATAATTATAAGAATATATAAGAATTATAATTCTTATATTTATTAGAATATATAAGAATTATAATTTCTATAATTATTCTTATAATTAATATTATTTCTTCTAAGAACTTGTGCTGTCGTGATTGTTTCGACATTTTTCTGGGTAAAAACTAACAGTTAGTTAGAAATGATCAAAATAAAATATAAGCTACTTATCAAAACTTTTAGTTTTTGTCACTTTTTATTACACAAAAATATCAATCTAAAATTTTAGGTACTTTCTTGAAATGTGAATTCACAGTTATTCTGATTGAACTCACTATGCAACCGTCTTTGCAGAAATGTGCAACTCATCGAATGCAATACGTTGAACACGCATTACATCGTAATTTCTGATCCAATGACCTTATGAAGCAATAAATGACCCGTTGTGGTAGAAATTGGTATGTGACAAGTATTACTCGAAATAAACAAAATACAAAAATAATAATAGAATATTGACTGTATATAATTGTTCGAAACAGTCATGAAGTCAAATATGCAGAAACGATAAGATGATAAGCGCATTTTCGATGCATAAGTTCTTTAACGGTCATTTGACCGGTTATGATGGTATGTTTAGTGTTAATAGTCGCTGGTTATTTTTTATTATAGCTATATTTTTTTTTTTTTTTTTTACTTTCTAATATATTTTAACAGAGAAAAATAACCTTCAACATCTTGCTTACAATATTTTTTAGTGGATTTAAGACCCACTTATGTCTTGGTCTGCTTAAACAGATGCAAAAATATTTCGTAGAGAATAAATTATTTTTAATAAATATTTCATATTATTTGAAATATATCGTATAAATATTCATTTTTTATTTCTTTAATTGTTTTCATACTATTTTATTATATTTTAACTCTTTTCGGTGCAAGAAAATTTAATGAAAAATTTAAGTCATCGGATGAATCGTGGTCATCGGATGCGAGGCTAGAAGGAAACTATGTTTATATTTTTCTAAATTTAACGTAGTTCATTAAAACCAGGCTTTTTTTTTTCTTTTAGAAGAAACCCAACCCACTGAGCCTTTTCCATGTTTCGTGTTAATTTAGCTGTATTTTTAAAAAAAGGATTTGAAATTCTATATATCAAGACTCGCAGGTCTGGGAAAAGAGTGTTTAAAATATATTTTTATAAATAATTTCTCATTTCATTGAATTGTGATTCAAAAGATATTATATAATGTATCTTGTTATTACAAAAGTTTCAATCAAATTGTCAATTAATATCTCACATTGTTAAGGGAATACCTTAACACATGAGCTGCAACTTCTATTTATGCATGCTTTTTAAAAAAACTTAATTAAAAAATTTTAAGCTTAATAGAATATAGAAGTAATGGAAATATAAATATTTCAATGTATAGAAATTTTTATTTTATAATATTCTAAATCTATAATTTATTTGTTAATAATTAAAAAATCAGCCTGTTTTTTTTTTTTTTTTTTTTTTTTTTTTTTTGAAAAACATCTCCCTAATTTTTCCGTTTTGAGTAAAATTTTACGACCCTGATTAAAACTCGCATTATTTAAGCGATTAAAACTATATCAATTTTAGAGGTTTATATTATTGCCGAAATTAAGTGGGACAACTTTCATCCCTCCGCCCCTAAAAAAGCTAAAAAAAAGTAGTTGATATGGCTCAGGGGGTAAAGCGTTCGCCTTCCAATGAAGTGAACCCGTTTCTAATCCCAGCGATGGCTGGTTGATACGAATTCCACATCCGGCTTGCACCGACCTCAGTGCTGACTTAAAATATCCTCAGTGGCAGACGAATCATAAGTTAGAGTCCCCTTTCCGTCAGTGGATCTTCGTGGTTTTCCTCTCCTTGTAATGCAAATGTGGGTTAGTTCCATCCAGGAATCCAGGAATTTCCTTGATGCCTTCTGATTGGGTTCAAAATTATGAGGCTACGGAGTTGAACATTAATAGTGGTAAACCTCAAAAGATTGGGTCGGTTGTTCAGACTGATATATATATATATATATATATATATATATATATATAAACTCTTATCATTGCAAAAAGGCGAAGATGTTGCAATTGAAAAAAAATCGAAAGTAAAACAATAATTGTGTAACATTTTATTGAAGTTTCACCAAAAATAATTTCAATTACTTCTGAAAACAATAAATATTTTTTCCTCCTTAGACGTAAGCCGAAGCTTACTTTAGATTAATAGTGTGGAGTTCAAGTTTTCATTGTTTTGGGGGAATTCTTTCCTATTTTTCCCCATGTAACAATGCGACAAAATATGTTAACCGAAGGGAAGTCATATTCAACAGTAGTAACCTTAAATGCGTGAGATTTTCATCTTGAAAGTTCACAAGAAACGACAAAACACACGTTTTTACGCTCTAGTTCTCGAATCGAAAACATCGGAGGACAATTGGATTAGTCTAATAATCCCTGTAATTCACTAGTGTCTGTAACGAGCTTATTAAATTCAAAATCCATTAATCTCTATTTTAAGTCTGGTCATTTTACATACCATCGCGAAATTTATAAAATATTTTGAAATAATTTGTCATTTTTCATAAGCCTTCACATGTGTTTTAATTAATTTTTAGGAATTGAAAAATGAAGAATTCTTCTTATCTTAATTTATTGGAGGGAAAAAACGAATGTAATAATTAATTATAAACGATTACTTTAATTTTTCGTGAATACTTGTATACGATTTTAAACTTCAATTTCAATTTCATACCATTCCATATAGCAAGCTTTTTTTTTCTTTTGCACAACCTAGTCCATAACTGTTAGAAGTTAAAATAAATACCAAATAGATTCTAATAACAATAACACAGGCCTGCGATGAAAAAAAATACAAAGGGTCTGATAGCTGAACTTTATGTATTGTTTGGTGCTAAAATGGAAAACAATCATGAAAAATTTCTATCACGTCAAGTTTTTTTGAAAAAATCAATTTTACTGGACTTTTTATGAATATTTACCATAAAAAAATTTTCGTTTTTGAATTTTTTGCCCGACCAGTATTCGATTTAGGTCAAATCTACCAAAATACATCTCTATGACATATTTCGATCACAATCCCTCTCTCTATCCCAATCTCTCTCTATCCCAATCTCTCTCTACCAATACCTTCGCGAGAATACTTATCTAGGTTTGCTGACCTCTCAGGAACACTATCAAGTGTAATAGGGAGTTCGAAACATTGCGAAAATTTCCCAGATGACTTTTGTCATATATGCGGCGAATATAGTGTTGTTAAAAATCGCATGAGGAACTTTACAAACTATGCAAGACAACTTTATCTTACATATTTTGGCATGAAACTCGGAGACCAGGACAAATCACTGGCTCCTCATAAAGTTTGTGTGCAGTGTCTCAATGATCTACGCTTATGGTACCAAGGAAAGAAGACTGCTTTACGATTTGAAATTCCTATGACGTGGAGGGAGTCCCGAAACCACTTTGATGATTGTTATTTTTGTTCATGCCATGTTCTTGGGTATAACCGAAAAATCAAAGACTAATATCTTATCCTGATAACATTCCATCGTCCATACGCCTCGTTCCTCATGGACCTGATGTGTCTGTGCCTTTGCCTCCAACTAAATTTCCAGTCATCTCTTCAGACTCAGAACATCCAGAAGTTCAAGGCTCCGATATCGAATGTAAGCCACCTGTAGCCGGTTCGCCTCAGCCCTTCTCTCAGGTTGTACTGAATGATCTGACTAGAGATCAGGGCCTTTCGAAAGAGGCAGCTGAATTGTTAGGCTCCAGTCTGAAAGAAAAACATATATTGGCCAAAGGAACAACTTTTTATTGGTACAGGAATCGAGAAAAGGAATTTATTAAGTACTTTGATGAAGAGGAGAACTTGGCCTATTGTTCTAACGTTGATGAGCAAATTTAATGTCATCTACGATAAAGATGAGTGGAGACTGTTTATAGATTAACCCAAAAGAAGCCCTCAAAGCTGCCCTTCTTCATCATGGGAGCCAGTATGCATGTGTACCAGTTGGGCACTCTGTGTATTTAAAAGAATGTTATGAAAACCTGGCTCTCGTCCTGGAAAAATAAAATATATCTACCACAGTTGAACTATTTGCGGTGATTTGAAAGTTATCTCCATGCTTCTTGGTCAAGAAGGTGGATTTACAAAGTTCCCATGTTTTATTTGTGAATGGGACAACCGTGACAAGACACAACATTGGGTTAAAAAAGAATGGCCGAAAGGACAAAATCTTGACCCAAGAACGGTATTCGAAACAGCTTAGTTGATCCAAATAAGTATTGTTACCTCCGCTCCACATAAAATTAGGTGTAATGAAGCAGTTTGTCAAGGCTATTCCAAAAGATGGCGATTGTTTCAAATGCGTGTGCAAAAAGTTTCTAGGTTTATCCCAAGCCAAGTTGAAAGGGGAATCTTTGTTGGTACAGATATCCACAAACTCATGAAAGATAAAGATTTTGAGACTAACATGACAGAAACACGGAAAAAGAAGCTTGGGTTGCTTTCAAAGATGTCGTCAGTAAATTTCTGGATAACTACAAGGATTCTGATTATAAAGAAATTGTCATGGAAATGCTGGACAAATTTAAAACTTTGGGTTGCTCCATGAGTGTTAAAATGCATTTTCTTCACTCACTTGTGGACTTTACCCCGAAAATTTAGGAGCAGTCAGCAAAGAACAAGGGGAAAGGTTCCATCAAAATATCGGAGATATGGAGCGTAAATATCAATTAAAATGGGGCAAAAACATGATTGCCGACTACTGTTGGATGATAGCTCAAGATAGACCTGAGATTAAGCATAAAAGGAGATCATCAAAAATAAGTTTCAGAGGAAAACGAGTATGTACCTAAATATAAACTTTTTTCCTTTGTTTGTTTTGTTTCAAACTTTCATGTATACACCTACAGAATATTTGCTATTGTTGGTCAATCGTCAATTTTATGTAAGTTATCTTAAAAAAATTAATTAAAATGGTATGTTGGGGATTTTCTTCTAGAAGCTGATGTAAAAAGTTTAAACACATGGAACTGATTGTTTTTCTCTCGATCAGACGTGACTTGTGCGATCTGACAACAGTATTTTTTATTCAATTTGACCAATAAAAAATTAGCCAATCACTCAAAAATCAATTTACTTTCAAAAGATTAAATTTTACATAGATCAAAATGAATGAATACGACAATTACCAGATAGTATATACAAAATTGTTTGAGAGAATTCCTTTCCAAATAGGATTTTAGTAAAAACATTAATATCGATTTTACAAAAAATCCTGATGTGATTGGGAAAAATGAAGGTCATTTTCGTAATCAGTGCATCAAATAACATATAAATCAACAATAACTTCTCTTGTATTTTTCAAAAACTTCAATTTCGCAGGGTTGTGTAATTCAAACGCTACAGGTATTGACACTTTCGTACTTTCAGTATTTAAGTAATTTGAAAGGAAAGCATATTTTATCTGTAAAATAAAATCAGACAAATTCTGTATTTATAAGTGAATAAATAAAAATATTATGGAAGTTAAACCAACTGAAGTTTTTCCAACTAAACAGTATAATTAAAATAAATATAATTCATAATTTTAAAATAATGAAAATTTATCAAGTTTTTTTTTTATCGATTACGCAACCATATTATTAAACAAAAATTTTCTTTGAATAAATCAACCAATTGTTGTAATGTCAGACGATTCTTTTCAAACTTTTATCAATACTTTCCTTCAAAATTCTACGTCCATGATTTTAGTTTGAAAGCAGGCTTAAACAGAAAACAACATTAAACAGTGTGCTTATAACGTTAACCATGACAACATAACATAAAGATACGTAGCGTCTAAAATAAACGCGACTATGTGCAGTTGCTTCAAATCTTATGTACGGAAGTTAACGTAAAAGTGCGAAATCTCCCGAATATTCAGTCTTTGTCAGTGATGTTTATATATATATATATATATATATATATATATATATATATATATATATAGTAGAGCGCCGATTATCCGATCTGCTCGGGACCGAACGTGGTTCCGATAGTGAAAAGTTCGGATAATTGGAAAGTTGTTTAAAATCTAGTTTAAATTATTATTATTATTGCACTAACTCCCCTTCACACTTTTTCTAGGTGCAGGACTGGTTTCTAAAATAGCTCTGGCGTGTTTAAAAGTTTTTTTTTTCTCAATTTTTAAATATTTATTATTTATTTTTTTAAAACATTTTTTTCATTTTGAATTATTTTTATCATATTTCAGCTTTTTATAATTGTTTTTATCGATTACTGATTTTACCACATTTTTTATTTTTTTTATTTTCCATTGCAAAAGAAATCCAGCAAAGACTCTAGTTTCAAAGAAGATGGATCTTTTTTGAGTATCCCTTATTCTTTTTTAATAAATCAACTGAACTGGATCAACATCATTTTGACGTTTTAGCCAATTCATTGCATTATCTAATGAATTGCATGCTTCTATATGAGAAGGTCCACTTTGATCACCTACTTCTTCCTCTTCGTCTGTGGAGTTCCGATTTTAATTCAAAATTTCAGCAACAACTTCATCATCATTTAAAATTTGAAATCCTGGGTCGTTTACATTGTCTCGACACCAGTCTTCTATTTCTTCTGCGGTATAACCTGGCATCTTTTCATCGGTAAGATCTACTGGTTCAGAAACTTCAGTTATTCGTTTATTTTTTTGTTGAAAATTTTATTCCAAGATTTAAGATTCCAAGTACTGTAATCACTAATTATTAACCATAAGTGACAAGTACGCATCCCCCAATTGTAGAACTTCAGCACATATCTATTCATAAACTCCTTCCTCATTTCAACAATTGTAGACTGTCAAAATTGAAGTTCGCATTCTTGGGAGATAATTTTCAGTTGAAGAGGGCTAAAGGGGTATGTAGGTTTAATTGTATAACAATACATGTATGTATTGGCTACTATAAGAAAACTGCTAAAATGGGTTGTAAATTAAATATTGTCTTCAGATGAAGTGGATATTATTTATTGTTCTAAATTTGGAAAAATTGTCGATAAGTATTCTAAACTTTAAAAAAAAAAAAAAAAAAAAAAAAAAAAAAAAAAAAAAAAAGTGAATTCGGACATGGTTTGGATAATTGGACGTTCGGATAATAAGGGTTCGGATAATCGGGTATATATATGTGTGTGGAGAATACAGATCCACGAAGCAAGCATCCCAATCACGTGATATGTAACAAGGACACTACTCTTACACTCTTTACTTGTACACCATGTAGATATCATTCAGTTGGTTGGAATGTCTGGCTCGAGTAGGATGCCAGCAGAATATGTACCTTACTATTATTTCTGTTAATATATTTTGTTACATTTAGAAGTATCTCCTTTTATTTAAAGCCCTCTCTTCACCCCCTTTATCCTACATATATAGTATATAATTACCACCTTTTATTAATTCTGTCAAAATAAACTCAAAATGCTACATTGGGCCATGGGCAAATGTAGCATTTGCCTTAGGCTTTAAGGAGAACAGTACCTATTTTCTAGTAACTGTCACTTTACCAGGCTTAATTTATAATATATTAAAACAAAACGTAATCGTAGTAAGTGTACCTACTTTCTAGTCATTGTCACTTTGCCATCGAAAATTAAAACAAAACGTAATCGAAGTAACCGTATTTATTTTCTATTAACTGTCACTTTACGAGGCTTAATTATTATATATTAAAACAAGATGCAATCGAAGTAGCTGCACCTATTTTTTAGTAACTGTCACTTTACCAAGCCTAATTAATTACCGTATATTAAAACCAGGTAACCGAGTCACTCTACCTGTTTTCTAGTAATTGTCACTTTACCAGGCTTAATTATCACACATTAAAACAAAACGTAATCGAAGTCACTGTACCTATTTTTCAGTAACTGCCACTTTAACTAGTTGTACCCTATAGCTACTAACATCAAGGTCACTAACTATCGAAACTTCAACCAGACAATCAAGTCACTATAGGTTATCACGTGTGTAGGATCAAAATTTCCATGACTTGAATATTAATTTGGACAAAATTCCTCTTTGCAGCTTTTAAAGGACGATAAGACTGAAATGGAAATGATATGGGGGGTAGAAATTACAAGCTAATTTTTTTTATTTATTTTAGTTTATATTACATTTATGGCCTTCTTAAGGTACATACCAATAAAGATTATAATCTCTTAACTGTCGACCGTGTCACGATTCATTTTCTCCGGCAAGTGAAAAGTAACATACATTTTTGTTGTTGTCGTTCGTGAAAGTGATACTTGCATAAAAAATATTTGGACAAGTCACTCTTTTTGTTTCAAAAGTAAGTACAGAATTAGTTGATGTTAGATTCTTTACGCTTTGTTTTTATAAAGATTTTTTTTATAAGTTCTGATGTGAAAGGATTGGTTGTTCAATGACATAACTGAAATTTTGCTTTTTTATTCGTCGCATCTGATTCAAATATTTTTGACTAGAATTGAACAAATAGCAGTACACATTAACAATCTTTTTATTATGTTTAACTTATGTTTTCAAACTTTATCCAATAGAAGTTTAAACAAACGGGGAAAATCCAGGGGTAAAGGGCCTAATTAAGACAGGTAGGGGTGGGGTTTTACTTCCTCCATGAAAATTATATGGACTCGTTTTCCTTATTAAGTGGCTAATTCATATTTATGAATATTATTCCTTTCATTTCTTGAAAAGTATTCCCCCTAATCACCCAGTTTTAAATTTTAAGCTTGTAAATATTTTTTAAAAACATTTTCATTTTTAAAAACTAAGTTCTAAGTTTTAAAGTGCAGAAAAAAGTGAAATACCACTACAATACAAATACTCCTTTTCTTTTTCTTTTTTTTTATAAAATTAAAGCCTTTTAAAATTTAAGCTCTAAGCAAAATATTTGTATCTTATTTCCCAGATTGCGACTGTACCCATACTTTTAGATTCACACGAAATTCATCAAGAAAGAAAAATAGATAAATAAATAAGTATGCAAAATATATATATAGGAGAAAGTCGGGTAGCCCCGCCCACTTAAGGAGTATTTGCTTATATTTCTGTATAATATTGACTAATAATCAATATTTGTGTATGTTTCTATTGTTTTATCATCTAATTAAATAATGCAAAAAGAATAAAGCAAAAAAAGAATAGTTTAACTTAAAAAAATAGAAATTTAAAAAATTTGACTACTGTATCAGGGGTGAAAGCGAGACGGAAAAGAGGAAAGGCTGGTAGTAAAACCTTTTCAGTTATAGCTAGTTTTGGGGGGGGGAGTTTACTTTTTCTTTTATTAAACCAATCAACAATATCTACTTTATCTTGGAAAAGAAGCAGGTTTATATATATGCTAAAATTATAGATGAAATCTTGATAGTTACAGATATTTTATTTTTTTCGAAAAAAATGCTGGAATGAAATGTCTTAGGTACCAGTTTTTTCTCTTTTCCGTCTTGCTATATAAGGGCTTTCAGCCATGTACTGTATTCAACATATTTCCAAAACTATTGTTTACCATGTTACCAGCTGCATAAATACTTGAAACTTTGAAAATAATCATTTTTTAATATAACAATTAATGTCCGATGGCCCATTGACTTGAAAAAATATTCTATACATATGAAATTGACAGTGGGTGGGGGTACCCGCTGGGCGGAGGTTCCCGACACTCCCCTATATTCAGAGAAAGTAGATTTTTCTGCCGCATTTTGTTGACTTAAAATATCGTTTGTACTAATTAATATTTTAAGATTTTCTACTCCTACCATCTAGATTAAATCTAAGTGTAAATTTAATCATAAGATTAGAAGTTATTTATAAATTTTTTTTGTAGTATTTTACACACTGTTCATGTTTACTCTTAAGTATATAAATTCAAGATGGAAAAAAATTACAAAATATCATAAATAAATACATTCCCCTTTGTCATTCTTCTATTATTCATTAATCAGCTTCATTTTATCCCTTTATTTTAAAAAGACTTTATTTTTCGTTCGATTCTATATTTTAAAGATTTTTTACTTATTTAATATCTCAATATCGCTCGCATTTTAACACTTTTTCATTTAAGTACAGTCTTTAATTAAAAGAGCCTATTTTTGTTTATTTATAGAATAAATCGTACCAAATCTAATTTTAAAATAATGACAATTTAATTAATTTCTTTAAAAATACATATTACATTTAATTAAAAAAATATATATTGTAATTTCATTTGGTAATCGTCCTTTGAAACAAAATTGCTTTCTTTAACTCATGCATTTAATTCGATGTAATATTTATGATAATTAATAAAATCCTGTAAAATATTTACGTTTTTTTTTAAGCAAGCTTCTTGTCAACATAAAGTTTTAATGATATTTTTCTTATTTAGATTTCTCAGTAATTAAATTTACTTTATTTTTCGTACAATTTCGTTTTTTTTTTCTTTTCTTATAAGCTAATTTTCTTAATTAAAAATGCCGAAGAATGATAATTTGTTCTAGGTGATAAATGTATTCCATTTAAATATTTTTAAAAAATATTAATATTAAGAAATAACTAAGTAGAAGGAGAATATCTTTTATGTTTTACAATGAAATCATTTTTTTCTTCTCAGAAAAAATGAAGAAATTAATTCAAATCTGCCTCGTTAAGAATATTATATTTTAATTTTTAGAAAATATTTTTAAACAAAGCGTACTTATGACATTTTTATTAATGTTTTTAACACCAATTTATTTCAGATTTCTTACCCACCATTAACAGACATTATGTTTTATAAATATGTTTTCAAAACATGCACACAGCAGACTCGTGAGCAATAGTAAACTATCTATGCAATGATTTGCGTAGCGACTTCTTTTGCTAGTTCGTGCAATTTTGTGAATTATAGACAGGATGCGTTTCAAACTATCTATATATTTATTTCTCTTATGTGGCATCAAAGAAGATGGTATTTCTCTATCTAAATTGGCAATTGTTAGGTTGTCTTAAGTAGAATTTAAGTAGTGTTAAATAATTAGTTATACGTTAAGTGTTTGCTTTGTATTCAATTTGTTAGGTTGCCTTAAATGATAAATTAAGTAGTGTTGAATAGTTCGTTATACGTCAAGTATTTATTTAGAATAATTTGTATTTTTATAGAAATAAAAATGATATACCTGCGAGTGACGTAGGTAACTCGATCCTTATTGGTTGTTTAAACGTGACATTTGCTTAAGGTAGCAACTGTTCGTTTCATTCTATTTCGAGGTAAGCCATGCCCGTAAAGTAGGAATTCTCTTAAGTGACGCATTCTATATTCTTTCACAAAGAGTTCGATTCTTTCATTATATATTTCTTACTTAACACAAAGACAAGCACGAAGCTATGTAGAACATAAACAAACTAATTATGCATTGGAGTTACCAGGTACACAAAACAAAAATATATCACTGTTACAATAAAACATGTAACCAAATATTAAATTTAAGTTAAGTAAAAGACATAGACGGGAAATAAATACAACAAATTTGTTGTTCTATATGGCGGTATATCTAATTAACTTCACGTTAATTAACATTCGATCTCATATGGAGAAATTTATTTCAACTTTAACATCCCATTTTGCTTATAAACAATCGGACGCCATAGTTCCAAATGTGGGATTTCGTGATCTTCTTGAAGTTCAAGTACCCAATAATGAAGTAATTATATTTAGATTTTTTTATCCTTTCTAAAATTAGTGTTAATGTAAAGCAGAGGAAATTTTAAAATTAGTAAATATTAAAATTAGCAATGTAGTAGAAATTTTAAACATAAACGGTGTCATTGTGCGTAATAGTATTGGAGAGACGGAACTTTCGTTTTTCGAATACTATGGAGAGTTGGGATAAGTTTTTCTACCTTATTTCAAGCCAGAAACGGAAATAATTTTTAATACTTGTGCTGAAATACCCCGAACTCACATTTTTGATGGTTAGTTTGATTTAATGGATGTCTGACAAATTTTAAATTATTACTAAAATCAAATAAATAGAGAACTTGAACAATACGCGGATATCGCTTGAAAATAGTCAACATTGAAATCTAAATACTTCAGCGTGAGCAATGCCGCAGGTTACGGCTAGTTTCTCTTTATTATATAGCTACTTAACCTTAAAAGTTTGAAAGGAATTGATGTCAAGAAGTGTTTTTTTAACCTTTTCGAATGGACTGAAAATATTATTTTGTAATAGAAATGAAAATATGAATCGGAACTGAATAAAATTATAGTTTTCAAAAAAATTAATCAAGTTTAGCAATCATTAACTTTTGAAAAAAATCAAAGATTATTTAGTTAAAGTTGGAAGAAAAAAAATTACAGCTATCATTACATAAAACTAAATTTAAAATATAGGTTTAAATTTTCATAAAGAAACATCTTTACATTTCTTCTTTTTCTTAGAAATTTTCTTTTACTTTTGACTGAATGACGCCAAGTTTGGCAAAATCTGACCATTTGCCAGTAAGAGAGTCGTGATGGCTCAGGGGATAGAGCGTTCACCTTCCAATGGGGTGAACCGAGTTCGAACCCCAAAGATAGCTGGTCGATACGAATTCCGCAACCGGCATGCACCGACCACAGTGCTGACGTAAAATATCCTCAGTGGAAGACGGATCATGAGTTAGAGTCCCCTTGCCATCAGGCTAACCGTGGGAGGTTTTGCTCTCCAAGCAACTCAAATGCGAGTTAGTTCCATCAAAAAGTCCTCCACGAAGGCAAATTTTTCTCAAAACTTGATCCAGGAGTACCCTTGTCTTCTGGATTGAATTCAAAATTACAAGAGTACGGAGTTGAACATTAGTAGTAAACCCAGAAAATTGGTTCGGCTGTTCAACAATGGTTATAAAATAAAATAAAAATAAGATGTAAGAAAATAATCACAAATTTAGCGAGGAAGTGGCAGAAGTAGATTATGTTGGCGAAAAACAGGGAACATATTTACTTCCATACATACAGATATTTACTTCCTCTATCAGTTCTCACTGAGCAGGGTATATAGTTCCTAATCAACCAAATTCGTAAATTTTTTGGACATATACTCCAGAAAAAAAGCTAATTTTTTTCTCCATTTTTATTTTCTAAAATATGCCCTATTGTTCCTAATCCTGCCAAGAAAACAATGAGTTTTCTAACTAAATAATTCAAAATCGCATTATTATTTTTTGCTCTGCTTCGTATTCTTGGTCAACCATGAAGATAACGGCGAAATTTGCCACCCAAAACACCGGTCGGAAGAAGAGAAAAATAATTGTGAACTACGAAAGCACATTTGTTGTCAGCAACAACGAAGTTTGCAAAGTTCTAATCCTTTTGGCTACATCTATTGTTTTGCAGGCGTTAGTTTTTACCATTGCCTTTAAAGGTAAACACCTGGAGGTTTTATAACTGACTTTGTGTAGTTGGCGTGTTTATTTGATAAGCTTGGCTGACTTTTCACCTGTCATCGAAGATCCCGCCAAGCAGATGTTTCGTGATTCATACATGCAATTTGGTTATCTCTCTAATCGCTCACAGTGTCTTTTTAAGTGAATGTTCCTATAAACTCTGGCTACTGACTTCAGCTAGTATTTCTTTTCTAACTTCTGCTATTAACCCTAATAGATTTCACCTGCGTTGAACTCGAATTAATATACCTGGGCTACGATTAAATGCTCGCAGCTAAATATTTAACTTCTTTATTTTAAAACCGACTTCATTCTGTCCTTTCATAGAAAATAATGCGATTTTCATTCTTAAACGAAATTGTAGCAAAATTGTCAGTTTAATAGTTCAGGATAAAGTTTTATGGAACAAACACGATAGATTAAAACCTTAATGCTTGGAAATTATGTTAAATGCCATTTATGTATTTCCTATCAAAAGATTACCTATAAAAATACTCAAAAATAGAAAATTATTTTAAAAATATATTCCAAAAATGCATTCCTAATACTTTTTACATATATATTGTTGACTAACACCGGTGAATGTTGACAATCACAAAGTCGCTTGGGTAAATGTCCGAAATATATACTATTAGGTCTAGTTAAGTGCTACTGCCCGGTACACATTTGAGCGGTATGCCCTACACTGATGTTTTTTTTAAAAGTTAAGTGTCACTACCCGGTAAGCATTTAACTATTACTCCGAACACTGATGTTTCTCCTAATCTGTCCTCAGAAGCTATAAATATATCGAATAAATCTAATAATATCAACGTATAAATTAATATCAAACCGGATATAACAAATACTTCGGACATTCACCGAAGCTGCTATGTGATTGTTGACATTCACCGGTTAAAGTCTACATTCTCTGATTTCGGACATTCATGGTAGCATATATGTATAGTACTGTGGTGGGTGAAAGTCTGGTGCGGAATTCTTATCAACCATTCGCAACCGTTCACCTCATTGGCAGGCGAACGCACCATCGCCTGAGCACCCATGGCTCTTGCGTATTTATAAACATATACAAATATATTATGTCGATAATGTTCATAAATTTGGTAACTATTTTAAATTAGTCTGCTCCACCCACTGTTTTCTCCCCGAAGATTGCTTTACAATCCATGTGAGCCTTCCATTGAGGTGAACCGGGTTCGAATTCCAGCAATGGTTGGTCGATACGAATTCCTCACACTGACCACAGTGCTGACTTAAAATATCCTCAGCGGTAGAAGGATCATAAGTTAGTCACCTGGTCATCGGGCTAACCATAGGAGGTTTTCGTGGTTTTCCTCTCTATGTGCAAATGCGAGTTAGTCCCATCAAATTGTCTTCCACAAAGGCAACTTTTTTCCATTAATTGATCCAGGAGTTCACTTGTATTCTGGATTCGGATCAAAATTATAAGACTACATAGTTGAACATTAGTAGTCGTAAGTTCGTCGAGATTTATTTTTATTTACATCCCTTTATATATTTTTCGGAATAACATTTATTTTATATCTTTACACTACAGAGTTTAAACTTACCGGAATCAGAATCGAGTAAATGATTCCCCCCTTGACTCTTGTAAAATTTTTCCTCTATTCAAATTTTTCTATCCTTAAATTAAAATATCGAAGAAATAAAATCAAATTCAAATTAAAGAATATAGTCTTGTATAATTCACTAATAATAAATACCTTGGCAACAATACCACCGATGCCTTATCCATGATATACGATAACTCAGTTTTATGAAAGCAAAATGGAAATTGTGAAATTTCACCTGCCCGCTGAAGGTTGAAGTTCGCGATAACGCAATTTATTTTGAATAAATTTTATTCAATTTAACTGAATTATTATTATAATTGTTGATTGATTGACAGTGGAAGATATTTATTTTAATTGAGAATTTGATACTTATTGAAATACTCTTGCTTCGTTGAAGGCTGTTAAAGATGAAAACCACTCACATAAATTGATACTTTTTCTTTTAAAAAATGAAAAAACGTTTTTTTTTTCGAATGTATTAAATTTCAAGATGTTTTATTATGCAACGAGAATTTCACAACAGTTAATTAATTTTTTGAAATATTTTATTTACTTATTTATTTTAATTATTCATTTTTTTTTCTTTATCATTTTTCAGTCAGTTGAATCAGTAATTCTTGATTGACTTCTTTCTTTTTAACAAATGCTTTTTCTTTTACTATAAATTTAGTTAATATACTATTTCTAAAAAAAATGTTTATAGTGTTATTTTTGTTTAGTTTCTTTTTACTGTAAATAATTCTTATTTCTGCAAAAATTTATGATGAATAAAAGTAATTAATAGAAATGTTTAAACTGAGAGTTGTATGAATTATTAATGTTCTTCTTCTTATTATTATTACTATTATTGCTATAAAAAATTTAAAACCACGGGGAAGAGCGATTTTTGTCCATAAAAGCTGATTTAAGGAAAAAACTATTTTGCATGCAAAGGAAAGGTTTTTGTTTTCAACATCACGGCCCATCTTTACTGTGTAATAATTCTCGGGGAGAACCGTTTTTTATTTTATTCATTAGTGAAAATTAAGTAATCCTCCAAATGCGACAGATGGCCATCCAATGGTCATTCACGTGAAAAACGGACTTGCACCATTCTTCCCCATTAGTGTTCAATTGTCATATACTAAATCTTATTTTTCAATTATTTTATTATAAACTTACTTTTGAAACTGCAAACAAATTGTTAATTTATACGAATTGATAAATTTGTCTAAAAAATGAATGTTCAGTGCGCAAAATAAAAAACGGACCACCCTGAATAACTTTTGATCCTAATGATTGGATCTTCACGTTCTAGGACTCAATCTTAATTTCTCGAGGGGGTCATTTCAAATATGCTATTTATTAAGTGTGGACGATATTTTAAGTTACGAAATCAGACTCAAAAATATGCTTTTTCTGAATTAACTTTTTTTCGGCGGATTGGGATTTCAGACCCCCAAAATATAGGGGTCAGTCTGGGAAATACGACCTCAATAGTTTGTTCAGGAGAGCGCTCCAAGGTTAGGACCCTTTAATGTTAATTTTACTTTTCGCGTATTTCGCTAGGTCTCTTTTTAAGCGAATTTAAAAAATTTTACACTCACTAAAATTCGTTTATCCAAAGATATTTCCATGTAAAAAATAACTTATAGTAAACATTTATTATTTTTTTATTATTTTATTTAATAATGGTCAAAAAAAATCGATTTACAAGGTAAAGTACAAAATGTGAGCAAAATCGGTTGAATAGTTACTGAGATATTAAAATTCAAAAATGTCATATATTTAGAATAAGATGTCTCAGGAACTATTTGACATATTTTGCTCACATTTTGTACTTTTACATGTAAAACTAAATTCTTTAAAATTATGCAAACATTTTATACTTAATAATTCAAAACATTTTTGACCACTATTAAATAAAACAATAAAAAATAAAGCAATAAAAAATAATAAATATTTAATAAAGATTATTTTTTGCATGAAATTATATTTGAAAAAAAATTTTTAATTGTGTGCAAATTTTTTTTCACAATTCGCTTAAAAAGTGTTCGAGATATAGCGAAATACGCAAAAAGTAAAGTTAACAATAAGGGGTCAAAACTTTTTGTACCGTAACATCTTTCGTTAAAAATAAATTTTTACGTTGATATTTTCCTTTAAAAATGAATTTTACTGTAAAAAGTACCGGTATTCTGAGTGCTGTCGTTTGATTGCTTTTTACCGTAATTTGATTCGGAATTTTTTACCGTGAAAAAAAGCCAGAGCTTCCAATCAGCTTTTGACATATACACTTGTCTATAAATTTAAATACTTTTATATAAATAATTATCTAATATGCGTATTAATATTCTTACTATTATTTCTTATAAACTTTGTGTATTTTGCATGTATTTTTTAAAAATAATTTTAATTAACTCATATAGATTTATTATAAAATACCATGATCCCAAAATAGAAAAGTTCTATTTATATTGTTAAAAAAAAACGACTTTTTCTTGACATGACTCCTCTAGTGTCGAAAATAAATAAATTTATATTATTTGAGTGCTATCTTACATTTTGAAAAGCTTTCTCAGGCTTAACTAAAGATACAATTCTCCGTAGTAGAATTCAGAAATTCCGTTAAATCTATTTTGAATAGAAAAGACATTTATTCTGTTAGCATTCCTGTGTAGTCATTCGCATCTGCGAACATAAAATACTATTACATTTTGTTTTATTGTATGTGACATTCAAATATTCATGCTAAATTTTTAAACAAACTGCATGGAAGGTTTTGAACTTAAATTTTAGTTTTTATTTCAAAAGACTGGTCTATTCCGTTCATTTTATGTGTGATTACGTATTCATATATTATTCTTGCTGGTTTTATATATATATTTTATTTATTTATTTTATCCAAGATTGCTTCAAATATTTTTTCAGATTGATATACAAAATTTTAGAAAATCTAGAAATATTAGTTTGTTTCTGATTATTTGTTAATAAATGTTTGACCAAAAAAAAAAAAAAAAAAAAAAAAGGAATAATGGGATTTAGGACAATTTAGCGATAACCACACTTTTTCCTTAAGAGTTGTGATGGCCCAGGGGCTCGAACCTGTGAGTGTGGCTCGAGTGGGGCTTCGAATCCAAGCGATGGCTGGTCGATACGAATTCCGCGCCCGGGGTGCACCGACCACAGTGAAGTAAAATATCCTCAGTGTAGACCAGAGGTCGCCACAGGGGTCTATTTAGCAAAAGCGGGGGTCGATCTGAGCCTGGGGGTCGATCCGAATCGGAAGGGTCGATTGGGGGTCGAAGAAAAAACAGTTCTTAATACGCAAATCACACATACCTAATTGAGTATGTAAAATTTGTGAATTTTTTTATAATTAACTTAATATCAGTTTCTTTATAGAACATAAATTAATAAACGTAAATTTATTCGGATGAAACAAGTATTTACGTACCAGCGCGCAGTGGCACGAACTCTGCACTTCTGGTTCATAAATCACATGCATATGTGCACATGCATTGTCCAAATGTCACGTGTGACGAGCATTGACGTTACAAACGCAAATATCATAAGCAGTTTCAGCTATCTTTGCTAACTGTGAACAGTGTTGAATATTTGCAGTGTCATTATTAAAACTTTTATAGTTCTGGATAATTAGTTATTGTTTCGATAAAACTATTCGTTTAGTTTGGATATCAATTTTAATTATCAATACATGTAAAAAAGAAGGTAAGCATTAATAATATGGATTAGTACAGCCCGCGACAAAACTATAGCACACTTTGTATATTAGAAAATACTATTACTTGAATAATTAATTAAATGTACTAATTAACATTAAAAATTAATTAAATGTATTATTACTTTAATAAATGTTTAAAATCATAAAATAAGTGTACAAACACAGTATCTAATAGAGTTTTATTTTAATTAACAGAAAATTACTTTTATGGGGGTCGATGGAGATTTCGAAAAATTATATAGGGATCGATGATCAAAAAAGTTTGGCGATCCCTGGTGTAGACGGATCATGGGTCAGAGTCCCCTTGCCATTAGGCTAACCGTGAGAGGATTTCAGGATTTTCCACTCCGTGTAACGTAAATATGGGTTCGTTCCATCAAAAAGTCCTTTACGACGGCAAACTTCTCGCAATATTTGATCCAGGAGTTCCTTTGTCTTCTGGATTGGGTTCGAAATCACAAGGCTACGGAGTTGAACATTGGTAGTCGTAAACCCAAAAAATTGGGTCGGCTGTTCAACGACGGTTATAAAATATAAAATAAAATGTAAATCTTTGCTTAGATATCTTTATAAATCTGAAGGAAAAAAAAATCTTAATTGTCTCGATGATCGACCCTTGTCCTAGATTTTCGGAATTTTTACCTTGTTACTTAGAAACGCGGACTTTAAGAAATGAGAAAATTGCTGACACGAGAATTGATGCTCTCTTTGCCCAAATTTAGGACTTTTTATGTGAGTCTAAACATAGGAACAACTAAAAATATTTTGCAAGTTTGTTTGAGAACTAGTTTTGAGCTTGGGTCTTAAACCACATTATTTTGACCCGCAATTGCATTTAACAAGAGAAAAACTATAAAAAAAATCACATCGCTTTCTACAGGGGGAATATTAAGTTCATAAAACATAATAATATTCGTTTTTTTATAATATTATTTATTTTTTATAGAATATTTTAAATAACTCCATAGCCTTAAAACATTGAACCCAATCTAGATGACGATTGAACAAATTTATGAAACTCGCCAGTACATGCGAAAACCCACATATGGGTTAACCCGATGGTGAGGATCTAACCTACTGGGGTTTCTGGCTCTATTTTTCTTCGCTACTGTGGTCTAGCCCAGTGGCGATTTTCCAAATCCAGCAACTTTTAACGACACGCTCTTTTGTTTGTCATTTTCTTAAAGTTTAAAAAAAAAAAAAAAAAAAAAAAAAAAAACTTGATTCGTGACTTTTTTTTTTAGTTTTGGTGACAAATTTTAAAGTAAATAAAATTTAACAATGTAATTGCGGCCAATTAAAGCCAAAAGGAAAATCTCCAAAGAAAGGGAGCGAGTCGTTAAAAGTCGCTGGATTGTAAATAAGCAACCAGGTGTAGCATATGAATTAAAAAAATACATTCGGGGTTTAAACCTGAATCACTTCATCGGAATTGCTAGTCAAGAGTATTGTAATAAACAGTCACCTCCTGTATTGAAACCTGCTTCATAATAAGTCACACGAAAAAATATTTTTGGGCAAATTAAGTTTTTTCATTGACAAGTATATCTTTACTGTTTGTTTCCTCATAATATTCATTCATTTCATAATCAATGAAGCGTCTATTTTTTCAACTTTTTGTTTATTTATTTATTATGAACTCACTGCTGAATCATCATTGCATAGCTCTCTTCGCCGATATCTTCATTTCATTTCACATTCGATTGTGGAGGCAGAACAAACTGTTTATATTCTTGCTCTATTTTTTAAAAAACCTTTTTTTTAAACGAAGGTTTTTCCATTTTCTCTTTGGCGTCTCTTTTATGTTTACATCACGTGCCAGATATCCTACAATGCTCAGCGTTGAAAAGAATTCTGGAAAGTAAATATGACACGTGACCCAACCTTTTGGTGCACCCTAGAAATGTGGGAGTTGTGAAGAGGATTCGCAGACGACATAAAAAGGAATCGTGACCTTTATCTTTTAATATGTGAAAACTATATTTCTTTTTCCTTTCTGGAAACAATGGGACATTTTGATAACTTGAAAATTAAATTAGCGCTACAAAAAATTTCATTTTGCTAAGTCTGTAGGTCTGTCTGTTTTAGGTTTTTTATATATAAAACACACTAATTTTGCTATTTACTAACGAATTTTTACTTCATATCGTTTGCTTTATTCAGGGCTCTGATTGGCTCTTGACAAAAAAAAAAGTTGTCTTGACAGCAGAAATCGCATTTAAAAATATCGTTTGAAAATATTGGTATATCGTCGTTCAACTTTTTTAAATGCGCGATTAAAGAAATGAAGAACGTTTAGACCAGTGGTTCCCAATCTTTTGTGGACCATCGCCCCCCTCTTTAGGTTGGCTGACAAATATCGCCCCTTTCTCTTTTTGCTCAAAATCCATTAATTGTTGCTTGTGCGCAACCAAACACTGAAATTAGGCTAAGTTATATTTGATTTTAATTTAAATTGTAATGCAAATAAAGAGACAATTTTATTCTGCTTTTTTATTAATTAAAAAGAATTGTCCATCTTTTTTTTTCAAAAATAAATGATATTTAAAACGAAATAATCAAAACACAAGTACATTTTTTTTAAATTCGTATTTTTATGTAATCAAGAAAAAGTTAAAATGTTAACAACTAAAATTTGAGAAAAAAATGAAGAGCGAGAAAGTACATTTTTATCATTTCAATGGCCCTGTGCTTGGTGTATTTCAGGTAAATCTTGAATGTCAGGTTTTATGTTCGTCAGATTTAAATGCAGGTCTCCTTTGAAGCAAATGTCCAACTTATTTCTTTGCTTTGAGAGCAGCTGGACTACGGAGCTAAATCCTCTCTCCACTAAATGTGTTGACGGGAACGATATGAGGAGTGGCTCAGTTTGTTTCCACAATTGTGGATAAGTGTCCATAAGCTTTACCCAAGCTAACTCGTAACAGTATTTTTTAAAGACGATTTTAGCCTCACAGTCATACTGCAAATCTAAAAACTCAGTCTGCAAAGAGGAAGTGAGCTTATCCACAACTTCAAATGGGAAAAGATCGAAAATCCAATCCGGAATTTCTAGTTTCATCAAATCTTTAAATCTTGATTCCATATCAGTTTTTAACTGATCAAGGTGATCAGTAAAAATTAAGATTTTATTTTATAGAATCTTGATATCTGCCATTGAACACTTTTAAAAAGTTGGAAATTGCATTATCTCTTTGAAGTTTTACGTTGATTTCGTTCATTTTTTCAAAAATATCCGTGAGGTATGCAGTTTCCAACTCTCACTTAACACAGGATCAGTGATGTCGAGAAACTGAGTAACCAAGTCAAACAATTCGAAGAAACGGAGCAAACAGTCTCCTTTTGAAAGCCATCTCACAGATGTATGTAGGAGCAAGCGTTCGAAATCTTCATCATTTTCATGGTAAAGTTCTCGGAACTTTACCAATCATTGAGAGAATTAGCTTTGATTTTATTGATGCTAGAAATAACGAATTGTAAAGTGTCATGCAGGCCACACTCAACTTCTTTGCAACCAAATGTTGACGATGAATGGTGATGATCTCTGGTGCTTCTTTTTTAAGGTGTGCCAGAAACCCAATATGATGACCAGACGTTGCAGGAGCAGGTAATTTCTTTTTCCTCAAAATAATCTTTGACCAATTTAAAAATCGACGATCCTTTTGTATCAGTGATCAAAGTTCTTGTAAACAACACTTCCTCGTTAAACTCCTTACTCTCATTTATGAATCACAGGTAAGCTAATACAGTAGCTTTGTTATCTATCACAGTTCATTCATCAATCTAGAACGCAAATTTACCTTCTTACAAAAATTTGATGAGTTTTGATTCAACGTCTGAGGCCATCTCATCAATACGCCTGGAAACAGTATTATTGCTCAGAGGAACAGATTGACTTATCTTATTACTCGATCCCTCACCCAACATGATTCAATTTTTAGTAGGAGGTAAAATTTGAGTTTCGCCAATTGTGTGAGGTTTACCACATTTAGCAATCAATAAAAAAAATTCGTAGGAAGCAAGAAGACCTTTGTCAAGATTGGTTTTGTTTTTTAAATAGTTCATTTAAATTAGGCCGATTTTCAAATTTAGATTCCAGATCTTGA
This sequence comes from Parasteatoda lunata, assembly GCA_949128135.1. NCBI lineage: Eukaryota > Metazoa > Arthropoda > Arachnida > Araneae > Theridiidae > Parasteatoda > Parasteatoda lunata. Next base: position 102,537,054 of record OX421975.1, read on the forward strand.
AAATAACTTAGGGGTTTGCTTACTTTATCACTTCGATAAATGGTCTGTCATTCGCGAGGGTTTCATTGCCTCATTACTAGTAAATGCTCACAAAAGACAATATGGAAACTGCACATTTTGCAACAATGCGATGAAACCGAATTTTAAATATTCGGATGAATACTGACGACACTTCCTTTTCGAATCCATTGACACTTCAATATAAATGCATGGAAGCTAAACTATAAAAAATAAGCTAACAATTTATGGCTGTGGAAAACAAGCTAACAATTATTAACGGTGAGATACAAGTAGCAATTAATAACGATAAAAACAATTAATAACGATATAAAACAACCTAACAATTAACAGCCTAATAACAAAATTTAAAAAAAAAAACAATTAAGCGATGTGAGGGAAAGAAAACGATTTAAAAACTGCACAAGAGTAAGGTCACTATAGCAATGGCTAGGAGAGTCAAAGAGCTGGCTGACCAGTGCAAAAACATAGCCAAAGCGCCAATTATTTAGTCTTGGAAACTAATTCATCACCAAATTAAAACACCTTCTTTGTACATTCGCTTTTCTGAGAGGGTATTTATGGGAGGAATGCATTTAAAGACGAAAAAACTTCAAATACATGTTTCAAGATAAAATCGTCTTACTATACAATATATCTTTATAATTGTACTCATACTAAAACTGTAATTAATTCCAAGAAAATGCAGAACTACTTTTCAAAAGTTACATTTCCCACCTTTCTCTCTACAACTTTTTTTTATAGCTCTCATGTCTAAGAGAAACTGGTCTGGGGATGTCTGCTTCAATGGTTATCAGCAGGAGCACATTTCTAATGGGGGTACAATGAAAGAATGAATGTGACGATTGGTTTACTTGCGGAGACCTATGTCAAGATTAAGACAAAACTATTCCCTCACCAGTACAAAGTGAATTTTCTTCGTAACCATAGCACTAGCAATGGCGCGACACTGATGTCTGGAGTTTTCCAGAAAACCGTATTATAACTGCCAAACCGCAGAGTTATCTAACGATAAATGTTACGTCTATCAATCCGTTTCTCCTATAACATGCCTTTTAAAATTGGAGGTCAGGGAATGAGACGAGAGAGGAAAATTTGAGGAGAAGAAGGTATATAAAAGACCATGACTTTCAACAAAAGAGAATTCTTGAAGGTCAGATTTCCGCCTGCGATACCAAAATGTATGACAAAAACAACCCTGAATGAGAATTTTTTATTTTTTAACTATCATAATTCTTTGTCCACACCTGAACCATAAGTTAAATATATGTTTTTAATTTCGATCACAAATAGCTTTTGTTATTAATATTATTAGCAATTTTTATCTTTTGAATACTCGTCGCCTCCTGATCGCCCCCCTAAGGATTATCGCCCCCTTGAGGGGCTCCATCGCCCCCAGGCTAGGAACCACTGGTTTAGACGGAGCATTTGAATATTTTTATTAAACTACTGTTGTGACAAATTCATTTTAAAAAAATTAACTAGGAAATAAAGTTTAATTTTTGATGTTTTTTTAATTAAAAAAAAAAAAACTAAACGAATTTTCACATTGATTTGGCTTGCGTTGTTTTCAAGTATAACGTAGAGGTTGATTTGGTTCGAGTATTGTATTTCGAGTTATGTCAATATTTTCAATCCGCAATTTGAGCGGTGGCCATTTTTTCAAACTGGCATTTCTCTTAAACTCTTTTAAGCCTAATCCACTTTTCTTCAAATCCATTTATCAAACGCTGATTTATGTTATTTTCTTTAAATGTTCCTAAAGTATCAATTAGCATATCATTCCATAATTTTTTAAAAAAATTATCAGAAGCATGCTTCAAAAATATGGAACAAAAAAAGTTGGTTTCATCTCGAGACTAGTGCTCTGCGATGTTCGAAAATAATAATAAAATGAAGAAAGGGAATGATAAATGCATATCCAATTTTTACATGTTTTTCACTTCAATATTTTCTTAAAACTGTTCGCTAGCAATTTTCTTGCTTCCTGATTCATTGTGTGTTATTGTAACTCAGCTTCTAAGTTGAAAAACTGTTGGTTATTTGGAATTGTCGACGAAAAAGATAACACTTTGTTTATTGTTTCTTCCGTGAATAAATGAAACATTGCGAGAAAATTTCCTTTGATTCAAAGGTTTCAAATGCTTTCTCAACACATTTTCTTGTAAAGAATTAAAAAGTTTGAAAGTTTTCCATTCAAAAAGTTTAGATTTCGAACCTTGATTAAAAGCGAGGTTAATTCTTTTATGAACACAAAGGTTGTATAGACACAAAGGAATGGTGGCATGAAAATGGCGACAAGTAAAAGTTTGAAAGTGAGGATTCGCCCACAATAACAACACACGCTATTGAAAATTGTCGCCTATTTTAAGTTTCTTTTTGTTGTATTCATACTTTAATTGTTTGTTCACAACTTTTTCTTATTTTTTTGTCACCCATAATATCAAGACAAGGATAAAGTAGATTGCTAATCTTAACCCACATGCTGTATTATCGATCGTGCTTTTTTTTTTTTTTTTTTTTTTTTTTGGTATAGATTAAGTTAATTTTTTGGGGGTATATCTTACAAAAATTCAATTCGAAGATGTATTGGCTCAGGAGATATACAGCTAACCTACTACTAAGGTAACACGGGTTCGAATCCCAGCGATGGCCGGTCCATTATAATTCCTTACTCTTCACGCACCGACTACAATGCGGACTTAAATTTCCTCATTGGTGGATGGATTATGGGTTAGAGACCCCTGACTTGCGTTGTAGGTTAGGTTTCCGTGGTTTTCCTCCCCGCATAACCCAAATGTGGGTTAAGTCCAAAAATCCTCCACGAAGTCAAATTTCTTCCAATATTTGATCCAGGAGTTTCCTTGTCTTCTGGATTGGGTCTAAACTTTCAAGGCTACGGAGTTAAATATTGTTGTTCCTAAACTCGAAAATTGGGTTTGCTGTTCAACGACGGTTATAAAATAAAATATGTAGACATAATAAATGTACGGATTTGTAATATTTATATACTGTATGAATCCGAGGATATAGTGTATTTGACTATAATGAAAGCTTGTTAAATATGTTATTTTTTAACTAAATATTTGTGATTTTGTATTAGATTTAACTGAGCTACCGAAAATAACGTTTGAAAAAATTAAAAATTAAATTTTTACTTTATAAGTTTTAATCTCCTATACAAATTATTGATAGTTTTATGTTTTGGTAACTGACGCACAATTGTATTGTAACTAATACAACAAAAATTGGTACTTAATCTCCAATAGATAGTGGGGTCCAATACATAAATAATAGAAAGGTAGGAAACCAGTACGTATAAACCTATTATCATAGTAAAACACTTTTTAATTATCAGAATAGAATATTATCTCAAGAGGTAAGTAACTTTTCAGGACTTGTAGTAGATGGAAAGGTAAAGGTTGGAAACCTTTGTCACACAGTGTTTAACTATATTCAAGGTTCCAAGCACAACTACTTTTATTCTTTGATTTTTTTTAAAAAAAATCTTCTAACTGCAAACGATTCTATGTCCCATTCAAAAATATTAGAATATTTTGAAGAACACGCAGGCTTGTGGTATAGAACTCTGCATATTTTATACCTTAAAAATGATATTATCAAAACGGATAAAAACTGAACAAGAAAACTAACTAGTTGCTTTCAGTTTGATGTGATTATAATGATCATGCTATGGTCTATAGTTATTATATACAAACTATTCACTGCTCATTAATAGTTCAATGCAAAGATATTCATATACTTTGAAAAATTATGCATACACAGGCTTCTAGTTCCGAACTTTGCACATTTTTCTTTATTAAAAGTTAAAACTGTAGCGAATAAAACCAGAACAAGAAAATAAACGAGATGCTTTCTGATTTTGATGATTCTATGGAGCATGTTATGATTTATAGTGACCAAACCTAGATCGTTTTAAAGCTCAGACCGGTTATAAAGTGCCAATCCCTTTCCTCTGTATCGTGCACAGCTCGTTTTTCTTTGCATTTTAAGAATTCCGTAGGATGGAGGTTTGTACCATGATAGATTTCGTTTCATCCATCCTTCAGGAAGAGAGTCATTTATTTCCTTTCCTAACAGTCGAATAAAAGTATTTTGTTGCAGATTTAGAATGATTTGTTACGTTTTGTTTTCGACTGGATTTGAAACTGAACTTTTGATAGCCAGTTTCTATAAATAACTTAAAATGCCATTTATATTGATTGTGTTTTTGGTATTTAAGAGAAACGGTTTCGAAAATCTTTTATCGTTCTATGATATTGTTCTCTGTTAAAGCTCTTTCTTTGTAGTTTTTGATATTGCCGTAAAATTGTTGTTCCTGCAAGTGTTGAGGGGACGCTATAAAACTACTCTATAAATAACTATTTTCATCGATTGTGTTTTTTAGAGAAACTGATTCGAAAATCTGTTTGTGTTTGATGATATTCTTCTCTGTTAAGGTTCTTTTTTTCTGAAGTTTTCGATATTGCAGTAAAATTGTTGTTCCTTTGAATGTTAAGAGTACACTATAGAGTGCTTCTATAAATTACTTAAAACGCCACTTACATTGATTGTGTTTTTGCTATTAAAAAAACTGATTCGAATTGTTTGTTTTTTGCTTTGTATGATTTCCTTTTCTGCTATAGCTCTTTATTTGTAGTTTTCGATATTGCTGTAAAATTGTTGTTTCTGCAAGAGTTAAAGAGTACGCTATAAAGCGATTTCATAAATAACTTTGAATGCTACAATATTTTCATCGATTGTGTTTTTGGTAATCAAAAGAAACTTATTCGGATATCCATTTGCGTTGTATTATATTCTTTTCGATCGATTGTATGATATTCTTATCATCGATTGTGTTTTTAGTATTGTAAAAAAGAAAGTGATTCTAAAATCTGTTTGCGTTGTATGATACTTTTCTCTGTAAAAGTTCTCTCTCTTTTTTTTTTCTTCCTTTCTTTTTGCAGTCATTTGTTGTATGATATTCTTCTCTGTTAAAGATAATTCTTTTTAGTTTTCGATATAGCAGTAAAATTTTTGTTCCTTAAAATGTGATGGGGACGCTATAAAAACGATTCTATAAATAACTAAAAATGTTATTTACATCAATTGTGTTTTTGGTGTTTTAAAGAAACTGATTCAAAAATCTGTTTGCGTTATATGATTTTCTTTCGAGTTTTTGATATTGCAGTAAAATTGTTGTTCCTTCAAATGTTAGAAATACACTACAAAACGATTCGATAACTTAAAATGCCTTTATCTTAAAATAACTTTTTGGTATTTAAGAGAGACGGATTCTAAAATGTTTTTGCGTTGTATGATATTCTTATCCGTAAAGACTCTTTCTTTGTAGTTCGCGATATAGCATTAAAATTATTGTTCCTTCTAGTGTTAAAATGACGATATAAAGTGAAATCATATATCTAATATGAAATCTATTTTTAATAATACTATTTATGAAACGATGAAAAAATTAACATTAATCTTTTCAAATGATTAGTAGTATTTATTTGGTTAGGTTTAAAATTCACAGTGAACTTTATTAATTGGGGGTTGCCGGAAAAAATTGGGAACCGATGACCTAGTATAGATTGACTTGTTATCATAGACCAGTTTGACTCAGTTTATTTTGGGGAATCTTGCCCATCGGTGGAAAAACGTAAAGCCCTGTGTACTTAGATAAAGCAGCAACCTGTCGCCATCTTGGTGACTGCAACTATCTTGTAACCGCAACCTTCAATGCAGAAATACTGAGTTTCTATTCTTAAACGCAAGTTTTTATTGATAAATATTTTCATATTCTTAAAGATGACTTAAATATTTACTATTTTTTCTTTTAATTCTTTTTTTTCTTTCTTGAAATTATGTATTTTGTTTTTATTCGATTCAGATAAAATAATGCCTTATCTATAAGTTAAAACTTTCAAATTTCGTCTCTCATAATCTACTATAATCTACTATATATTCTTCTAAACTCTTTACAAATTTTTGCAGTCGGTTTTTCCTGAGGTTTAAAGTGTTAAATATAGTTAGATATAATTAAAAAAAAACTGGAAGGTGGTAAAACAGTCAATAATTAGTAAATTGAAATATATTGAATACACCAAAATCAAAATTAAATAAATAAAATATGTTCTTTATTTCAAGCTATAATATGGTTAAAAACTTAAATCTATATAATTTGATAAATTTTTTCAACATTTAATGCAATCTCTTACTATATTTTTAATCTATTTATTTATTTATTTACTTATTTATTCATTTATTTATTAATTTATCTATTTATTCATTCACCATTCTAATTAAAAAATCAGTCCAAAAATTAAAAAAAAATATGAAATAAAAAAATTTAGAAAATAGGCATTTCATTTACTACTTTTCTTGAAACCTTCAATAGTTTCCAGTACTTTCGACTTACTCATCTTACTTATTTCAAATTTTTTTTTTTCCTCTCATGCATTTTTTCCTTTAGTCGGTAAAGAAAGAAAAAAATTAATTTTCCCCATCAATGAAAATCGTTTGCGACAGTGGAATTAATATTGTGTCGGAAACCAAATCGCTTGCAATCTATCGTAATATAAATAAAATCGAATCTAAAGTCTATTGTCTGAAGCGAATTCCCAGTTATGCTAACTAGTCACCTGACAGATGAGGTACACGTCAATTCTTGACGTAAATCCTTTGTGCCTAGAAGGCAATGAGATATTCAAAACAAATATTTCTGTCCTCATCTAGAATTTCACAGCAAGGCGCCCTCGGAAAAATACCTATCAACTGCTCTCCAATATGACGCAACGTCCTTGAGAGCTACTACAGAGTTACTTGACCTTGGGGGTGAGAGGAGGAGGAGGTAGGAGATGAGATCAAGATCAATTTTCTCTTATGGTTCAACATATTTTCAAGAGCTGCGCTTGCTGTTCCTTGATGGTCGAATTCTTGTTTTCTAAAATTCGGCCACTTTTCGCTAAGACTTTTTCTTTCGTTTCTGGAATTCCGAATTTTCTCTTTTTCTTTTCTTTCGGCCTTTTGTGTAGCATATTTGAACGATGTTTGTTTTTTTAAATTTATTTTTAATATCTCTAAATTGAGTTACACATTAAATAATATGATACTAAAGTTCAGTTTGTTATCACTTCTCAAACGGCTCTTCAGTTTGTTTTGCACAGCCCCTCTTTTTTTTTTAAACAAAAATATAATAATTGTTATGATTGTTATAATGCTATTATTATAGCTTATTGCTATTATAACAGATAATTAATAATGCTTTCATTATAGATATGTTATAGAGGTTATGTAAAAAAAAAAATTTAAAATCGTACGACTCAGCTGAATTACTTCATGGGTGTCTTGCGGCCCTTGAGTCCGTTTTGTGATGCGGCCCTAAACGTTTAATGCAAAAACAATACATTTAATATAGATTTTTATTTTAAAAAAATAGTTTATATAAAGAACATGGAGTAGCGGTCACTCAGAGGATAAAGTGTCTGCTTTCCCATGAGGTGAGGTTCGAATTCAAACGGTGACTTGTTGATACGAATTCTGCTCTCTGCTTGCACTGACAAAAGTGCTGGCGCGAAATATCCTCAGTGGCTGACGGTTCATGGGTTAGAATCTCCTAGCCGTCGGGCAAACCGTGGGAGGTTTTCCTCTCCGTGTAACCAGTGTTACAGCAATGCGGGATAGTTCCATCAAAAAGTCCTCCGCTAAGGCTAGTTAGTCTAAATGCTTGATCCAAGAGTTTCCTTGTTCTTTGAGTTGGGTTCAAAACTACAATGCTTGAACATCGATTCAGAATTGAGTCAACCGTTCAACCATAAATCAAATCCGAACTTGTAAAAACCGATAAATTAAAGGAATACAAATTATTCTTGATAATATATTTAAAAAACTGGATAAAACCTTTTCTGTTTTAGCCGAACTTTAGACTAAAAACATGGACATGGAATGCAAATTCGAAGAAATGTATTGACGAAATTTAGAAATGAATCATGATATATTACTACTAACTTACCGGTGTTGTTTAAAGCAAACTACTGTGAATTATGGTTTTTTGTGGACCTCATGCAGAAACTAAATTTCTTCAATCTTTGGCCACAAATATAAATAATAAGCTTCATTTTTTTTATCGTTGAATTTGTTGCGTAACTACCACTATAAATATTAAATACTAATTCACTAGTATATAAGACATGTTAACTAGATTCTATCTTGAGGTACCTTTTGGTAGATGAAGGTTGACATAGTCGATATTTAAATCCCTTCAAATTCATCAAAATTGTTATATTAAAAAAAGATTATTTTCAAAGTTTCAAGTATTTATGCAGCTGGTAACATGGTAAACAATAGTTTTGAAAATATGTTGAATACAGTTGTCATGATATTAAGAAAAATTGGTTGAATGTTTCGATTAAACTTCATTTTAATATTAAAAAAATAATTTTTTCTATACATACAGCATTAAAGTATGTAGTCTTAAGTTTAGTTTGCACAAAGAACGAAGTTTATTTGTGAAAAATTGTTCGAGTAATTACAAATTTACAAAAAAATTGGATTTCGGGTAGCCCCGCTCACATGAATGTTAGGTATCACAGCCCACTTTTATTTCGTCGATAAATGTATGGTTCCAAAGATTTACTTAAATTAAATTATTTTCTTTAAATATTTAATATAAATATATATTAATATTATAATATATTAATATACATTAATAATAATAAAAAATATAACATTTGTTGTTAATAAATGATAGAATTCACTAAAAGTATATAAATATGTAATAAAAAAAATTATTTAGTGATAAAAATGATAAATAAGGTTTATATATTGTCAATACATTGGTCATTTTCATTTACACCTGAAAAAACAATCAAAAAACATGATTTTTGTAACTGGGCGGGGCTACCCGACACATTTTGAAAAGAGCTGAAAAACATGTTTTTTTAAATTTCTATTTTTTTAAGTTAAACTATTCTTTTTTTGGTTTATTCTTTTTGTATTATTTAATTAAATGATAAAACGATAGAAACATACAAAAATCTTGATTATTACTCAATATTATACAGAAATATAAGCAATAGTCCTTAAGTGGGCGGGGATACCCGACTCTCCCCTATGTATTGCGCTTAATATGTAGTTTACTAAATAACTATTATTTTCCTTTCCAGTCATTATTTTATTCATTAATTTAAAAACAAAAAAAGACTTTAATTAATGTTCTATTAACTTCTTAATGAAGTCTAAATTAACTTAAAAACTAAGAGAGCATTAATTTATGCCTTTTCCAACAAACATTTCCAATAACTCCTCTTTTCTGACCGTTCCTCGCCAAAGAAAAATTCCAAAAATCGAGAAGATTAACGAAATCGATCTTTAATTTAATCAACGGCGGCATGAAATAAAAGAGAAAGAAATAGGGTGTGGCGATCTTGGCAAGAAAAAGACTTTTAAAAGTAAGAAGGCTTCCACACGAAAATGAACTTTGGGTCATGAAAAGTAAGATTGAAGCAAAGAGAGTCGTCAGTCTCAATTAAGTACGCCAAAGAAAACAAAAACACGAAACAAAAGGATGAGATAGTAGAGAAGAAAAAAAGAGAGTTGTTTGTATATTTATACCTTCGCCCAGAAACACGCACAAAGATAGTTAAGAGCACGAGAGGAGGTTAATAATTGGCTGAAATCCAGAAGCATGAAACGCTATTTTTCAAACTAATAGCGCCAAGTAAACGTGCTTGATTTTTTGGAATGAAGCTGTATGGGAGGCAATTAATATCGATGCCCTATAGAATAGAAATAATTAACGATTTAGGTTTTGTTTCTATTAGCTGTTAATGAATAATTTATGGTATTGGTTCGTAAAAGGGAGCAGGTTATTAATAATTTCTGAAAACGCTAAGTTATTTTGGGAAGTTAGTTTTTATACTTGAAAATTACGAGTAAATAAAACTGTAGTAACACTTATAGTTATTAGTTAAAGAATTTAAACTTCGTTTGCTTTTGTAAGTTCTCTTTATCAAAATCTCTAAAATAGTTTCCTTTATCTTATTTTTATCATTAAGGGAGAGTGGGGTCAATCGTAAAATTTTTTACTTAACTATTTTTAACTAAAAAAAATCCAATATATTATTAGTATTAATTGACAGACGAGTAAAGTAGACTATCCTCTACTAGAAAAAAAATACCTTATTTTAAATGTTATTATATTAGTTATTAACAATTTTTGACAGTCGTGCACTTGTTACAATTGTAACCACTTACGGGATTAAATGTGACAGTTCATAAATTCAACTAAAACATAGTTAATTATACATATTATCATAGTTGTGATATATTTTTTTATTGATCAAAATAGTAGTGATATTTAAGGAGTAAAAATAATAATGAGCAGAGACATAAAGGTTTAAACTTTTAACTTTAAGGGGTTAAAAATTTTAATTTATGCTGTGAAAGGTGACAAATAAAATAATGCGCATGCAACATAATATAAATGATATAGGAAACTATTGGTGGTTCTTAAAAAGTTAAGTAATGGTTTGTAAACATAAGATTATTTATTTTCAGCTGTTACATTCGTCCCTTTACTTATTGTTACAATTGTCCCCAAGACGCCATTTCAGCTTAATTTGTTAAAAGCAATGCTAGTTAATTAACAAAACTAATATTTTTGTTTTAAATGTTAATTAAGGTGTCCACTTACATATTCGGTTAATAATTTTTATTTGTTTAAACGAAATTACTTAGTTACAATATAATATTCTAATACCAAATAAAGTACTTACATAGCGTGAAAATATCTTTTGTGATGTAACTCTTTCAAAAGTACATAAAAATGGTTGCCAGCAGGAGTGTACATGTAGATTTATGAAATACACCTTGTGCGCCACCTAGGAACCAAATCTAGAACCAGACATTCGGAATTTTTGCTCTGTTACAATCGTACCCTGTTACAATTGACATATCTCCCCTACATATATTTTAAACTTTTTATGTGTCTTTAAAAAATTTAGTTTTTAAGACTGTTTTCCAAAATTATGTTTTTCTATTAAATAAGATATTTTGTTCTCATTAAAAAATATTCTTAAATTTACCCTCGATTAAATAAATAAAAAAAGTATTTAGTTAAACTTTTTATAATAATTCTCAATCTTGAATGAAATATTTAAAGACCCAAACTAAATGGGAATATTAATTTAGTGAAAATATGTTTTGATTTAGTTAAGTATATGCTATAGAAAAATTGTATAGTCTTTAAATTTTTTTTCTTACAAAATTTAATGCTTCCGACGCCATTCACTGGAATAAGTTTATAAATTAGTTACCAAATTAGCATAGTTAAGGTTAAGCTGTCGAACCATTGAAATTGAATCCTAGTACGTAAAACTCTAATGATTAGACCAAAAGTTATTCAAGGTGTTTACTTTTTCTTGCACTGAATATGTTATATACGTATAAAATATAATTTATCCGCCTCTGATAAAACACTAACATCCAATATAAATACAATTTTGAAAAAAGTGAAACTTGACAGATGTTAAACTTTAAACAAACAGTAATCGATTTTTAATTGCATTTTCGTTTTTATTGTTATAAGGTATATTATTACGTAATTAATTTTCCTCAACTTATATTCAAACAATGATATATAGAATTCAAAATAGCTACACAAACTTTTTTTTCAAATTTTTTTTTTTTTTTGTACATGCACTTGTGTAGTGCAACACTTCAACAATAAGTTGTATACATGTATATGCTACCCAGAATGAACGGAAATGAAGAGAATGTCGACTTCCATCGGTTAATGTCAACAATCACATAGTCGAATACGTACCGAAATATTTGTCCAAAGAATCATGTACGAAATATTTATTATATCAGATTTGATATTGATATTTTATTGTCTGCTGAACATAGATTGGGAGAAACATCAGTCCTCGGAGTACCGGTTAAATGCATACCGGGAAGTGACACTTGATCTTAAAAAAACATCAGTGTAGTGCATACCGGGCAAATGTATACCGGGCAGTGGCATTTAACTAGACCTAGTATATATTTCGAACATTTATCAAAGCGACTATGTGATTGTCAACATTCACGGGTGGATGCCAACAACCACCCATTTCGGTCATTTACAGTAACATATATACTAAATACGAGGATCAAATCTGAAATGGTTGAAATATACCCAAGTTTTTAAGGCTTAACTTACAAAATTTTAGGAATGTTCAAAGTAGTCTTCTTTAGCAACAATGCACGAGTTTTCTAAATATTAAATATACCTCAAACCATTCATTTCTTACAATTGATGGGGGGGGAATGAATTTATAGCTGCATCAATCTCTTCTTCGGAATAATAAACGACGCCCACGTAAGTTCTTTTTCAAATTAAAAAAATAGCTAAATCCGGCGAATAAGGTGGATATTCTATTATTTTAATGTGTTTTTGTTTAAGAAACTCAACTGTTAATCTTGCTGAATGGGAAGATGCCATAGTCATGGCGAAGTCCTTTAACTCGTGTACAATTTTTGCAAGCCTTTTTATTAGTGTGCCAGTTTGCTGTTTCCGTCCTTCCAACTTGAGAGTTTTGACCAGTCCTGTACTTCTGACGAATACGACATACATTACTATTATCCTAGAACGTTATTTTTTCACCATTATCGGTGAGGGATAATCTTCAAAGACCCATACTTTGCTTTCATGACTCGTTGGAACATCAAAATTCGGTATGTACATTTCATCACCAGTTACAATTTTTTTAAATGATGCGGTGATCACCAACATTTAGCAATTCAGGGGGTTTCTTTACTGATTCTAACCAACACCTCCTAGAAAAGAGAAGGCCTCAGTGTGAATTAAATTCAGTAGTCCGACGACAAAAACTGCGCAGTGGAGGAAATACGAAAGATGACATTACGTTTAGAATACTAGGGATAAAATTTCTTGTTTATTGTAATCCGCACTGAGGCATTGTTGTGACTCGCGCCCAGTGCCAGATTACCCATTAGACCAGACTAGGCCATGGCCTGGGGCGCCCAACGATTAGGAGCCACCTTAAAGAAAAAATTTGAAATTAATTTTTAAAAATTAAGAAAGACAATTATTTTTTTAAAAATATCTATACAATATTAATAAAATACGATAATTTTTTTTTACATAATTATTACATAATTTTTGACATATTTATTTATTACTTGTTTTTTAGTTCTAATTTAACAAAATAAAATAAAATTTTATTTATTATTATTTATTTTTATTTTAAATATGCTTTCTTAAATAAAAAGATATATAAATACTTTTATATTTGAATAAATAAAAAATATACGAGAAAAAAATTTAATCTAAGGGCCCCAAAAATTTTAATGGCCTAGGGCCCCGCGTACGCTTAATCCGCCCCTGCTGGCGCCTTTTTGTGGTGCTCATGGAACGGAAGGGCAAACTTATTTTCTTCATATGTATTTTTCTCATTTCATAATTCTTCATGAATAATTTTATGTATGTGACGTATCCGATGTTACGTTGCTTCTGTATCATGTGATAAGTATAGCGATTATCATTTGATAAGCACAGCGACTCCGTACGGCAGACACGTTATCTGGAATTACTGCTGACATCGGCCTCCCAGTGTGTTCTGTAAACCATCTGAATACAGTAGCACGAGATGTATCATTATTTCCAAATGCTAATTGTAGCCGTTGAAAGCATTCTTGTTATATTTATTCCCTCCTTAAAATCATAGAAGATCATAGCATGATTAAGATTAATGTTCTCGTGTCAGCTCCATTTTCACTTTTGTCTAAAATTTATTCTACGCTAAACAACTTGAAACTAAGTCAATAAAAAATCGTCTGCTGTACTAAAATCTCTTCTGTTCTCAAAATATTTATTTATTTATTTTGTTATTAATTTATTTACTTAATTTTTAATTTTATTTATTTTATTTAATTTGTTTTAATTTATTTTATTTTCGTATTATTTTTCATTTCATTTTTTTTATATATATTATATTATATTATATTATATTATATTATATTATAATATAATATAATATAATATAATATAATATAATATAATATAATATAATATAATATAATATAATATAATATAATATAATACATATAATACATATTATATTATATTATATTATATTATATTATATTATATTATATTATATTATATTATATTATATTATATTATATTATATTATATTTCTCGTATCTCAAAAATTTCAGAGTGACCCTCTTATAAAATCACAATGAATCAACTGTATTGTTTATTGCTGATTTTTTTAAATTTTAATCTTTAAATCATAACTTGTTAATTTTTTCTTACGTGATTCGTTTTGCCATAGTTTCATAATAAGCACTTTTATATATAATAAGAATTCACAAAAGTCCAGTAGAAAAAAATAATAATAGGTGAAGAGTAATAATTTTTTTTAAATATACCTGGTCTCTAAAGATCATTTTATTGATCTAAGTTGGCTATATAAAGTTGTTAAGTTGGCATTATAAAGGCCAAGTACTATCTTTTAATAGAATACATTTTTTAAACTTAAATAATTGCTATTAGGAAACTATGCTAAAAAAAAGCAAAGAAAAAAAAAACTTTTCATATTGTTGTTGACTGTAAATGTATTTAATTGCCATTCTAAGGTTTTGTAAAGCTTTCTGACAGGTAAGTATTCCTCGTCAAATCCATTTTTTATTATTATTATTATTTATTAGCTGCTATTGTGACAAATCTTCTGCTTTTAAAAATCTATTTTCGTTTAAGTATCAGATTGACAAGCATTGTTATTCTGCAATTTAAATTCTTGTAACTTTTTTCCTCTCGTTAATAAATAACACGCAACTTTTTCTGTGTTGAAAGGAAACAGTTAACTTCCTGGTGTATAAACTGCTTTATTACCCCTATGTGAATTTAATTTGCGAATTAGTTAAAAATCTGCAAGTTAAAGTATCTAATTTGCATTTAATAACATACATTACGTAGGATTTATAGAGTAAAATATTTTGAAGAAATGATAGGTAAGTTTATAAAATTAAGCTGTAATTCAAATAGTTTCAATGCATATTAGATTTATTTAAAGATATTGTTGCTTTAGCTTCAAGCATAGAGCATTTCATTTTCAAATATTTCTTTGAAATGTCACCTAACATTTAAATTTTCATTCATTTTCCATGAAATTTTTTAATGCTAAAAAAAATTATCTTTCATGTCAATTAATTATATACATAGGATCCTTACGCCATTTATATTTAATTTCTAGCGCTTATTTTTTTAAGAGAATATGTAGGGCTCCAACCCCTGTTCGATTTGCGCATCAATCTCTACAATTGTCTGCTACCATATTTGTTTATTGACGGTATGTTATAACGGCGTTGAACTGCCGACCCAATTCTGAGTTAACGACTATCAATTTTCAACTCTGCAGCCTTGCAATTTTTAATCCAACCCAGAAGACGAGATCTCCTGGATTAAGCATTAGAACAAATTAGACTTTGTGGAGGCTTTTCTGTTGAAACTAACCTGCATTTGTGTTACATGGAGAATAAAACCCCGAAAACATCCTAATGGTTAGTCCTGCGGGAAGGAGATTCTTACCCATGATTCGTCTACCTCTGAGGAAGTGTTACGTCATCCAGCACTGTGTTTGGTGAAAGCCTGAAGGATAATTTGCATCAACCAGCTACAGATTTGAACCTGGGCCACTACATTAGGAGGCGAACGCAATATCTCTGAGTGTCAAAATTAAAAATTACTCAATCCAATAATCCCAATTTTCATTAACGAAGCATAGCATTAATGTATTAAAATAGATTTAGTTTTGCTGTCTCGTTTAACTTAGCATTGCTTAAAAAAGTTATTAATTTCAATTTAGAATCTTCAACTTTTAAGTGTTAATTTGTTAATTAACTCATTTAACTTATAATTGCGCAGAAATCTTTTTTTAAAATTTAATCATGGGCCTGCAGTTTTTTAAAATACTTTATATTCATATTTCATAACATTTTTCGCCGTAAGTAGCAAATTTTTGCTTTGTAATTTAGCTCATTTACCTTATCTTTACTTAGGTTCAAATCAAATAATCATTCTGCCATTACAAAAAAGGTTTTCTCCGCATAACAGCAAATTTTTGCTTTGTTATTTAGCTCATTTACCTTATCTTTACTTAGGGTCAAATCAAATAATCATTCTGCCGTTACAAAAAAGGTTTTCTCCGTATAACAGCAAATTTTTGCTTTGTTATTTAGCTCATTTACCTTATCTTTACTTAGGTTCAAATCAAATAATCATTCTGCCATTACAAAAAAGGTTTTCTCCGTATAACAACAAATTTTTGCTTTGTTATTTAGCTCATTTACCTTATCTTTACTTAGGTTCGAATCAAATAATCATTCTGCCATTACAAAAAAGGTTTTCTCCGTATAACAGCAAATTTTTGCTTTGTTATTTAGCTCATTTACCTTATCTTTACTTAGGTTCAAATCAAAAAATCATTCTGCCATTACTAAAAAGGTTTTCTCCGTATAACAGAAAATTTTTGCTTTTTTTATTTAGCTCATTTACCTTATCTTTACTTAGGTTCAAATCAAATAATCATTCTGCCATTACAAAAAAGGTTTTCTACGTATAACAACAAGTTTTTGCTTTGTTATTTACTTACGTATTAACAAAGGTATTAACGGTATTTACTTATTATTATCTTAACTTAGATTCAAATCAAATAATCATTCTGCCATTACAAAAAAGGTTTTCTCCGTATAACAGCAAATTTTTGCTTTGTTATTTAGCTCATTTACCTTATCTTTACTTAGGTTCAAATCAAATAATCATTCTGCCGTTACAAAAAAGGTTTTCTCCGTATAACAGCAAATTTTTGCTTTGTTATTTAGCTCATTTACCTTATCTTTACTTAGGTTCAAATCAAATAATCATTCTGCCATTACAAAAAAGGTTTTCTCCGTATAACAACAAATTTTTGCTTTGTTATTTAGCTCATTTACCTTATCTTTACTTAGGTTCAAATCAAAAAATCATTCTGCCATTACTAAAAAGGTTTTCTCCGTATAACAGAAAATTTTTGCTTTTTTTATTTAGCTCATTTACCTTATCTTTACTTAGGTTCAAATCAAATAATCATTCTGCCATTACAAAAAAGGTTTTCTACGTATAACAACAAATTTTTGCTTTGTTATTTACTTACGTATTAACAAAGGTATTAACGGTATTTACTTATTATTATCTTTACTTAGATTCAAATCAAATAATCATTCTGCCATTACAAAAAAGGTTTCCTCCGTATAACAGCAAATTTTTGCTTTGTTATTTAGCTCATTTATCTTATCTTTACTTAGGTTCAAATCAAATAATCATTCTGCCGTTACAAAAAAGGTTTTCTCCGTATAACAGCAAATTTTTGCTTTGTTATTTAGCTCATTTACCTTATCTTTACTTAGGTTCAAATCAAATAATCATTCTGCCATTACAAAAAAGGTTTTCTCCGTATAACAACAAATTTTTGCTTTGTTATTTAGCTCATTTACCTTATCTTTACTTAGGTTCGAATCAAATAATCATTCTGCCATTACAAAAAAGGTTTTCTCCGTATAACAGCAAATTTTTGCTTTGTTATTTAGCTCATTTACCTTATCTTTACTTAGGTTCAAATCAAAAAATCATTCTGCCATTACTAAAAAGGTTTTCTCCGTATAACAGAAAATTTTTGCTTTTTTTATTTAGCTCATTTACCTTATCTTTACTTAGGTTCAAATCAAATAATCATTCTGCCATTACAAAAAAGGTTTTCTACGTATAACAACAAGTTTTTGCTTTGTTATTTACTTACGTATTAACAAAGGTATTAACGGTATTTACTTATTATTATCTTAACTTAGATTCAAATCAAATAATCATTCTGCCATTACAAAAAAGGTTTTCTCCGTATAACAGCAAATTTTTGCTTTGTTATTTAGCTCATTTACCTTATCTTTACTTAGGTTCAAATCAAATAATCATTCTGCCGTTACAAAAAAGGTTTTCTCCGTATAACAGCAAATTTTTGCTTTGTTATTTAGCTCATTTACCTTATCTTTACTTAGGTTCAAATCAAATAATCATTCTGCCATTACAAAAAAGGTTTTCTCCGTATAACAACAAATTTTTGCTTTGTTATTTAGCTCATTTACCTTATCTTTACTTAGGTTCAAATCAAAAAATCATTCTGCCATTACTAAAAAGGTTTTCTCCGTATAACAGAAAATTTTTGCTTTTTTTATTTAGCTCATTTACCTTATCTTTACTTAGGTTCAAATCAAATAATCATTCTGCCATTACAAAAAAGGTTTTCTACGTATAACAACAAATTTTTGCTTTGTTATTTACTTACGTATTAACAAAGGTATTAACGGTATTTACTTATTATTATCTTTACTTAGATTCAAATCAAATAATCATTCTGCCATTACAAAAAAGGTTTCCTCCGTATAACAGCAAATTTTTGCTTTGTTATTTAGCTCATTTATCTTATCTTTACTTAGGTTCAAATCAAATAATCATTCTGCCAGTACAAAAAAGGTTTTCTCCCTATAACAGCAAATTTTTGCTTTGTTATTTAGCTCATTTACCTTATCTTTACTTAGGTTGAAATCAAATAATCATTCTGCCATTACAAAAAAGGTTTTCTCCGTATAACAGCAAATTTTTGCTTTGTTATTTAGCTCATTTACCTTATCTTTACTTAGGTTCAAATCAAATAATCATTCTGCCATTACAAAAAAGGTTTTCTCCGTATAACAGAAAATTTTTGCTTTTTTTATTTAGCTCATTTACCTTATCTTTACTTAGGTTCAAATCAAATAATCATTCTGCCATTACAAAAAAGGCTTTCTACGTATAACAACAAATTTTTGCTTTGTTATTTACTTACGTATTAACAAAGGTATTAACGGTATTTACTTATTATTATCTTTACTTAGATTCAAATCAAATAATCATTCTGCCATTACAAAAAAGGTTTTCTCCGTATAACAGCAAATTTTTGCTTTGTTATTTAGCTCATTTATCTTATCTTTACTTAGGTTCAAATCAAATAATCATTCTGCCAGTACAAAAAAGGTTTTCTCCCTATAACAGCAAATTTTTGCTTTGTTATTTAGCTCATTTACCTTATCTTTACTTAGGTTGAAATCAAATAATCATTCTGCCATTACAAAAAAGGTTTTCTCCGTATAACAGCAAATTTTTGCTTTGTTATTTAGCTCATTTGCCTTATCTTTACTTAGGTTCAAATCAAATAATCATTCTGCCATTACAAAAAAGGTTTTCTCCGTATAACAGCAAATTTTTGCTTTGTTATTTAGCTCATTTACCTTATCTTTACTTAGGTTCAAATCAAATAATCATTCTGCCATTACAAAAAAGGTTTTCTCCGTATAACAGCAAATTTTTGCTTTGTTATTTAGCTCATTTATCTTATCTTTACTTAGGTTCAAATCAAATAATCATTCTGCCAGTACAAAAAAGGTTTTCTCTCTATAACAGCAAATTTTTGCTTTGTTATTTAGCTCATTTACCTTATCTTTACTTAGGTTCAAATCAAATAATCATTCTGCCATTACAAAAAAGGTTTTCTCCGTATAACAGAAAATTTTTGCTTTGTTATTTAGCTCATTTAATTTATCAGTGTTTACAAAGCTTATTTTTAAATCAAATGATGATAATGCTATTTTAAAAATGTTTTTTTTTTCTCCGTGTACAGGTAATGTTTTATTTATTATTTACCTCATTTTACTTATCTTTGCGCGGGAAGCTTATTTTCAAATCAATTTACGGGCCTGCAATTTTAAAAAAAGTATTTCTTTGTATACAGCAAATCGCTGTTTTCTTCGTTAGCTTATTAAACGTTAGCTTGACATTGCTTTAAAAACAGCTAATTTTCGGTACAAATAACGGACTTTCATTAAAAAAGAAGTTTCATTGTATACAATAACTTTTTTAGTTAACTCATTTACCTAAGCATTGCTTAAGAAATTCCTTATGAAATCAAATTACCAATTCTTTCATTTCTAAGAAATGTTTCTCCGTATTCAACACATATTTATTCTTTACTATGCCTAATTGAACTTCAGTTAACTGCTTTTACATTCGTAAAAAAAAAATGTTTTTTTATTCTAAATCCAGCATATATTAATTCAGAAATATCATAGTATCATTATTTTAATTTATATTGGATGCCTACAAGTGACGTAGTATGGGTATCTCGATCATAATTGATTGCTGAAAAGTGGCATTTGTTTACGTTAGCAACCGTTCTATTTCAAGTAAGCCAATCCCGTCAAGTATCAATTCTCTTAGGTGACACATTCTAAATTATTTCACAAAGATTTAAATTCTTTCACTGTATATTTAAGCATAGACTTGGCATAAAGACAGGCGCGAAGCCATGTGGAACATATGCAAGCTAATTATGCGTCGAAGTTGCCAGGTACACAAAACAAAAATACATAACAGTTACAATAAAATGCATAAACAAATAATAATTCTATGTTAAATAAAAGAAGTAAACGAGAAAAAATTATATTTCAGCAAATTTGATGTGGAATACGGCTCTGTAGTTAATTAACTTACCGTTAATTAACATTCTAACTTATGTAGAGAAACTTAGCTCAAATTTAATACGCCATTTTGCTGATAAAGATTAGCTGACGTCATAGATCACATGTGTGGGTATGGGAGGTCTTCTTCTTCTTGAAGTGCAATTACCCAATTATACATTAGTTAATCAGACGATACTCGAAATTTTTATTTTGAGAACAAAAGATATTGATATGTTTTTATCCCTTAAGTGGCATCTTTAATCACGAAATTGTTTATAAATAAAAAATAATGAAATTCTTCTGACACAAAGGTAACGATGAAAGTCTAACAATCTTTAATTAGGTTAATTGAAATATTATTGAACACAAAATCACTATCTTTTAACACTTAACGGAACGTGGATTAATTTCAACGCCTTTGCAAAAGGAAAATGTAGGATTGTTCCAAAAGTGATTATTTGTTACCTGTAACACCGTATTTAGATGTGAAAAAAAAGGTGTCAATATGTGTGTTGGTAGGGCAGTAATTTTGAAAATTACAGGTTGCTTCATGGGTAGGTCGGTGAAAAGTTAATTTTTCTCATTAAACCTTCTTTCTTCGTTTGAGGTTTTGGCTAATTAAAAGCCAGTTTTCTCGCCAACTTGCTTTGTGTTGAAGAAAGAATGAAACAATTATGTTATGATAACAATCTTTCTTATTTAATGATTTATGGTGTTTCTGTAGCGAAAAGAAAATATCGTTGCAACTTGTAGAGAAATCTTTTATTTAGAAAAAAATTTTTATTCGTGTATTGTATTATACTCAATTATTTCGTGTCAATATCTTGCTTTTACTTTCCGATTTTTAGAAAATTTTTGTGTAAATTTTTTTTTTTAATTTAAAAATATTTTACACACATTTTTGTTTACAAAGAACTATATTTCAGCCTACGCAACTGTTGCATATAGTTCATTAGATTCACTCGTTAAATTTTGCACATGCCTTAGATTTTTCCTTACAAACAAGTGCGTGATGATAAACTAATATCGAACTTATTAACATATTTACTTGTTTATAAAAAATCATCTTGTCTCATAAACGTTTATTCTTGTTTAAAAAAAATCATAGAATCAACAAAAACGTATATTTTTGTTTAAAAAAATCATATCTTCTCACAAAAGCGTATATTCTTGTTTTAAAAAATCATGTGACAAAAGCATATATTTTCATAGAGGCTTGTAACAAAAACGTATTTTCTTGCTAAAAAAATCATCAAATCTTGTTGAGAAACATATATTCTTGTTTAAAAAAATCATAGAATCTTGTAACAAAAATGTATAGTTTTGTTTAAAAAAAATCATGAAATCTTGTTACAAAAAAGTATATTCTTGTTTAAAAAAGTTCACAGAATCTTGTTACAAAAACGTATATTTTCGTTTCAAAGAAATTCTTATAAAAACTTATATTTATTTTAAAGAAAAAAATCTTATAATCTTGCCCAAAAACGTATATTCTGGTTTAAAATAATCATAAAATCTTCTAGAAAAAATTATATTCTTTTTTAAAAACAATCATATTTTGTCACAAAAACATATAATTTTGTTTAAAAAAAATTATGGAATCTTTTTACAAAAAAGTATATTCTTGTTTAAAAAAAATTATTTCTTCAATCAAATGTTATTTTTTTGTGCGCAATAAATTCTTGCTTATCCACATTCGAATTAAAAGCCAGTTTTCACACCAACTTGCTTTGTGAGAAACAATTAAACAATCATGATTCGACTATAATCTCTTTTATATAATGATTTATTGGGTTACTGTAATTTTTTATTTTGTGGGAAAAAACCGCATTTTTGTATTATATTATGCGCAATTATTTCTTGCTCATAAAGCGAATATTGTATTTTTACTTCGTACGTTTTTCTCATGCTTTTATTTAAAAAATAAATAAACAAACGTATATTGCCTTCTTAACTGTTTTTCACTGCTAGAATTTTCATTCTAAAATTACGGTAAAATAACCTGCAGTTGTCTGACCATCCAGTTAACCGTAGAGTTTAAGGTAAAGAACATATTTTACCATCATGTTCTTTATTAAAAGTTTGTTTACTGTTTAAAACTCGCCAACATCTATGTTTTCCGAAGTGAAAATAATTCTCTTTTGGTGTGGATGGGCGAGATTTTGTGTCTTGTTATTCCACTATAAGTGTTTAGATTTATATTATACACTTTAAATTGTATATGAAAGCTTGATTTGGTGTTGACCTGAAACAAAATGTTTCTTCACACAATTTTTTGGTTTGTTCGGCATCATATTCTGAGATATATTGCAGCACGGCTTTTTAGAGAGCAGTTTGTACGTGCATTTTATTGCGAAAAGAAGCATGGCAAACATGACAACATTATGCTCAATTCGTTGTAGAACAATTTTTAGGAGCGCACTTTTTAAAAGAAAAATGTATTTATTCCAATTAATTGACCGGGGTTATCATTAACACCGAAAAAACAGGTGAACTATATGCAGACTTTTAAACCCTTTTTTATTGATTTGCCTCTAGCTCAGTTAATCAATAGTAGAAGGTACTAAAAATAGGAGGGAAATATAGTTTAGTTGAAAAAAAAACAAATGTTCTATCGATATAGTGTAGAACTTGCGATCAATAGTTTTAGTAAGAATAAACACCCAAAAACGGATAAAATATCTATTTTTAGTTAAAATTGTTTCTGAACATTTCTCTTGGAAAATTTAGTTGTAAAAGTATTTAATATATATAGATTATCTGTGATATAGTTTAATATAGTTATAGTTTTTGATACTATACATTTATGCATTAAACTTCAGTATGAATTAAATTTAATTGTAAAATTAATAATACTAATGACTTATTTATTTAGATTTTTTATGTAAGTTTTTATCGGATAATTTTATGCTTTAAATTTTCTAATGGAAATCGATACCTTTCGATAATTTTCAATACTTTAATCGTTACATTTATATGAAAATGCGTAAAATTCTGCTCATATTTGAAGTACAGTTTCGAACTAATATTTATATTACATTTCTTATGTTGTCAAGTTCCGTAATTTTTATTTCTCAAGCATGTTATATCCAAAGTATAAGTATCCGTACTTATAGTTGCTGTTTGATCCCTAGAAATTTATACAATTATACAAATATGTAAGCTATACTAAAAATAAATTTTAAAACATCTACCGTCTGGCATTCAATTTATTTTTAAGAGGAGTTGAAATAGTTGAAGTTAATTAAGTAAATTTAGTTATTTTAGTATATTACTGAACTTTCATGTATTTTATTTATTTTAAACAAAAATAAATTATTTGAATTTCTATATTTTTCTGTTTTCTTTTTCAGGTAAGCAGATATTATTATGAAACTTGTTTCGAAAACATGGTTTTTATTAGACTTGGTAAGGTTTTTAATTTTAACATTATTATTTTCTTTATTCTTTCCCCCCCCCCCTTAGAATTGTGTTTGACACTGTTGGGACAAATATGATTAACACAATTCTTCTAGTGATCGTCTAATATTTGGCGTCTAATTATCGT
The DNA here is from genome assembly GCA_949128135.1 of Parasteatoda lunata. NCBI lineage: Eukaryota > Metazoa > Arthropoda > Arachnida > Araneae > Theridiidae > Parasteatoda > Parasteatoda lunata. Next base: position 102,561,211 of record OX421975.1, read on the forward strand.
AATCTGAAATTTTTTAAATTTTAATGTTGTACAGTGCGCAACGAAATAAACGAACCCTCCTGAATAACGTTTGATTTAATGATCGTATTTTATCGATCTAGGTTTCAATCTTAATGAGATGACTTCAAATATGATAATTATTTAAAGCAGGCGATATTTTAAATTACGAAATCAGACACATAATTTCTTGAATAATGTTGTGTCTGAATTGTCGACGGATACGAATTTCTGACCCTCAAAATAAAAGGGTTAGCCGCAATCTTGGAAATATGATCCTATTAGTTTGGTTAAGAGACTGATCTTAAGTTTGAACCCTTTACTGTTTATTTTACTTTTTACGTATGTCACCATATCTCAAGAACTTTTTAAGCGAATTGAAAACTTTTTGCACAGAATTATAAAACTCATTTATCCAAAGATAATTCCATGAAAATATTAATGCTAATTAAAATTTATTATTTTATTTAGTAACAGTTGAAAAAATTTGAATTTTAAAATATAAAATTTTTTGCGTCATTTTAAAGAATGCAATTTTTCGCAAAATGGTAGCGAAATCGGCTGGTTAGATCCTGGGAGATCGAATTTAGAAAAAAAAAATCGGATTTAATTTATTTAGGGGGTCCACTTTTTATTTTGCGCACTGTACACAAAAGTATATGTTTTTGGTGATAGTATATAGTTATGATATTTGATTTTGTTGAAAAAATTCGTAATAATTAATTGAAAATGCTAGATTTATGATTAAACGACCCAGAATAAAATAAATCTGAGATATAATTTTAAATTTCAAATCTTATCTGTAGCAGGATACTTCCGTTTCGTTATTCTTTCATTAGTATTTGTGACACGATTCTCTTTACCTGGCATTGTCATTCATAAAAAAAAAAAAATTATTTATATGTTTTGTCAAGAATTACTCTGGAATTTCTCGTCACTTCCAAGGCTGGACTTGATACATCACCATACCTAAACAATTAGCTACATTAACTATCATTTTGAAAGGCATACCATTGCCTAATCCATAAAGCAAAACTTTCCAACAGCTATCTTTTTGTGAATATGGAATATTTTTCTCTCACTTCGTTAAATATTGAGGTATCAATATTATTATAAATATCATCCATAACAGAATCATACTTCGTTTTGACATTCATTTATTAATATCTGTGACATGATTCTTTTTACCTGACATTGTCATTTATATATAAGAGATAATATGTACGGTTAAGATTAACTCTGGAATGTCTTATCGTTTCCAAGGCTGAATTTGATACATAAACAATTAGAGCTACATCTTGAAACATCATTTACCATTGCCAAATCCATAAAGTAAAACTTTCCAACAGTATCCAAATGCTATTGTTTGTAAATATGGAATTCTTGTGGCTATTACATCATTATATATTGAGATATCAATATTTTCCGCCTTGACCCCGAAGCTCTTTAATGAATATAACCTCTATTCTTTTCTGAAAATAAACCTGGCATCACAATTACCTTTTTTTTCTTTCCACCCAAGTATTTTTTGGAACGATACCCCCGTTGATTTTTGCCTTCTTCTTCCACGTTTTAATTAACGAAAATATTCTCTTATCGTCTTATTATTCGTATCTCGATATATCTCCCGTGTTACGTGCAGAGAATATTCAAATCTTTGTGTAGCAGCTTGTGCCGTGCTCCTCGTTAAGTCTTGCTAACGACGTTGACAAATTATGGCATGAGCGCACCCCCATTGTCTCTCATAACTGCTTTTGTTTTCTATGCCTTTTATTTTTACGAAAACATTGGGATGCAGGACAGTCTTCTGAATGGAAATCATGTGTTTTATAGATAGCTTGTTACTTAAAAACAGAGCCCCAGGGGACCCGACTTGCTTATTTTAGGACCCTAAACACTACCTGGAAAACCCTTTAAAATTTATTATCGATAAAAGGTTGTTATTCTGGTCTTATATTGAGGGGACATTGAAGTCCAGAATGAAAAGAAATTCTTCAAAAATTTATTATTTGGTTTTTGAGATATATATAAAAAAATTCCCTCTTCATTAAGTAATATGCAATAACATGGTGCGTAGCGTTTTTAAAAAGTGCTTAAGAGTGCTTATTTTTGATTTACTTTTTTTAAAAGCCCTTAAAGGTGCCTTTTTTCAATCGGGGTTCGCAAAAAGTGCTTAATTTTTTATCTTTTAAAAAGAGATTTTTTTTCTTTTTTTGCCGTATCGATTGTCGTTCTAAATTACAAAAAAATGCATGATTTTCAGAATTTTCTCTGCAATATTTATCAGAAACTAGTTATTTTATCATGATTATGTAAAGTTTTTTAAAAATGTTTTTGAATTTTATTGTTTTTATGTTTAGAATTCAAGTACGTAAAACGACGGAAAAAAAGTAATTTTTATGACAGCTCAGATCCTAATTATGATTTTTTTTTCTTCTGGTATGTGATTAAAAATTTTTTTGAGTGCTTAAAGAGTACTTTAAAAGTGCTTATTTTTTGTTGAAAAATTTGACTACGCACCCTGAATAAAACATGCTTAAAGTGGAGATTTTCTAACTGAGTTATAAGATTATGAATCTGTAAAGGTCCATACGTCAATAAGTATTTCTCGTAGACAAGGCTGGTGTGATGATGCCACGACAGGCAGTACATATTTCATAGCTTTTAAAAAATATAAAATTTAGATAATTATTATGAAAGGGCCGGCTGAAATACACATAAGCAGACAGTTCATAAAAGGGAAGCGCCCCTAACGGTGCACGATGGCATTTCCAGCCAGGGTTTGCTATTTTATTTTATAACCGTCGTTGAACAGCCGGCCCAATTTTTTGGGTTTAACACTACTAATGTTCAACTCCGTAGCCTTGTAATTTTGAACCCAATCCAGAAAACATGGGAACGCCTGGATCAAGTATTGGGAGAAATTTACCTTCACGGAGGACTTTTTGATGGAACTAACCCGCATTAGTGTTACATCGACAAGAATACATCCCACGGTTAGCTTGACTGCAAAGAAACTCTACCTCATGAACACTGCGGATATTTTAAGTCAGCACTGTGCAAGCTAGATGCAGAATTGGTATCGACCAGGCATCGCTGGGATTCGAACCCGGTTCACCTCATTGGAAGGCGAACGCTCTATCCCCTGATCCACCACGACTCATGACTTGCTGTTCAATTCTCAATCTTTATGATGTGCCCTATCTTCCCTGAAAGTTTGTACGCGAGCTATTGGTACACTCTGTACACGTGCTTGTTTTCATTTTTCTTTACTTAAAAATTTCTATGCATTCCTAAGTTATAATTAATCATTGGTAATTTTAGTTTACATTATAAATGCATTTAGACTTACTAATAATGACATATTTATGACTGACATATGACATATTACCGATATATTTATTACTAATTCATACCTGCCAACTTTTAATCCGTTCGAGGATGATTTTTTCAAGTGGTAGTAAATTGGATAATTGAATTGCAATTTTTGATAGAATCCTACGTATTATTTTGAAAAAGCTTAAACAAACAAACCATGATATTAGATATTAATATATATGCTTAATTTTTAAAAAAATACTGGAGGTCAAAATTAATACAAATTAAGTTTATATATGCAAGGAATATATAGAAAGCATAAATTTTACTACCATTTTAAACATAAAAATAAAATTTTACGCCAAATGCTTAAAAGTTGGCAGGTATGCTAATGAGTTAAAACTTAATGCTACGGAGAATTCATTGCATCTTTAATCATGCATTTTAAAATCTAAAAAAGTTTTTAAGAGATTTTTTTAGTTTGCTTCTAAATTTAAAGAAAAGTTCATTTTCTGTTTTCTCTCTATATTTATTTTTACTTTAAGTGAAAACAAGGTTTTTGTATCAGAAACCCCTCTTTAAATTTATATTGTAACTGATTCCTCTATTTTAACTGTAACTAAATAAACTATTCTTTATTTTTATTTTTTTCAAATCAATGTCTTACAAAGCAAAAACCAAAGTAATAGCCGGAAAAAAACCTATTTGTTATATGATTAGCTAAATTTTTTAAAAATCTTTTTTTATCATTTCATGATTCAAAACTCCTCTTCCAGACTTGTCTCTTTTGTTTGAGAAAGGTGTTTTTTTTTTTTACTTTTGAAATCCTTAGAGATATCAATAAACTTCTTAAATTTAAATATTTTTTTAATCTAACAACCATTATAAAAATATTTTTATTATTTTATTTAAATTTACTTAGTAGTCTGCAGATTTTTTTAAAAGAATTTACATTTTATTAAATTTTTTTTTTTCAGTTACAATTTGCTTAAAGTCGATTTCTTTATGAAAAAAATACATACAATCATTTAAAATAAACGATTAAATTTCGACATTTGAGGAAGAGTGTTCGAGAAAATTTTTATAAAAAAATTGCTGCCATAAATTTTTTAGAAATCGGTACTATAATTGATTTGAAAAAAAAATCGTTGTATTATAAGTATATTGGAAACGTCCATAATTTATATCCATAATTTTTAACTTTATTTAAATAAAAAGCATGAAGTTCAGTATCAGATAAAATCGTTTTTTTTTTTTTTTTTAAACAAATTTTAAAATATTTTTCATAGATCTAAGAATAAACAATCTCTTAAAAAAAAAAAAAAAACTTCAAAATATTTTAATAACCTCTAGGTTAAGAAATGAAGGGGTGGCCCTCTCGTGAAAAACTTCAATTTCTCTCAACCCCCCTCCCCATGCGTCTTTTTAAAAAGATGCTCCATACATCGAACTGAAAAGAAAATAATGTCTTTGATATAGTCTTTTTGAATAAACGCAGTTTATAAAAGTTTTCATAGTTACTATTTAATAAGTTGTTAGTTCTTTTTTATAAGTTGTTAGCGCTCAGCAAATATGTTAGTAAAATCAGCTCAAAAATATTCTTTTTTCTGTTTTTTTCCCCCCTAGCTTTCCCTAGCATTTCATTAAAACAAAAAAGCAAAAAATTAGTTGCTTTTTTTAAAAAAAAAAAAAAAAATAAGCAACGATTTTTAAGTTGGATTGTCGTAGTACTTTTCCAAAAGAATTCACGATATTATTTTCTTCTATTATCGTACAAAATATTTTTGAAAAAGTACAGATTGTCCATTATTAGATTAATATATTTCGTGTGCAAAAGTAAATAAATAAAATTCTTATGACTGTGATTTAAATTAAACGTTTAAAGACTGGATTAAGATAGGGTAAACCAAAATAACTCGAAAGTTTAATAAATTCACTTTTAATTCCAATAAAGAAAAAATTGAGTGAAAAAAAGTTTTAAGCCCGTTTTAAACAATTTTCCTTTTTTGGAACATAGGCGTTTGACCGCGGCATTTTTCTGACAGTGGTCAGTATCGCTTCAGCTGTTTACCAGTACACATATTCGGTTAGAACAAAATGATATCTGCCTAGAAGTTCATGAAATTGTAAAATGTCTCTGAGAAATTTACCATTTTAATAGTTTAAATTTTTTAAAGCATATCTTGATTTTAAAATGCGCCAAGAGGTGCATAATTCAGTCGTTAATGACATTTTTGCAAAATTGGTTCCAGTTTTTTCAATTCCGTTGAATCATCAAATTTTACGTTGTTATTCATTTTTATATATCAGCTTTTACTTTTTCGTTTTTTTACATGTGTTACCGTAAATGACCGAAATCAAGATAATGTCGATTTTAAACCATGAATGTCAACAATCACAAAGTCGCTTTGGTGAATGTCCAAAATATTTCTTATATCCGATTTTATATTAATTTATTTGTTGATATTTTCATATTTATTAGATATTTTAATATCTGCTGAGGATAGATTAGGACAAACATCAGTGTTCGGAGTACCGGTTAAATACATACCGGGCAGTGGCACTAAACCTTAAAAAAACATTGATGTAGGGCATACCGGGCAGTGGCACTTAACTAGACCTAGTATATATTTCGGACATTTTCCAAAGCGACTATGTGATTGTCAACATTCACCGGTGGACGTCAACAATCACAATTTCGGTCATTCACAGTAGCATAGATGTAAAGATCACTGTATTATCAGCCACCTATAAATCAACGTCAAAAGAATTTCAACCTAAACACAGTCATCCTCTTTTTTAATTCAAACATCAAGTGTCATAATACCAATTGAAGGAAATGCGCACAACATAGCTCAATGAATAATTTAAAATTGAAAAATTAAACCTGGAAACACCAATGTTCCAAAAATGGATAATTAAGTTTCAAACTAATATTTTGACTTAATTTTGAATTAAATTTTTTATATGATGCTTTACAGAGAATTATGTCATTTCTTTAAAGGCATGTAAGTATAGTAATTGTTTTAAAAAAATCGGATTTTTGGTAAATTATAATACAAGTTGGATAAAAAATTTAGAAATTATATCAAAGCTTTAAAACTTATGTTAAAAAAAAATATGGAAACGGAACTAAATTAAAAGTAAAAAATACTTAATGTAAATTTTAAAAGTATGTAAAATGTTATTATTGGAACTTTTATTGCCCATTTAATTCAAATTCGCAATCCAGGTTCTATTTCCGGAACATTGACAGATAAACGGTTAAAAATATTGTATTGAAAAAAAAATTTAAAATATATTTTTATACTTTTACACTAAAAGACCACACCTTTAACGATGCGACTAGTAATACATAATTAAAAGTAATTTTAAATTGTCCCTTGTTGTTGTATAGTGCAATTTGTAAAATTTTTATTTTGAAAGTCAATGTTGACTTTAAAGGTCAAAGAAAAGTCACGTGTGCGTCCCACGTTCCATCGTTGTGGGTGCCATAAAAATGATTTATAGAGAGTCGTGTTTCTTAGCCAAAACTTTATCGTTTGGTGGGCGAGGAATGAACAAAAATTAACTAACATACACCTTAGAATTTTCTTACCTCCTAACTCGTTTATTTCATTGTTCTTCAGAAAGATAAACTGAAAAAAGTTTCAAATATTTGTTCTTTTTTTTTTCTTCCACTCGTTGCCATATATGCTTTTCGTTCGTTAAATATGTAATTCGTGAATAATTTTTAGTAATAAATATTTTTAATGATTGTGTGCTATGGTGCACTTTTTATACATATGTATTTTAAAAACATTTTTCAAGACTTCAATTGTTTATTTTTCGCATTAACAGTAATTCAGTAACCTAGACTATCTGAATTTCTACAGATTTTAATTTCAGCTACGGAATTTCAAGAAACTTGTTAAAAATTCTGATGAATTTATTGAATTCTATTTATAACACTCTTATTTTCTGGTACATCTTTTTTTTAAAAAATTTAATCTTCATAACCTACTCTTTCATTTCCCCCCCCCCTTGGAAACCATATTTTTTTGCTGATATATTCAAACTTAATGAATTTTTGCATTATTAAAGAAATTTTTTCTATTAAGCGAGAAACTCATTAAGTTGGAATCTGGCTGCTAATGAAGATAGAATGAAAAATTTAAAAACAGTTGTATTATATGCATATCAAATCATAGGATCCTCAGTGTTTTGAGATATGCTTTCTTCAGTAGTGATTCTTTAGAATTTGAATTTTTTTTCTTTGTTTAAATATTTAATTGTGACCCATGAAGTGTATTTTTTTTAACTTCATTCTTGATAAAAAAAAAATTCACAAAATATGTATTGAGATCATTCGTTAAAGAATATGCTGTATAGAATTTTTTTTTTCTTTCATGATCTTTTTTTAATGAAATAATATGTTTCAAAACAGCTTTCATGCGTTTTTATATTTTCTAAAGTTGATGTTTTAAAATTTTCAAAATAAGAATTAAAATTTTTGAGTCTTATTTTTTTTTTATTTAAGCATTGATCATTATTCAAGTTTCAATTTTACTTAAAAAAATTTTTTTTTAAGATGCGTATTTTTATCGACTCCATCTTAGCTTTATAAAAGAATGCTTGAATTTTTAAGCACGTTTTACTAATTTTTTTAAAGCACGCATCGTAAATCGACATCGTTTAAAGAGTATTAAACCATGTTTTTAACAACAAAAAAAAAACTCATTTTTTATCATCCAATTATAAAAATAATTATAGACTACTTATCTTATTTTTTTACACAATTTGTCAACAATAACCGAGTGTACTCTTTGGCATGAAGTTAATTATGTACAACAGGATCATTCGGCTACTGTAATTATCAAACTTCCTCTTCCTAAATTTATCCGTTATATGTTAGCGCCAAATTCAATTAAAATCGTCATTCAAATATGCTTAGTATCATTAGAAACAAAGCCTCACCAGGAAAAATCAGACGATCTCACATACTCGCCCTTGACCGTCATGGTGAACTATCACCCGCATTTTAATCCAGTCATTAATGTGCTTCGGCGGATGCCATTTTGAAAAAGAGAAACTTGAAAATGCGCTATTAGACTCGATTTTAGGAAAGATTTAAAAATAAACAACTTCCGCCCTTTTATTTCTAAGCGAACTTTTAAGAGTTCCGACCTAAATATTACGAACCTTAATGCAATCCTTGAGCCTTTTCTAAAATATAGCAGCCGTAAGCATTTTTGTTTCATAAATTAAATGGAGTCCCTTGTGCAGTTTACTAAAAAATCATTCAAACTGTTTCCGAATTGATGTTAAAGCACATAAAAGTTTTTTTTTTTTTTTTTTTTTTTTTTTTGTAATCTTTAACAATATAGATTTTGTTCATGAATGATTTATTTTGCCGTTTCTGGCCTAAATTTTTAAAGTGCTTTCAGTGAGAATTTGATATTTCCTTTGAGGAAAACTATGAAAGAGGAAGGTTGTTTATTTAGTACTGGTTTTATTTATTTTTTTATTCGCAATATGTGTTTTGTAGTTCATTTTACATAATAGTCTAGGAGGAAATAATAACTTCTAGAACATGCAAATAAAAGCATTTGTTTAATAAAAATAAAATTTCATAAAAAAATTTTTAAAAAATGAACAAAACAAATAGCACACTACGCTCATTACACTTATATACGTTCATTAATTTCAATAAATCAATTTTTCTCTAAATAATACATAAAGAAAAAAAAAAAAACTCTCATATCCTTTTATGGAAGTAATGCGACGTATTTCATTAAATAGTGTGTCACAAATCGAATTTTGGTCTAAACCCTTTGACACAGAGTTCTTATTAAACATATTTTTCATAGAATTTTCATTATTTTGTTTTAATTGAAGTCAAAATAAGTCGAAAATGTTTTATTTTGCATTCTATAAATTTATAGTTATAAAATAGAGCATGAAACACCGGTGTCTTTTTCTGCGTTAAAGATAAAATTTTCTGAACAATTATTTTTAAAATTTACAGTTATTTAGACCTAAGAGAAACGGTTATTTATTATTGAAATTTCTTTAATTTACAAAATCAATTATTGATAAAATTTTTGAATATCAATGAAAGACCTTTTTTAACTACTTTCTTTTTATTTTATATTTTAGTACAAGTGTAATTACAATAAACTGACAGATTTTTTAGTAACTATTAGACATTTTTTTTTATAATTGAAAATACCAAAATGTATTTTTACTTGTAATTAGAGCGTTAGAAAATGTGTGTATTTTTAATTATTTTTACAAAATTTTTTTTTTTTTTTTTTTTTTTTTTTTTTTTTTTGAAAATAATTCATTATTTTCACAACGATCAATACTGTCGGAACATTTTATCAGTTAGTTCATGTATTAAATATAATTCCTATTGCATCGTATCATCACATGCCATAGATGATCTTGGCTTGTTATGTTGTATCTCTGATACACTTTCAAAAATGATCCATGCTATGATGCAATGATCAAATATATTTTTACGACCAATGTTTGATAAATAAATTGATTGAATTACTTTTACAAGACACAAGTATATGAATATTGCATTCAAGTATCGTTTTTTACATGCTTTTGGCTTTAGAGGGAAAATTATAAACAAGAAAATTATTGAAATTAAAGAGCGGTTGAGCACATTAATAAATGATTAAATTACTTCATTTTTTGTTGGAAATCATTTAAAGTTTTTAATTTTTATAATTTGGATATTTTTAAAATAATTTTTGGTTTTGATAATGCCCTAAATACTTTGCAGGCATGCAATTTTCTAAATGTCAAAAATTATTATTATGTATTAATGAATATTATATATAATGAATATTAATAATTAATATTATTAAATTAATATTATTAAATTAATATTCATAAGAAATACATTTTTTATGTTTTGTTATTTTATTCGGGAAATATTTATCCTAAGAAATATTAAGAAAAACGAAATCAGTATGCTTTATCCCCCCTACTGTATCAGCTGTATGATTGTATGTAATTGTGTATTAGTAAATTTCAAACCATACTCTTAGTATTTTTTATCATGGGTTGAAAAAATACCAGGTTTTTGTTAAACTGTCCAATCCAAAGAGGTTTATATATATATATATATATATATATATATATATATATATATATATATATATATATATATATATATATATATTTGTTAAAGAATAAGCGTAGAGATATTCTATTTTGGGAATTCAAGGCTGAAAACACACCATTGAATTATAATTAGATTTATATTTCAAACGAGGAGTTATTTTTAGAATCTTTCCCTCTTTCACTTCCATGTTAGGAAGCATTAAATGATTTTCCTTAATACGTAGGGATACAAAATATGCTAAGACTGAGCCTTTTCACCTATCTCTGTGATAGTATAAAATGCGAGAGTAATGGTTTTCGCATGTCTCTTTCAACATGATGTGTTCCATGTAAGATCTGCCGGAACCATCAGGACTTTTGTCCAAACCCCCTCCCTTGTGGAGTGAGGATGTAAACTGTTATAACCACCAGCCTTCATTTCAATAAACCTTTATAGAGAGTATTATGGCTTACGACTGATTTATTCAAGCTGAATACACCCATGATATCAGGAATGTTGCCCCGATATTATATATACACACACACACACATATATATATATATATATATATATATATATATATATATATATATATATATATATATATATATATATATAACAATAATTAATATTATTAATACTTTATATTAATTAATATTTATAAAGAATAAATTTTTTATGTCTTGGTAATTAGACTCATAGAAACAGAATCTGTATACTTCATAACCCTTACTGTATCAGCTGTATGATTGTACAATATTATATATACTAAAATTATGTGTTGCTATAGATTTCAACCCGTTCGTATGTTATTTTTTTATCAAGGTTTGAAAGATCCTGTGTTGTTTCTTTTTAACTGTTCAATACAGAGAGGTTTTTTTTATTTTAAACTTTTTTTTTATTTTTATTTTAAAGCAATATACAAAGTATTTAAAAAATTAGATTACGAATTAAGAAACGGGACTTCCTTAAATCAATACATTGCTAAAACTTATCTCAATAGATGTCTCACACAAATAATTATACCATTGTAACTCCAAAATATAAGTAACATAATTCTCGGTATATAATCCTCAGTATATATTTTTAGTAATTCAGAAACAAATCGACGGCACCATTATCCGTAGATTTAATTTAAGACTTTTAACTGAGTTTAATAGATTATCAAAACAATCAATAAATAATCAAAATAAATAATCAAAGAACTATAAGTAAACGAAATGTTGAAATGGTTCTCGATTTTGTCAATAAAATTCATCATTCATTAAATATATTTGTCCTTTTAAATCCTAATTTCACTAAAATGAAGTTACAGTTAACTAATTGTCCTCATTCTTTAATCATTAATGATTAACTTTTTATCTGTGTAGCATTCTGGCTTGCTACTATAATAGACACGATGTCTATTCTTTTCTGTGTTTTTTTATTAGACTTTCAATATTGTGATTTCTGACAGATAATAATATTCATTCTTTTAATTGAATTCATTTAATTAGTCTAAATTAATAATTTTTAGATAAACGTTTGAATTTTTAGATAATCTTTAATTAGATAAATGATTGAAAAATCATTTTTTTAAAATCTCAAATGAGCTTCTTTGGGTATTTATGATTATTGGGTATTGGGTAAATTTTTATTTATGATTAATGATTTTCAAAAGGGCATCACAGTTGTTTCCATTCTCATCTCTCTTAAATCAGGTAGAAATGGAAATACATACAGCAATTTTTTAACACAGATAAAATAATCTCAAAACAATTTGATCAAGTCGTTTTTTTATTTTATTATTTTTAATTTTTTTTATAGTTAATATACTTTCGGCAAAAATTGTTTATTCCCTTGAAATAAGTGCATACTTTTTTGCTTCAATCGATAATTATATTAAAAAATACCCATTTGCGTAACGGGTCCCTTTTATATGAAATCTTTTTCGTTAAATTTTTCCACATTCGAAAAACTTACACGAGATAAAAATCTGTCTCTCAATTAATCAAAGTCAATTTTCTTAACGCTAAAATGTTTCCAGTTATTACTGTTCCTGTTTCGTATAGAAGAAAAGGAAACTAGACAGCCAAATATCGAACCGTTTTTCCTCTATTTCTAAGCAAAGAAAACGAAAAACAAAAACTATCTACTTCAAAAAAAAAAAAGAGGCCAGCTATTACTTTCGTTAGATGGCGCTGGCATCAAACACCGATCTCCACTGCCACAAGCGGAGTAGTAAAAATCGTTTTACTACCAGAGGAGTTTGAAGAAGAGTTGAGAAACACATGTTTCGACCTCTGTGAATCGTCTGCATCCCTGACTGTGTTTACTGTTGGATATAAATTTTCTGGTTTATTTGTGTTTCAAAATTTTTCGGTATTAATAAAAGTCGCCTGAAGTTTTATGTCATTTGTTTTTCAACATTAAATCTTAAAAACAAAGCTGCTATAATATAAAATTCTGTGATAAAGGAGAAAAAAAAATTTTTTTCGTTAATTCATAAATTGTTTGAAAAAGGGAAATAATTCACAAATTTGTATTTAAATATCATTTAAAGTTAACATTGTGCCTGTGATTTATTAAATATAAAGATAAAAATTCTAGATACATATTTCCCAGAATATCAGAGATACATTTTGTGATTTTTACAACAATTCAGGAAACATATTTTGGGGATATTTGGAACAATTTATACAGCTTTAATCATATGTAGTGATAGTTATGACTTTGCAATTTAAAGAGATTTAATTAAGTGCACTGATATGTTTGGATTAGAAAAGGAAGCTGTATTATATCAAGAGGCTGTTTACGTAACATCTCCAACATCGTTTGTTGGAGATGTTTCGAATCATTGTCGATTCGAATCTCCATGTGCCAGTGGTGTGCCAAGAAGTCGAATGGCTAAAGATTATTTGCAGCCGTTCTCTCCGTATGGAAGATATTATCTTCGTGTGACTGCACAGTTAGGATCAAGGTAAGATATTTGTTTTTCAATATCAAAACGAACGTGAAAATTTCAAAAAAATAACTTCTCGATAGTGGTTTTCGTACCTCTACTTTTTACCTTTTTTTCTAAAAAAATTCTAAACTCAAAAAATTAGTTTTTCGATATTTACATATTTTCCGTTATTTTGATTTTTATAAATGGCAACACTTCGTTATCGTAAAGAAATAGTTGTTTAAAATTATGTCCTTTGATGTTCAAATTACAATCAAAAATGGTTGTTTTTGAAGTGCCAAAAGTAGCTTATTTTTTTAATTGATTTATATGTATTTAACAAACCTTTTAGTAATTTATTCGTAAATATACTTTTTTTAATATTTATATTAATTCATTAGAATTTTCTCTTTGATTATAATATTTATTACATATTTCGTATTGCGTTCCTTAACTTTAAATATTTTTTAATGATTTATTAAACAAAAATCTTTCCAAATATTCCTCTTGAAAAATTTAAACACGTCAGTAAAAAAATATCACGCGAAAAACTCAGAAAATTGATGATTTAGTAAAAATATAAAGACATTTATTAATATTGGGTGATAAACTTAATATAAATTATAACAAAGTTTCCTGCAATTAAGCATACTGAAATTTGGGAAAATTAGGACTTATGCATTGAAAGTTTTAGAATTTTTGTGCCTCGTACTACAAACTATGATCAACTTGTATAGACATTAGTAGTATATGATTTACAATTACACCTTTTAAATCTATATAATTACTTCATGGGACTCCGTATAACCACTAGTTTTGCATTCACAACATATTATATATAGTTTTGACTTCGATGCATTCTGTGTCTTGGCACTTATAATGATGCATTCTCATGGTACCGAAACGGCCGTTTTTCTCAAATACCTTATTTTTTTTATTGTTTTTAAGTTGTTTTTGGTATTATAAAATCAATGTATTTTCCTGTAAAAATATTACGTATGATTATGGATTATTTCAAACTTATATAATCCATAATTCTAAGTATTCATACTAATAATAATTACTTAATTTTCTATAATGTGAAAAAATCAAATGATAATACGTCATTGTCTATGGTTACAATATTTCTTAGTTTAAAATATATATATTTTTTACGTTTTAAGTTGTTTTATCATATCTACTAAGTAAATATCATTTATAGACAACGTAAAAAACATTGTTTAAAACTAAGCACAAATGCTTTGGTTTAAAATTTCTACTTTTGAATTAATTTACTTTCTACTTTTAAATCATTTAAATAAATTTAGTTTTACATGGAACTCTTGAATTCAGTTTTAAATTTTCATATTATATTTTGAATATTATGAAATAATTTATGTTGATAATGATATTGTTTTATTTCTTGTTTTATTTATCAATTGATTGAAAATTTTCTGAAAATTTCTTTTTTAACTTTATAAAACGAACAAAAATAAATTTAAATTTTTTTTTTTAAAAATCTGCTAAGGAGTTAAGGTACAACTAGTTTGTATTTTTAATGAAATTTGTCAATTTCCAACGTTACCAAAAATCATTACCAAATTCAAAGAGAGAGAGAGAAAAAAAAAAGAAATTTGTAGTTTCATTGACTCGTTGATATGACTTTTTAAACTAAATAACGAAATTTTTTTTTGAAATTGGTGTTTGTTCATGCCGTTTGCAAATTGTCAGACCAAAAGTCAGTTGGAAAAAAATTCAGTTAAAAAACTACCAGTACAAGATGTAATTTGAAACCAACCAGTGCAAAATTTAATTGCCAAAAAATTCAATTGAAAAACTTTCAGTACAAAATTCAAGTTAAAAACGAACAGTATTAAATTCTTACCGAAAAAACAAAAAAAAAAAAAAAAAAACAATTAGAAAACTTTCTGTCCAAAATTCAGGAAAATTTTTTATTTAATGAACTATCAGTGCAAAATTCCCTGAAATTCAGTTTTAAAAGTAACAAAAAAAATTCACGAATAAAAATTCAATTTAGATCTGTAAATGTAAAATCTAACTTAATGAAAAAATTCAGTTTAAAAACTGTGAGAATAAAATTCGATTTAAAAACAAGCAAGGTTAAATTTTATAACCCCCCCCCCCAAAAAAAAAAACGATTAGAAAACTATATACGCAAAATTCACTAATAAATTCATTTTAAAAACTGTCAGAGCGAAATTCAATCAATTTAAAAAGTTACGAAGTACAATTTACAAGTAAAAATTCAACTTATAAACTGCAGTGTAAAATTTAATTTTTAGAAAACTCAATTTAAAAGCTGCTAGTGCAAAATTCAATTTAAAAATTGCGATTGCAAAATTCATTTGAGAAAATATAAAAATATAATTAGTTTTATTTAATTTATGAAACTTTCCATATGCCCCCCAACATTTTCAAAATATTCTAAATTGTACATACAGCACATAAATATATAGTAAGTAGTCCATCTTAAATATTGAAAATGCAACAAAACATATAAATCACATCAACAAATTATGGTTTAAGGATTCAACGTTGCTAGAACATAATCGAAATTATGGATTCTGAGTTGTCAAATGCAGCTCTTGGTCGATCGATTTTTCGAATAAAACTGCCGAGTTCGCAATGTACGACAAAGCGATGGCTCTTAGTCGGAAAATCGTTGAAAAGCGCAGATTTGTTCTTCATTTTAGAAATCCGATCAATGGCATGTTGTGAAGAAATTGAGAGTACTTTATGCATACCAGTGATATTAAAATGTTTTCGCATCATGAAATTGATGTTTTGCACCACTTAAGATGTATATTATTAGGTATTAATTTTGTGTACATTGATCAATTTTATTTAGAAGTTAATAATGTAATTATGTTATTTAACTCCAGTTTTAAATATTTAATGAAATTATGTAATTGAGCTATGTATATGATTTTTAAATGTTTGTACACAAAAACCGTAATAGTTTTGCGATTTTTTTATACGTTACCGAGAACACAGTTTCGAACAGTTTCGAGAACAGTTTCGACAAAATCATTAGTTTAGAGGTCAATACCTTAGTGAAAATTTTTACATTAAAATTGGTTTAAATATATGTTGTGTGTAAATATTTTTTAACTAACAAAAACTGTTTGACGACATTTTCAATATCGTTAGCAGTTTTCAGTTTTTTTTTTATTTTTTTTTTTATGAAATAATCCATTTTAAATAGAAGTTTAAACCACGAGTTTTTTAACATTTAATAATGTTAAAAATTTAATAAAATAAATGCATATAACACATTGAAGTTTCTAATTTAGTCCAATTGCCATGTTTTGCACATTTATAAAGTATGATGGTTAAAATGTACGTACAGTGCGCAAAATAAAAAACGGACCACCCTGAATAACTTTTGATTGAATTACTGAATCTTCACATTTCTCAATCTTAATGGTTTGAAGGGGTGATCTCTAATATGCTAATTAATTACTACAGACGATACTTTAAATTAAGAGATCAGACACAAAAACGTACTTTCTCTGAATAAACAAACCTTTTTTTCGATGGATTCAGATTTCCAATTCCCAAAATATAGCATATTTGATATCACCCTTCCGAACCATTAAGATTGAGTTCCAGAACATGAAGATCCGATCATTAGATCAAAAGTTATTTAGGGTGGTCTCTTTATTATTTTGAGCACTGTACATTATAAACTTGATTACAGAACTAGCGCAGCATTTCATGAGAGAAAATATAGCAATATAAAATAAATGCTTTTAGATAAAATGCTTAAATTCTGAAGAAGCATTTCTTTTTCAACATAAATATCCTTTAAAAAACTGGAATAAGATATAGATAATCTGAATTAAAACGATATTTAAATAATAAGTTGTACTGAAATATGTCATTTCTAAATGACATGTCATTTAATTTTCTCTTTTTATTTCATATCAAGATTACAAAATGGCATAAATGCTTAGAAACTAAGATTAACAGCAGAAGCACTTAATTAGTACACCCAATTCAAGTTTAATTTTTCGAGTTAAACCATTTTTTAGGTATTTTCTTTGTAATAATAATTTTAAATCATGGTAAATAATTGCTCGAGTTTTAAGTATTTAAAAAGTAAAAATAATTTAAATAAATATTTTGAGGACATTTTCAATATGTTTTTAATAATAAATTTCTCTGAACTAATCAATTTTATATCCTTGTAATTTATATGAAATATTACTATCTCACTTGATTTAAAATATTTATTTAATGAATTTATAAAAATAAAAATAAATATTTTGTAATATTTTTGTCGAATTTTTAAAAGGAACATTTTTTTTGAGCGAAACAATTACGGTTAGTTAACAAAAACGGTTAGAGGACCTCTAATGTAAACATTCTAGAACAGCAACCCTGGTTTAACACTGTATAAACAAAAATACAATGACTGCTGGCAGAAATTCTGATTTTAAAAGACAAAGTTAGATACTTTATTATATCTCAATTCTTATAAAAGAGATCTTGGTAAAAATCCTTTATTATTAATTACTTTTGTTAAATCTAAATCTTACGAAAACCTTTAACTCTAAATGTTATAGAAAGACCTCTATTGCATTTCTCATTTTTAAATCTTGTAAAGAACCCTTTATTATTGCATTTATCATATCTAAATCTAATGAACATTAATTTTTGCGTTTGCCAATTCTAAATCTTGCGAAAAATTTAATCTTGTTTGGATTTTAAATCTTGTGAAAACCTATATTTTTGCGTTTGTCTATCTTAAATCTTATGAAAAAACCTTATTGCATTAATGAATTTTTAATCTTGTGAGAAAGTCGATTATTACATCCATTACATCTAAATCTTATTTTTAAAAAACTAATTTTTGCGTTTGTCAGTTCTAAATCTTGCGAAAAAACCTTATTATTGAATTTTTAATCTAGTAAAAGATCTATTGTTGCATCTATCAAATCTACATCTTGTAAAAACCTTAATTTTTGCTTTTGTCAGTTCTAAAGCTTGCGAAAAAACCTTATTATTGAATTTTCAATTGGGGAAAAAAAAAAGTCTATTATTGCATTTATCACATCTAAATCTTGTAAAAGCCTTTATATTTGCGTTTGTCAGTTCTAAAGCTTGCCGAAAAACCCATATTTATTGCATTATTGAATTTTACGTATTTTGAAAATGTCTTTATTATTGCATCTATCAAATCTAAATCTGGTAAAAAAAAAAATTTTTTTTAAAATATATATTTTTGCATTTATCAAATCTAAATCCTGTGAAAAAGTCTTTATTGTTGCATTTGTCAATTTTAAATCTTGTGAAAAAGCCTTATAAGTAGCAGATGTTCTATCTACTAATGGGCGAAAAAAGAAACAGATTAACTGGATTAAAAGAGGCTCCGTTTTACATTTCTTCTTTTAAACTCAACGTCAACTGCTTATCTTGTAAATGTTCTTTAACTTAGAAACTTATCTTCGAGGCGGGCCAATTACATTCTAAGCACACATATATTGCACAATGATTCCTATCTAGTCCCCTTTAAGGTTTTTTTTATATTTTTGAACTCTTTCATCTATCCCTTTTGAACTGCAACGGGCACTCCTCGAATGATTTCGATTCCTTACTCACACCCTGGGTGCAGTTGTTACGGTTCAGAATTATCTTTTGTGGGTCTCTTTAAAAAAAAAAAAACTTCTAGAGAACAATATCACCCTTGATTGCTCTAAAAGAAGAGTGGATTCTATGTTGAAGTTTTAGACTGGTTGATTCCATAAATGATCGGTTATATTACTGGCTATCGTGCTTAAATGATGATTTTATTTAATATTCTCCAATGGTGATATTAAATAAACCTTTAGAAATATTTTTTTTATATATTTTCTCTGATATTACTTAGTAATAATGCAAGAAAAAAAACTTTTGAAAATCATTTGTCTTCAATGATGATTTCTTTCTCGAATACTCTCCTATGATGACATTAGAGGGACATAATTTTCGAAACATTTCTCGAAAGTTATTTCTTTAAAATAATGATTTTCTCTAATATTCTTCAAAGGTGACATTAGAGAAATTTTGGGAAAGAGATTTTTCTTCAGTGATGATTTTCTCTGATATTCTTCGGTGACAATATTAGAAAAATCTTTTGAAAATAATTTGTTTTCAATGATTTTTTTTTTTCGAATACTCTATGATGACTTTAGAGAGATGATTTTCGAGAAATTTCCCGAATGTTATTTCTCTTAAATAGTGATTTTCTCTTACATTCTTCAATAGTGATATTAGAAAAATCTTAGGAAAGATTTCTTTTTTTTTTTTTTTTTTTTTGCAATTTTCTTTAGTGGTAATGCTAGAAAAGTCATTTGACTTCAGTAATTATTTTCTCAAATACTCTTCAATTATGATTTTCTTAAATGCTATTTAGTGCTGATATTAAAAAAAATCAGATAAATTGTTTCTCTTCGATTAAGATTTCCTCGAAGGCTGTTCAATGGTTACGTATTGAAAATAATTTTTTTTTTCTATTATAATTTCCTCTAGTGACATTAAATGTCATTAAAATACTCTTTAGTGACATTTAAATTTTATTTCATTAATTTTAAATGCTGTTAAAATCTTCAAAATAATCAATAGTTTTATTTTTTAATTTTAATTTTGAGCGAAAATAAAATAATATTTTACTATTGGAACTAAAATAATGTATAATGAGGAAAAACATCGTTTTTCCTGATTATAAAATAAGAAAAAAAAACCTCACAAATACAATAAAACACCGAAAAATCTCACAAATTTATAATTATTATTTTAACTTTGCTAGACACATTTTATCGGTACCATTTTTAATTACAATCATTTAAGAATTTTAAATTAATTATCTTGGTGTATTTTCAAGATTCGGATGTATTTTCTAGATTACGGAAAATTCAATATTGGAAATTTTGAAAAATTTATGAAAACTAAGTTTAGTTTTCCATTTTTTAAAAAAATAATATGTGTTTCTCGTTTATTTATTTTTAAAATTTAAATTATCCTTTTGAAATAACTCTGTCATACTTTAGAGACAAATTCTTATTTTTCATACGATATAATTTTTCTTTCAATTATTAAATGAAAAATTATATTTCGGACATTTTTTAAGTTCTAATTATTAAACTTTATATTAATTTAACTATATGAAATATAATTTGTTATCGAAAATCATAACAATAGAATGTTTAATTTTACACTTTATCACTTATGTTGTTGTTTCTAATGCGACTTGCCAATATCAGCAAACCTGCTTGATGAAACCAAACGAGTTTAAGGCTAAGGCTGTGTTTCTTATTTTTCAGTGGTGCCATCTATGGCCAAGAAAACGACTTTAGCCACACACGCCTCACAACACGTTTATAGATCGAACCCATTCATACATTCACAGATCGCAATTTAGACCTGAACCAGAGAATGATCAATCTCAATTTCTAATTCGTACCCCTAGAGGTATGCAGGACTTTTGTGGGAACATGGAGGACTATGTAACCCGACAGATTTAACGTGCGCTAGACATTATTTACTATACAGAGGTCTTCGGCCGGCAGGGATCGAACCGTGCGAAAGCCTTGGACATGATCCCAACACCCTACCAACCAGGCTATCCCAGCTTATCATTATTATTAAAAGTATTGTCGAAAAATTGTTCGACAACTGTGGAAAAGCATTTAGTGCTGTTACACAGTTCTTGTTCGATCATTAAGCACAAAACAGTCTTTAAAATGTGGTTTGGTAACTAAAATTTAGAAGTAATAGAGAACTTTCAATATTACTTGATATTTTTTAAAGTGTTCTTCAATTTTAGTTTTAACTTATTATTCTCTTTATTTAGTATTATATACTGTTCCTTTTTAGTATAAGGTTTGATATTTTTTAACCATATTAATTGTGTGAATGTTGAATTGTATCTCTAATGGAATAATAAAATTATGATGAAAATTCTTTTTATGATTAAATCCTTTACCAAATGTTAACTAAACCTGCATTAAGTTCAATACTTCACCAAAAAAAATTGCGTGCGTGGGAAAAAAAGGAAGTAAATAATAAACGCAATTTTATTTCCAATGGATGCCGGCTTTGTCTCTAATGCTACTCCGTAAAAGGAAAGGGAGCGGTGGGATTTGTTTATTTTTGTAATAGTGTTGCTGCGTGTCGTGGGAATAAAACAACCGTACAAAAACCCATCATGAAAATTGATATTTTTATTACGAAGAAATTGAGTGCAACCATTACGCACGCAAAATCACATTTAGGTTGAATTCGCTCATTTTTCGAACAAACAAAGTGTTTGTGTCGGAATTCAAGTCTCTTTGAAATGAGCCGCGACGGTGTTTCGAATATTCTGTCGTGAACTTTATCTCAGGTTTACTTTTAAAAAAAAATAGAGTATTTAGTTTAAACTCAGCTTAATGTTTTGTTGAATTTAAAGCTTATAAATTTGAAAGTTGCGTTAAGCTTCACGAATCAGATTGATACATTAATTGTTATTTCAAAGGTAGCGGAAACAGAAACATGCCATTTATTACGATTTTAATGCAATCCGGTGACTTTCTATCAGGGCTCGAAAAACTCAGAAATTTTACCCGTCCCCGAGGACGGCTTGTCCAACAATGTGCCCGTCCTCCTTTGAAACTAACCCGTCTCTTCTAAATAAATAAAAATATAATTTTCTCTTATTTATTACAAACATTTAAATAAATTGCACAGTGAATTAGTAGTTAATAGGATTACAAATACTGGATAACATTATACAGTAATGAAAGAAATACTAGGGTACTAATAGTAGCCTAGTATTTCTTTTATAAAATAATTTAAATGACAAAGGTCAAGTTATTTGGAATGTCAATTTATTTAAGGGTACTGCGTTTTTTAAATGAAAAAAATATGACGTTTGCCAGTTTCACAATCAGGCCAATGATTTGCAGAGGTTTCTGCACAGAAATCTGTAAGGGGTTTTCCATTTAGATAGATGCTCATTATTGCGTTTAACGCTTCTTGTTTAAGACCAGTACGTAATGTTTTTGTTTTTTTTGTAAGTTCATTGCTGAAAAGACCCTTTAAACCGCTGCACTACTCCCAGACAGAGAAAACATCAATTCCACCATGCGCAGTATGTTGATGTATTTCTAGATTAGAGAGTAATTTTAGAAGTGAGGAGCTAGACTCTTGTAAGATTATGTAAGAAATTTAAAGATCTTGTCAGCTTGTTGTTGTTAAGATCAAAGAAGAAGATCTTGTAAGAAATTTAAAATGTATCACGAACATAAACATGAAAATGGCCGTCCGCGCGGACGTCGGATTCGAGAAATTCATTGTCCGCGGGGAATTTTTGACCGCCGAGGACGGGCGATTTTTCGAGCCCTGCTTTCTATTATTCTTGTATATCCTACTGATATAGTTTTGTGAAATGATATAACATTTGCTAGGCCTAAAAATTCTTTAAGCTTATATTTGCTCATTGTCCCCCCCCTTTTTTTTTAATAATAGTTATGTGCGGTGTTACAGTTTTTACGACATTTCTGCATTCTACTAACCGTATACTTTGTACTTTTGCTCTTTTAACGATATTTATGTTTTTTTACGTACCCTCCTTACGTATCTACGATAATTATATACTTGCTTTACGTCATTTGTATATCGCTAGCCATTCTCGATATTTCTAAGTGTCTCGTTTTAATTATCAAGTAACTTATAAATCTTAAGGAATACAATAACTTTTCACTATATTTAATGTCATAACTCTTTTAACAATATACAACAGCCCAGTTGTTCTTTTGATTATATATTATAGCTCCAAATTATTATTTGATGTTTAATCTTTTTAGTGCATTTTTGCCAATACCGCAATTACTTATGTCTTATGTTTGAGTAAGCTTGTTTGGGACATTTAGACTATTAATAAAATTTTTAAATTTTATTTTTTCAACTGTCTAGCCTGACTTTTTCTCCCTAATTTGGTGATTTCTTTACAAATGCTGTAGAACCAATTAAACGAAAAATGAAAAATTAGTAGTTTTTCTAAAATTATAAAACTATGGTGATAGTAATATCCCATTGTAAATAAAGATAGCGGAAGACTAGGAAGAGGCAAATGGATTCCGTGAGTTAGGACTTTTTTTAAAAGATTTTTTAATGTTTTTGAAACCTGTAATTATATTTAGATCTAAGCAATAATCCATTATTTACATAATATTTGGTTGCCTTTACGATATTTTTAAAGTAAAATGCCAAGGAAAAGGGAATAGCACACTATTTGGGGAGGGGGGCAATACATAATTTTTCAAATAGCAATGTATTGAATAAACTATGAAAAGAACACGCATTTATATAGCATTAGTAATTACCATCTCGCTTTTCAGACCAAAATAAAATAACTCGATTGTTAATAAAGAAATATGTTTCTCTACTAGCATTTTTTAACGTTTATAGCAATTCTTTTTAATTTTTTATTTCAACGAAAACCATAATTCAGCTTATTTTATTCATTTTCAGCTTATGTTAACTCACGAAAAGCAAATTCATAACATGACTAGATTCAGCTTCAGAACTGTGAGTTAAATGGTCAGATATAAAAACTAATTTAGAACCATTAACGTTAAAACGATGAAAAAATGCCATTCTTTTTCTTAAATATTTTTTAAAATAAAGCAGTATTTTATAGGTTAATACGTTCGCGATTTTCTTTACTTTTAAAGTCGTACTTTCGTCTTTACTACTAAAGTCGTACTCAAAAGAATGTTGTTTAGTGTTACATAAACGAAATAAATTGGGAACCACTGCCTTAGAGTAGCTATCAGGCTTGATCGTTCGGAAACCGCTGATACTTTTCATCGCGAACTCTCCATTATTCCTTCTGTTTCAAAGAAATTTCACTTGTTCTATTTTTCAAAATTCGTTTTCCTGTACTTTTTTGACCATTATTCTTTCAAATAGAAAAATTGTACCACTCCAACTTCTACATCATCACGAATACATTAACAACTCGAAAGTGAAATCACTTCAAAGAAATAAAATCGTGATTATCGTCTGCACGGTAATTCGAATCCTCAATTACGATGGAAAATTTTCACGTCCTTCACCCATTTGATTCATGAAAACACTGCCGGAAAGTTTAAATAAAATAAAAAAAAAAATGCAATTTTCCTCTTTCTAAAATTATTTGTTATAAAAGAAGATAAAAAAAAAAATCACCTTCCTGGAATCAAAATAAAGCGATGGAGAATAAACTTAACACAAAAAGTATTCTTTTAAGTTTTCTTAACACTAGTTTCAAGGTCATCGTGTCATAAAAGATGTGTGGATGAGATAGGATGTAGTTTCATTCAACTTGTGTCTGAATGTGTGACGATAACAAGTACCCCTTTCTCAATGTGTGTGAATTATAAAAGGATGCTTTTACTCATCTTTTATGAACGCTGCTGTAGATACTTTTATTCTTTTTATAATGAATTATGAAGTGTACCATGATTGCTAGTGCCTTGTTTGGTTTAAAAAAATCGTTTCTTTTTCCTGCTGCAACCACAACTCCGACGCTGTTTTATTCATCAACACTCTTAAATTTACTAATATTTATTTAAAATGATGCAGTTTTAAAATATGTATCTTTCTAAAATAACTATTAAAATTGAAATATAATAAAAAAATTAATGACGATTAATTTTCAAAGGAGTGAAAATAGTGATCACGTTATTACGATCAGTAATTACCCATTACTCAATTTGTTTTTCTGGATTGACTTTCTTAAAAGCGACATCGTTTCAGGTCATGTGTTGCAAAAACGGCATCGTGACATTTGTCCTCTTATCTAAGGAGCTGGATGGTTTTCAATTCCAACCAATGTACGTTTATTAAGACGTCCCAAAATTCTTATTATTTTTCAGTATTCTGATTTATATTAAAACCGCCGGTCAAGATAGTCAATATGAATGAGTTAGTCATAAAAAGAACATAAAAATACCTTAAATTAGTATTCTGTAAGAACATTTAAAACACAGGTTGATGAAAATAAAAGGGAAAAACTCAGTCTAGAAAACAATCAACTCCGAAAAATTCCAAAATTATCGTCTGCTTTTTTTTTACTTGATCTTTTGTGCTGCATTTTTATTAATGCTTGTGTTAGCCTCCTGATTTTTTATGACTCTTGCAACTCTTTATTTGTAATTGACGTTGAAGTGGAAAAGTGTTCGGTCATGAAAAACCTAGAACAACACCCATCTTCCCAATGAGTTAATAACGTAAGAAATAGCTATTGATTACCTTTCTAAGAGTGCGAAAATTACATTTTTCTGAAATCCGCCATATCTTAATCACGTCACCACTTGCAAAAATTTTTATCTCGTTTTCCTCACTTTAAAATATTATTTTTTAATCAATCACATCAAGGTGCTTTTGCGTGAAGAAATTCTTTTGAAAACAACAATTTGAATGATTTACAAAGGTTGCGGGCAACTTTTACCAACTTACTCATACAAAATTTAAACATTAATATGCGGTGAATCAGAGATCAAAAAATATCAAAATTTTTACACATCCTAACACCTTTTTCCGATGCATATGAATGTATGTCGTTATTAATTTGTAACAATATTATTTATTTTTCAACACTTTTATTTCCAGAAGTATTAGGTATGGTTAACAAAGAACTATTAAGCACTGATAAATATTGGTTCTTTTGCATTAATGAAGTTATTTATTTGATTTAAAAATATACACTCATTCTCTAGACATGCTTGACGTGACAAAAAAAATGTGATTTCAAACATAAAACGTAAAGTATGTTTTAAATCACTAAAACGTAAGTCCAGCTCATCTTGATTCCTTAGAATCTTGTTTCATTCATATAAATGCCTATTTCATTGTTAACCACACGATTTCCTCTCCATAGCGCGTGAAAATGCATTTTGCCCTGATTTGTCTTTCTCGGGCACTGCGATTTTTCTAGTTCTCTTTTTCTTTTTTTTCCCCTCATATTTCGTAGGCAACTTAACGTTTTCAGTTTCAAATCACTTTTGCCTTTCTCATTCACGTCTGGCAGGTCTTGAGAATAGGCGCCTATATTTAAGTGCTTGAAACACGTCGACAATTATTACTATCGTAATTTTTTAAGCCAATGGAGTTTTTAATCAAGTATTTATTTCAATTTCTTGGAATTTATTTGTTTAATTTAATTAGTGGAGTTTTTAATTTATACACCACGATTAGGATAAGTTTTTTTTTCTCAATAAAAATAAGCATGATTAGATTCACAAAAAGAATGAGCTTATTTTTTTTTATATATTCTTATTCATTTAATTCAAGAAATTTTAAGTCTACTTTTACCCCCTTCCGAGGATTTTCGTTCAAATTTGAGAGAACAATTTTTTAACGGTATTTTAGGATTTTTCTTATTAAATATATACATGTCCTGTTAGACATGGAAGAGTAAAAATTTCATGTCTGATTAGAATTTTTACATGCCCCTCGTATATATGGGCAATATCATTTTCAAGTCATGGGATGAATTATAATCAGAATTTGATTTTCGACAAATTGCTCAGAGTTTTTATTCAAATTTCTTATTTAGCAGTTGAAAATAGTTATCTTTTTTTAAAAAAAATAATCATTCCGGCCGAGAGGTTTTCACTTAGCTTTCACTTTACGATTTGTAAAAAATTTAAATCAAGTTTGCATTACTTTAAGATCACATTGCATCAGCATATAAAAGTACAAATATAGCTAGTTCCTATTCATGGCTGCTTTATTTAAGGATTTTACTTTATTTCACAAAGAATTACGTAAATTTCTGAAAAAGAGTAATATCCTGATGATGCTTCATTTTCTGTAATTGTTTGCAATTTTGAGCCTCCCAGTTGATTATTTGCAATTCGGGTTATTACACGAGAATTCAATTTATCTTTGCAGCTGCAGTCAGAATCAATATAAGACATTCTAAAACAACACTTTTTTTTTCAACATTAAGTAATTTAAAGAAAAAACTATCTTATCATTTTTGATTCAACAGCGATTCACTTTTAAAGAAGAAAAACAAAATTGAAGACTAAAAATATTCTAGTTTTTATTAAAGTAAATTAATTTAAGTTTAAATACTGGAAGAAAAATAAAGGAATAATATTTTTTCTTAAGTTTTTTCTACATTTTGATTTAATGACTTTTGAATACTTTTTAAAGGAAATAATTTTTTCATACAGAAAAAATAAATTTTTTAAAAAATAGTTTATGAACCTTTTCATTACGAGAATTTATTTGAATTTCTGTATTACGGTGGCTACGGTTGTGTATAATTAACCTTCTCACTGCTTAATTTTTTTATTTTTTTTATTAAATTAGGTTCAAAAATTGCGTATATTTTATACCATATTTCAAATCTATATAAATTTTAAAGTTAAAATAAATTTTTTTAATAAAAAGTTTTTTTTTTTCAATATAGAATTAGATTATAAAAAAGGCCAGAAAATTTAAATTGAAGAATAATTATATAGAAGCAAAATAAAATTAATTTTGGTTAAATTATGATTTAATTTTTGAAATACATAGATGAAATATATGTTCGAACGAAAAATTCGCAAAATACTTTCTGAATATTTACCTATACTTACTGCAAAAGAATCCGAGAAGTTCTCATAAGTTTCGTTACTCATAAATGTCTTCAATATGCTTGAAATCAGAGTTAAAATTGCTACCAGTGTCAGAAATGTACGTGATATTACTCGAGAAACGCCAATACATCTTCGAACTTTGAAAAAAGCGTGTAAAATGCTGCAAAACATGCTTGTATATTTCACAGAAATCTGGACATCTGTTATCCCAGATCTGAAGAAACTATTGAACATCACAGAAAAGCTGAAATGAAACCATAAGCAGGAAAAGAGCAGGTTGAACAGTTAAATAGTGAGAAAAAGTGCATCCCCGCAAAAATTGTAGGATGCGGAAATTTTGTTACTTCTACGCTGCCCTCGGAAATTGTGGGGGCGAGGGTTAAGATGATAAAATTAAATACATGTAATCCAACAACAGGTGGAGTATTGTGTTTTCAATTCTCTTTAATATATATACATATATGTAATCATATTTCTTACTGTGAAATTAGTTACCTAACTTTCACATATTTCTTATTGAAAATTAGAATCCGGAATTTTCTATTCTATAACATTAGAAGACAACATTATAACAATTAATAATTATAAATTTATAATTAATGATCGTTAATAGATAATTCAGATTACACTTCATATTATTGAATGAATTGTATGTATAGTCTTGCTTTAAAATAGATTTAATTTTAAGTAATTCAAAATAATCAGCAGTCGAAATTTAAAAGTTTTTTTTTCCCTCAAAAACAAAAAAATTAATAAATTATGATAAATAATGATAATTAATATTCATCAAATTTATCTCTGATGTACTTTTAGAATTTTCAATACATTAATTTTTGATGATCCGCTCATTAAATTTAGTTATCAGGGTGTTATAATACATTACATATAGTAGCTGGTATTAAAGATTAGATTTGTTTTAGAGATTTCTCTAAAACAAATGGTCTTGAATAGTTATGATATTGTTGAATGATGTAACTATTACATAAACTATATTATGACTTTTCAACTATATTATAACTTTTCAACTACAGATATAGTGTACATCGTTCTTACCAAAGATAAAAAAAAAAAAAAAAAAAAAAATAGCGCTATACAACTAAAATAAAACGAAATAATGCAGCATCATATCACCGAAATGGCATTACAATTTTATCTCTATCTTGCAAGACCCCGCCGAATGGCACATAAGTTTTCGATGCTACTTTACGAGATCATCAGTTGTAATCCCTTTAGTGATTGAGATTGTATGTATTCTTCTCTGACTAAAAAGAGAAAAAAGTTTGAGGTCTTGGCGAGGAGAATTTGAGATGGGAGCCAAAACTTTGAAGAATACCAATTTCTTTACTTCAGTTTCCGTATTCTTTGTGAACAAAATGTGAGCAGAATAATATGTTCACGTTCATCTAAATGAATAGACTGTATATTACAGGAAAATATGGAAGATTTTTTTCAAGCGGTATATATTTTTTTAATAAGCTCAGTGTCTGTGCGTGAAAAATTATAATGACTACTGCAACAAAAGTGTTATTTCTTTTTTTTTTTTTTTCATTTCCTATAAAAGTTTCTTTTTTTTTTTTATTGGTTCTAAAAAGTAAAAGAAGCCGTGATGGCTCAGGGGATGAAGCATTCGCCTTACAATGAGGAGAACCGGGGTCGAATGCCAGCGATGGCTGGTCAAGACGAATTTTGCATCCGGCTTACACCGACCACAGTGCTGACGTCAAATATCCTCAGTGATAGACGGATTATGGGTTAGAGTCCCCTTGCCGTCGGGCTAACCGTGAGAGGTTTTCGTGGTTTTCCCCTCCATGTAACTCAAATGCCGGTTCGTTCCATCAAAAAGTCCTCCACAAAGACAAATTTCTTCCAATACTTGATCCAGAAGTTTCCTTGTCTTCTGGATTGGGTTCAAAATTACAAGGATATGGAGTTGAACATTCATAGTTATAAACCCAAAAAATTGGGTCGGCTGTCCAACTATGGTTGTAAACTAAAATACTAGAATATTTATTATTTCTAACTGAATACCCATTCTTCGTACGGGGTAAAAAAGAAGTCAAGAATTGATAAATCGATAATATTCAAAACTTCGCAATTTTGCACAATTCTGAAATGCGTATAGCGGCTGAAATAAATCAGTTAAAATAATTTCATTTTAATACTTTTAATTGCTATCTCGTTAGCTTACGTTATTAGACTATAATATTTAAAAAATGTTTAAAAAAAACTCCATTCAATTTCAATTAATTCATTTTACAAGAATGCCAACGGGACTGTTAATTAAATATCAGGAATTTTTTCGAATTAAGATCCCTTTGTTGATTTTTTTCTAATTTTAAAATTGTTCGCGATTAATAAAGTCTACATCATTCAAATCTGCATCAAGGTTCATAAAGTCTACATTTCAACTTTTTCTATACCGGGCAAGCCAGAATCTTATTGCTCATGTACGACCTTTTGACTATTGAATTGCTTCAATCGAATTCTTCACAAACAACTCATTATTGCATTTAATCGTTGAACTTGTGTTATTTTTTCAATTGCACTGCGGCAGAGTAGACGTACGACTGAAACGGTAAGATAGCTGAGAGCTGACATGCGACTGGAACTGTAAAATAGCTTTGATTTCTGAGAGCTGACATGCGACTGGAACTGTAAAATAGCTTTGATGGCTGAGAGCTGACATGCGACTGGAACTGTAAAATAGCTTTGATGGCTGAGAGCTGACATGCGACTGGAACTGTAAAATAGCTTTGATGGCTGAGAGCTGACATGCGACTGGAACTGTAAAACAGCTTTTATGGCTGAGAACTGACATGCGACTGGAACTGTAAAATAGCTTCGATAGCTAAAAGTAGACATGCGACCAGAAAGGGTTAGAATGTATCCTTACAAATTTACCACTTTTAACAAAGTGTAAACCTTTTATGAAATATTAACTACCTTTAAAAAAATTATAATATCTCAACGCCTTAAAGTTATCTAACTCTGAAATCTTAAACACGCGTTTTGCTTTTTAAAATTATCAAAACAGATTAACGTCATATATCTTAGATCATTCTATATGATTTATTGCGTGTCTTTAAAAAAAATAGACTTGATGCACTCGGGATTTTAGTTAACTCAAACTACCACTTAATAGCTTTTTCATTGTGTTCAAAAAAGGCATTTTGTTTTTGTTACTAAACCTTTCATACCTTTTAAAATCCTATTTTATGGCTCTTCGTCTTTATCGTTGTCTATCTTTATGACTAGAATTATTAAAAACATCTGCTTGTTTGCTGAGCGTGTTGAAATATTACCCCCCCCCCCTCTTCCTGTATCCTCTGTAGATGGTATTTAACAGAAACACTTGGTTAAGAATAAAAGGTTTATTTATTCATGGTGTGTAGTTCTTTGGTTAGAAAAAGTGAATGAAATCTTAAAATGGTTTTTGAACTTTTCCGTAATTTTTTATAAGTTTTCCGCTTGCTCCGTAGCCAGAATTATGACATTTTTGTGTTTTCGTACATTATGGAATGATTATTTTTTTATTAATAATCTTGAAGTTCATATAAAAAAAACTTATCTGTAGTTATAATTTTTTTCTTTTTTAAACAATACAAAAAATAATTTTCGAGAGATTTTTTCAAAAATTATATCGTTATTGCGAATAATTTCTGATCATTATTGATTAAATTGTTTGAAATAAATCAAATAAAAATTAAGATCAAAGTTAAAATAAATCATTTTTGATTAAAGTAAATCGGATAAAAATTCCGATCATTGTTTTTAAAACAATACAAAGAAAAGTTGGTTTAAAAGTATTTTTTGAGAGATTTTTATATCTTTACTGCGAATAATTTTTGATCATTATTAAATAATAATTGATTGAAATAAATCAAATAAAAAGTAAAATCAATGTTGAATAAAATCATTTTTGATTAAAATAAAACGGATTAAAATTCCAATTATTATTGTTTTTAAAATAATACAAAAAAAAGTTGGCTTAAAAATAATTTTTGAGAGAATTTTTAAATAATTATACCGTTACTACGAATAATTCCTGATCAATATTGAGTAGTAATTGATTGAAGTAAATCAAATGAAAATTAAGATCAATGTTGGATAAAATCATTTTTGATTAAAATAAATCGGATTAAAATGCCGATCTTCCTTGTTTCTTAAACAATACAAAAAAAGGTTGGCGTAAAAGTAATTTTCGAGAGATTTTTTCGAAAATTATATCGTTACTACGAATAATTGCTTATCATTATTGAATAATAATTGATTGGA
This sequence comes from Parasteatoda lunata, assembly GCA_949128135.1. NCBI lineage: Eukaryota > Metazoa > Arthropoda > Arachnida > Araneae > Theridiidae > Parasteatoda > Parasteatoda lunata. The sequence continues at coordinate 102,593,420 of OX421975.1, forward strand.
ATAAATCAGATAAAAATTTAAATCATTATTGATTAAAATTTCGATCATCATTTGTTGAAATAAATCGGATTAAAATTCTGATCATTATTGACTGAAATAAATCAGATTAAAACTCCGATCATTATTGATTAAAATAAATCAGATTAAAATTCTAATAATTATTAATTGAAATAAATAGGATTTATCTAATGTCATCATTGAAGGGTTTTCCAGAAAATCGTCGCTGACGATGATTATACAAAATTCTTTGTCCTGAGATAGAGCGGTCAAAATCAAAGCGGTGAATTAGATACCCTGTACAAAACTCAGCAAATATTAACTGTACTTTGTATTTTCTAAATTCTTCAATATCTTCTAAATTCAAATAACTGGTACAAAAGTGCGTATCATTCTGTTGACCGTTTTCTGGAGCTTGTAATGATCCAATTAATTCTGCTCTCGAAATACCTATTACACGCTAGACTGGATTGATGAGAGACTTTTTTGGAGTAGTTTGATTTAAAAACCTAGAGCACTGGGTTATAACATAAATTGTTGTAATCATCCTTCTTCATATACCTATTTACTACAGCATAACCTGAATCTCAGTTAGGTTTCAAATTCTGTATTTTAAAAAGATGAAATCTGGGGCTATAGGTATCTGTCAAACAAATTCAAGTAAATCAATAATTCAAATTTTAATCTACTGAAGTGTTTTGAATTAATTTATTCAGATAAATTAATTCAAATAAATTACATCCACTAACGAATTAAATTAGTGTTACGATTTATGGGTGTTTTTCGTCAAAATAACGTAAAATAAAACCACTGTTTGAATAAAACATCAAAGGAAAAAATTAATTTTACTTCCTGAAAATAATTCACTTTGTTATGTATTTTTACTGTATTTATGCATATTTTTACAAATCGAAAATTTGGCTAATTTTCTGTTTTTAAATTGCTAATTAGTGTTTATTAAAGCTCTTTCGCCAAGGAAAGGGAAATATTCATATTTTAAGAACCTTACGTTTGCGGCAAAAACTATAGCTTCATACTCTTTATACCATCTTGTAATAAAATATCTAAGCTTTAGAACGGACAAATAGCTTACATATTTAAAAATTATTAAACTTTTTAAAAATTGCCAATTTGGAGAAATTTTTCCACTTACATGAAAATTATCGAAATCAAAAAATAGTTCTCAAATGGGAACTTACAACTCGAGAAGAACTTGTGATTAAGCTTGGCGATTTAACGTTGCAGCAATTAGGATTGTTTTGTTATCACGCTGAAACAGCTTTCAGATCAGATTTAATTGGACACAAGTGAGCGACGTCATGTGTGTTTTGAACTTGATTGGCTACTGAATCGTGGTATAACGTCGCCAACAATGACGTCGCTTGAAAGTATCCAATTGTTGAAAGTTTTTAAAAGTCGAGATAATGTAGCATTGAAGTATTTTTTAAAAAGATTAAAAAATTAGATCACAAAAGGTTTTTATTTTTCACAAGACAGTGACTTTCCTTCACATTGATATGTTTTGCGTCATTTTCAGAATTGGATACCAGCGAGTGACGTCACAGTAGGTAAATCTTGGCATTTGTCGATTCTGAAACCAATCAGGTTCGACACACACGCGTGACATCGCTTACAGGTATCCAATTAAATCTGATTTAAATCACGCGGTTAGGCATAACCACTTCACTTCTTCTCAAGTTGCAAGTACCCAATTACCATGGAAGGGCGATGGCTTAAAATAAACTTACGGTGTCTTGAATATCTGTTAAATACTCGCAGCTGCTATAAATATAGCATATGATTTGTTAATAAAAAATTTTGATACAACTGGTTGCTTAAATAAACTCTCTAAACCAATTAAATGAGATGAGTTTTTAAATGATAATGAGAATAATCGAAACTTACTTGAAATACTAGTCTTTTTACAAATACGCACGTGCTTGTTAAAAGCAACTTGTTTTTTCAGTTGCTATTTTTTTAATGTATATTTCATAATCAACTAGAAAGTAAATAATCTATACATGCCTCTCACGTACATAATCACTACACCTTCACATTCTTACCAATTGGCAAAGAATGCGCTTTGTAGGTTGATAAAATTTATTTTTCTTTTGTTCCGACGTGTACCTGAAACTTTTAGAAAGTGTACGTTTAGCGATAAATAATATTTAAAAAAAAAATAAATAAAATCAAACTAGTTCATTTACTTAGAACCATTGACGATAAACATCGGAAGAGATGAAATATAGGCGTGTCTCTTGGAGATTTTTGAACTTGAATTGGGTGGGCTGATTAAGTGCTTCTGCTGTTAATCTTAGTTTTTAAGCATTTATGCCACTTTGTTATCTTGATGTGAAATAAAAGAGAAAATGAAGTGACATGTCCTTTAGAAATGGCATATTTCAGTGACAGTTAAGAAAGAAAGTCTCAAAAGTATAACTGTTATTATTCAAGTACCGTTTTAATTCAGATTATCTATTTTATTCTATTTTTTTAAAGATACTAATGTGGATAAGGAAATGCTTCTTCAGAATTTAAGCATTTTATCTTGAAAAAAGCATTTATTTTATATTGCTTTTTTTTTCTTTCTCTCGATATGCTGCACTAATTCTGCTACCGGGTTTATAATGTACAGTGCGCAAAATAAAAAACGGACCACCTGGAATAACTTTTGATCTAATGATAGGATCTTGAAGTTTTAGGACTCATTCTTAATAATTCGATGGGGTAACCTCAAATATGCTAATTGAATGGTGTAGACGATATTTTAGGTCAGACATCAGACACAAAAACGTACTTTCTCTGAATAATTATACGAAACTTTTCGACGGATTCAGATTTCAGATTTCTGTCCCCCAAAATGTAGGGGAGAGGGAAACCGCAATCTGGGAAATATGGTCCCCATAGTTTGGTCAGGAGAGCGATCCAAAATTTGGACCCTTAATGTTAATTTTACTTTTTGCGTAATTCGCCGCCATATCTCGACTACTTTTTAAGCGAATTAAAATAAATTGCAATCAATTATAAAATTCGTTTATCCCAAAATAATTCCTAGCAAAACATAAACCAATTCCAAGCAATTTATAATTTTTTATTATTTTATTCAATAATAATCGAAAAGTTTTTGAAGTGTAAGGTATACAATTTTTACGTCATTTTAAAGTATGGCATTTTACATGGAAAATACAAACTTTGAGCAAACTCCGGTGAATAGTTCCGAAGAAATCGAATTTTAAATATACTTCTTTAAAATTCGATTTCTGAGGAACTATTCAACCAATTTCGCTCAATTATTTTTTTCATGTAAATTTTCATTCTTTAAAATGATGCAAAAAATTTTATACCTTACTATTTAAACATTTTTCGATCATTCTTAAATAAAATAATAAAAAAATTCACAAGCAACCTTTAAAATGAAAAAAAAAAAACATAAAATGGCATTATACATATACTTGTTATAGTTTCACTCGAAGCTATCTAAGTAGGAATCTATTTTCAGAACTATTTCTCTATATCTTAAAGACAAATGACTCTTCTATTTGTAGACAAATTTAAGAAATTGTTCGAGCAACTTCACTCGAAATTTTTAAGAAGTATATTTCTGTTTTGTTGACATCTTGAAAACTCTGGAAGTATTCAAAACTTAAAATCGGAAGATATCAAATAGATAGAATTAGCTTATAGCTTGCATAGAGAGATTAAAATAAGGGATTAAAATGTAATTTAACAAAGTAAAACTGCATAAGTGAGTACTGGGTAAGGTAGAGGAAAAGAATATCTGATGAACTACATCACTCATTCTGTTCCAGCGAACCAAATTTTCACTCTATTAAATTATATTGGACATTTGATATAATTATATGGCTTAGAAAATTATATTTTTTTGCACCTTTACGAAGCTATTGTCTTTGTAAAAATATTGTAAATCGTATGTCGTAGTGTTTAGTTACAATGAAAAATTATAGGAAAGGTCAAAGATTCAATTCACGTAACCTTTTAGACAGTTTTTTTTTTTACTTATTAATATCTTATTATTTGAGTCCAGTAGATTTTTTTTTCTGGTCCAAAATTTGAAAAAATATACTACAAAATTATCCGACTATATGCAAAAAGTTTAAGAAATAAATGTATCATTATTTTATACTGAAAAAAAAATGATTAAATTTGGTGAATTGAATTTGTTTGTCTTTTTAAAGAAATATTTCATCTTATTTGTGAGTTCATTATTTCCTAGGCTACATAGTGCTAACTAAAAACTGTTTAATAAATAAAGCTGACACTAATACGCCGGTTTTACTTTTGGGTTCTACCAAGACACTGAACTGATCTAGTTGATTAACAAAAGTGTCTATTATTATCAAAACTCATCATGTGCCGTGTGAAATACTTCTTGCTACAAAAACATATTCCAGATATCCGTTCTTTCTTCTCATTATAGAAGATATCTACATTGGTTATTCTAAACCACACTTACTGTCTGGTACAAAAGATCCTTTGTTTGCGGATGATGATCTTTTCCATAAGGACCAAACTACACTCAGGATATAAAAATTGAATTACAACGTGGTGACCCAGCGCATATATTATCTTATTAACAAATTGGAATTCTACAAAAAAAAAAAAAAAATGTGTCAAAGTACCGCCTGTAACACAATCCGAACTATGTTTCTACGCCGCCTCATTGACATAACAATGTGCAAGAACATAACTCATATGCTCTCCGACTTGTCTTAATAACGCGGAAGAACATCTTTTGCGCGGATTATTTCAGATCGTTAAGACATAAAAATCTCTCAGTGAGAATTTACCTTAGAATCATTAAGTCCAACGCGTGTCCCTCACAAAAGAATTGCATTGGAATGGAATTATTTTTTTTATCGTCTGCCCCTTTCTGTGTCACGTGATAAAGTTAATCTGGTAAAGCACACCACCATTGTTTCCGAAGGGATTGTTTTGTTTGATACAAAAACAAGATGAAGATTAAAGGATTTGGATTTATAGTGTTACATATAAAGAAATCTAATTGTTGACAAGCTGATGCTATTAAAGTATTAATTGAAACTTTACGAAGATATCAAGCTTGTCATTGTTATTAAAGCATGCATCAGAATGGAGTATAACACGCTTTGCTATGCATAAGATTTCACAATATGTTTATTTCCGTTTTTAAATCTATATTTTTTACTGTCATGCATGCTGAAGAGTTAACAAGTTGTTTTATTTATGTAATATTTATAAGCATCATACTACTTCCTGTTCTATTATTCTGATCTTATATTTGTTCCTAATTAAATATTTTTAATTGTTATTAAAATCGGGATTGTGTGTTCAACATTCAGCCGTTTCTAAAACTTTAAGCTTGAATGTTAATCAGAATTAAATTATTTGATTGTATCAATAAACCAATATATCTTCTAGAGTTTTGAACAAAGAGTTTTAAGAACAACAAAACAATATCTTAAAGCAGGATGTTATTATTAAACTACGTGTTTATTTCTGTCAGAAAAAAAAATTCAAAAGCTCACATTGTTCGTTTTCAAAAGCAAAATTACTAATCTAGGACGATTCTACTTCAAAAAGCAGTTGTGACTAGTTTTAAAATATTAATAAAATAAATTCTATCTTAATTGTCACTGAACTACATGTTTATTATAATCGGAAAACATAGAAACAAATTGCAGAAGCTCATACTAGAAACCAGTTAGAGCATAAACTAATTATGCATCGAAGCTGCCAGGTGCACAAATCAAAAATATATCACGGTTACAATAAAATACATAAGCAAATAATCTAAGTTAAGCAAAAGACGTGGATGAGAAAGAATTATATTTCTGTAAATTTGATGTGCGATATGGCACTGTATTTAATTAACTTCACGTTAATTAACATTCTAACTAACGTGGATACACTTATAACAACTTTAACACGGCATTTTGGTTCTAAGCGATCAGCTGGCTCTAACATCATAGGTCACATGCGTGGGTATCTGTGAGCTTCTTCTTGAAGTACGAATGAAGAAATACCAGAATGAAGAAATACCAGAATTCCCAATGAAGAAATACCAGAATATATTTTTACTTGTAATTAGAGGGTCAGAAAGAAAGGGGGCGGTGTCTCCTATTCGTCAATAGGTTAAGCACCAAGTGCCAAATTTATGGTTAAAATCTAACAGACACAAAGCTCTAAATAAGAAATTAGAAGAATAACTTTAAAAACTACGTTTTTCAAATGGGATGTTTTAAAGTGAAGTTCTCCACGTTTTAGGTCTAAAAAAAAATTCTCCTTTTTAGTCTACTTGAAAAATTATTTTCTTTTGTCCCGTGAATTTTTTTTTTTTTTTTTTTCATGCATTAACATATTGCAATAGCTAGTACAGAAAATTATGAATTAGCTGCCCGACAATGTTTTAAGTAAATAAACCGTGAATAAAGTCTTAAAACAGCTGTTTTATATTTCCACATGAGCGATCGCTTATTTTCCCGCGATTAAAGGAAAAAAAGAAAGGGAAAAAAAACTAATCTAGCCTGCACAGCTTTTTGAAAAGTGAGAACGGCTTTTTAATCACCTGGCTGTTGGCGATTTTTTTGGCGGTAGGTGTGTCCGCCTAACTGATAATGGCTAGTTTTCTGTTTCTGTCATTGAATAATCTTAAAATTTTTTTTGTTCTTTTTCTTTAACTTTGTTTCGTGTGAAATGCTTCCTGATTATGTTCAGCGAGATGGAATTCCTTTGTGGGTGGTATATAGATCTTATTCAAGGGTAAACAGTTTTGCTAATAAACAACTCGATGTATTTAGGAGCTGGAACAATATGTTTTTTTTTTTTTTTTTTTTTTTAATTTATTGATTTCCATATGATTCGTTTAGTCCATACCAGTAGTCGAAAGTGGTGCACTACAAGTAGCGAAATTACTGTAGTCGCTACTTTTTTTCGTAGTTTGTAGTGCAGTGTGCTACTTTAAAAAAAAAAAAAAAAAATAGTGTAGTGAGTAGTGCAATTCAAAAAAAATAGCTGCTTGCAGCGAAACCTGGCAACTACTTTTTATGTTAGTTTAGTATATGAACAGTTTTCTTACACAACTAATTTTTTAAATTTGATTATTACAAATCTTCGAGGGTCTGTCCCACGTGACTGTGAGTTAAGAAGAATTGCGTATTTAAGAGTCGCGTATAAATAATATTTAATATTATGAATAATAGATCTCTTTGCTCACACTTTCACATGCGAATTCATACGCGTAAAACAGTGATGTTATTTCAAAAGAAGGAAACATATTTTCGCTATTCTTAATTACTTAGAGGAAATAAAAAAGCATTCAACACTTTACGAAATATCAAGTATTTGATAATTTTCTATCATCTCTTAAATTAATTATTCGCTGTCAAGAAGGACATAAAAGTTGAACACTAAACGAACAAATTCGAAAAAAATCTTTTAGAATAACAAAATGGCTCATGTAAACATGAATTTGTTTTTAGCACCATGTATCCAATTACGTTATAATGAATGCATAGTTTTAAAGAATTATAAATGTTTATTCAATTATTAATTAAAATTTGTAAATTCAATTGTATTTTCATTATTTTATTGTTATTAAAAAATGCTTCTGTAATGGCCGTCGAATTTTTGAGGTTGATGAAATTGAAATACTCAATATTACGTATTTTAATGCACAATATTGTGTCATGTTTTAGTTTTCTAACGTTAGAAAAAAATATTTTCTGCAAAACATTTGCTTAAAGATAAATTTTTTTTATCTCTTTTTTTTTCATTTTTAAATTAGAAGAATTTAAATTCATAAAAATTTTCTTCATCTGTTTAAAATATTCAGAGGCACTTTTAGAGATTTCTAACTTGCACCCACCACCCCATTACCCTCACCATCGACGCTAGTGGTTTTTTTCAATTATAGTGTTAGAGAAACATTTATTGTTATTATTATTATTTAAAAATCTTTTGTCATTTTATCTTTTTCCCCCTGGAGTCTTTCATTTTTTACATTATTTTTACACTTTATCAAAATTTTTTTTTTCGAATAACCAATCTAATTACGCCCATATACATTTGCAAATGAGTTGAATGATGCATTGTAGTTGAAACTTCTTTTACACATTTTTTTTACTTATTTCCGAAGAAAAATTGAAGTCCAAACATGTATATCTCATTAAATTTTCGATTGCATGCTGCTATTAGATATTATAATTATTTCATTCGAACCCTATTTAATTAGAGTATGAAATATTATTGTTCTGAGAGCGCGATTTCGTTCCATGCTAATGTCACCCTCAATTCAATTATTTCGACCTTCCCATGTCTCGTGAATATCCTTCTTAATTCTAACTCACCATTAAGAAGAATTCATAAGTCCTAATGATAACAAAAACTACGTCATCCAAATCATTTGCCGTTGTCTCATAAACATTGAATATGGCCATTTTTGTCTTGATGGCTCTGCAGAAAATAGTGTGTAAATCTTACGCGCATAATATAAATCAGCTTTTAATGAATTTTTTTTTATTCATCCTGGTTAATTGCAATGTTGAGCATTTTGTCTTTTTTTTCCGTTGTTAAGAACTGTTAACCATGTTGATCCGCTTTGAATATTTTTGACTTGTTAGAATTGACTATCATACTCAAGTCAAAATTTTTGATGGTTTTTCCATTGATGGATCAGCATAATCTTGATGGTAACCATCAATAATTCCATCATGAGCCATCATATTTTTGATGGTAACCAACATAAATAACCATCACCGCAACGTAGAAATTCGGACTTATTTATGATGGTCCAACATAAGAATCGAAACTTGTTTTGATTGTTTGTTCGTGTTAAACTATCAGAATTTTCCATCATAGTTTTTAGAAATCAAATTTTGGAACGATCATGAACAACCATCATCCCAATGTAGAAATTCGGACTGATTTATGATGGTCCAACATAAGAATCGAAACTTGTTTTGATTGTTTGTTCGTGTTAAACTATCAGAATTTTCCATCATAGTTTTTAGAAATCAAATTTTGGAACGATCATGAACAACCATCATCCCAATGTAGAAATTCGGACTGATTTATGATGGTCCAACATAAGAATCGAAACTTGTTTTGATTGTTTGTTCGTGTTAAACTATCAGAATTTTCCATCATAGTTTTTAGAAATCAAATTTTGGAACGATCATGAACAACCATCATCCCAATGTAGAAATTCGGACTGATTTATGATGGGTCAACATAAGAAAAGAAACAAATTGTTTTGATGGTATGTTTCTGAGAACTAAAGAGAATTCCCATTAAACCATCGTGGAAATCTATAGTTGAAACCATCATGGATTGTTGGTCAATGAGAATCAAACTTCACTTGATGGCTAACCGTCAAAGTATTAAAGTAGAATTTTTCCATCATAGAATGATTGAAGTTTGCTGGCATATCAAAAACCATGGATGCATAATGGAAAATGTTGGATGATTGAGGCCATCAAATGATGTCGGACCATCATGAATCCCACTGAAACCAACACAAACCATCAAGAATTTTTACTTGGGTAATAACCAACGTAGAACCATCTATTGCACGGTACGGCATACGGAGCCAAGTTCACGAAGTTACTCAGGGATTTTTTCCCCCTCGTCCTTTTATCCCGTCAGACTTAATTTATAGTACCATCTGTGCCATGAAGTGATATTTTTTTAACTTTTATCTTAGTTTATTTACTTTTAATTTAGTTGGTAGCTGGTTTGTGCAGTTGTAAAGGTAATTTCGTAGCAATTTACTTTTTACCCCGCATGAACAGGAACACATATATTGCCAGGTCTGGCACTGCATGGGTTCTTGCTCAAACTTCGTGCAACTAAACCTTAAATTAAATTCTAACCCCCCCCCCCCACAAACTCTTTTACCACTGGTGATATTTTAAGTCAGCACTGTGATCGATGCAATCTAAAATATGCGTATGTTAATGTGAATCACCGAAATTGGTGGTTGTTGACAATCACATAGTCGTTTTGGTAAATGTCCGAAATGTATACTTAAATGCCACTTCCCGCTATACATTTGCCCGGTATGCCCAACATCAATGTTTTTTTAAGTTCAAGTGCCACTGCCCAGTATGCATTTAACCGGTACTCCGAACACTGATGTTTTTCCTAATCTATTCTCAGCAGATATTAAAAATATCGAATAAATACAATAATATCAACGAGTAAATTAATATCAAATCGGATATAGCAAATATTTCGAACATTCACCAAAGCTACTATGTGATTGTTAACATTCACCGATGAAAACAGTCATTCTCTTGATTTCGGACATTCGCGGTAACATATACAAATTAACAACTAATCACCGGGATTCGAAACTTGGTTGCTTCATTGTAAATATAGTCACTGAGATAACCCCTTAATATTTAAAAATGCATCCTATGCGCATTTTAGTAATTATTTAAGTATAACTAGTATTATAATTCCTCTATATTTCGGATATCTAAATCGCCAATCATTCCATCCATTTGCAGATCTAAGCGCTGAATTCGTTGTTTCAAAAGGGAAATTAATGGTCATCGATCCGTATGTTAAAAAAGACTAATTCTGGGTGTGCCTACTTTCTAAATCACATCTCATCAGAGTTGTTCGTAGTTGCTGAGAAAGTGTCATGTTCATAATAGCCGATGGGCATTCGAACTTTGCAAAGTGTCCCAGTTAACTGTCTGAATTGATTTAAAATCTACGACTATCTCCCATTGCTAGGTCATCCATTAATGGTGCTATGGGGAGTAATTAAAAGTCATTACTCTTACTTGTTTGTGGAAAGCAATATTTAAATTATTCTATTATATTTTAGTTTCAGTTGCATCAATTATTTACTTTTTTTTCACTTTTGTATTTATGATTTATATGTTCCGGATGAAACTGTAAAAATTCCTATAGTCAGAAGAGCGTCAAATTATATGCGAAAATTCGAAACGTTGGCACACAAAACAACAATTCAAGCGTGCCCATAAAAGTCGTCAAATAGTTACGAAGTAGATGTCATATGGTTTTGCAGGTATAGATAGCACTCCCTTCTGACACTGAAATCTTAGGTTCAAATCCTGACAATGGCTGATAGATTTCGCCTTTATCAACCATATCAATAGCATGGCGTATCATCAACGACAAACTGAAAATAGGTTCGAGTTCCAATAACATACTAACCGTTGGAAGTTTCTAAATTTCCCTCTCTATCTTAACACAAAAACAACTAATTGTCACTCATTAAGTTATTTAGCCAACAACGATTTCGTCTCTATATTTGAATCATAAGTTCCTTTGTCTTCTGGTTATGGACTTGGTTTAACAAATATACCGAAGATAATTTTACTCTCAGAAAGCCCCGATTTGTCAGGGTATTTCTTCGATTTTTTTTTTTTTTTTTTTTTTTTTTAAATAAATCAAAACATTTCTGAGCGAAATACTAAAATTCGTTTTTAACACTATTTCTTCTTTGACTAGTTTATATTGAGCAAAAATTTAAGTCATAACGATTATTTTCCTCTTAATTTTGCGAATTTTTTCACTTTAAAATAAATGAAGAGAATTTCTAGGAAGGATTATTTTAGTATTCTTCATGTTAATTTAAAAACATATACTATCTTTATTATGTCCAATATTAAGTCCAATGGAAAGTTCAGATTATTGACGCATAAATAAAATAAACAAACTTTACAATTTTTATTTGTGTTCTCTAATGAAAACGTTCTGTTGTAAGAATAATTCTGTTGTCTCGTTTCTGTTCATCTTGAAAAAATTTTTATCATCGACTTAATGAAGAGCTTGTTCTTTTCTCAAGTATTACGTCTTGCTAAATTGGTGAATTTCAAAAGGAAGAAAGCAGCGAGGGGGAAAAAACAAATATTTAATGATGCGTTGCGTTTTGATATGTGATTTCGCCAATTCGAACAAAAGGAGCCATTGGCGAAAGGGACAAGAAACATAAAAAGTCGCCTAAATAATAAGAACAATCAGACGTAAAAAATAAAATAAAATACTTAGTTTTGCTCTTAAACTGACATTTGAAGCAATTGTGTCTAAAAAAATGTCCAAGAGCTGGAAAAAAAATTGCCGTTTATATTTTTCTTCATTTATTCGATTGTCAATATAGGTCGCCATTTTGCTCTTTTACTTCCATGTTTTTTATTGTTTCTTTTTATTTGAGTTTTATTAGTTGAAGCTTAGAGAAAATGTAGACATGGTTTCCAATTAAATAAAAAATTTTGTTTTGCAGCCGTTTCGTGAAGTATTTCTTGTATTTATTTGTTTTAAGTCTTTTGAGTTTAACAAAATATTTTCGACAGTCTTAACTTACTATTTTTAGGGAATATTTTTTGAAGTTTTACTGTAATTTTTTCTATTATTTTTCTTTTCGACTAATGTGAAGTGCTTGTGGCAATACAACGATATGCCACTCTTTTTTTCTAAGCTGACATTTTTACATGACGCTATATTCCTTGGTATTATGCCTTTAAATTGAAAAAAAAAATTAAAAGCTTTAAGACGGATTTCCCTGAAAACTGACATGAAAACTATTTTCTCTCTTTCTTGCTAATATTATCAACGCTAAAATAGAATTTCAGAATGCAAATTTTAAAAAAATTATTTTTCCGTTTTTTTTTTTTTTAAATTCTATTTATTTATTCATTTATTTTGTAATATATAACTTAAGATATAAAAATACTAATTTTCTATTGATATTATTATATTTCAAGTTTCTAGAATTTTCACTAGATAGCAGCACAATGCATACAAATTCCTTAGAGTGATGTTTTTTTTCACCAAAAAAGTGTCCTACTAGACCAACCAGAAAATTTAAATGTTTTAGTTAGTACTTTTATCATTAAACGACTATAAAATATACGCTGATGTACTTTTATCACAAACCGGTCAAAAAACGACGTTTTTGACCAGTTGTTTACCTAATTTAAGTGGTCACTTTTTTTTTGTTGTTGTTGGCTCGCCACGTGGCGAGGGGCTACGTTGTCCTTTGTACATCCATACATGTTACGTACATCCATATTCTACTCATTGTAACTCCATAATCTTACACACACACACACACACACACACACACATATATATATATATATATATATATACATATGCGTCGTTGAACAGCTGACCCGATTTTGGGTTTACGACTACTAATGTTCAACTCCGTAGTCTTGTAATTTTGAACCAATCCAGAAGACAAGGAAACACCTGAATCAGTACCACCAGAGGTATTGATTTGTTATGGGAACATGGAGGACTTAGCGACTCGACAGATTTAACGTGCATCAGTCACCATTTTTTTTTTATTTTTTTTTTTATAACCGTCGTTGAACAGCCGACCCAACTTAATGGGTTTACGGCTACTAATGTTCAACTCCGTAGCCTTGTAATTTTGAACCCAATCCAGAAGACAAGGGAACTCCTGGATCGAGTATTGGGAGAAATTTGCTTTCGTGGAGGACTTTTTGATGGAGCTAACCCGCATTTGCGTTACATGGAGAGGAAGACCACGAGAACCTCCCACGGTTAGCCTGACGGCAAGGGGACTCTAACCCATGAACCGTCTACCACTGAGGATATTTCACGTCAGCACTGTGGTCAGTGCAAGCCGGATGCGGAATTCGTATCGACTGGGATTCGAACCCGGTTCGCCTCATTGGAAGGCGAACGCTCTATCCCCTGAGCCATCGCGGCTCCAGTCACCATTTACTACACGGGGAGTCTTCCACCGGCGGGGATCGAACCCACGAACTCTTGGACATGAGCCCAGTGCCCTACCAACCAGGCTATCCCGCCCTAACTCCATAATCTTGTAATTTTTAATCCAACTCATTAGACAAGGCAATTTTAAGATCAAACATTTGGACAGACTCATCTTCGTGTAGGACTTTATGGGAGCAATTTAAACACATTGCTGTTATTGCGAAAACCACCTTTCACGGTTAGCCGGACGGCTTGGGGGGTCTTTAACCCGGAACCTGTCCGCTGAATACATTTTGCATCGCGTCAGAACTGTTATCACTACAAGCCAGGTTTCTTCAGCAAGGCGTTATTATCGCATGTGCATGGCACAGCATCTGAAGACGCACTAAATATCTGATGTTAATAATTATTTTTAACAGTGTTATTGTTGCTGCAGATGACCGAATTTGACGGTTGCTGACTTCCACTGGTGAATGTTGACAATAATTATAGTTGCTTTGGTAAATGTCCGAAATATATACTAGGTCTATAGTTTGTCTTAAAGCAAGAACTCCCCTATCCATTTGTCAGGATCCTTGACTGTGACTATGGTAACGAGGTATAACTTTTTCAAGTAGGGGTGTGGGGTCATTGCTTACGACAGGTTTGGGCTCGGGTCGGCAAGAGAAAATGGATTCTTTTTCTTCGGTCTATTGTGTAAGCCCTAAAGTAAAGAGAAGCTACCTTCCCTGAAATGCGCTATTCTTGTTTCCATAGCAACAGATGAAAGCCCAGTATGCATTTAATCGGTACTCCGAAAACTGATGTTTCTCCTAATATATACTCAACAAACATTAAAATATCGAATAAATATTATATCACCGAATAAATTAATATCAAATGGGATATAACAAATATCTCGGACATTCGCCAAAGCGACTAAGTGTTTGCTGACATTAACTGGTAAAAGTCGACATTCTTTTGATTTCGATCAATCACGGTAACATAGTCAATATTTAACATGCATATTTCTACGCTTTGTTAAACAATATAAAGTTAACGACAATATTATTAGTAAACAATATTTTTAAATACTTAAATTAACTACTGTACTTAAACTATATTTAAATGTATAGTTTAATTAGATTTCGATGTTCTTTTAAGTTCATTTAGGTAACTAGGGAATCGATAGATTTTTTTTATTAATTTTAAAATGTGTAGTTTAATTATTTATATTGCACAATTCAAGCTAAACGTATCTTACTGAATTGTAAAACTGTTTTAAAGTTAGATTCTTAAATAAAACCGTAACCGCTGATTTTTATCAAATAAAAATTTCCGCAACGAAATCAAATGCAAATTTTCGAAGGTATTTGGTGACCTAAATTTCCCAGGATGAGTCAGTCCCATTTCTCTTAAAGCAAGAAATAACTATGAAAAATTTAGTTTCTTGAAAATATTTTTCAACGAATCATTATTTCGCTTAAAAAAATTACATATTGTTCAAATTTGCAGAACAGCTCTAAGATAAATTTTCATTTTGATTTATTATGTGTTCTTAAATTTTTTGTTAATCGATGACGAGGTGGCCGAGTGGTTAAGGCGATGGACTGCTAATCCATTGGGCTCTGCCCGCGTGGGTTCGAATCCCATCCTCGTCGTGAAAATTTTATTTTTTTCAAATTTACGCTATACAAATCAGTTATTCAACGCAGGTTATATATAAAAAAAATATGTTAATGTTGTCCCTCACTTTTTTCTTAGTAAGAAAAATAAAATTAGTTCTTTTAATTAATTAAAAATAATTTAATGTTAATTGATTTATAATTATTTAATTTCTCAGTAGAAAATTTTCAGATTTAGTAAAATATCTTAGAATAAATAATTTATAGCTCAGAACTTATACCAGAGCGAAGGTATTAATTCTCAAAAAAAAAAAAAGTTAAAAGATTCCTTATTAAACTAATAGCTTTTTTTTTTAATAATATGATAATTAAAATAATTTATTATCAATAAAATTATTTTATAATAATTAAAATTAAAAGATAGTTGAATTATTAATAACTTAAAAGAGACTTAGGAATGTTACATAATCATTAAACTCTGTATCCATATTTTAAATTCTTTTAGATAAATTTACGCAGAAATTATTATATGGCAAAAAATTTGCTTCCTACAAATTAGTTTTTATTGAAAAAATAAATAAATAAATTGTAATGGACTTAAAACTCAGTCTTGAATTTTCTTAAAAATCCTTTTTTTATTCTTCAGAAAATATTTAACAGAAAATATTTACTATATGAAACCAACAGTTTAAGAAACCCTGCATTGGATAATTCTATGTTTTATCATAATTTCCATCTAACTTAAGCTTAGAATATGATGCAATTATATCCTATTTAAGTTTTAATTTTTAGAATATGATGCAATTATATCCTATTTAAGTTTTAATTTTCTTACATTAAAAAGCTAATATTAAAGTTTTTATATTTAAAGGTTTTAATATTCTGAATATTATTGTTATTATATAGTTCATTAATTACTTTTTTTCTCTTTTTTAGGTAAGCTCTTACGTTTCATTTCAGAAATGGTTCCCATGTAAGTTACTATAATTGTTTTGTTATTTTCTTTTTAATAATTTTTTTCATATCTTCACTCAATGTTTTGTAGGGTCACAAAATTTTCAGTTTTCTTTTCTAAAAAATTCTGAATTCTTCTTTTTAGTCTTCTTTTTCTAAAAAATTCAAAAACCTGTCTTAAATTCTAAAAAAAAAAAAAAAAAATCGAAATTCTTTTTCTTTTTAGTCTTCTTTTCTAAATTATTATTCTTTTCAATCTTCTTTTTTAAAAAATTCAAAATTCTTTTTCTTTTCAAAATTATTATATTTTTCAGTCTTCTTTTTTAAAAAATTCGAAATTCTTCTTTTCTGTCTTCTATTCGAAATTATTCTTCTTTTCAGTCTTCTTTTGTCAAAATTTGTTCATTTTTCAATATTTTATAACGTAATAATTGATATATGTTTGAAATACTGTATATCTATTTGCGCCCTTCCACTTCATGTTTTTAATCCGAAAGTGACTAAAGAACGCAAAATTGTTCTTTTCGAACTTCGAAACTCTGAAAAATGTATAATTCTATTCTTCATAAATTCTATGATTTTTTATTTATTTTTTTTTTTTATGATATGCAGTTATGACATAGTTATTAATTACTTATCTTTATGAGAAATTATAATAATTGAATGCAACAAGATTAGTGTATTATGTAGATGATTAATAAAAGGTACTCTTTCTATCCTTAAGAATTAGAACTATTTTAAAAATTAGATCGCATTAGGTAATACAAATATATATATATATATATATATATATATATATATATATATATATATATATATATATATATATATATATATATATATATATATATATATATATATATATATATATATATATATATATATATATATATATATATATATATATATATATATATATATATATAAAGTTCAAAATGAAGATAAAACAAAAGTAAATTGCAGACAAATGAAGAAGAAAAAAAAAGGGGGGGAATAATAATAATAACAAACAACTGGGGAAAGAAAAAGAATTAATTATAAAAAAAAAAAGGATAAAGTTTTTTTAAAAAACCTGAAGATAAAAGATATAATCTTTTCATCAGCCCACACGATTATATCCGAAAAAGAGTGCTTTCTAATATTGTATCAATATAGCCAAAGCAAAATATATCAATACAATAGTGTCAGGAGCACTCAAAAAGAGTAAAAAAGAGTCTTATCTTATGAGTCCTATTTACTTGCAGATTATGCGCAATAAATGATACTTATTGTTTTTCTTAATTTTTTTCTGGTTTTTATTTATTTTGCTGTATATATATATATATATATATATATATATATATATATATATTAATTAGATTAAACTAAATTGAAATTTTACTCAAAACCATACATTTTTTAAGAAGAAATTAGATTGAAATTAAAAGTTTTAAGTCAATTTTCCTAGGAATATTTTAACTTACTAGCTGTTGCCCGTGGCTTTGTATGCACGGAAATAGTTTGATTTCAATTTTAACTATTTTCAAGAATTCTCCGTCATATTGTCAAAGTTTTTTATGTATTGAATTTTTATTAATAATTTAAAATTTGTCCGCTAATAATTAAATGACATAAACTACCATAGTATGAATGTGGGACATTTTAGCATCGTGTACCATCTCTGTCATCTGTGCCCGACTTTAGGCTAATTGGGGCCCGGGGCAAAAACTCCTTTGGGGAGCTCCCCTCTGTTTCACTACTTCAGTAATGAAGAATTGAAATTTATGCCGGTATTTAAATTTTTCACCTCATTATACACATATATAACAAGAAAATTTAATAGAACATAAAATAGCTATTAAGTCCCCCCCCCCTCAATGGTCTAACGAAATATCGTTCTGTCCATTTTATTGATTTTCTGACAATTCTATGTCCATCATGCCGAATGCAGTTTTCTGATTGTTAACTTTGTCATCTAGCTGCGAAAAATTCTTAGCATTGCTGACATTAGGGCGGAATTTAGCTAAATTTTCGGAATGACGATGGCTCACTTAAGCCAATCAAAAGCCTGTATTTTTGTAATCATATCGCCTTTTGCTATACTGTAAAAATACGGGCTTTTGATTGGCCAAATTTGTCCATCGTAATTGCGACAATTTAGCTGAATTCCACACTAGAAAGCCATGGATTTACGAAATATAGATTTTTTGTGTTCATACGATAGATTAATGAAGAAGCTAACATAAAACTGACAGATTTTACACTGTACTGATATTTTTTTTAAAAAACTTCATTAATGAAGGAAGCCTAAAATAAACTTTCTACTCGATTTGGGGCCCCCCTCCATTGTGGGGCCCGGCTATGTCTGTAATGAGATAAGATAGAAAACTCACCCCTATACTTCATTACGTGCTGCACTACTTCCTCACGCACCTCTCGAGCCGTAACTTGAGTATGGTATGCTATTGCTAGAAAAAGTCAAACTCCATCACCAATACTTGGTATGACAGTACGCAGTATTAGTCTGACAGTATGATTCAACAATTGGTATGACAGTACTATAGCACTGTTTAGATTTAAAATTTAGGCTGCTGTTTTAGTAAGGATAAAACATGAATCTAAATAATTACTTAGTATCTAAGTTTTTATTTCTATAAAAATACAAAATTAGTCTAGATAAATACTTTACGTATAACTAAATATAACTATCTTAGACAACCTAGCGAAATGAATATACTACAACTTTAGACGGCCACTACTACTCTAGATAACCTAACACCACACTATAGACAATCTAACAAAATGAATATAAACAAATGTTTAACGTGTAATTAAGTATTTAACACTACTTAAATTATTACTTAAGACAGTGTTTCCCAAAGTGTGGTACGCGTACCCCCAGGGGTACGGGAACAGTTTAGTAGGGGTACGCGTTCTTATGCGAAATATCTTGCAACAAACGAAAATTTCAAAATATTTTATTAAAAAACAAGGCTAGCTATGAAAATTTACGATTTCGAAAATTACGATTATTAGTATTACGAAGAAGTAATAGTATTACTATTACCATTATCTATTACTATTACCTATTTTCTCCTGAGTTAACAGTTAATAATTATTGCTGTCAACAGCCAGTTGTGACTTTTAACTTTTGTGCAATTTTTTATAGTAAAAAATACATTAATTTTTTTTATTAGTGGTACGCAGCATTACGAAAAATTTAGAAAGGGTACACAAAATTCATAAGTTTGGGAAACACTGACTTAAGACAACCTAACAAAATGAATTATTATCGATAGATGATTGTAGTGTTGCCAATTTAGATAGAGAAATACTTGCGTTTTTGGGGTCAAATAAGAGAAATAAATATATAGATAATTCAACTAGTTCTTTTATGACTCTGATTTGTAGTTTCTTGTAGTTTAATTTTATTTCTTTAATATAGTGTTACTCATTTATTACTTTTCATATTATTAATTGAAATCAGAGAAGTCTTTGCAATTAAGGTCAACTAAATTTTTGTTTCGTTTGCCTTAACGATGGTTGCTAAGAAAATTCTGCAGTAAACTCCAAACCATTCAACATTTCCCTTCACTTCATGAATGTCTTTTCTTTTTCGATCTCAACTCATTTCTTTAAAAGAAATTTTAAATCCCAGTAGTAACATTTCTTTTGTTTTCCACTTTTTTCTTTTTATTCCATATCTCTTCCAAGTAAAAGTTTTCTTCGTAGGTATTGTACTCCGCCATTTTCTTTGTGTACCAACCCGAACAAAAATCGTTTGCCGAGTGTTGAGTTTAAATGATCATTCTTTTGACATCATTAATCTTTCAGTTTAGTTTACAAAAAGCCCCGGCTTTCCTTTGTCTTTTCAAATTTATTTCACGTGTCTGACCTCGATATTTTTAAATAAAAAAATATTATTTTTGATCGTTGGCAACATCTCGCATTTCCCATTTACTCTTTTGTTTCAATTATTGTAACTTCGAATGAAAGTGAAACCGACATGTTTGAAGATAAAAACGTCTTATCTCAATGATTCTAAACAACAAAGTTACATTATCTCTTCTTCCTTTTAAAAGTATCTTTTGTCCCAAATGTAGAATCTGATGTTATCTGCAATTATTGTAAAGTCGATTCTTGATTGTTTGTTGGGAAGGAAATGGCATCCACTTTTTAAAACATTTCAAATTTATAAAGAATAAATAAACAAATAAGAAATTCTTATCCATTGTAGCGAGAAATATCATTGTTTTACCTGCAAATCTTTCCTACTGGCTATTTAAATGAATTACATATTACGTTTTAAAAAAATTCTATTTTAGACGTAAAAGGGGAAAATCTGAGAGAAAGGCGTTTATAGAACTTTCATTAACTATATTTCGTATCAACTGTATGTGGTAGTGTTGTAGATATTAGCGTATGTAATGATGTACTGGAACGTGCATTGTAACTAAGTATTTTATATAGGGGAAAGTTATAAATTAAAAAAGTTAAATTTTTAATTTTTTTTATTAGATTTCGGATAGTTTTAGGAACTAGCAATTTTCCATCCGTATTCGATTTCGTTAAAAATATTTCGTTATACTCAACTATGCGATATAACCGCAGACGATTTTTCATTTTTACGAATGAAAACAGTATATTTCAATGGGCCGTGGTGGCTCACAGGATAGAGCGCTCGCCTGCTAATGAGGTGAACCGGGTTCGAATCCCGGAGATGATGGTTAGCCGATGCGAACTCCGCACCCGGCTCGCACCGATCACAGTGCTGACGTAAAATATCATCAGTGATAAACGGAGCATGGGTCAGAGTCCTCATCCTGTCAGAATAACCGTGGGGGGGGGGGGCATTCGTGGTTTTCCTCTCCATGTATAGCAAATGCGGGTTAATTCCATGAAAAAGTCCTGCACGAAACCAAATTTCTTCCTAAACTTGATCTAGGAGTTCCCTCGTCTTCTAGATTGGATTCAAAAGTGCAAGGCTATGGAGTTGAACATTGGTAGTCGCAAACTCAAAAATTGGATCCGCTGTTCAACGACGGTTATAAAATAAAAATATATTTCAATAGATTTCTCCTATAAATAGCTGTTATTATTCAACTCCATTTGGCATCAAAATTATTGCAACATCAATCATGAACACAAGAAATTAGAAAAGAATAATATGTAATTAAATCAAATACACATTTTTTACGATATTTCTCTTACTCGTTTAGTAACAAAACCAGTTCTTCATGCCTAACATTAAGAAAACACGTATGAATAAGATGTAAATCGTTTTCACTATTTATCATACATATTTAGTTTCAAAACTATTTCATTCTAAGTAAAATTTAAGAAACAAATTACGTAACCATAATGTTGTTTTTTTTTGTTTTTTTTTGCAAAGAATAAAAATTACATCAACCATACATTACATCAAAATCACCCATAATACATTACAAAAAAAATCATACTTTACATCTAAAGCTTTCTTTAAAAAAATGTTGACAGTATTTTACAGCCATTATTGCAAAGGACATTCTGGTTTAGTAATTTTTATTTTGCCAACTGGCATGAATATTTTACTCAGAACCCCATTGTTAACGATAATATAAAATCAAATTCATAAACCATTGTTCCTTTAAATATGTTTTTACAATAATTTAGATTGAATCTATAATTTTTAATTTCAGCCATTTTCTTGGTCCGTTCTTCACGAGTGAACAAATCCATTCAAAATATGAACTTGAATAAAAAACAAAAAAATTAACGCTACACTATTGTATCTAATTTGTCATGCATTCAGCTTAAAAAAACAAAATATTTAATGCAATATTTTGCTCCGTAATACCATTACATAATTAACTAAATTCATACCAGTTAAACAATAAGTTAGAAAAATGTTCGAAGAATGTCTTCTGATTATCCCACATGTTCAACGAAGCTCAAATAGCTTCGTACCATGGGTGGAAATCTTTTTAACACTTCGTCGATTTGAATACTGAAAATAGAGGCCAATCTATTTGGAAAACTATTTATGGAACAGTTTTTCTCAATCTTCCTCCTTTTGTCTTCCGTATTTCTGTTTTGATGCGTTTGTTTGCACTTGTCATTTTATTGTAACAACGATTCGGAATTTTATCGCCAATTATCGCCTTGAGGTGCCATCACGATCTTAATGCGATTAGTAAAGTGACCAAATTTATCTCGCGTTTGAAGCCATTTAGGTGATTTAACAGTGACCCAGTTTTTAAACATGAATAAAAACAAACAAAAAATTTTTTTTTTTTAGTATTTTTAGTTAAACCCTTTTGATGTACTGAACTATTTTTTTAGGATTTAACAATTTGTCTTCTTTTAAACAAAAAATAATAATTCCATAATGCCTGATTCGTTAGGTGATTTCTTTTTTAACAATGAGGATTGATTTAAACCGGAAACTAATAGGGAGGAGAAACAGCTTATTTGTAGTTATTTTTCCCACAAAACGTTTTCTTAACCTAAATAAACTAATTTAAACGATCATTAACACTTTTAAAATGTGTTTGAATGCAACGTTACAAAATAAAGTGTTAAGTTCTCTTAAGTATGGGAAAATTGTTTTTCTTATGGTTTCGTTCAATTTAAAATAATATGGTTTCGGTTTAGTTTGATAATGTAAGTTACGTTTCATTGCCTTTTTTTTTTTTTTTTTTTTTTTCATCTTCTTTTCCCATTACTCATGTAGATGTATCATGTATATTATCTCAATTTAATTGAAATATAAACTATGTTAAATTTTCTGGTAACCCACGTCTTATTACATTTTTGCATTGCCCATGTCCCTTGATATCTGAATTCAGTCGAAGAATATGCTGTGTTATGTTTCTTGATAATGCAGGTTACGTCTAATTACTGAATTCAGTCGAAGAATAGGCTGTGTTATGTTTCTTGATAATGCAGGTTACGTCTAATTACTGAATTCAGTCGAAGAATAGGCTGTGTTATGTTTCTTGATAATACAGGTTACGTCTAATTACTGAATTCAGTCGAAGAATAGGCTGTGTTATGTTTCTTGATAAAGCAGGTTACGTCTGATTACTGAATTCAGTCGAAGAATAGGCTGTGTTATGTTTCTTGATAATGCAGGTTTCGTCTAATTATTGAATTCAGTCGGAAGAATAGGCTGTGTTATATTTCTTGATAAAGCAGGTTACGTCTGATTACATTTTTGCCTTTTCCATGTTTTTTTTTTTATATCTGAAGCTACTTAAAGAATAAACTGTATTAGCATACTTAATTTTCGAAACAACTCTACGGTTATTTAATTTTTTTATTTTTTATTATTATCTTCTAATAGTACCTACATCAATCAAAAATCACAATTTTAGCAATCAGAACTTGTTCTTTCTGTATTTACCATATTAGTTCGTATTACTCGTATTAAAAATTATGATAAATTTTATTTTTCCTGATGCTATACTAAATTCTTCAAAATACGTAACCATGTTAAATATATCTTAAAAACTACGTTACATTATTCATAGATGCTTTGAAAATCTAAATAACGTTTGAAAGAATAACTATTATCTATTTTTAAATTTAGTATTAAATAATAATCTGACGTCTTGTTTATCTTTAGGTGTCATGTTTAATCATTGCAAACTAATTTACGACTTGAATATCAGATCGAAATTTGTAAGGTTTTTAAGAAATTGATCAAAAACAATTGTTTTTTGTTCACTTATTTATTTATTTTCAGATTATAAACACATGTAAAAACATTTTTGTATCATTTGTTAGTAGTTTTTGCTTGCATTCTACAAATTTTCAAAAGTCAGAATATGTGCATCGAATTATCTAGATTCATATTTTTTGCTGAAAATCTTGTGTTCTAAAAGAAAATAATTCGAAATGTAAATTCAACATAACGTAGATTTTATTTATTAACATTAAGAAAAGATTTAAAGTATCTAAGAAGTACTTTTCTTTTTTGAGCATTTTTCTTATCTTTTGAAAGAAAATTATACTTTTGAAGAAAAAAGATTAAGACGGAAAGTTGAAAGGCTTCTAAAAATTGTTAGGATACTTCATCTTTCTCTTCTCTTAAGTGCTCTGGAATTGTGTTTGATGAATATATCTTTGGGATCGGAAAAACAGCCGCCTTTCATTCTGCCTTTATTATCATTTTTTAAAAAAAACTTTATCAATAGGAAGAAAAAAAAATTTCTTTTATTTAACCCTTATATAAAAAAAGTAGTTCGTTTAGTCAATTGTTTTTATTATTTTTATTTGAATAAGTATTCCCGTGTTTTATTTCTTGATAATTTTCAAATTGTGTGATCTTTTGCTAAAATTTTGACTTTGCGTTAATAAAATAAAATATTTAAAAACTGTCACAATTTTATTACAATTATTGAAACTTTTATAACTTTATTATTACTATCTATAAAAATAAAATGCATAATATAAAAAGTGTTGTCTCAGAATTAATGTACCAGAAAATTTTCAAGTTTACTAGTTAGTAGTTATGTTTACTAGATTCAACTAACTAACTTTAACTAACTTTTTACTACTAAATTCGAAACTAGTAAACATGAAATCGACTTTTTATGTTTACTACATACGATTTTACGCAAAGTCGAGAAACATTCTTTTTGGACCTTTGAAGTCTATTTTGAACACTTATAAACCATAATTGTAATTTTATTAAAATATTACATTATTATTATTTTACACTTATTATTATTATGCACACCTTAATATTAATATTATGAAAATATTATTAATATTAAGGTGTTCCGTCAGAATTTAGGTACCAGAAAAATGTTCAAGTTTTATTAAATGGGAACACAGCTGTGAAATTTATGTTTACTAGATTCAACTAGCTAACTTTATTTAACTCGATTTAAACTAACTTTTTACTAGATTAGACTCGAAAAGACATAAAATCGGTATTTTATGTTTACTAGATTGAACTTCACGCAAAGTCGAGAATATCTTCCTGGACCTTTGAACACTTATGAACCATAATCGTAAATTTTTTTGCACGTTGGCAACAAAGAAAATTTTAGACTTTTTATATTCCATAACTTTCTTGTGATTTGTGTTGTTTGCTAAATAAAGGTCTTTCTTCTTTGTTAAGCGTGGTATATTTCATTTTTTTTCCCCATAATTTTTTTATTGTAACAAAGCAGTTCAGATTACGAAATATCCATTATCTTATTAGCGTTTTCATACAATTTTGGAAAACTAAAATAAATATTCGTGTAACATTTTAAAACCCTGTATGTGAATTATTTTAACTTTTTACCTTGACGGTTCGATGAACTACTAGATTGTATAGACATTTTTGTTCTATTTTTTACAAACTCCACCTGAGTTAATCTAATTGCACCTTAAGAAACAATTCCTAGAATTAAAAAGTGACTTATGTTCCTGTCTCACACCAGCCCTAAGAACTGGTATCGTTTGAAAAGAATACCTTTGTTCTTAGTTGCAGAATGTTGTTGAGAATTTGTTCGGCAGAATTCCACTTCAAAACCAGGAAACATCAAACCAAATATACACGGAAGAAGCGTTCTAACTTCATTCAATCTTCGAAATGATGAGACTACGCCTAAAAACTTTATCAACTAAGAGATAATTTTAGATAAAAAAAAAAAAATTCTTTCAGAATCCCACCCTGCTGTGTTTTCTCTTCTTGTTTTTATAAATTTTTAGGTCATGCCCTCTCTTCTCTCATTTTTTATTCATAAGTGGGGGAGGGGTTGAAGTTTTTTAGTGAGTAAAGTGGTTCAAGGTTGGGTTGCTGTTGCATATACGGCCACCTACGGTGTAAATACTTTTCCTACGTGAATTAGCTTAATATGGAATTCCAACTTAGAACAAAAGAGCACGTGTTTTCTTCGTTTTTATTTCTATTTCGGGCGATTACACTCTTGGTTGTACAGATTTCAAATGCGATTTAATTTGTTCGATGAACAGCAGGTGCTGTGGGAATTAGGAAAACTAATATCAGTTTATTTTTAATACAATCCTAACCCTTTGACGCAGATGGAACACCGGTGTCCCTTTTATATATTTTTTTTCTGATGTTCTAATTAAAAGCAAAAATATATTTTGGTATTTTTGAATTATAACACACAGGCTAATAGTTACTAAAAATTCTGTTAGATTATAGAAATTATATTTGTATTAAAATATAAAAAAAGTGATTGGGATTTTTTTTCCCATTCTTATTCTAAAACTTAACAATGTAGGGTAAATCCAATAATAAATGACTATTTCTCTCTGAGATCTGAAATACAAATATTGTTTGGAAGTGAGTCATGCGTTTTTTTTTAAATAGACATTTTACTACGAACGCAGAAAAATTCACCTATATTTCATTGTGCATTTCCTGACCATAAATTATTAAAATGCTAAAAACGATATTTTTCACCTAAATAAATATCAAATAAGGAGAAAGAATAAAAAAACGTCAAAGGGTTAATTTAATTTTGTAAAGATTTAACTGAACTGAATTGAATCAAATTTGAAAAGTATATATTGTTGTATAACTGTTCTTCAAACTACAACAAAGTTGTCAAAAATAAATAAATGTTAGTATAGATTTATAGTGAAGTATAGTGCAGAGTTTCCTTTTTTAGTTGCTAGTTTACTTTAAGAAAATTTTGCTTAATTCTTTCATTGCGAAGAACGAGATAACTCGTCTTCAAGGCATATTCACTGTGCGTTAGAGACGAGATAACTCGTCCTTTACGTTAAACTTTTCAATATCATAGCAGCCCTCCCAGCTACTTATTTGCCAACATTTAGTATGTTTTCATCTTATTATTTGCATGTCTGTAAACACGAAGTGAGAATTGTTATTGATTGCAATTGATTAAAATATTTTAAAATTAAATAAACAGGTTTTAAAGAAATTTGCCTTTTGTTTTAATTTTAGCGCAGATGGTGAGATAAAAGCGTGCTTTAGCCAAATTGAAAGTGATAAAATAAAATTTTATGTTTATGAATAGATTAAAGATGATTTGCTATATTTTTTAATATTTCAAACATTTTAAAAATGCGGCTTGCAATTGTTTCTGAATAACTACTTCCTCTCTGCATAATGCTTATCATAAAAAATATAAAAAGCTAATTTTAATAAAGTAATTTCAATAAAAAAAAAATATAAAAAGCTAATTTTAATAAAGTAATTTCAATAAAAAAAAAATAAACTTGTGGCTATATATTTGTTATAGCAAACCATTGAATAATAATTTTGTGTCTATCTCTCACTTAACAGGTAGTGAGTAGTTTTATCGTTATTTTTCAAAGAATAAACTTTTCAAACATGGATACCAATCACTGAAAATTTTACTTTGACCTTTTCACAGTCCTTGAACAATTCATTGATTTTTTTACCTTCGCTTTTTTTTAATGAAAAAAAAATGCATTAAATAATCATTATGCACTTTACACTATCTCAGTATGTTAGTGTTCCCATGTATGTTTCGATTCTTTAACATGTTATTGATAATTATCGTTTTTTGTGAGTATAATTAAAAATGACATTTAACTTACAAAAGGCGGGTCATGGCTTTAAAGCTTTATCGTGCTCGTTAATCGCATAGACCCTTTTTTCTTCATAAAGACACGCAGCCTTGGCTCTGGCGATATGAAAATGCTAATGCTCGCCAAACGAACCGTATTTCCCGGGAACTGTCGCCAGTAACGTATTTTCGCGCCACGTCGTACTGCATTGCATGTTATTCTTTAGATGTGCCTGTCGTGTGAAACTGACATAAAGATTCAAAATTTCGAATTGAATTAGATTCCAGCTGGGAGAGTGGGGAATCGCCTTATTTTAAATTCTGGTCTCGAATATTTGAACGCAGAATCGAATGTTTAGCGGTGAAAGGAAGCAATTGATAGTTGTTCTGATTTTTTATATGAGATAAATGTTGACAGCAGTTTTCTGATAAGTTTTAGAGACTATTTTTTAATGAGTTGTTTCCTTTTTTTTGCAGTGTAATTCATTTCGTAAATTAGTGGTTGAACTGAAACTAGAAAAAGTCATGATCAATGTCTTTCTTTATTTATTTTCTGCCAAAATTCTATACGGATTATCTAAGAACTGAGGTCTTCGGCTCATGAATGATATTTAAATATATTTTAAAATCGCAAATATAGCTGGAGGTTATATTCCGTTTATTATATTTCAAGGTTCATTTATTTCTTATCAAGAGTTTTCTTTTAAATACAAAATTCTTTAATTCGAACAAAGTTGAGACAGAAGGGAACAGCCGATTCATCAATCGATAATCGGACTATTGATCAGCCTTGCGATGTAGAGCAGTCAGAATCGTAGAAAATTTTGCTTACTTGAAAGTATTTTCTAGAATCCAATTTGATAAAAGTTGTTAGGTAAAATATAGCTCAGGGTGGGCCTTGGCCTTCCCTAGAAAAGAGGTTTTGGTGTTATGAATATTACTTAAGCAGTTATTGATGACTATTCGAACCGAAATATTACTAAAATGAATATTAAGACAACTATTTAAATTATCCCAAACTTAATTTATATCTATATTTAAACGTTTTTAAGCCTTTTTTTTTAATTGAACTATTACTAAAAAAAAAAAAAAAAAAAAAACGCAGAAAAGTATTGAAAAATAGTTCTATATGATCAATACATTATATATAAGTCATCTATTGATTCATAAAATTAAAATTAATTTTAGCTTGGAGGAAAATTTAATAAGCAATATAATGTATCATTTGTAATAGTTACAGTTCGTGACTATGTACTAGTGAATCTTTTCAACAAAAGATATTTATTTATGTACTAATGTGTGAATGTAATATTAAATGCATCTAGCTCTTTTTATTGTTTTGCTAATTGCTTTAGCTAATCGTTTTGCACAATTTCAACATTTTGTTCTCATATATATTTGAAAATTCATTTCTTTAACTGTTATGTTACAACGTAAAATGTAATTGAAAACAAAATACCTTGCACTCTAATCGTATACTAATAAAAAAAAGAAAAATGTAATGTGAAATACCACTTCTTTCAGGTATAAATTCATGTCAAACAGTTTAACTACTACAACACATCGATAACTGTGACGTATTTTACTCAGCGAAAGTACGTTTTCTGTCAGTTTCTATAACTAAATAGTTAGCACTAATTAATTAGCCTATTCGAAGTCTAATCTTTGAACCACTAGAATTGGCTCTGATGCTCAACAAAATTGGCTCAGAAATGCTCAATAAAACTCTTCAATTTTGATGATTCAACAATCCTTATGCTGCATTTCGTTAATTTTTGAGAGTCATTTCGTCAAATAAAAATCTCGCGAATTGTGACGGAACGCGAACTCTCAAATGTATGACGAAAATGTTTCCACAGCTCGGAACTTCATTGCAGTGCAGTATGGGAGATTGCTAACTTAAATGAAGACTAGATGATCGAAACTAGAATGACGAAATAAGCCGAACCGAATGAATGGTGGTAAGGAGTTGACCTCATATTAAAATGATCCCAGGTTCGAGTCCCGCTTCGGGTATGGCTGTATTTTATCTTTTTGTTCTGTATGTCGTTGTGTTGTTGGGGCGAAGTTTATCTACCTACATGGGTGCTCACGAAAAAGTTATCAACACTACCGTTTGATAGATATCATAAGGCGTTACAAGGATCTCATGTGTTTTATTTATATATTTTATTGATAAAATAGAGTATAATTATTCTTTACTTTACATGAAATTCGATTCCTCTAAGAAGTGACGATAGTTACTTCGTCACTTTGACGAAACTTTGCCCGGAGCATGAACCAGGAAACGAAGAAAGTTTCGCGTAGTATCCATTTTTTACAGTGTAGTTTTCAAAAATCCAATCATTAGAAAAAACATTATTTATTTAACTCTTTTTAATTTGCGATCTGTACAGTCTTAAATCACGATGGTTATTTTAAATTAAAAAAAAAAAACTAAAAAAAGAAATCATTAATAACATTGCGTGCCATAAGGTAAATTTAACAAACAGCAAAAAAACGTGTGAGAAAGTTATTTTATTCTGTCTTCTTTTCCCTAAAGGGAAAGAAAAAAGAAAAGTAAAAAACTAATTTTGAAGACCGTGTGATAACGGTACACGTCCACATAACAATCAACTTTTGTCATTAGAACGTAAAGGCCGTTATTTATTGGCGACGCTTGGCTGGTTTTTCATCTCTCTATTTTTATACTTTCATCCATAAAACTAGGGTTGCGGACCTCCGAAAAGAAAATAACGGTTATTCTTCCGAGTTTTAGTGGCCGAGAAAGATTACTTCTATTGGTTTTTCTATTTATAAAATAGAAATTAAGTGGGCATTAAAGTATTACGGCTCACTTTTTCTAACGTGTGATTTTATTGTTAGCTCTGATACAATATTTGTCCGGGGGTATTGAGGTTTCGTTATTTAATCTTAGTGTTAAAGGATTATGGTATTTCAATATTGGGGATATATTGTTAGTTCTAACCTATTAACCTGGATGTATTGATATATTATAAATCATTATTAGTGCTGAACGACTTCCAGAATTATAATATAGCGAAATATCGTCAGCTTATTGTTAACTCTGACCAAATGCTCGACTAGGTGTATTGTATGTATTTCATCTGTGTTGGATGATTCCGGAATTTTATATCGCGTACTATCGTCAACTTATTGTTAACTCTGTCCAAATACTTACATGGATGTATTGATGTATTATTATAAATCATTCTTAGTGTTAAACGATTTAGAGAGTTTCAATATCGCGAAATATCGTTAGCTTATTGTTAAATTTGACCAAATGCACGTCATAATGTATTGATATATTCTATTGGTGTTGGATGATTCCGGAATTTTATATCGCGTACTATCGTCAACTTATTGTTAACTCTGTCCAAATACGATACTGGGTGTATTAATGTTTTGTATTTCATCAGTGTTGGACGGTTCTGGAAATTTAATATCGCGTAATATCGTTAGCTTAGTTAAGACCAAACTCAGAGCTTAACTAAGACTTTAACTCAGACCATATACGAGGGTTGCTATTTATATTTCTGGCCTAATAATGAAAAAACAAATATGTAGGATCGAAATTGGTTTTATTGTTTTTCAAAATATTCTCCATGATGATCAATACACTTTTGCATGCGTTTGAACCAATTTTCAAAGCACTTTTTCCAGTCCGATTGAGGTAACTCCAAAACATGCGTTTTGAATGCATCAACCGCTTCTTCGGGGGTCGAAAATCGTTGTCCACGTAATTTATTTTTGATGTGTGGGAATAAGAAGAAGTCATTGGGTGCCAAATCAGGGCTGTACGGCGGATGACCCATCAGTTCGATCTTTCGCTCCGTCAGAAATGCTTTTGTTTGAGTCGATGTGTGAGAGCTCGCATTGTCATGATGAAGAATGATTCGCCTGTTCTTCTGCTTTTTTCGAATTTCTCCGATGACTTCTGGCAAACAATTGTCGTGTACCATTCAGAATTGACCGTCCTGCGCTGCTCTAACGCCACTGTTGCCATATGACCGTTAATGTCGAAGAAACAGGCAATCATTTGTTTCGATGTGCTTCTTCCTCGAACAACTTTTGTTGGTTTTGCCTCGTCTTGGAAGACCCATACAGTTGATTGCTGTTTTGTTTCCGGCTCATATGCATAGATCCATGATTCGTCACCTGTGTAGATGTTATACACTGCCTTTGATGTACCTTGAACGTATTTTTCCAACATTTCCTTGCGCCAATCGACACGAGCCTTTTTTTGAGCGTTTGTCAGATTATGCGGGATCCAACGCGAACAAAATTTTTTTACGCTCAAATGTTCATGCAATATTTTATTGATGCTAGTCATACTAATGCCCAAAGACGCCTCTATCTCACGGTATGTCACATGACGATCTTGCTTTATCAGTTCACGCACAGCATCGATCTTTTCTGGCAAAACAACGGATTTTGGACGACCTGAACGGGTTTCGTCCTGGATCGAGCATCGACCACGATTAAATTCGTTATACCAATTTTTTACAGTGCTGTAGGATGGCGCTTTATCGCTGAATAAAGAATTAAGTTCATCGAAGCACTCTTGTCTTGACAATCCACGTCGAAAGTTATGAAAAATAATGACACGAAAATGTTCACGATTCAATTCCATTTTTTGAAAGAGAAGAACTTTTCAATTTACTGTCAACAACACAAATGAAGCTATAATGGTAAATCGTCTGCTGAATTTATGTTTAAAAATATCAAACTTTCGATTAAAATCGTCTGCGGTCGCCTAGCAACACTTACTGTTGCCAAGGCCAGAAATATAAATAGCAACCCTCGTACACGTCTGGATGTATTGATACATTATAATTTATAATAAGTGTTATTTTGGAATTTTAATATGGTGGAAATTCGTCAGCTTATTGAAGATCCGATTACGAGATCAAAGGTTATTCGGGGTCCTCAGTTTTTTTTTTGTTTTTTTTTTCTTACAGTACAATATTTTGTATTGTACTGTATTGTTTTATTCAAATAAACGATGTTTATTTGAATAAAAAAAAAAATAGAAAGCTTTTGTCTGCTTCTATTTATTATTTACATAATGTTTTTTTTTTTTTTTTTTTTTTTTTTTTTGTGAGTAAATTGTATTTTTGTGAGTATATTAGTTAGTGTTCCCAAAAATTTTTTGCAAATTTTCCACCAGTTCCGATCTCTTTTTTTTTTTTTTTTGGTGACAAACTTGAATCTCTAATAATACTCCATTAGTAAAACGTTTATATAATGTCTAATTTTATTTTTGTTTTCTTTATTTTTTGGAAGGAAAAATAAAAAAACACTACCCAAAATTAGTGTTATTTTATTATTAAGTAAAATACATTTTCCTGACTCAATTGTAAACGAACTCAAGCTCAATGCATAATATAAAACAGGATATTTTCTTTTATTAAATTAAATCGAGATAAGGATAAAGAAGGTTTTATTTCCTTTCTAAATTAGCCGTCATTTCCGTTTTCTTATCATCTTGCAATGTTCTAAAATCCAAAAATATTCGAATTTGCAAATAAAACAATGCAGGCTTAATCTAAATGGAGCCTTAATCAAAAGAAAATTAATTCGAAAGTAAATTATTCCGCTTTTTTTACTCCTACGTTTTTACCGGAATGTTTATTTTTAACAAATACTAGCAAATATATCATTCTTTCATCATTTCAACGCTAAATTAAGTCGAATAATTCCAATTTAAGTAAGATAAATCTAGCTTAACATTTTACTGTCTTACCCATATTCTCAAAAGATGTTCGAATTCGGTATCTTTATTTATGTACACCCCCACATATATCATTTAGAATGTTTGTCTCCCATATTACTTGGTCCATTGTTCTATGCTTCTTGCTAGGGTTACTGGGTTAATGCATTCATCATTTTTTCAAATTACCATTCTTTCCGACGAAATTCCATTAATATGTTTTTTTTTCTTCCCGACGTTTGGCAACGATATTAAATCTCTCTTTTTTACGTCTGATGAAAAATCGTTTGCGAACAATTTTTTGATCGTTCTATTTTGTGACAGTATTTCATCACTATAGAATGAGTTTTGTTTTCTTCTTCTTTTTTTCATTAAGATTTTTTAGGAATTTTTCTAATCGATTTAGTTGGACATTTTAATATGTTCGTTTGACAATAAGCTTAACGTGACAATGTAATAATGACTATTTCAATTCAGTTTATGATTGATTGGCAATGTAAAATTTGTTTTGAGCACTTAAAAGTTATCTTTAAAATGTGTTATTGTTGATTTTATTAGAATTTGAATGTTTTTTGAGCAATTATTTAAAGTTGATGTGTGATGAATTTCTAATTTATTTATTTATAATTTATTATTGGATTTAGAAGAAAAATACGTTATTTTGTAAACCATTAGGTCAAGAAAAATAGATAAAAAGAACTGAATATGTTTGACCTACGTGTTCTTCAAATTTAAATTACAGTCTTACTCTTAATTTCTTATTTTTGCTATGCCTACTAGATCTACCGACGTTTAAAATTGATTTTAAAAATTCTGCATTTGTGACTTAAGTTTTTAATTGATAATTTTCAAAGAATTATATAATTTCTCTTTCATTTATCTAATTTAAAAACCTCTTTTAAAAGAACAATTTCTAAACTCCTTTTGAAATAAAATCCTCGCTATGCCAGTTTAACAGAGGTGCCTTGAGGGTTAAAATACTTAAGCCATAAAATTTATTTTAATGGGTAATTGATCTATTGAGAATAGTATTTCACGGTGGCTCAAAGGATAAAGCGCTCGCTTCCCAATGAGGTGGCCCGGGTTTGAATCCCAGCGATGGCTGGTCGATACGATTACCGCATCCGGCTCGCACCGACCACCGCATTGCTGACGTAAAATATCCTCAGTAGTAGACGGTTGACGGGTTACTAAAGTCTTCTTGCTGTCAGGCTAACCATGGAGGTTTCCGCGATTTTTCTCTTCATGTAACGCAAATGCGGGATAGTTCCATCAAAAAGTCCTCTTAGTCGTAAGCTAGTTTGCCCCAAAGCTTCTTTTTTTACAGTAAAATTGCATTATTTTTAGTTCTTCAATTTGCATTGAAGCATTCCGTACTGGTCGAGCAAATCGGAAAGAAAAAACAGTCGAAAATTTAATTTTATTTGCCACTCAGATGCAGGCATCTAAAATTCGCCATTGTGAAACATTTATTTCTATAACAATATCGAGATGTCGATTCTGTGGTTAAAACAAATTAAATTGTTCTTAAAAAAAATTAGAATTGTTTTTTAAAAATGCCGGATTTAAAATGTTGATTATAAAAATACGGTTGGAAAATATGTCTTGAAACATTAACGATATTTTAAGAATAGTAAATTTTATTGTATTTTCATCGCATTACATAACTTTATCGGAACCGTTGTATAACATTTTGTGTAAAATATCAAGATAGGATATTTTTAATGACTTATCAATAACGAAATATTTTTGAGTATTTCTGAGAAAATATTTTCAAATAATAAATTTTTAAAACACTTCGAAATTTTTTTTTTCTTTTTTTTGCAAATTTTATTAAATAATAACAATTAAGTAATTAGGTATCCAAAATATGAGTACTCTTTTTTTAAAAAAAATAAATATAAAATTGACTCTGAATTATGTTGTATACATTAAAGCAGCCATTTCATTTTAAAAGCATGTCATTTCATTTTGATAGATGTCGCATCTATCAACTTCAAAAAGAAACAATCTCTTCCGCAAATTAAATTTCCCTCTTTTTCGTACGATTAATAACTAAAGAAAGAAAAATAACTTATCAATCTTCAAAATTATTTAAATATTTCTGTCTCATATAAACTTTTATTTATTTATTTTTCTAGCGCCTGTAATAATGTATAGCTTCTCATAAAATATTATAATTCCTTAATTAATAAATGCGTTGTCTGAAATTATTTTGAATAACTTAGAACTTATTTTTACTCTTATTATACTAAGTAAATTTATTTCTTTTCCACTGTTATGTTCCTCATTATTTTTGTAGAATTGATTCTATGAAATTGAGAAATTCTTTTTATGATTAGTAAATTTTTTGTTGAGTTCCATTTGATCTCTTGAACTCTGTTCTTCAAATAAATATCTAGTGTCGCCATCTATGGAGACATTTTTAAGATAAAGCTTGTTTACATTAAATACACTGTAAAATAATGTCTTGTATATCATATCCTTTATTGTAAGAATTACGAAACAGCATTCCTTTATATTTTCGTAATTTAATTTTTTCATTAGAATAGAAACTCAACAATTATATTTGAAAAAAAATTTAAACATCTTCTATTTTATTAATTTTTTTAGAAAGAAATAACAAATAAAATTGGAATAATATATCTTGGTACTTTTCCATTTTTTCATGGCAGGTGATAAAATCGCCAGTAGAAATAATAAATTCAGCAGTTTTTTATTTTATTTGAGTAAATAAAAATTGAAAAAAATAAATAAATAAATATATCAACCGAATTTACTTGCACCAGCGAAATGGATATCCTACTCTAATCAATCAAATCATAACAAATTCCTATTTCTGTTTATATAAATTACAGTACCTATTTCTGCTTTTTCTTTGGTTCAAAATTTTTTCTGCTATTTCTTGTGATGGTTTTCCAAATTCATTTTTAAATTTGTCCTTTTAAAATATTAAATTGGTCATTTTAAAGAAATAGGTTCATGATTCATAAATGTGTTGTACGTTTACTTTCTCTTTTTTATTATTTTTTGTGATTTGTTCTCAAATATTTTTATTTAAACTCATATATGTACAATTTACTTTGCTTACCCATGAAGCATTTTTTGTAAGAAAAAAAATCGTACATTTTTATTTTTCAATTTAAAACTATTGATTTTTGAAAAATTAAAATGGAGCTTAATGCTTTATTCCACTGTATATTCACGGTTTGTGTGCCCTTTTATTTCAATTTATGTTTCTATTTCAACTGAAGATTGATTTATAGTTCTAATTCAATTTCTGTTGCTATTTTAAAAAGAAATTTTTTTATTTTAATGTAATATATGCTACTATTTTTACAAAGCTTAGAGAACATTTTCATATTGGAAACTTTTAGTATTTTAACTTTAAACGTCATACTAGAAAATGTTATGAGCAATTTTTTCGATAGCTTAAGTTTGTTTGTTTTTTAAATTTTTATTTATTTCAATAAATAAATAAACAAAAAAGAGTGTCGAAATATTAATTTACGAAAATGTTTTTCAACTTTTTATGCATTTTTTTTTAATCAAACTGATAGTCGAAAATTTCTTAATTTAATCATTAGGGAGTTTCTGTCCCTAACAAATTTTCCGTTACTATTTGTATACAAATTTTTTATTTATTATTCTGTACAAATTAAACTCATAGACGGTTTTTTGCTTTCTAAGTAATTATAATTTCCAGTTATTAATGTCCAGTTTAAACTAATTTCATAGATATTCTTACTAGATTTTAAAGACTATTTAAATCTAAGACGATTTTTTTTAAAATCTATGTACGATTTTATAGTTTTATTAATGAAAAAATATTAAGTAAAATATGAAAAGAAAAAAAATCAAATTTGTCACTGTGTATTTAACATGGCGGTGTTATTCTTATAAATTTTTTAAAAATTAAGTATTCTGGTTCATGTCAAAATTGTGATCTGTTGATGAATGTATGAATGGGGCCGCCCTATGAACGGACTGTGACGTGTAAGTGGCTAAATTCGTATTCTTGGCCACAGATTGCGCCAATGAAAAACAAGAAATTCACACTGTGCCTTAAATTCGCTTGGTTTCTCGAAGTAAGTTTGCTGATGACATTGGAAACAACAACGGAACCGAATGTATACTTTATAATAAATGCAAGTACTGGAAGTAAGTAAATTAAGCCCTAGTGCTAAATTAATTACCGGGAAACATTTCAAGTTGAACACTCTTGTAAGTAGACTTCTATTATGAAGAACTGAATGTATCATTTATAATAAAAGGATCAAAATCTTTGCAATTTGTCCATCTGTCTATTTTACACGTTGACCTCCTGAAATAAGTCTAATTTGTCTAAAAGTGCTATTGAATGCTTTGGAAAAAAAACTTTTGGGAAAATTTTCTATACTCTTTTTGTTATCTACTAAAACTTCGCTGAATCAGGGAAATAGTATTTAAAGCTAACATGAACCTCTTTTTAAGTTTTATCATATGGGAACAAGGGTTTTGAAACTAATAAGTTTACAGATAAATTTTAAATTGTTGAAATGAATGTTGTGTTCAGTTTTCTAATTGCTTATACATGTTAAGGATTATAAACTATTATATATAGTATTATGAACTATTAGGTGAATGGAAAAATTATTTCATATACATTACAAAAGTTGATAATTCTAATTTATTGCAAAAGCTGATTTTTTTTGT
This sequence comes from Parasteatoda lunata, assembly GCA_949128135.1. Taxonomy (NCBI): domain Eukaryota; kingdom Metazoa; phylum Arthropoda; class Arachnida; order Araneae; family Theridiidae; genus Parasteatoda; species Parasteatoda lunata. The sequence goes on from OX421975.1 coordinate 102,631,588, forward strand.
ATCTGCTAAAGCTGATTTATTTAAATAATTATAAATATGTTTGATTTAATTCATTATTAGAGCTTATTTGATTAGTTTAACCCAAAAGCCGATTGTGTTTAAAAGATAGTGTTTTTATTTTATTTCCAAAACTGTTTTTTCTAAATTATTACAAAGGCTGATATATTAAATTATAACAATAGCTTATTATTTTAATTTATGTCGCAATACCAAAAATGTTGTATATCCCTCATTTATAAAGTTACAATTTGTTCTTTTATATGTGCATACCATCGAATTAAATTGAAATAAATAAAAATAAAAAAGATAATTTTTTTTTTCCGTACGTCCAAATGTATCTACAAATATAAAAAACCCATTTACAGAATTGTTAATAGCAAGTTAATTAAAGCTTTTTTATGATATGAATTTATTAAATGTTTATGTATTATTTTTTCAAAGAGGAAGAAAAACTTAGAAAACATTCTAAAAACTCACATTAACTGAAAAAAATGGAAAGGTTCTTAAATATGTTTATTAAAAATTTTGAAACGAGAAGGATTATAAAATTTATTGAAATCAAACTAAATTCTTTCCTTAAAAAAAAGAAGAAAAAGAGAAGAGAGAGAGATTTAAATAAAATCTTGTGCCTTTTTAAAGAAATTTTCCTGTACATATTTTTAAGATTTCCTTTATTAATTATAATTTTTTAAAGGCTTAATTGAAATTGGTTTTTATTTCATCTTTCCTATTCAGGTTTCTCATAATTTTGATTATCTATTTTTAATGAAACCTTCACCTTGACACTGTAACCGCAGTGTCAAAAATTTCAAGGGCGAACAAAAAAGAGAAAGGAAATCCCCGAGCAAAACAAACGCATGTCTGTGAATGCTGTTAAGATATTTTATTGTTGTTTCGTCATATCAGCTACACTTACACTTCAAATGATGCCTCATATATTATTTGAATGTCTACTACCTGTAAAACAATGGTGCCGAAAAATTAGTTCTAATAATGGTAAATAGATGGCGCAGCTATAGTAAGAAAACCGAAAATGAAACTTTATTCAGTTTCAGTTTTATTTTTCCTCTTCGTATATTATCTAAAATCACTCCTTGCATTTTATTTCTAATTCTGCTAATGTCGGCATTTTTATTTTTATCCTCTGATATATTTTCATAAGGTATCATATAAAAGATATAAAAAATAATTACCTTTTTAATGGAAATTGTTATAAAAGTTTGTTTTTACTAAATATTAATATTGGTTTTTTATATTTATCTTAAAATCGATCCTACTTCCTTCATAGATCATTCTGTCCTTCTTAGTTTGTAAAAACGGTCAAATAAATATTAATTACAGGTTCATAAAACAAAAACTTCAGATTAATAATTTTTGGGTTTTAAATGACTAAGCATAAAAACTTAATGCTTTTTTTTTGCACTGATATGGTCTTGAAATTTTAAAATTAACAAATAAAACCGTGTTTATATGTTTAAATATTTTAAATGTTAAAACGTAATTTACTGGGAAAAAAAACTATAAAAATTCAAACTTATTTGAAAATTAAAAGTAAATTAATATTTTAGTAATCAATGTTGATTCTATATATAAAAAAAAGTATTCCATGGAGTCTATCATATAATATTAAACGGACTTTAAAATATACGATTGTTATAAATTTTAAGTAAATACATTAGATTTTTAGTCAGACGAACTCAAAGGGAGTTAAAAAAAAAAGTTTAAATTAGCAAAAATATTTTTTAATTATAAATATATAACACCGAAATATATATAACTTTCGAATTCATAAGTTTTAATGATGATCTACAAGTTATATAATATTATAATAAATCAGAAATTCACAAATACACTGTGTATATGAAGGAATCTAGAAAATATAATGATAAGCCACACTTTCAAATTGTTCAAGAAAGTGGTTTTGGTGAAAAACGCTACGAATTTCATGTAGGAAATAAACTGTTACTTTATATTGTTCTATTAGCTATTTAAAATTGGGAAAACTTGCAAAGCTCTAATCGGGAAACAATACTAAGTACATAAGTTTAGCTTAAAGCTGCAACCTTTGAAAAAGTGTGAATTATCCGCCAATCCTTGATGTGTAAACAATTTTCGCTAAAACTATTTAAAACTACATAAAAAAATTAAACGATAAACATTTTCTTAAATTTGCTTGAATTTTCATTATTCGATCATTCTTCAATTTCAAACCTGCCAACGAAAAAAAAAAAAAAATAATTTTAACAAGTTTAGAAAGCAGTAAAATATTCTGATTTAAGACTCGGAATAAACTAAAGTTTAAAGGAAAATTTAGAATTAAAAATCCAAAGTTAACATTTGAATGGGAAATTTTAAGAGAATTCTCACTTGAATTCTCTCATTGATTATCGTCGCCTATGTAAAAGTATAAATATTTAAATAAAACAGAAGTACTTAATAAAATGGGGTATATATCATGCAAGTTTTAGAATATCTGATATAAGATATTTAATAAAACAAAATTCCACATTCAAATGTTATATTTATCATGTATTAAATTTAATTCAAAATAGTTCAATAGTTAATAGAACAAAAATACTCAAGCAATAATGTGATATTTATCATGAATTTTTATACTCGATCAATATGATATTTATCACATATTTTTGACTAAATTTTATATTTAAAGATATTTAAATAAAACAAAAATACTCAATCGAATGTGATATTTATCATGCATTTATGAGTAAATGTGATATTTTAATAAAACAAAAATGCTCAATCGTGATATTTATGATGTATTTTTGAATAAATTTGAAATTAAATGATAATTTAATAAAATAAAAATACTTAATCGAATAATATTTTAATAAATCAAAAATATTGTATAAAATGTGATATTAATCACATATTTCTGAATAAATTTTATATTTGATGATATTTAAATAAAACGAAAATTCTTATTTACTAGATGTGAAATTATTCATGTATAACTGAGCGAATCTAATATATTTAAATAAAGCGAGAATACTCAAACAAATGTGGTACTGATCATGCATTTTTGAGACAAAAGTTCAAGTTGTGAAAATCTATTGCACCACTTTTCCCTATTTGTGACACTAAAACCATCCTTGATTAATGTCACATATGCATGGCAACCGTGAAACAAAAGACTGCTGTCACTGGCATGTTTAGCTGGGAAAAGGTGTGATATTTCAAAGAAAACTTTCACAATGGATTTCATTAAATTCTCAAAATTTGCATGTATTGGCATTAGGAACGATGCCAAGAATGCCAACGACATAAAGTGTTGTTTTGATGGATATAAGAGCGAAAGTAATGCAGATTAATTGAGTTTTGTTCTTAGTTTTTGTAGCGCTTTTTCTTTTGTGATCTTTAATATTAAAATTTGAGAAATGTCTATAGGTTTTTAAATACGAAAGTATGTAAGAAAATAAATTGTGCATTTTCTTTTTTAATTCATAATTTTACACGGAATACAAGTAAGCGAACAAATTAAGTAATACTTTTATCCACCTCTACAATTTTATTTTGTAACAGTAGCTGTAATATAGTTCAAAATTCGAGTGCATAAAACACAACTCTGTTAGCAAAATTTTTAAATAAAGCTATTTTTTAAAAAAAAAAATATTTTAATAAATTTAATATGTTTTAAACGAAAAGAAATTTCATTTGAATCCTAATTTTAAACAATGACTGTAGTTTTTCAGGCTTCTGATTTATTTATTTCATTAATTTTATTATGAAAATTAATGAAATAAATTAAGCATTATTGAATAAATTGTTCATAAATGAATGAATTATTCATTTATTTACTTTATTTTTTTTATCTTGTTCATTCAAAAAAAAAAAACGTAATTTTATCGTTTGAAAGTTTCTAAAATTTTTTCCTCTTCTAAAATAATCGTTTTCTAAAATTTTTTTTTTACTCTTTATATATAACTTTCCTGCTTATAAAACGATAAAAATGCTATTTATAAACAATTTAATTTTTTTATATTATTAAATTCCCTCATTTATAAATACATTGATTCAAAAAATTATGTTTTAAAATTAAGTTTATGTTTTATATTTCGTTTGAATAAAAATAAAAATTCAGCAAATAAAATGCAAACTCCACGGCCTGTATTTCTTTTTTTTTTATTGAACATCACTATTATAATTCGACTCTCCATGCTCAAATTTATAATCCCATTTTTTAATCAAATCGAAATTCGGAAGATGCACAACATTAATAACATTCATATTTTTATTTCGTATCATGACCATGGACTCTGCACGTGAATTTTATTGCAGTCATCGAAACGCATGTGACGTCACCTATTTGAATTTTCTATTCCATAAGTTAAAATAAAAATCTCTTCATTATTTATGGAAGCTTGTTTGCGTTAACATTTGCATTGTCTCCGAGAAGCAGTTATGAATTAATTTGCTTGAATCACCACCATTGTGATCTCCACGTTCTGAATTGTTCCCGAAAACTTCACGGATCTGCTTGCGTGATTCTACTAGGCTACGCATATGACGTTAAGTTGTTCATTAATTAAGATGTTTTTTGTTTTTTTTCTCGCTGAAAAAATACGCCAGGCGAAACTATTAAACATTCTTCAAGATTTTCAAGGAGGAAAAGACACATTTTTGATGATTTTTTTATCGATAAGTGAAAGCTCACCAAACTGGTGCCATTTTGAAAAATATTATTCTACTTTTATTATTAAAGTTTATATCTATTCACTTTAATCTGCGAAAAAAAAATAATAATTTAAAACGAGCGTGGAAGAGAGGAATAAAAAAAATAGTACCAAATAAATGTTATACTTGTTTCGTCCTATGTATACTATTTATTTTATTTAGATATTTTATTTATATTTATTTTTGTTTTATTTTTTTATTTTTCAATGTTATTTATAAAACTAAAGTGATTTACAGTGAGTGTAGATAGTGAAATCTACAGTGAGTACAATCATTTTGTGAGTTACATGAAATCAGCTAATATTGCATAAAAAATAGGATTCTTTTTGTAAAACCTTATTATTTTTTCAATGAGAACCGGCTGTATTTGAATTTTACGTATTTAATTTGAATTATTTATTTATTAGTTGAATTTTTTTTATTATTTGTATTTATTTATTATAGTTTTTTCATTAAAGTTTCGATCTATTTACTTTAGTCTGGAGAAAAAAATTAAAATATAAGAGAGGGAGAAAGAGAGGGAGAAATGAAAGAAATAAAACACCAATTGAATTTTATATTTGTTTCATCCTATTTATATTGTTTTTTATACATTTATTTTTTATTCATTTATATTATTTAATATATTTATTTTTATTGTTTTTGTCTTTATTTTTATTTGTTTATTTTTCTATATAATTTATAAAACTACATTAATTTTATTGAAAGAAAATGTTATTAAAAAGTTTAAACGAAAGAAGATTACATAAAACATTTTAGTAGGTTAGAGGAAATGGGATGCTTGGAAATGGATGAAAAAATGGGATGCTTTTTATAAAACCTTATCTTACGATTAAAACCGGCTTTATTTGATTTGTACCTTTTTAGTTCTTTTATTTATTTGTTTAATTTAATTAATTTTATTTGTATTTATTAAAGTTTACATCCATTCATCTTTGTTTAAAGAAAAAACAAATAAATCAAAATAGAGAGGAAGATAAACGAAAGAAACTATGCATTAGCAAATGAATGTTATTCTTGTTTCATTCTATTTATGTTCTTTATTTTATTCATATATTTCCTTTTTATTTATTTATTTAATTTTAATTATTGATTTATTTTATTTCATTTTTCTATATTATTTAGGAAGCTTCATTAATTTTTATTTGACGAAAATTTAAACAACAGTTCATTGAAATTTTATTAGAAGATAATTTAAACAACATTCTAGCGAAATTATATTGGGAAAAGATTACAGATAACATTTTAGTGAGTTAGAGGAAATCAGCTAAAATAGATATTTATTAAACAGGCTGCTTTTTATAAACCTTTTTTTTTCCGTTGAAAGCCGGCTGTATTTAATTTTTGCTCAATTATTTTATTATTTAATAATTTTTTAATTTTTATTTATTTTTATGTATAAAGCTATAAGTAGTTTTCTGCAATGAAAACTTAACTTAAAGATTTTAGTGAAAGAAAGTATCAAGTGACATTTTAATTTGTTCTGGGAATCATTCAAAATTACTTTTTAGAAAAAGAAAAAAGAAGATGTCCATATAAAGCCTTTTTCTATATAACCGGCTTTATTTCATTATTTTTTTAATTATTTTTTTAAACATTTATATTTTCATTATTTGCTAAAATTTAGTTCATCTTAGTTGATAAAAATGTAAAGTGACGTTTTAAGGAGTTGAGGGACCAACCAAAAATACGATTAAATAACAGAAATTTCTTTATAAAACCTTTTTTTTTTTCGTTGAAAAAAACGAAATATTTCAGAGTTATTTAAGAATTATGAAAACCATCCAGGGTAAATATTTTTTTCATTTTATCATCTCATTTTATGATTCTTTTTATTTGCATAATATTGGACATTTAAATATATATCTTTGCGAACATCAATAAAACTATTTCAAACAGAAAGAAATATCTTAGTTATCTTAGTTGAATTGTAGTGTTTATCTCGGCAAACCTTTGTGGGTTAACAATCCTGATATACATTCAAGGCTGTTCGTAAACTGCTCATTGTGTTTTACTTCGTTTTATCGGTGTTTCTCGTTTAAAGCGTTAAATTTCCTTTGTTTCTGTTTGTTTAGAAGTTGTTGACCATTGCTTATGATTTCTCTTATAGCTGTTTAAATAAGGGAAAGCTATTGAAGGTTTTTAAAATTGAAATCGTTTTGTTTAGGAATGATAAAGCTTTATAATTGTTGCGAGTTTAAGAACGGTTTACGATAATAACTGAATAATTAGTCAATGCGTTGGCCTTTTGACTCTTAGAATTGAGAACCTGAAGGACGTCTGTTTGGTATGTGTTGCTGGCTTTCAACAGTTTGTGTTGTAATTATTGTGTTTTAAGGAAGTGAAATGAAAGGAAGTTAAATAGTATTTCTTTGTTTTACAATTAATTTCCGTCTAATCGGTTTTTTTTATGAAATCTGTTTCTGATAACAATAGAATAAAGAAAAGATTATGCGTGTTATTACATTCCGATGTAATTTAATTTATAACGTGTTGCGTTTTTAAATCGAATTCTGGTAAGTAATTTTTCGTTGCCAGCTGTGGCTCACTCTGTAGTAATATATCTATGAATTTCGATTTTAAAAGCATTCCTAGTTTTTTTCCCTCTTCAAGAAAAAAAAATGTTAAACAGTAAATTAAAATTGAAATCTAAAACTTTATTTGCAAATTTTTTGCATCATAAAATGCGTATCTTTATTAGATGTTTTGCATTATAAATTTTATACTTTAACATTTTTAAAACATATATTTCTAATTTATAAGTACAATAATACTATTTTTTGGAAGGAAGATAAATAATACAGAACTAAAATGTATATATTTTGTGTTATAATTTTTTTTTCTTTTTTTTTTACAATTTATGAAATATATAACTACATATAAATATGAGAAATGACTGAAGTAAAACATGGTACATAGATATATTGAAATATTTTGCATTACAAATTTGATGATTTACACTTTGCGATACTCAGAAAAAAAGTATACAACTTTTCTGAAGTTTTTCTTTGGAAATTTAGGAGATGTTTCAGATTGGCGCCAGCTACTATCGCCTAAATGTTTTTGTATTGTTTTAAAGAAATTTCTGTGTCAATCTTCGCTATCATGGTTTTTCCTATTTTGTTTAGCACCTTTTATTTTCCATTTTTCGTTAACAACTTGACGTTTTCTGTTTGAAATCACTTTTCCTTTCCTTATTCACGTCTGGTGAGTCTTGAGAAAGGGCTCCTATTTTCGAGTACTTGAAACATGTCTACTTTCGCTACCATTTTCACATTTTTATATCATCAAATATATCTTTCTGATTCAGTTTCTCGAGATTTATTCATTTAATACAATACTATAGTATTTATCATATCTTATTGTTAAAAAAATCCATTTCTATAGTGTTATAAATTTAATTCAAGTGGAGAAAAGATTGTGAGCTAATTAATACCAGAGCCTGACTAAGGCAGGGCGTACGGGGCAGTTGCCCCGGGCCCGCACATCAGAGGGGGCCCCAAATCGAATAGAAAGTTTATTTTACGTTTCCTTCTTTAATAAACTTTTTTTTAAGCAATATATCAGTTCAGTGTAAAATCCGTCAGTTTTATGCTAGCTTCTCCATTAATCTATCGTATGAACACAATCTATATTTCGTAAATCCATGGCTTTTTAGGGCGGCATTCGGCTAAATTTCCGCAATTTACAATGGACAAATTTGACCAATCAAAAGCCTGTATTTTTGCATACAAAAATACAGTATTCAGATTGGCTTAATAGAGCCATCGTAATTGCATAAATTTAGCTGAATTCAGCCCTAATGTCAGCAAGGATAGGAATTTTCCGCAGCTAGATGACAAAGTTAACAAGCAGAAAACTACATTCGGCATGATGGACATAGAATTGTCAGAAATCAATAAAATCGACAGAATATTTCGTCTGACCATTGGAGGTCTTTATAGCTATTTTAGGTTCTAGTCAATTTTCTTGTTATCTGTAATGAGGTGAAAAATTTAAATACCTCCATAAAGTTCGGTGCTTCATTACTGAAGTAGAGAAAGAAGTTTTAGCCCCGGGCCCCAATCAGGCTAAGTCGGGCCCTAAATAATACTTTTTTCTGAGTATCCCAAACTGAAGACTACATAATTAAAGCATAATTTCAGCACTTTCAACTCTACAAAATAAAATATAAAAAAATAATAAACATTTTATTCGCCTCTTTGCAAAAGTATTTAATACCTCAGACTTGTAACTGCACTTCTTAATTTCCCAGAACAACAACTAGGATTATTCCTGAAAGGATTTCCAGTTGTCATCATCGGGACCTGTCTCATAAATATTTCTTATTTTGCCACTGTCCATTCTTTTTTGGCCACCAAAAAATGGTCACGTTTTTCTTTCTTCGACTATCGACATCAGAAGGGGACTTTGTCTTGATGAGAAGAAACAACTGCAGAAGACACGAAATTGTGGTCCATTGTCCCCTTTTCTGTGGAAAGTGTTATTTTATTTATGTTTTGCGACAGGGCTTATACTCGTAATATTGACTGATTAGAAAGAAAACAAAAGGAGAAAGTGAAAGATAATGTGACATTGACCGAAATGTCTTCCACCTTTCGACGAAACAGAAATTGGATTTGTTGTCCGAGTTCGTTAGTCGAAAGGGATTTTTTGGTTTATCCTCTTCTTCCGCCGTTATGTACTTAGAATTCATTCGCTGAGAAGAGACATCTAAAGGTTAGAAAATAATGGATATTTGGTCCTTGACTGTTTATAAGTAATGTAAAAAGCCTATGTAATAAGTTCCTTTATGTCATATTATTCATAGTTATTTGTAGTTATTCTTAGAGTGGAACAGGTTTCCATTTCTGTTGCATGAAATTTTTAAAGGGATATTTTCACGTTGCTGATTTCAAATCTGCAATCGATTTTTTTTCAAAGCAACAGTTTTTTTTTTTTTTAATGTTATTTTCTGTTTTTCGTCGAACTGTACGAGATTAAAAACATATTATTTATAACAGGTAGTCACATAAATGTTGCGACTAACTTCTAAAGGATTTAAGGAACTGTAACGTATTCCAGCAAACATACAGACAAACGAATTTAAAAACAACAACAATTTATTTTAAACAAAACAAAAATAAAAAAAAACACAAATTTTCATTTATGATTCGATAGAAGAGAGGAGAGGATCTCCTTACCTTCTCGATTAAAAATCACTGACTGACTCTTATACACATGCGCAGTAGTGGTTAGGGAGATATTACAGAACCCATGCCTGGATCTTCTCTATTATGAACTGTCTCTTCGTGTTCTCGGGTCATGAAAGAAAAGCGTCCTTTGTCGCATACGCGGCATTTCGGGACTTAAAAGTTATAATGCAATTTTAATTCTGATGATGTCTAGAAGTTTGTCGCAACATTTACGCGAACCCCTGTTATGTGTAACGTTTTAAACTTGCACATTTCGGCGATAAATTTACTAAAAATATCATTTTAAAAAAACCATAGCTTTAGGGTCAAAACTAATTTTTGATTTGAAATTCCCACACCTGAATGAGGCAAAACCAAGTATTTTATTTTATTTTATAAACGTCGTAGAACAGCCGTCCCAATTTAGGGTTAACCTCGACAATGTTCAACTCCGTAGCCTTTTAGTTTTGAACCCAATCCAGAAGACAAGGAAACTCCTAGATCAAGAATTGGAAAAATTTGAATTCGCGGAGGACTTTTTGGTGGAACTGACCCGAATTTGCGTAACATGGAGAGGAAAACCTCCCACGGTTAGCCTGATAGCAAAGGTACTTTAACCTATGATCCATCTACCACTGAAATTTTTTTACTTCAGCCCTGTGATCAGTACGAGCCGGGTGCAGCATTCGTATCGATCAGCCATCGCTCGGATTCGAATCCGGTTCACCTAATTGGGACCGCGAGAGCTCTATCTCCTGAGCCACCACGGCTCACTATAAAATATTTGTATAAATACAGCAAAAAAATTGTGCCCCAGTCTTATCCCACTCTTAAAACCTTAACCCCTTACCACCAAACCATGCGTTTTCCGCCATTTTAGAGGACGCTTTGCTTCGAAAGAAAATGGCAAATTTGGTTTCTTTTCTATTTGTATTTTAAAAATTTTTTAAAATTGGTGAAAAAATTTATTTTTTCGTATTTAGATCTTTATTAAATACTTTAATACAAATATATTTAATACTTGGTAGAAATGTTTGTTGTGTAATAAAAAAGTTGCAATAAAAAAAGTGTTACTCTATTCAAAATCGTCATTCAGTGATTTAATATATAATTTTTATACTTCACAAAAATTTGTAAAGTGCTCTCAAAACTTACTCAAGTTCATAATTTTAAAATTTGTTAAAAAATAACTTTCTTCACATTTAAATCGTCAGTAAATGGTTTAATATAAATATAATCAATACTTTATTGAAACTTGTGTTTTAAATTTAACTGAGATATTGACATTTAAGTCTCCAAAAATACTGTTAAAATGATTTCTACAAATTATTGCAAAAGAAATTATGTTACAAAGGTTTTCTTTTCTTTTCATGCCATCTTCTAATAATTTATTATTGTTATTTAAAACAAAAAACAAAAAAAAAAAAAGAATCCACTCCACAGAAATGTGTAAACCGTATTCAATAATAAATGTATGACACCTTTTTCAAATTAATCTCAATAAAGTTATCAATTGCATTATTTTTCATTCATCAAGCCACAGATTAGAAAATGAGTGTTATTTTTAAAGAAAGACTTTTATCCCGCGGGCTTGTAATAATAACCAATCAAATAATAGATAACTGTGGGATGTATTTATGACAAATAGATCGTTTATCTATAGATGAAAGTTCTATTTAAATCTCCTTCATCCTTGCTTCTTGTTATTGATGTCACTAAAAAAGGTAATCGAACTTGAGAAAGTGACACTTTCATTACAGGATATGAGTTGGCGTGAGAGTAACCGTTGCCATGGCTACCATTTTGATATATTGCTGCCACCTTTTCTTTTTAATCTTATCGAATGTACAATTATTTAAGACTTTCCAATGAGATTGACCTATTTTATTTCTTGTCGAACGCTAAAACTGTTGAACGGACTTGATAATTAAGTGAGTTTTAAATCGATTGCTTATTTTTTCCCCTTGAAAAAGATTTTAAAAAAAACTTTTAAAAAGCTCGATATCAATATGAGTTTTAGAATGTTAATGATGGAGTCCATAATTTAAATGTGATCTCTAATTCTCTATTTTTCTTTAAATATTTATTTTATTCTTTGAAGTTTTAAATTAAATTAAAAAATAGTCAAAAAATGAATTTTTTTTTTTTTAAATTTCTGTTTAAGTTTCTAGCTTTTAAAAAAATTATACAGTTTTAATTCATTTATTTCATGAATCCAAAATAAAACTTTTTAAGAAATCTCTGATTTTTTTTTTTTTTTTTTTTTTAAATATTTAAATTTGACAGCATTTAGAACATGAAATAAAGAAATTTAATTATAAATAAGAACATTTTCACATGGATAGATTAAACAAAACTCTTTTTAAAAATCACTTTATTCAATTTCATTCGATTTAACTACATGTTATTTTATTCTTTTTTCTTTTTTTTTTCCTAAAGGTATTGTGTTTTGGTTTTAATATAGCAACAGAACCTAGCTATCCTAAATGCTATAGCAGAGCAAATAGATCATTTCGAGTTGCCCGTGGTTTACGTTTTTAACCAGACAACGTCATAGTCTCAATTTAACATTTTATTTTATTTTACAGCGGGTGTTAAAAATCCGATCTAATTCTAAGTTTACGACTCCGTAGCCTTATAATTTTGAGCCCAACTTAAAAGACAAGAGAACTCAAGGATCAAGCATTGATACAAACTGGCCTTCGTGTAGTACGTTTTGATGAAACTAACTCGCATTTGCGTTACATCGAGAGGAAAAGCACGAAAACCTCCTACGGTTAGTCCGACAGCAAAAGGATTCTAACCCATGATTCGTCTACCACTGAGGATATTTTACATCAGCACTGTGGTCGGTGCGAGCCAAATGCAGAATTCGTGTCAATAAGCCACCGCAGGATTCGATCCTGCTTCACCTCATTGAGGGGCGGACGCTTTATACCCTGAGCCATTGCGGATCTGATTTAAACATGTCTCATTATTATTTTTAAAGCATCATATAATCAATATCTGGCTTATAAAAATTATGTAATAATCTATAATGCAAAAAATAATTGATCACCCAGTTAATGCCTGCCAATGGCTTGAGTATTTAATTTTTACATTCAGAATCTTAGGTACGTGTGAGATTTGACCTTATCAATGCACAACCTGAAAAAAAAAAGAAAAATATTTGATGAATTGTCATATCGTGACTTGAAACAATCCATATCGTGCATACCTTTTTGCAGGAATGTCTAGTCTGCATTCTTTAGTAAAACACATTATTCCAAATAGGATATTTTACCCTCCCAGACTTACCGTTTAAGCGAATTTAACATAGTATAAAAAGATAACTTCTACATAACATTGGAATGTAGACCATTTTTAGTTGTCTGCAATAATTAGCTATATAAAGTAGTGGTGCTGAAATTTTTCGGAATGAACAATAAAATTTGTGGATTTCGAAAAGTTTTGCGAAGATTTTGCTTTTGTCCCTTATTTATTGTACTCTTTTAAGCTGTATTCCATAATAGTGTATTTAAATTTCCCAAATATTTTTTACATGGTTATAAAAAATACTTAAAAACATGGTGACAGGCAGACATGTTAGTACTCTTACTGTCAGACTACTACCATATTTTTGACTATTTTTCTTATATTTTCCAAACCGGAAATTTAGTTCGGCCATTGAATTCAACTTACCCTTTGACTCAGAAATTTCATTAAACATATTTTTCATACTTTTTTCATTATTTTATATTAATTTAAGTCAAAATAAGGGGAATATATTATGTTCAGCATCTTGATAATGTATGGTTATGAAATACTGCATAGAACACCGGTATCTTTTTTTTCTTTTTTTTTCTGCGTTTAAGGTAAAATTTTTCAAACACGGCTCTCTTCCGAGCAATAATTTTTCAATTTTAGCATCTTTTGCGAATCGAAGTGCAACAGTGATTTATCAGAGAAATTTCCTTCAGTGAAATTCACAAAATCAATTATTGATAAAATTTTGAATATTGATGAAAAAAAAATTTTTTTTTTTTTTATATTTTAGTACAAATATAGTTATGGTAATCTGACAGATTTTTTTAGCAACTATTTGACTGTTTTTTTTTTTTTTTAAATATTTTTTTTTAAATTATTATTATTGGACTGTGTGTCCCATCTGTGTATCAAAGGGTTAAAAATGAACAATAAATCAGTGACAAAATTGTTTTTAAACACATATGTAGTTTTCGTAATATATTAAAATATACTTATTGTTTTGTTCTGCAAATGACAATTACCCGTTTATATTTTATGTGTGTATTTATGTTGCATATATTGTATTAAAAATCTCACACATAACTGTTCACCCATCAATCTATTAAATAATAACTTGTAAAAAGATTTAGATAATCATTTTCACTAATCTAAGACTATAATGATAAGAAATTAAATGTACTAAAAAAACTTTTTCAATCTTTTTTTTTTACTTTGGTAGGACTTATACCAGTAATGCTAATACTGACCTTATTCTATGTACCTTTTCTCGGCATCTAACCAAGATATTGCTTCAATTTTTTTTTAACAGAATATTCACATATGCATGTTTACACTGTAATAACTGTTAGCACATATCTTTGTCAGAAACTTTTTTTTTTAAAAATCATGAACTGAAAACTTTTAATTTTTTAGAAAGTCCAATTATTTTTGAGTAAAGATTTTTTTATCTCAAAAAGTATTCCTGTTAACCCTAGAACATTATCACAGCATACAACTAATCTAATCTCAATCCCCTCAAAATTAAAAGCGATATCATTAGTAGTTTCTTAGCAAAGGTAGAATGAAAAAGGGCAGTTTTAGCATTATTGATATTTGTCCTATCGACTGCCTTATTAAAAGTCATTTTTTATTTCAAAACCTTTTGAGATTCTGTAATGTTTGACCCAATAAACAATTCATGTTATTTTACGGCATTCGAATGCAACACGTCTAATTTATTCAGGTGTTTTTATACTAGTCGACCTTTATCTATTATTATGTTATTTAGAATATGTTAGAGACTAATATTTTCTAGGTTTCAATTGTCTTCATTTGCATAAACTATTACGAAAGTGTCTAAATAAAACGTAACACAATCAACCCCACAATTCAACTAATAATTTAAAACAGTAAATTGTTACACCGTTTTACCAGCTCTTTTACAATAATTCGAATGCTGAATCTCAGCTGACCACGAAACACACGAAAGATATGTATCAATTCGGCATCTGACCTAATTCTACATAATTTGTTTATGCATCTGCATTAGAGGCGAGTAAAAGATCGTAGAAATGATAATTTAGACCGAACCATTGGTTTGGTACTGACACCTATATTACATCAATAGAACAATCAAATATTCATAATTTGGCAATGACCGTAACAAATACGCCTTTTATTTACTTTTTAATATTCTGTCGCATGAGGAAAAGATCATTTAGGGAAAATATTTTTAAAGGTTTTGATTGCTCTGCCTTGAACTTAAGAGTGGTCAAGATTAATTGTAATTTAATTCAGTGACAAAAAAAAGTTTCCTTGGTTTTGGTTTTATCAAGTTTTTTTTCGATAAATTTCGTATAACTTGGATTCATTATTAATTTTTAAGCATCTTGTCTTCTAATGTTAAAACCTAACAAAATCTGCATCTATAATTTATAAAAAAAAAAAAAAAAATTAGTTTTAAAATTTAGAACATTTTACGATGCATCCTTGTAGAATAATTTTTAAATTAAAGAAAAAGTCTTTCAATGCTGAATATTACACTTTAAATCGAAAAGAATGCCATGTTTTGAGAAAACGATTTTACAAACGATTTTCATAATCATTTTCTAAATTTCAATTTTAAAAGCATTGGGTTGTTAAATTAAGTGATATAATATCAAAGAGTTTTTAAAATTTATTCAAATCGTTTATGTTTTAGACATAGTGTCCCTAATGTTAAAATATACTGAAATAATTATTAATGCATGAAAGAAAAACTTTCAAATTTCACATAAATAATTCTTTGTTAATTATTAAAAATTTTTGATTTAAAAATGAAAACTGTTTGATTTAAAATTTAAAAATCTATGATTATTGTATGACTTTTAAGAAAGATAAAAAAAATCTTAATATGCAAAAAATGGCATTCATTTTAAACTGAAATAGAAACACCATGTGCTAAGATAACGGTTCTATAAATAAATCGGTCTATGCGCTTTCCATCTGCTTACTACTATTCAAAATTATTTTAAAAATACAGGCTACAATAATTATTCACTTGCTATTTTCAATGATTATCAAACATTATTGCGAATTATCACAAATAATCGCTGATAAAAACAGAAATTATAAAATTGAAAAATAGTGAGAAGTAAAAGAGAATAGATTTTTTATTTCTAAAAACAAAATCGCACGAAAATCAAGGAATGAAAGTAATAAAATTATTCAAAAAAGCGACATCTCTAAAAAGTATTTGATTTAAATAAAATATACATAATATATAGCATGATTTATATAATTCTTTCTTAAACAGCGCCAAGTATAAAAATGAAACAAAAACATTGAATGCATTCTCTTTTTGATGCTTTTTTTAGTTATAGTTTTTAAAATTAAAATATAAAGATCTAAATTATTTCGCTGATATCAATTGACATGTTCCAAGTAGAAACATTTCTTTCTTCTTCGGTATTTTTATTTAATCTTTTAAAATACTATACAAAAGAAAACTAGTTCTATAAAATTATTAGCTTTAAATATAAGAATAACAATTTATTTATGTGTGTAAAGCTTCGTTCGTGCAAACTAAAAATGCTTTTTACTATTAATCATTAATACATCTTTGAATTTTTTAAAAATAAAATCCTGCTTGACGACTTTATAATAAATGCTTAAAAACTGGATGTTTAATCTCCAAATTTCTTTTCAAAAGTGATTCAAGGCGAACTTCATTTTAAAACGTTCCTCTTACGGAAAAAAAGACCATTGATTTATCTCCATCAACTATTATTTAAGCAAATAAAATATTACTTTGGAATTAGTTAAGCATATTCAGTTTATGTAATATTTAGTTGTTTTTAACTTAAAAATCGTTTGGCGTATCTTTCTTTTTTCTCATAGCGTGATAAACTGAAGTATCGTCTGCCGACTGTTATATAGGTCGGGTCGTTCTGAAATTGTGTCATTGACACATAGGGGTAGGGCAAGCTGTTCAGAAAAAGTTCCATCATCAAGTTTCGTAACGATTTCGCTTCATTGGAGTGCTAATAAAATCGAATGAATATAAGAATTTTAATTGTTTTATTTAACAAAGGGAAATATTTAAAAAAAATGTACGTCTAATTGGTCTTATGTTTGTGAAAGTTATCAGTGATTTAAAATTATAACTCTTTCTTGTTTTTATGATTATTTTTTTAAAATTCAGTTTCAAATTCGTTACTTGTTCGCATTTAATTAATTAAGTTTATATTTGGTGAAATTAAGTTTTAAATTTTACTACTTAAATTAGACCCTTGTTTCTATAACTTATGAGTTTGTGATTCCAAATTAATTTTTCATTTAATAAATGCACCTATATACTTAAATCTATTTCCAAACATTTCAGTGAAAACGTCGCCAAGTCAAGGAATTAAAAAATGCTTGAAAAATATTTAACAATTCAAAAAATTTATAATAATTTAATAATTAAGAAAAAATTCTTTGGCATAGATAAAAATGTCTGTCAAAGTAGCTTTTTTTATTTTTTTAACAGAATCTAAATAAAAAAAAAAATTACATTTTAATTTGCTTTAAAGCTAAAAATGTAAAATTTTCTCTGATTAATTTGCTTAACATATAAATAATTCTTCGAAATTAAGATAAAAATGCTATACGTCACGATAATGTATTAGTTTTTACTTAAAATGTTTATAACTAAATTGCTCTACAGAGATATATTGTAGATATTTGCGTTTTTATTTTTGTTATTCTTAACTGTAGACTCTATCATTCTACCTTAAAAAGGAGCAAGATTTTCAACTTTTTTTTTCGTGCAATAAGATATTTGATATATTTATAATTATATCTGTTGTCTACTGTCTAGACGAAAAAATATATAATATACCAATCTTAAAAAATATGTTAGGAAAAGTGAAACTTGGTGCTCAACATTTAAATTTTTTTTTGTTTTAATTCTTTCAAATTTAAATTTTAATTTATTAACACAATCACCATTTTAAAAGTCATGTTATACATTTATGAAAAATTAGGCCGTTTTGTGAAAACATAATTTTTTTAATTGCACAAAATATTTTTTTTTTCTTTGCATTGATTCTTAATTTTTCCAAATGAATTGTTTTTTTCTTTTAATTTTTCATTTAAAAAGATTTTTTAGGTATATTAAATGTTAATTTTTTTTAGGTAGATCAAAATTGTAATTTTTTTTTAGGTACATCTAATATTTTCAGAAAAAAATTTTTTTGTTGGTAAAATTTTTTTTTATTTTTAAATTATATTTTCGAAAAAAATTTTTTATAAAATTAATTTAAAATTTTTTTAGATACATATTGCTTTTCAATTTCTTGAAAAAAAATTGCAGCTCTCGAAAGTATATTCATTGTACCCCACTCTCTCTAACATGAAGTTAGTATAATTTAATAAGTTGATATATAATTTAATAAATTGATATATAATTTTAAAGAAATGCTAAAAATACCTTTATTTTGTTCGAAGTATAAATCTATATAATTTTTTTTTTAAAAAATTGCTAATTTATCATAATTTTTGCATTTTAAAAAGCATTTACGTTTCATATTGAGGCTATTCTAGTTATTTTAATTTATTCTCTCTGTAGCATTTTTAACTATATTTAACTTTTTTCATTTCATTAACCTTAAAACCCCGCTTAATACCAACCAGATCACCAAATCGTGCTTAAAAACTGGATTTATTTACGACAACTCTTCAAAGAATTTTAATTTATTCTACAACATTTACCTTTCATTCGAAATCACGTTTTAATAGAAAATATAAAGTTCTTTAAATAAGAGGACACGTAACAGAGCAGGAAAAGTGCTCTCTCAGCATTTCTTACCTACTTTAAAAGAGATGACGATTTAGAAAAATGTAGAGAGAAAAAAAAACACCCTAAAGGCTGTAGAATAACGCTTGAATAAATACACCTTAAAAATGAAAACGAGAAAACACTTCCCTGTCAATTTCATTTTTTTTTTACTTTCGTAAGATTCACTGCTGTTGGCGATGAGGATATGTTACGCCAAATTGGAACAATCATGTCCAGAGTATTAAAGTAACATTCATTTGCAAAAGTAGAAAAGAAAACTACCCGAAAAAGTCTTTTTTTAAAAAAAGTAGCCAAGACGGCTAAACAACAGATGATTGACAAAGGAGGCAAAATTAAATCGAGAAGTTGAGGAAAATATTCTAATTTTGTTTTTATAACGATACGAAAAATCTTGAAGTAGGAAGTACTTGTTTATGTTACATTTAAATTTGACTTGTGTAAAAACCTTTTATTGGAATTAATATTTTATTTATTTAAAAAGTTTCACCTAATTTAACATTAGATGCGGTAAAATCTTCTACGTGCGTAATATATTCGATATTTTATACTTCGTTCATTGCAAACTATAAATTGAATTCACTACTTTCTAAATTTGATATTTTTAATTAATGCAGTATAGTATATTATTTTGCTATTTTGCACTATAAATTTGATATTCTACATTTGGTTTAATGTTATCTTTAATTTCTGTACATATTTGCACTATAAATTTAATATATTTCATTTGGTGCAATGTTATCTTTAATTTCGTTACATATTTGCACTATAAATTTGATACTTTAAACTTCATGCAGTAAAATTTTTTACGTGCTTAATATATTAGGCATTTTACACTTCGTTCTTTGCAAACTATAAATTAAATTCATTGCATCCTAAACTTGATATTTTTAATTGATGCAGTATACTATATTATTCTATATTCGAAAGTTTGAACCCCTTAATGTTAATTTTACTTTTTACGTATTTTGCTATATCTCGATAACTTTTAAGAGGATTAAAAAAATTTTGCATACAATTATAAACTTCTTTTATCCAAAATTAATTCCATGCAAAAATTAAATTTTAGTAAGTATTTATTATTTCATTTAAGAATGGTAGAAAAATTTTGAATCGTAAGCTATAAATTTTTTTTATCATGTTAAAGAATGTAATTTTTTATAGAAAAGTACAAAATTTTAGCAAAATCGGTCGAAAAGATCCTGATATATAGAATTTTAAGTATCTGACCTTTTCGAAATTCAGTTTCTCAAGAACTATTTGACCCATTTAGCTATATGAAAATATATTCTTTAAAATGATGCAAAACATTTTATGCCTTATAATTCAATTTTTTTAGACCATTATTAATAATAATGATAAATTTTTACTAAAAATTATTTTTTGCATGGAATTATCTTTGGACAAACGAGTTTTATAATTATGTGTAAAAAAATTTCAATTCGCTTAAAATGTTCTCGAGATTTAGCGGAATACACTAAAAGCAAAATTAACATTAAGGGGTCCAAATTTCGAACAGCACCCCTGCCCACACTATTAGAACCATATTTCGCAGATTGCCATTACTCTCTGTATTTTGGGGGTCAGTAATCCGAATCCGTCGAAAAAAAGGTATGTTTATGCAGAGTAAAAAACGTTTTTGTGTCTGATTTCGTAGCTTTAAACTATCGTCTGCATTAATTAATTAGCATATTTGAAATCACCCCCTCTAACCTTTAAGATTGAATCCTAGAACATGAAGATCGGACCTTTAAATCAAAAGTTATTCAGAGTGTTTCGTTTTTTATTTTGCGCAGTGTACGTTCTCAGTTTTGAGCATTCTCTGCTTTAATGCAAAACATTAATTAGCATAAAACAAAATTATTGCTTCAAACGGATTTAAATCAACGGAATGGTCAATCATCCTATATTTTCTAATAAAAGAAAAAAATAATGATTCTTTTTTCCAAAATCAATTAAAATTACTATAACAAAACCCCAACCAACCAATCAAAACACCAGCAATTACACGTGATATTATTTATTCAACATTAAGGTGAATACTATCACTTTTTTATGATTATTATAAAAGTTTCACAAATAATCCTCCTTCGAAATGGAGTGTATTTAGAAATGAATATTCATCCGCTAACACGTTACCTAAATTAAACCTAACACATTTTCCTTTCATAGTCTGTTGATGTTAATAGAATACGAAACATATAACGTTCTTTAGTTTAACTTGTTTGCCCAACCATATAAGAGCCTTATTTTAGTTTCAGTTCTCCATTTTTTAACGGATCGGTGCAGAATGTTCGAACTTTTTCCGGTGTTGGCTACTTTTAAGACCGCCCGTCTCTTATAAACTGCTTAAAAAATAAGCGTGACCCTTTTTTTTGCCAAGTGGAGAGTTCAACTGTCTTCCTCTTTCACTTGACCCGAACACACGTGGAGAAAAAGTTATATATATATATATATATATATATATATATATATATATATATATATATATATATATATATATATATATATATATATATATATATATATATATATATATATATTATTATTATTATTATTAATTTAAGTATTTTTTTCCCCAAGCTTATCATTATTTCATCAGCAAATTGAAAACGTAAATGAAGTGTAATAAAAAAAATTTAGAAACGAACAAAAATTTTGAAATAGAAATAATTCGTGTGCGTTTTATTTAGGCTTTATTACGTAGCACTAAGCATATCCCAACCTTATTTGGCTACCGTCATAAATTAACCTCTTTGTTTCACTATTTTTAATTAAAATTTGTGAATTTATGAGTGCTGCTAATTTTTTGAGATTTATTAGAACTTCTATATGAATTGGAGAAAATAAAAAGCATTTTCTTTAGAATTATCTTTAATGTAGTAGCTTCCAAATTTGCTGACACGGGTCCATTACCTTTATAAAGTAAGATAATTATATTTCATTCATATATTTCCTTCTTATAATGCAATCAAATCTCAAAGTCACTTTTAATGTTTTCGTCATTAGTACAAAAGCGAAACTAATTACCTTATCAATGCTCTACTAAATTCAATTTTTGCAACTAATGTTTTAATCAGAGAGCCATTTTGTTTCAATTTCACGCTCATCCGATTAAATGGACGGTATCATGTCTAAAATTTATACCATCTTTGCCTGTATCCATTTCTCTGCACGCCCCAGTGGTAGCCATATCCATGAATGGATATTTCAAAATTCTCAGGAAGTTGGAACTTCTTATTGCGGAAGTGCTCCAGTAACCGTGTCGCCTAATAAAATATTCGAAATACAGAAGCTTAATTATTCGATTATATGCCATGGGTGGTCACCTCTGACTGTTAGGTCTGAACTCTTGAACATCAGAAGTTCCAAAGGGTCCTTGAGAAATTTAAATCGAATCTAATGTTTAGACATGGTATGTGTTTCCTTCACAAAAATCGAAGGATTTCTGTGAACTTTTACGGAATCACGAACGATTTTTTCTGCTTGGATTAAGGTTAGGAGACTAACTGGGGAGGATCGACCTCGGCTTTAGATTAAACATTCGAATCCTATGAACAATTTTGCAATCCTAAGTATCTCTAGATATTAATTTGAAAAGCAAAGTGCTATTTTAGAAGCCTGTCTTTTATTCCTAAATACCTACAAAGTTTTATGTCGTAAAACTAATTGTTTTAAAGCTTTTAAAAAGCTAACTTTTGGTTAATAATCTTTTTTACTAATTTTCACGTTCTTGGGATTGTTGCATTCTTTTTTTCTCAAATTTTTTTTAATGCTTTTATTTTAAAATGTTTTTTTTTTATATCTTATCGAAGAATTTTTAAGCGATTTCACTACAAATTTTAAGTTTAACCTTCTTTTTTTCTATATTATTTTTCTCTTTTTCTTTTCTTTCTTTTTTCCTCTAAAGTACGACAACTCTTTTAGAATAGAATTTATAGTGCAAAGTATTCTAATAAATGTTTACATTGCACCTAGTAACAAATATCAAATTTTTAGTACAAAGTTTTCAAATTGAAGTTTGCATTGCAGTAAGTGTAAAATTTCAAACTTATTTTGAAAAGTATTCAAATTATAGTTTATTTGTAACAAATTTAAAGTATTGAAGTATTTAAACTAAAGATTATACTGCAACAAGTATCAAAGTTACGACTCAAAGTATTCAAATTAAAGTTAACATTTCTCCAAATGTAAAGCATCGAAATTTCAGCTCAAAACATTGAAACTAAAGTTTACATTATTCTAAGTGCAAAGCATCAAAGTTACAGCGCCAAGTTTTCAAATTAAAATGCACAATTTACCAAACGTAAAGTGTCAAAATTAATTGAAGTTCGCATTGCTTTAAGTGTTAAGTATCGAATATGCAAATTATTAAAATTAAAGTTGTACCAAGTTTAAAACTTATCAAGTTATAGTTTCATGTACCGAATATATGATATTTAAAGTCGAGTTGCTAATCACCCTTTAGTATTTATTGTATTGCAACTGTGTCGTTCAACTATTTATCAATTGCTTAAGTTCCGGTTGTGTCTAATGACATATTAGCATTAGAAATAAATTATTTTTTCTTTTCAAACAATGCGTTACTAGTGTCATCCCACTCTGCCATTTGTAAACTTTTAAGGTCATGGTAAGGTGTCAAACAAAAGAAGGTGTTAGAAAACTTAAACACGAGGGAGTAAGTTATAAATTGAGGCGTTACAGATCGTTACTTAGTAAACAATTCTGGTAGAAATTGACTACTACTTTTAAATTCATTTGTTGCTTTCCTTTTAGGCTCAATGCAAACAGTTATACCATTACCAAAGTAAAAAAAAAAAAAAAATTTAAAAGACACATAGAACAACTTAATTACAGCTCTTAAAAGGTACATAGAATAACTTAAATACAGTTCGTTATCTAGTAACTAATTCTGGTACAAGTTACCTAGTAGCTAATTCTGGTATAAAAATAAAACATAGCTCGTTACCTAGTTAGTAATTCTGGTATAAGTTACCTAGTGTCTAATTCTGGTATAAAAATTAACTACAGTTCGTTACCTAGTTACTAATTACATTTTTCATGAGTTGTTTTTGCCTCCAATAACGCCAATTTTGGCGACGATTGAAAATCGTGAGATGACAACGATATATTTACTATCTATTAGTACAAGAAAGTTTAAGTTTGTTGTCTAGCTTGTTCTTAACCGACAACAGAACAAATAGAAGTTAACTGTTACGAAAGGTCTGGCCCTTGAAATTCGGTGCAATGTTAGTTGAATTCGAATACCTTGCATGTAAATTGGCCCTTTTGCGCTTGGTGGAATCTAAGTTAAATTTCAATACTTAATACCAGAGTTTCTTAAACTGTGGGTCCCGTCTCCAATTGGAGTCGCGGGACCTTCAGCACTATTCTTCAAACATTTTGGCAATTTTGATATTTATTTAAAGTATCATAATAATTTTATAATTACCAAATAAATTTTACACAATGTGTATGAAACTAGATAAGGAGAAGACAATATTACTGTAAATGATCAAAATGGGTGGTTGTTGACTTCAACCGGTAAATGTTGACAATATCATAGTCGCTTTGGTAAATGTCCGAAATATATACTAGGTCTAGTGAAATGCCATTGCCCGGTATGCCCTGCATTAATGTTTTTTAAGGTCAAGTGCCACTGCTCAAAATGCATTTTACCGGTACTCCGAACACTGATGTTTCTCCTAATCTATCCTCAGCAGATGTTACAATATCGAATAAATATATATCAATAATATAAATAAATATCGAATAAATCGAATAAATATATATAAATAAATATATAATAATATCAACGAATAAACTAATATCAAATCGGATATAACAAATATTTCGGACATTCACTAAAACTACTATGTGATTGTTGCCATTCACCGGTGAAAGTCAACATTCTCTTGATTTCTGTCATACACGGTAACAACAATAGAAACAAAGTAAAAGCGAAAACGTTTCGACTTTATATTTTTAAGTTTGCTATTTCATTAAAACTTTGACCAAAACTTTCACATTTGTTTATATTTTTGATTAGAAATTAAAGCCTTAAAATTGCAATAGTATATATTGCAGTACAAGTGAAGAAAATATTTCTCTCACGTGTTAGTCGGATTTTCTTATAGGTTACTGAAAATTTTTTGAAACTATTTATATCCGTTCTCGAATAACTGATCCAATATTTTCGGGTTTACGACTACTAACAATCGACTTCGTAGCCTTGCAATTTTGATCATAATCCAAAAGATAAGGGAACTCCGAGATCAAGTATTGGGAGAAATTTGCCATTCGAGGAGGAATTTTTGACGAAACGATAAATAGAGTGGAAAACCACGGAAACCTTCCACTGTTAGCCTGACGGTGGGGGACTCTAACCTATGGTCCTTCTACCACTGAGGATATTTTACGCCTGCACTGTGGTCGGTACAAACCGGATGCGGAATTCGTATCTACTAGCCATCGCTGAGATTCAAATCCGATTCACCTCTCATTGGAAGGCGAAAGCTCTATCCCCTGAGTCATCACGGCTTTTTTTTTTTTTTTTTTTTTTAACTATTATGAGATCGCCACACACACCAAAGAGTTTTAAGAAATTCTTCTTTAGACCATAATTTTGCTACTAAATTTGACTCTTTACTAAAATTTGACTTTTCGCGCTATAACTTTAAGAATGATAGTGTTTCACATGCTGTGATGATAAATAAAATGTATCTTTGGTCTTAGCTTCACGTGGAAATTATTTCATTTTAAAATTAAACATATTCATCTTATATTGGCACTAATTTTTATTGTGCAATAAACACTTTTTAATGTGAACTAAATTTTAAATTTATTTAACACAGAAGTTTGTTTATTGAATTATTTAAAAAACATAGAATAATTTTGTTTCTTACTATATATAAAAATCTAATAATGGCGTCGCACTTTTCCATTGTTGTCCGTGCATTTTTATTGGCCGGAAAATCACGTGGTAGGATTCAGTTTTTTCTCATTCATTTCCATATTGTTTTAATTGTCATCAGCATAAAATTAATACAAGTCATAAAGGTATTATTTTTCTATGAATATTTTTATATCCCTAATTTAAAGTTATTTTCCTGTACTGCAATTATTACGCTTTTAATTCAAGAGTTTAAAACTAGGAGAATTGCTGTTTTTTTATTATTGTAATGAAATTCTACGCTAATTTTGAGATAAAGTTATTTAGAAAGGTGGTCTTATCTAATTAACCGTCTTACAATTATTATTTTTGAGCAAATAGCATTAATAAACAGTTATAAATTACAGTTAAAGAGATCTGTTTAATGATTTAGAGCTTAACGATCAGCTTCATGCACTATAAGATGCAAGCAAAAATAGTATTTAATATTTCCGCTAGTTTGGTAAGCGGAAATATTAAATTAGGTTTGTAAACTCATCAAATTTGTTTGAACAATATAATATTATAACAATATAAATTTTATTTTAAAAAATGATTACTTGGAAAAATTACTTCTGTTCACCAATAGATCTAAATAATTATTATACAAATAGATAATAATATTTCGACGTTGGAAGTGGATGCACAAGCGCAATTCCTTTTAGTACATATACGTTAAGTGAATAATTTTAACTTAAGTAGAAAAACTGTTTCCTGCCAAGAAACAACGATTAGTGAGAAGCAATCATCGGGGTTGGTGATCGGCAGCGAACAGGGGGCTTAGCTCCCTAGTGTTATATATTTATTGTATTAGGACAAATTAAATATTTTTTTTTTCAAACTAAATATCATTTCCGGCTTCATACCTAAATATACCGTCAGAAAGAAAAACCAAAAACCTCTTACAATTGATAATTATTTCAACTTGTGTTCATTCACAATGGCTTCAACAGTTTCATGATTGCAAAAAACTTTTTTTTTCACTTCATTGATTAGTCTTCCTTTTTTTTCCCTGCTGTCTTATCTATTGTTCATTTTCTTTCAATTTTCCTGGTGAGTCATCGGCTGTTAACAATTGTCGGTGATTTAAAAATATTACATTAATTCCAACTAACGCAAATTAATGATTCAACTGAATTTGTTAGTCATTTCACCTTGAAATGTATTGCAATGGATTCGATAAATTGTTGGAATTAATTCTTAGAGTTATTGTTAGTTACTCCCAATAATTTGCTAATTGTTTTGCATGCTTAAAATTATCAGAAGATTAGAAATATCATTTAAATTAGCATTTGTAACTAATAATCAAGTTAGAATTCATCTTTTTTTTTTAAATGAATTATATGCTAAATTTCGTAGTAACATTTTCGGGCACTTACAGTGGCGCTCACGTACTTAAGGACATGTCTTTATGAAAAGTAAAATCCAAAATTTAGTGTTCACGCATAAGTTTATTGAATTGATAATTATGTATTGGAACAAATAACTTATTTTTAATATATTTTCACTATGAAAATCATTTATCTAACTGTTATACTTAAATTATGTAACATTTTAGAAAAAATATGCATTCCGCATACTTAAGGACAAGAAAATAAATATTTCTTAACCGTTAATAAAATTAATAACAATGTAAAAAATGTTACAAAAAATAAAGATTTGGAGCTAGTATTTAGTCGGTAAGTCTTTTGCGGCAATTACTGCTTCACATCTACGAGGCATCGAATCCACTAATCTTTGACATCGCTCAGGAGGTATAGCTGCCCAGCCTTCTTGGACACATTTCCATAAATCACCTAAATTTTTTGGTTTTTGCTGTTTCACATATTTATCCAAATCTATCTACAGCATCTCGATCGGGTTGAGATCTGGTGATTGGGAAGGCCACTGCAAAACCTCAATAATTTTCTTGCTTGACAAGAAGGCCTTCGCAGTTTTGCTCGTGTGCTTTGGATCATTATCGGTTTGCATGATTGGTTTTCTTGGGCGAAGTTTCCTGTAATAAGGCTTAAAAACAGTATTGATAATGTCCACATACACATGCTGATCCATGATGCCTTCGACTTTGTGAATTGGACCACATCCTGAACGTGTCATGGCACCCCACACCATCACCGAGCCCCCTCCACCTTTTATAGTTGATTTTGGACACCGTACATTAAATTCTTCACCGACTCGACGCTTCACATAACTTTTGCCATCTGAGCCCATTCTGTTGAACTTCGATTCGTCTGTAAATATAACTCGATTCCAGTCAGCTGATGTCCAGTTTCGGTGTCTTTTTGCAAAAGCTAATCGAGCTGCTATGTTCTTCTTTGACATCAACGGTTTTTTCCTACATACGCGACCCATAAGCCGAAACTCATTTAAACGCCGTATGATGATATTATTGCTTCCCTGCTTGCCTGTTAATTCAGCGAATTCTTTTCTGATGTCCGGGGCGGTTTTGTGACGATCTGCTTCAAAAATTCGATGAATAATTCGATCTTCTCGTTCGGTAGTTTTGCGAGGACGTGGTTCTCGGGATGCTTTTTCAATAATTTTGGTCACTTGAATAGATTTCAATGCTTGGAAAACTGCTGTTTTTGATAATTTTAACCGCCTACCAATCTCTCTAATGCTTAAACCTTCTTTTCTCAGAGTATCTATTCGACATCTCTGTTCATTGCTAACATTTTTACCTTTACTCATAATAATGTTGAAATTTGTACTAAAAAAAGGAAAAAAATATATTAATATAATTTTTTAAAGCATCAAACAAAGATAATGTAGTAAATTACACTTACATTGATTGATAAATTGATTGTAATCATTCAATAATTCATGATTAAACAAACTGTCCTTAAGTATAAGAAACTTAACAAAATATATTTTTTAATTAAACTTTTATGAAACACTTGTGAACACGAATGAATTATTTGAGGATTGAAGTTCAACTAAGGTAGAATTCGTCATTATAGATATCTTGATCAAAACATACATAATATTCATCCAATATAATGACGCATTTATTTTGAAAACTGAAAACATAGTCCTTAAGTATGTGAGCGCCACTGTATGTAATTTTAAATGGTGTAAAATGAACAAATGCAATTATTTTTCTTTTAAACAGATTCCCAACTGGAGTTTCAAAATCTTTAACTCTTCCAGAAAATCATTTTTTCCAATGCCTTTCTGTGCATGTCTCAAAAACTATTAATCAGATTTCCATTTTTTATGTCATTTAATCGATTTCTCTCACTAAGAGTCAAGATTTTTTATGTTGCCTACATTTTTCATAACTTATTATTCATTTTCATTGCACTTTTCCATCTTTTTTTATTGAACAAAGTAAACAATCAAATATTATACACGCTATAAATAAAAACAAAACTAGGGGATCCACCCCTTACGAAGTATTCGTAATTCATATTGTATTCGTGTACATTCAGTATTCATATTGTATTTATAAAAAATACAAAAAAAAGTTATTAAAGTTTCATATCATTTTATCTACATACATTTTATGCCACAATTTACATTTCGAAAAAAGAAATTATCGGGACATTGTTATTTAAAAATATGATACAATGTATAACTTAAAAATATGATATGAATATTTTTTAATAAAAATTATCCATTTTTTTCATATTCGTATATTAATTGATAGAAAAAAAACTTTTATTGAATTAGGCCATTTTGAATTAAAGTAAATATATTAAGTCGGACCCCATTAGATTAATATAATTTTCTTAAGAGATATAAAATACAAGTCTTTTTGGATGATCAATTTGGCGTTTTTGCATTAACTGTAATTTCGAATGTGTATGATTAAAATGGGTAAGTTAAAGTCTTTACTAACTATTATGATTTCCAAAATTATTAATTAAGGATCGGTAAAAAAAAAATTATTTTCACGCCTTAACGCTTTTTAGATCAATTTCGAACGCACAGTTGACCTCAATGTAGAACAAAATTCGCATTAAAAATTGCGTGTCAATTTGCAACATCTTAATCAAGTACAATGCAACAACAAAATCGCGATTTCTAAAAAAAGAACCATATGATTATAAGATCATTTTTTTTTTCCTAATTGATTCCAATCGTTAAGACACCATATTTTGTAGAAGTAGCAATTATGACTGTCAACTATTATGATTGTGATGTATTTAATTCTCTGCAAAACTATAGAGCGTGTGAAGACAATCAACTTAAATTGATATTTTTCTGGGACACTTTGAAAAGAAAAAACTAATAGATTAGGACCATAAACTTCCATCTGTCCTCAAATTATGAATGATTCTTTTTTCTTTTTTTGGAACTCTTATTTTGTTTTGCCATGCTTCTTTAATCGACGTCGTAAACCGTTGTAAAAAGAGAAAGATGTATGCTCTAAATTTTAATAAATAAGAACTTTTATTTTACAGTTTTTATCAAAATTTATGTATATGCATTATTTCTGTTAAAAATATTATAAAAAGTTCTTGTACTGTTCAAAATAGTATTAGTAAATATTATATTAATATTTTTCTCTTTTTATTATAGGTAAGTCAATATCAATAATGCACTTCATACTGTAAATTCCCGCAGGTATGTTTTTTTGTATGCTTTCCTTGGCCTACTATAAAGCTACACAGATTGTGTTCCAGTTTAGAAACATTCTTATTTCTAGTGAATCTTATAAACGACGTTTTTTTTCTTCCTAAGTAGCGGTCGAAAAATAATCAAATCAATTTTTTGTGAGAAAAAGAACGATAAAAATTCTTCAATCGGGAAAAAATCAAAGTTAGCCAGTGAAATAATCAATTTTAAACTTTTTTAGTGCAAAACGTTCATTTTTTTTTATTTTAGTGGATCGTATTGTATTTATTAATTATTCTTTTAAAAAAGAATGCAATTTTTTTTGACAAATAAAAATTGCAATAATTACATAAATTACCATATTTACATACACTAACAAAAATACGTTTTTGTTAGTGTATGTTTACAATGAAGGCAAAACATAATCTGTTGCATACATACAGTGTGCGAAAAATGAATAAAATAAAATAAACACCCTGAATAACTTTTGTTCTAATGATCCATTTCACGTACTAGGTCTCTATCTTAATGGTTCGAGGGTGTGATCTGAAATATGCTAAATAATTAGGACACACAATATTTTTTAAGTTAAAAAATCCGACTCAAAAATATACTTAATAAACAAACCTTTTGTTCGGCCGATTATGATTTCTAATACCCAAATTATAGGGGATATCTGCAAACTTGGAAATAGGGTTCCGACATTTTGGTCTGTAGAATGCTCGAAAATTCGGACTCCTGAATTTAAATTTTTGCATATATCGCCATGTACCTCGATTTTAAGCGAATTGAAAAATTTTTACACACAATTTTAGAATTCGTTTATCCAAAGATAATTCTATGCACAAAAAACTTTTTAATAATTTTAAGTATTTTATTTAATAATAGTTGAAAAATCTTTGAATTGTAAGGTACGCAAACTCTTACATAATTTTAAAGAATGCAGTAATTTTTTATGGCACGATACAAAATTTGAAGAGATCAGTTGAATAGCTACTGAAAAATCTAAAGCTGACTCATTAAATAACTTACTTTCTCCGAATTTGATTTCTCAGGAACTATTTGTCCGATTTCGTTCGTTCTTTCTTAGCCAAACTATTGGGACCATATTTCTCAGATTCTACCCCCTAAATATTGGGAATCACAAATCTTAAACCGTCGAAAAAAGGTATATTTATTCGAAGATAGTACGTTTTGTGACTGATTTCGTAATATTAAATATCATCTGCATTAGTTAATTAGCATATTTGATTGAGTTCTAGTACGTAAAAATCTGATCTTTAGATCAAAAGTTAATTTTGATGCTTCGTTTTTTTTTTATCGCCCTTTACATTATTACCAAATGTTCATGATGTTTTACTTTAAGAAATATAGACATTGATAAAAAAAATTTATATTATTTTGACGATTATTATCATTATTAACGATAATTATTGATTTATTATAATTATCGATTTATAATAATCGTTAATTATAATTAACGATTATTGACGATAATTATTTTACAAAAAAAAACCCCAGGAAGAAACAAGAAATCTTATCGATTTTCAAACCGTTGGTGATAGAATTTTGAAAAAAATCGCGTTTTAGTTTTGAACATATTAGAGCACGGTAAATTTACGAAATTGAAAAAGCTGTCATGAAAATATACTAAATACGTACCCGATAAAATAAAAATCACGAAACGTAATATCTTATTACAAATATCACTAAATACTCAACTGAGTATATTCTTTACTGTCTTGTGTTCAATTTTTTTAAAGTTTGCATATTTAAAAAATCTAAATGTAAAATTTAAAAACTACAGTTTTTATTGGTAATTTGTTAGACGTTTCTTCTCAAAATATTTAACGAATTATTCAGATCTTCTATATTTTTTATAAACGTATTGTGACGCATCCGATGACGTTCTTGTGACGTTATCCTTTGAAAAATTTACTCAGTGGTTGAAGAGTCTATTAAAAGTTGTTGAATTACGACATTTGTCATCTATTCTGGATGATTTATTTTGTTGTAAAATTACGACATTTTTCATCTATATTTAGATGAACCTTTATAAACTGTAGTTAAAGCTAAACTTTCAATGAAGTGTACGCGCTTGCAAATTATTTTAAATATTGATATTACTTACAAACTACAAACATGTTGGTTTGTTTTTACTAACTCTTACATAAGTTGTTTCGTTTTGTAAACTTTTAAGTGAATTGTTAGTTTGTGTGAGATATTTTATTTCATTTTATAAACGGAGTTGAACAGCTGACCTACGACTATAAATATTCAGTTCCATAGCCTTGTAATTTTGAACGCTACCTAGAAGACGAAAGGAACTACTGGATTAAGTATTTAGACAAACTAGCCTTCGTCGAAAACTTTTTGATGGAACTATCCCGTATTTACGTTACATTTATTTTGCTTACATTTACAATTATTCTACATTTATTATTCTTACTATCCGTATTTGTGTTACATGAATTGGAGAATCACGAGAAAACCTTCCACGTTTAGCCCGACGCAAGGGGATTGTATCCATGATCCTTCTATCATTGAGGATATTTTACGTTAGCACTGTGGTCGGTGCGATCCAGGAAAAAAATCCGTATCCAGCCACAGCAGGAATTCGAACCTGCATCACCTCATTGGAAGGTGTAAGCATTTAAAATAATTGTTAGTTTTTGAAAACTATTAAAGAAATTGTTAATTTTTTTTAAATGAAGTATACTGCTTTTGCTCTAATCGATTTTTGAAACATTAGAAAGTGATAACCAATATATCTTTAAGATATTAGCTATCGCTTTATATACGAAGTCTTAATGACAAACCTTAATATAACGCTAAGGAAGTAATTTTTAAATCTTTACCGCAAAACCTCGTCAGGATGGCACGCAAACAGATGCCTTCTAACAATCAGATCCCTTTTAAATAAGAATTTCCCTTTTAAAAGGTAAACCACAATCTGTTAATTTAATATTTCCGGGAATTCTTAATCCTTTTTCGTTATTATCATTTTTTATACGTTACTCCCCCACTAAACCACAATTGTTATCTTTTTACGGAAGACTTTTTTTTCCTTTTAGACTACTTATTTTCTGTAATCCTCCATTCAATGAGTGAAAATAGCCCCGATAGCGGTTACTTCTTTTTCTTTTTCTTTAACCACTTCGCACCATGCTGTCTAGTAGTAGTACGCTTATCTAATCCATGATGTGATAATTACTTTAAAATAAATAGAAGATAAAGTAAAATTTTCTTTCTCTTTTCGATAATTTAAAGTAGATTATGATTGTTAAGATTTTTTTGTTGATGATTTTTTTTTCTTCTTCTATTTTGAGCATTAGTCGAAGAAAAATATTTTCATTTGCTTAAAATTCTTGTGTTTCATTTAACTATAAAAAAATAGTAATCTAAGAAATTGAAATTTGGTAAAAACTAAATAACTAAACTTTCGTTAAATATAGACTCACATCTCTGTCAAAGTTTTCCGTACCGTGTTGTTTGGTGCGGCGTGTCCTTTTTTGGATTTTGTGCGACTGAACCCTGCATTCAATTCAATTCAATTCTGCCAAGTTTTCCAAAGTCAGGATGTTAGCGTACTCATTTATCTTTAAAACGTCTAATTTTGTAACTTAACAATATTTTATTCGTACAATAAAACCTCTCCTGAGCGACCACTCTCTGTTCCACAGTAAAATGGTCGTTAATGGAGGTTAGTCGCTCTTAGAGGTTACCTCCATTCACTTTAAAATGTTATCGAAGGTTTTTCGCATACGATCTTATTATAGTCAAATTCATTTTCTTGGTACGGAAAGTTCACTTGATGTACCACCCATAAGCTAAAGGTAAAACAACGTATTTGTGAAAAATTAAATACAAAACATACAGATGTTGGACAAAATAATGGAAACATACTATCATATCTTTCTCAAAAAATATTTAAGAGAATCTGTTTATAAATTTATAATTGTTTAGCTCCTGCTATTTCTCATACATATAAATTAAGTTTAGACCTTTTTAAGGTTTGAGGGATCGACCATAAATTACAAACGGAAAAAAAATGCTTCTAACAACCTATACCAAAAAAATGTAATAATAAATTTGTGATAAAATGCAAAAATTACTCAAAAATTTCTTTAAAATTTGAAACAAATTTGTTAAAAATTTCGCAAAATATTAATATTTAAATTACTTTCTTAGTTTTGTAGTAAATCGTATTTGGCAACTAATAAAAAAAGACCCATTTGAATAGCTTAAAAATTTAATAAGTTTCAAGCAATTTTGTAAATAGTTTTCTTATTTTTTTAAAAGAAAGCTCAAAATGATAAGGGATTTTCCACAAATATCGTTTTTTACTGTTAAACAAGATTTATTATCAAATGATAATACCCTTCTAATGATGGTCCGGGCAATCGCGCGTCCGGGCAACAAAGTGTGATGGTATAAGGTTAAGGGAATAAAACATGCGAAAGAAAAGATACTTTTATGGGGGATGATCCCCAACAATGACGATGCCATTTTTAATAAATCTTGTTAAATAGTACAAAATAAAATTTGTGGAAAACCCCTTAACTATTTTGAGCTTTCTTTTTAAAAGTAAAAAAACTACTTATAAAATTTCTTGAAACTTTTTAAATTTATACTCAAATCGAACTTATTTTATAAATGGCCAAATACAATTCTCTACAATCTTAAGAAGAAAAAAATTTTTGCGCATGCGCAATATAAAAGAACTAATTTAATTACTCATGTCTTGTGGATAACAAATCTTTCTCAAATTTCAAAGCAATAATTTTGTTATCAATTTTAAATTGATAAAAAGTATTGTTTAATATTATTGAATACTTTCAAAGTTATAGCAAAAAAACATCAGACGAAAAAATTATTTTTTCATAAAAAATGTCCATATCTCCATAAATATTTATGCTAGGTTAACGAAATTTTATGCAATTATCGCATATAATAACCAAAATAATAGTTATGAGTTACAAATTTACTACTACAATTTTTTGACATGGTGTTCTGAAAAACATTTTTCCGTTTGTAATTTATTGTCGGTCCCTCAATCCCCAAAAGGGTTTAAACTCCATTGATATGTATGAGAAACACGATCTAAACACTTCTAAATTTATAAAGTTTTTTTTTAAGTATTTTTTGAGAAATATGTATTAGTATCGATTCCAATATTTTATACAATATGATAATTAGGCACATTTTCAAAATTTGCCTGATTCTTTATGTATCTTTTATCAAAACAAAATTCTGGAAGCATGTAAAGCATCTCTCTAGAAACAATATTTACGGACAGTTTGAGGTAAAAATATCATAAAAGGAAGTGTGGCTTGTCACTGTATACCCCTTCAATTCAATGTTTCTTCAATTCTTAAAAATGTTTTAAACAATCGTGTTTTAAAAGAACGGGCACAATTAGAATGTTCAAAATTCCCGATTTGCTTCTGCGAATTAATTAAATATTTTTATTTATTTATTTACTTTCAAGGTCATATTTTCACACCTGAGAAAAAACCTATAGCCGGTTCGATTTGCTGGAAGTGTTTTCGATCGCTTTACTTAAAGGGTTGAACTTTCGAAAATCACATTGTAATTAAGCAAGTATTGGAATAAATTTGAAGGTCGTTTCGTTTAAACGTGTTCTAGGAAATTGGCTGTGCAGGATATTATGCAACCTTTAGTTGAAGTTTTTGGTTATTCTTTCTTCTTTTTACGGTTTTCATTAAAATGAGGGATCAAATGTGAATACATTTCTTGGAAAGTTATGTTAAATCCCCGGTTAAGCAATATTTAATAAAGAGGAGTTAACG
This sequence comes from Parasteatoda lunata, assembly GCA_949128135.1. Taxonomy (NCBI): domain Eukaryota; kingdom Metazoa; phylum Arthropoda; class Arachnida; order Araneae; family Theridiidae; genus Parasteatoda; species Parasteatoda lunata. Next base: position 102,667,801 of record OX421975.1, read on the forward strand.
TATGAAAAGAAAAAAAAAAAAAAACTGTAAATACAAAGGGATGAGAATTGTTGCGCTATTATTAACGCTTTGTTAACAGAGATAACTCAAATTGGATGCATAAAAAACGTTAGTGCGCTGATAGTGTTTAAATTATTTTTTTAAAAGCTTTTTTTTTAAGCTGGGACTGGAATATGCATAAAACTGAAACATTAAAAATGTTTTCAATCAGATAATTACTATTCGGCAATGACAAGGTTATTCGAAATAAAATAGCGAAATTGCATAAAATTCGAAGGTTTCATAAAAACTTAGCGAAATATAGTTTTAACAGTTTGCACACGCATGAAATACAACACATTGAAATTTTGAAAACCCAACAATCGAACTTAGGAATAAGAACTCACAAAACTAACTTTTTTCCTGCAAATGCTGATATCTAATTAATTATTCGCAATTTAATCATTTACGACTTAAACATCTGCGCTATAGGAAGTGTTTAGTAGTTTTAATGTTCACCTGGAATGATTAAAAGGATTGTAGACCTCTAAAAAGGGGGATAAAATAAAAATATCAATTTCGAAGAATACTCTGCTAGCTGATTATTTCACTTCAATCTTATTTCGAAACTCAAGTTTTCGTATTTTTAGTTAGTTTTTTTTTTCGTAATTAATTTTGAGTATTAGAGATTTAAATGCTTATTTTAAATACTGTTCGTCTCTCCCCAAAATTGTTTTCTTTTCCTGCCTCTCCGAATGGTCCGTTCACCTCTCTGATCAACAGTAGGACGAATTATAAAACGATAAACAAAAAAAAAACTAGATAATAAAGATAATAATGTGGATTGATATTTATTCCGTGCGCACAAATTTAAAGTGTTTAAATTAGAAATCTTTAAAGGTTTAGTTTCTAATATTCGCTTGTGATTTATATTTTAACTATTTTTAAACTGAATCGTAAAAACGGCTTATTTGAGATACAATGTGTGAAATATGCTTTAAGACGGCTAAAATGTTAGCATTTTTTTCTACATTTTCCACATGATACTGCTAATTTTACTTATGATACATGATACTGCTAATTTAATTTTAATACTGCTAATTTTAATTAAGGAAATTAAGAAGAAAATCTCAGAAAGAAAGATAGAAAAAAAAAAAAGAAAAAAGAAAGTTTTTTTTTTTTCGTTGCAGGTGGCAGATCCAAAGAAAAGAACCTTTGAGGAAAATTTAAATAATCTCAATATTAATTTACATACATTATTAATTGAATCTCTAACGCTAAAATAAAATAACAAAAATAAATCCATGAAGTCAGATTGTATACTGCCTTGGAAAAAATCTACATAAGCGACAAACAAAATTGAGACTTTTATATAATTGACATTTCTGTGTTCTGTAACTACTTATTACGGAAAAAATATTTTAAACAAATTTTTTTATCAGTTTTTTGAAATGCTATTTTAGCGATCATATCATTAGGAACAGAGAGAAAATAGTTATTATGCCACATTTCTCGAAATCTATAGTGAAGCACTTGCATTACATTAAGGCTGTCGAGCCAACACCTCCTAGAAGAAGGAAAACCTCAGCACGGATAAATTTAGTAGTCCGATATGACTAAATTATCTGCGCAGTTGATGAAAAATAAGAAAGATGTCATTACGTTCGGGATACTAAGCTGCGCAATGGTTGAAAATACGAAATATGTCATTACGTTTGGACTACTAAAGGATATTTATGGTAACCCGTGCTGAGGCCTACTCTTTCTAGGAGGTGTTAGTAGAGCTCACTATGAGTGGATTTCGTGGTTTTCTTCATTATGAAACTCTAATGTGGATTTACGTTAATGTAGTATTCTAGTAATATAGTTACGTAATGTTACTAGTAATTAGTTATTGTAGTTTAACATAATCTTTTGGGAAGTAAGTTTCACATAATGCATATTTTAGGAATTCCCTTGTCTTCTGTGGGGGGTTAAAAATGACAAAATTTTGCAACCGCAATATTTTAAAAAATTAATAACTCTAAAACTAATTCAAAATTTGAAGAAGAAAAAAACAGTAAAATGTGACTGTCGTAAATCATATATCTTTTGCTAATAGTTTTCGCTCTGCCAAATTATGCAGCGAAAAAAATCTTTAACCTAGACATGAAATTACTAATGTCTACACTGTTATTTTAGAACGTTGCTCAAACATTTCTTTATAGTTTTCCCTTTATACAGATTTGAATCGCTCATTTTATAATCGATTCTATCAGGGATACATTAAATCATGAAACAAGTGGTGAATTCAATGAACTTATGACCCCTCAGCAAAAAATGATGTTAACGCTGTTTTTCAAAGCTCTGTCGCCAAGGGCAATTTTTAAAAAAAAGCCATAGTTTAAGTACCTTACACTTAAAGCAGTGCGATGATTTTAAACTATAAATATAATCTTTCCGTGAAGAAATATCTGGGCTTTGGAACAAATAAATAATATTAAGATTTTAAAAGTTAGTAAACTTCTTAAAGACCGCCAATTTGGCGACATTTTTGCTCCTAAATGAAAATTATCAAAATCACTTTCTTATCCTCAGTATTTGCAAATTTTTATGAGCACAAGTAATGCAGCATTGGAGTAAGTTTTAAATAGTAAGTTTGGAGTAGTGCATATATTAAAAAATTAGACCACAAGCGCTTTTTATTTTCACAAAACTGTGGCTTTTCTCCTCCGTATTGACGCTTTGCACCATTTTCAAAGTAAGCGTAGACAGCGCTGGCTTTCGATAAGCTCAATTTGACCTAACAGTTGCAAACTCACAGCAGTTATAAAAATAACATATTATTCGCAAAAAAGCATCATTTCATATGACGACGGAGTTTTCGAAGAACAGCCTTAAATAGTATTTCCTCGTTACTCAGATTTTTCAGAAAGCGTAAACACGTTTGTTCGGCGGAGAAGCAAACTTAACGCAATGCAGGAAAAAAAAAGGCGTTCTTGCCCGTAGAGGAGTTGTGAATGATCTCGCTGTATAACACTGAATTTAATAATATAAATAAATAAAATAAATGAAGCATCATTTAAAAAAATACTAATTATTAATATTTTCAATTGCCAAGATTAGCAAAATCGGTTGAAAGCTATTATTTTTTTTATGTAAACATCTTCTCGCCATGCTTTTTCGAAAATGGACATTTTTACAAACTGTTCCTTCGTAATGTTTTCAGATGGGTACTTTTTTTCACTTTTCCTTAATTCCCACTAGGTAATACCACAATAGACGAAAACATCCTGTTGTCTACATCAGGGTTCTAATTTATAAAAGTGATAGTAAAAATACAATAATATTTATAAAAACTTCCTGTTTCAAGGTACCCATATTAATGTTGAGAAACTTAACATCTTAAAAATTCAATGCAGATGAATTGCCTTTAAAAAATATGTACCGGTGGTCACAAATGTGTTAAAACATCGGCGTATTTACTTATGAATTAAAATTTTAGAATTATTGTGTTTAAAATTCTAATTTCAGAACTATTTATCTTACTAACTTTCTAGAACTTTATTAAATTTATACAATATTTATGAATGAAAATTTTAGAATTATTGATTTAAAATTTTAATTTTTCTTATTTCATAATTTAATACTTATTTAAGAACAATTGCTTGCTATTATCTCATTTGCTTGCGAGAAAACTTATTAAATTTATAAAATAAGTATCAATGGAAAATTCAAAATTAGTGCATATTCTAATTTTCCTGAAATGAGTTTTCTGTTAACTAGTTCTTCCGTTGTATACTCATTTTAGGACTTTTTCTTATTTGCTTATTAGCATATTATTAAATTAAAATATAAGAAAATGTCTTGATCAAAAATTTAGAACTATAGGTAGAAATAAAATTTCTATCTAAAAGTTTTTTTGATTAAATACTTACATCAGAACTATTATTTTACCTTATTTGCTTGCTAGAACACTAATAAAATTTATTGAATGATTATTAATAATGAATGTAAAATTAGTGCATTTAAAATTCTAATTTTTTGAAATAAGTTTTTTGTTAAAAAGAAGCCCTGTCATGTAGTTTTTTTTTTTCTTTCTTCTTTTTCTTTTTTTTTTTTTTTTTTTTTCTCTAAAGAAGCTTTTGAGATGGCTTTATTATATAATATCTGTTGTTACTTTCCTTTTGTTTTATGAGCATTTATTTATCCTGACATTTACTAAGATATATTATTAAACCGAAAAAAACACTTTTATTTCTTCATTTCATGATGTACTAATAGAGCACGTGATAGTCGTGATATCGTCAAACCACGACACTGTTTTGGGGCGGGACTTAGCATTCAAATGAGGAAAAACGCCAGCACGCGCGAGGTAGAAGAAAATGAAAAACAAAAAAAGAAAGAAAGCCGTGACTTGTAGTTTCCGAACTTCTCTTTGCGTCGAATATTGCGCCAAAACTTCATTTCGAGTTCTACCAGACACTACTAACTCGAGAGCTAGTTCCACCTGATAGATTTGTGTGACCTATCTATCATGGTTTCCTCGTGAAAAAAGAACTGCAACTAGTTATTGGAAGTTCAGAGAGAAGGAAAATAAGAAGTTGTATTCTGGCATCAGTGAAGCCTCGTCAGATGTTTCAGCTGGCCGTAGTCGCGGATTGTTGTCATTCTGAGTCAGTGTGTGTTTGTTTTCATCTGGATATTATTGCATGTCGTTGAATTTGTGCACTATGCTAGTGTGTCAAAAATAAATGTGAATAATCGTGCGTTTTGTTTTATGTGTGCCAAACGATAATTTTAGAATTTTTATTTCCAACAGTAATTCGATTCTGATTTTTGTTTGATTTAGAAGACTCAAACCTGCGATCTATCTGTATTTGGAATTTTTTGAAAAGCTTTTTCTGTAATTTTTATTGAGAAAAGTGACGATATATTGCACAGTTTTATGTGAGAAAAAACTGAAGAATTTTTTTACTTATTAAATGCAAACGATCAGCATAAAAAGTTGAGAAAATGATATTTTATTTAGTTGTCATTTAGTAGCTCAACTTATCTCTCCAAAAACAGTTCCGCTACTTCTATTTATTTTAGCTTAAAAAGAATTACGATACGCCGTGACGATTGATTGAGCTTTCATATGTGTTTGACTTAGAGATATGAAGGAAAACTTCAGATAAAAAGTGTTTGTGAAGTGAAAACAGAAGATTTCTTCTAAAAAGGTTTAGTTTAGAAGGAAAAGGAGACTAAAACCCGGAAAAAGTTCGAAATAGAGTAATATCCTTTTGCTATACAAATTTACTTTGATATGAAACCTCTTACGTACTATAAACAATGAGTAGAACCAAATGTGATTCTACGTCAGGTTCATGGTTTGGCGAGGATTACCGCAATAGCTCTCAGTTCCGTTCGAAGCAAATGCCATCCGCTGTAGATATTGACTCTAGCTGTATTTGGGATAGAAGCAAGGTGGATTCTGTTGATTCAACCCAACCGTCATCTAAACTCAACAAATACAGCCTTGTCATTGTTCTTCCATCAAATGTTGGCGAACTCAAAGAAAACGATTCCTCTTGCACCCAAAACAATGTTTTAGCCCAAACCGATTCTGGTGTTGGGTCGATGTCACCTTCACCGCCGAAGACACCGACTCCTGATTATGATTCACTTGAAGACGATGTGGATTGTAACGTCCAGGCGGTCACTCCCCCAGTGGTGGCAGTAAAGAAAGTCCATTTTTCAATTACTGATGATTTGGAATCGTCCAGCTCGTCCCAAAAATCATCGAAATCTTCTTGGAGGGACTTGTTGGTGACTGACGCTCCCGTGGATTGTTATCAAGATAACTTAGCGCTGTGTTATCGGCAAGAATGGGTAAACGGAGAGGCAAAAACAAAGTCAAAAAGTGTTTCGAAACATCACTTGTCGACGACACTTCTTCACGACTTGGATAAGATTTCTTCGCGATCTAGATCTGAAATTAAGAGACGCAGTGGTACAAAACTTGTGCGAAGAACAAGCTCTTTGGATCGATTTGTTTGGTTGCGATACCACCAGAAATGTGAGAATAGAACTCCGTTGTTCTGCGATCCTGATCCTTTGAGGGAACCTATATATGTTATGACTAAAAAAAGTCATGGAAAGTCTCAAAAGCATCACAAGAAGTCTGAAAGGTAAGTTAAAGATTTCAAATATCACTGTTTCCATATTATTTTCAAGTTAAATTTGTTTCCTGCTTCGTTTTGAGTTATTTATCTTACATATAGACAGACCAATATAAAATTTTATGTGTTGATCTTCAACCGTGTGACGTAGAATTTTTATTAAAAACATTTTTAAAACTTTTTTTAATTATTTTGTATACATTTTGGTCAAATTAAGTGAAAAAAATATATTTAGCATTTTAATAATTTATAATTTTAAAATTCTGCATGAAACACCGGCGTCTTTTTCTGCGTTAAATATAAAATCTTCCAAACACGGTTCGCCTCCAAACAATAATCATTCAAATTTATTATTTGCAGTTATTTAAATTTAAGAGAAACAGTTATTCATCATTCAAAAAAAAATTTTCATTTTCAAAGTCAGTTATTAATAGTTTTTTTTTTTTTTTTTACAAATTTTAAGTAAATTTTAAAATACAAATAGAAAAGGAACCAAATTTGCCATTTTCTTTCGAAGCAAAGCGTTTTCAAAAATGGCGGAAAACGCGTGGTTTGGCGGTAAGGGGTTAAGGTTTTAAGCTACGAATAAGACTGGGGCTTTTTTTTTTTTGCTGTATTTATACAAATATTTGATATTGAGCCGTGGTGGCTCAGGAGATAGAGCTCTCGCGTCCCAATTAGGTGAACCGGATTCGAATCCGAGGGATGGCTGGTCGATCCGAATGCTGCACCTGGCTCGTACTGATCACAGGGCTGAAGTAAAAATTTTCAGTGATAAATGGATCATAGGTTAAAGTACCTTTGCTATCAGGCTAATCGTGGGAGGGTTTCCTCTCCATGTTAGGCAAATTCGGGTGAGTTCCACCAAAAAGTCCTCCCCGAAGGCAAATTTTTCCAATTCTTGATCTTGGAGTTCCCTTGTCTTCTGAATTGGGTTCAAAATTACAAGGCTGTAGAGTTGAAAAGTTTTAAGAAGCTCCTTATTTGAAAAGGTTTATGCTTATTTTACGAATTTCCAAACGGAGGACTGAATTTCAGCAATTTTAAAATTTTGATGAAATTTTACTTATTTTTATGTAAAAGACGCATTTATAAAGTTCTTTATTTCAGCTAAAATAAAAAACCTGTTTTTATGTACCTCAGAGATCTTTTTCCTTCTAGCTTTAGCGTCAGACTAAGTTTATAACACTGTTTCACCTTAAGTAATTAATTCGTTGAAATTTGGCAAATTCAAAAAATGTCACAGTATAGTCAATTTTGAATTTGTATTATTAAACTCTCAGTCAATTTCACTGAAGAAGTTTTGTGTTTATTTAAGTAAGCTAGTTTTGATGCTTTTACGAAACTTATAAGATATTGATATTAAAATATATGAAATAATTATTTCCTAAAGCATTTACTTTTTGAAATATAGCCTTTATGTAATTTGGGTTCACTGAAAATAGATCTGTGACTAATTATAAAAGCTGAGAACCAATACACAACACATAAAATTGACACTGATTATTTAAAGCATCATAAAGAAAAATTCTTAAAGACTTTGAAGAAACAATTTGGTTAATTTATTGTTTAAGACTAATTAGCTACTAGTTTAAAACTAATGATTGACCAAGCTGGTTTCCAAAGGCGACTAATTCAGGGTTGTCACTCTACAGCAGTGTTTCCCAAAGTGTGGTACGCGTACCCCCAGGGGTACGGGGACAGTTTAGCTGGGGTACGCGTTCTTATGCGAAATATCTTGCAACAAACGAAAATTCAACAAATTTTATTTAAAAACAAAGCTAACCATGAAAATTTACTATTACGTATTTTTTCTATTGGCTATTTTTTGCAGAGTTAACAGTTAATAATTAGTGGTGTCAATAGCCAGTTGCGATATTTAACTTTTGTCCAATTTTTTTATAGTAAAAAATTATTATAGTAGTCATTTTTTTATTAGTGGTACACAGCGTAACAAAAAATTTAGAAAGGGTACACAAAAGTCATAAGTTTGGGAAACACTGCACAGGGAGAACCTGGAAAATACAGGGAATTTAAATCAATCACCTAAAATAACAGGAAAAATGCAGAAAATTTTGATTTTTCTTTACAAACTGGGTAACAGGGATTTTTATTTTTTTGTCTTTTAAAAAATAGTGACCACTCAAAGCATAATCTATGGGATATTTAACCATGATATTTCAGCTATACTAAATTTCATTACTATAGCATTACTATAGCATTACTATAGCATACTATTTCATTTACTATAGCATTATTTAAGTATGTTTAACTGTTTTTCCAGTAATTAAAACTAATAAATATAGTTAGCACTGCACAGTAATTGTTGTTTCCTCTTAATAATATATACAGGGAAAACACAGGGAATTTTTTTTTCCAGATTTGAGTGGCAACCCTGTAATTACAAAACGAACCTTCAGAATCTGTCTATTTCGTGTTCGAATTTGAAATTTTTTAAAATTAATCAAGCTTTCTGTAAACAATGATGTTAATGCTTTTAGAATAATTATTAGTTTCATGTAAACAAATGTCAGATTAAATCTTTCGTGTTTATTTTGCTGCATTTATCTAATAAACATATCACGTATTCATAAAATCATGCAACGATAAATAATAATTTTAATATAATATGAAGCTATAGATAAATTTATAATATGAAACTTATAGTGATAATTAATTGCTTAAATTACATATTGGAAAAAAAAAAACAAATTGAAAAAAAAATATTGTTTAAAGAATGCTTGGAAAACTGCTTGAAACTATTTTTAAAATGTATGCATCTAATTGAGTTCTTTTGCTCTTTTATAACACAATAAAGTTTATAATTTCCATAATTGTTTCTCAATCTATTTTAAGATATTCTGAAATTATAATAAAATGCATCTATTATTATCACAAATGTATAAAATGCTCTAAAAATATATTAAAATGCCTCAAGCATATAAATAAAATATAATGGATTTAATTTTTTTATGTATTTGCAAATATTATGCTTTAAAATTTATCAATTTTTCATTTATTTTTAATATAAATTTCCATAGCATAATTTACTATCAACTTTTTAAAAAAAATTAAGTTTAAAAATGAAACTTTTTTTTTAAATTTTTGTATCAAAACCTAAAAGATAATTTTTTAATTTGATTATTCAGAATTTGCGGTAAAAATTCCAAAAATTTCCCAAAACAAATGGTATTCCAAATTCCATACTGTCATTTCCAGTAGTTTTTGAGATTTAACTTTTTGTAATTCTTTAAGTTGAAAAAGTGATAAGGAGAAAGAAATAAAACTAAACTTTCTCGCTTTCTAATTTAGATAAACACATAAATTTTTGTTTAACAATTGACAGTAAATCTCAATTTTTTTTCGTGTGTGTGCCGGACCAATTTTTCAAAAACATATATAGTTGATAGAGATTAATTTTTTACGCCCTTCAAATCGTAACTGAGATTACTTATCAACTCTTCATCTACCTTTACGAACCAACCAGTCGGGACCTGCTAGTCTCCACGCTCCACTTTTTCCATATTTCCTCTCTGGGTCAAGTTACGGATTCTCACTGCTAGTTCTTTTTTTTTTCTTCTTTCGGATAAATTTTTTTCTTTTCTTACGACGTTATTTATAAGACTGCCCTTCCTATGGAAGGTCTTCAACCTTGCCTCTGGTTTTTGGCAAGGATGCGGCTGCTCTAAGCCTTTTCCCTTTCGTTTGATGTTTTTGTAAGAGATTGAGTTAGAAACAGGATTTAGGAGTCGAAGGTAATGTTGTAGGAGTCGGAGTTGCACTTTACTCGACTGAAACTCCTGATGGTTAAAAGTTAAGTTTTATCAATGAAAAGAAAAAGAGTTTTGATCTTAAGAAAACTACTTCGACGAGCATTTAAAATTATGTAAACAAAAATATTACTCAAATGAATATTTGTGAGCTATGCGAAGACAGCCCCCGAAAATGAGGAAAATCAAAAATTCAAACTGCATTCGTTTGACCATTTTTTGACCACAAATGACCACCTTTTAATTTTTTTTGACCACCCTTATTTTGTACATAATCCTAAAAATTAATTTCGGGGGCTAACTTCGCATTTTTACGCCAAATAAATAAAAATCCAATTTTTATATTGTATTCGTTTGACCACTTTTTGACCACAAATGACCACCCTTTAATTTTTTTTTGACCACCCTTATTTTGGACATAATCCTAATAATTAAATTCGGGGGCTAACTTCGCATTTTTACGAAAAATAAATAAAAATCCAATTTTTTTATTCTATTCGTTTGACCACTTTTTGACTACAAATGACCACCTTTTAAATTTTTTTGACCACCCATATTTTGGACATAATCCTAAAAATTAAATTCGGGGGCTAACTTCGCATTTTTACGAAAAATGAATAAAAATAAATTTTTTATATTGTATTCGTTTGACCACAAATGACCACCTTTTAATTTTTTTTGACCACCCTTATTTTGGACATAATCCTAAAAATTAAATTCGGGGGCTAACTTCGCATTTTTACGAAAAATAAATAAAAATCCAATTTTTTTATTGTATTCGTTTGACCACTTTTTGACCACAAATGACCACCCTTTAATTTGTTTTGACCACCCTTATTTTGGACATAATCCTAAGAATTAAATTCGGGGGCTAACTTCGCATTAAATAAAAAAATTAATCCACATATTTTGGTCTATACAAATTATGAAGATTAGTCGAATTAATCTTTTTAAATACTGTTCGAAATTTTCCTAAATAGTTGCTTAATGTTGTGCACAGAAAGAAAACAGAGTTTCTTAATAACTAATGATCATTTGATCGGATTTTCAATCTGATCATAAAATCAAAAGATTTCAAGGTGTTCGCTTTCTTTGGGATTCTTAACAATTGAAAATTAATTAAATTGTAAAATACGAAAAAGAAAAATTTTATATTAAATTGTAAATATTAAAATATTTGCCTTTTCTGAAACTTAAATTTCAATGGATCTACTTGGATCAAATCACCGATCTGCTACAGTGGATCAAACTTCGAATTGTTCAATTGTTAAAATAGTAAGAAAATAACTCATGAAAGGAATACCTTTTGAAAAATGTGTTAATACACTATTGGATTTACTTCTATTTTATGTTTTTTAGTGCTTTTAACAATCTGTCTTTATCTCATTTCATTTGTACTTTACATGTGTTCTTACTCATATTAGAGTAATTATTTAATACATTTATTTGGTTACAACACAGTGAAAAAAATACCTTTCTATTTGTAATTGCTAAAATTCTAATAATCATTAAAACCCGATTGTATATATTGGTAAGGTTTGTGCAGTTTGTTTCAAATTGATTTCTCCATTGTTTTGAACATAAATAAAAGCTATGTCAGTTTGAGAATATAATTTAATATAGTGATTAAATATGTGTTTCTATTTTGTATATAATTATTTCTATATTTTACAAATATCAATGTTTTTAAAAATAAAATGCCTAAATGCTAATGAAGAATTCTTAACTATTCTTAGATTTGAGATAGCTAATATAATATAGTGATTAGATATGTGTTTCTATTTATGTTTGTATATAATTATTTCTATATTTAACAAGAATCATTGTTTTTAAAAATAAAATGCCTAAATGCTAAAGAAGATATGTTTACTATATATATATATATATATATATATATATATATATATAAATATATATATATATATATATATATATATATATATATATATATATATATATATATATATATATAACAACCTAATAATTTTTTTAGAAATGTTTTAGATTTACTACATCTTATTAAACTTTTATATTTCTACTTGTAAAAAATTTTAAAATAAAATTGCAGAAATTAAAGATACGATTAATGTGAACAAAAATTATGCATATAGTTTTTAGCATTCCTCGTTTCGCTGGACTATAATCATTGCATTTGAAGTACATAGTAGTTTTGGAATTTCTTTTTAACATTTTTATACTACAAGAAAAAGTTTTTGACCATTACTACGTTTAGATGTCAGCTATAATTAAAATATATTTTATGATGTTGCTAAAAGAAAGACTGAAAAAAAAAATTGTCGAAAAAACTTCAAGATGATAATTTGTAGTCAAATATGGTCAAACGAGTGCAGTTGAAATTTGTTCTTTTCCTGACATTTGGGGGCTAACTTCATGCTTTCCCCCACCCCAGTATTATTTTTGGGATTACGGCTTAAATCAGGGTGTTCAAAAAAATTTAAAAGGTGATCATTTGTGGTAAAAAAAGTGGTCAAACGAATACAATAAAAAAATTGGATTCTTATTTATTTTTCGTAAAAATGCGAAGTTAGCCCCCGAATTTAATTATTAGGATTATGTCCAAAATAAGGGTGGTCAAAACAAATTAAAGGGTGGTCATTTGTGGTCAAACGAATACAATATAAAAATTGGATTTTTATTTATTTGGCGTAAAAATGCGAAGTTAGCCCCCGAATTTTATTTTTAGGATTTTTCGTAAGAATGCGAAGTTAGCCCCCGAATTTAATTTTTAGGATTATGTCCAAAATATGGGTGGTCAAAAAAATTTAAAAGGTGGTCATTTGTGGTCAAAAAGTGGTCAAACGAATACAATATAAAAAATTTATTTTCATTCATTTTTCGTAAAAATGCGAAGTTGGCCCCCGAATATAATTTTTAGGATTACGTCCAAAATAAGGGTGGTCAAAAAAATTTAAAAGGTGGTCATTTGTGGTCAAACGAATACAATATAAAAAATTTATTTTTATTCATTTTTCGTAAAAATGTGAAGTTAGCCCCCAAATTTAATTTTTAGGATTTTTCGTAAAAATGCGAAGTTAGCCCCCGAATTGAATTTTTAGGATTATGTCCAAAATATGGGTGGTCAAAAAAATTTAAAAGGTGGTCATTAGTGATCAAACGAATACAATATAAAAAATTTATTTTTATTCATTTTTCGTAAAAATGCGAAGTTAGCCCCCGAATTTAATTTTTAGGATTTTTCGTAAGAATGCGAAGTTAGCCCCCGAATTTAATTTTTAGGATTATGTCCAAAATATGGGTGGTCAAAAAAATTCTAAAGGTGTTCATTTGTGGTCAAAAAGTGGTCAAACGAATACAATATAAAAAATTTATTTTTATTCATTTTTCGTAAAAATGTGAAGTTAGCCCCCAAATTTAATTTTTAGGATTTTTCGTAAGAGTGCGAAGTTAGCCCCCGAATTTAATTTTTAGGATTATGCCCAAAATATGGGTGGTCAAAAAATTTTAAAGGTGGTCATTTGTGGTCAAAAAGTGGTCAAACGAATACAATATAAAAAATTTATTTTTATTCATTTCTCGTAAAAATGTAAAGTTAGCCCCCAAATTTAATTTTTAGGATTTTTCGTGAAAATGCGAAGTTAGCCCCCGAATTGAATTTTTAGGATTATGTCCAAAATATGGGTGGTCAAAAAAATTTAAAAGGTGGTCATTAGTGGTCAAACGAATACAATATAAAAAATTTATTTTTATTCATTTTTCGTAAAAATGCGAAGTTAGCCCCCGAATTTAATTATTAGGATTATGTCCAAAATAAGGGTGGTCAAAACAAATTAAAGGGTGGTCATTTGTGGTCAAAAAGTGGTCAAACGAATACAATAAAAAAATTGGATTTTTATTTATTTTTCGTAAAAATGCGAAGTTTGCCCCCGAATTTAATTTTTAGGATTATGTCCAAAATAAGGGTGGTCAAAAAAATTTAAAAGGTGGTCATTTGTGGTCAAAAAGTGGTCAAACGAATACAATATAAAAAATTTATTTTTATTCATTTTTCGTAAAAATGCGAAGCTAGCCCCCGAACTTAATTTTTAGGATTATGTCCAAAATATGGGTGGTCAAAAAAATTTTAAAGGTGGTCATTTGTGGTCAAAAAGTGGTCAAACGAATACAATTTAAAAAATTTATTTTTATTCATTTTTCGTAAAAATGCGAAGTTAGCCCCCGAATTTAATTATTAGGATTATGTCCAAAATAAGGGTGGTCAAAACAAATTAAAGGGTGGTCATTTGTGGTCAAAAAGTGGTCAAACGAATACAATATAAAAATTGGATTTTTATTTATTTTTCGTAAAAATGCGAAGTTAGCCCCCGAATTTAATTATTAGGATTATGTCCAAAATAAGGGTGGTCAAAACAAATTAAAGTGTGGTCATTTGTGGTCAAAAAGTGGTCAAACGAATACAATATAAAAATTGGATTTTTATTTATTTGGCGTAAAAATGCGAAGTTAGCCCCCGAATTTTATTTTTAGGATTATTTCCAAAATAAGGGTGGTCAAAAAATTTAAAAGGTGGTCATTTGTGGTCAAAATGTGGTCAAACGAATACAATAAAAAAATTGGATTTTTATTTATTTTTCGTAAAAATGCGTAGTTAGCCAACGAATTTAATTATTAGGATTATGTCCAAAATAAGGGTGGTCAAAACAAATTAAAGGGTGGTCATTTGTGGTCAAACGAATACAATATAAAAAATTTATTTTTATTCATTTTTCGTAAAAATGTGAAGTTAGCCCCCAAATTTAATTTTTAGGATTTTTCGTAAAAATGCGAAGTTAGCCCCCGAATTTAATTTTTAGGATTATGTCCAAAATAAGGGTGGTCAAAAAAATTTAAAAGGTGGTCATTTGTGGTCAAAAAATGGTCAAACGAATGCAGTTTGAATTTTTTATTTTCCTCATTTTCGGGGGCTATCTTCGCATAGCTATATTTGTGACAATTAATTAAATTATAACTTATCGCTATGGCCCGAATTTTGAAGACATTTGGACAATTTTTTTTTTTTTTCAATTAGGGCATTTTAAGTATTTTATTTTCGTTTGGATTCATTAAGTCATTTTTATAACATGCGATGCAAAACAAAAAGAGAATGTTTAGAAGTCAATATATTTTAAATTTTTTTGTTGTTTTAGCATTAGATTAAAAGTTTCATTAATATGGTGCGTATATTGCATTGCTTTGCACATTTTGATATGATTGAAAGCGATTTTAAACAGGAAAACATTGTTTTAATTTAATATTTTTGTTTAACTAATATGTCATTTTTAAGAGCATTTTTAAGGATTTTTTAGGTCATCAAAAAATTCGGGCTCTTGCTCATCATAATCGAACGTTTTTAAGCTTATCTTTGATTGAATTATCGAAAAAGTGAATAAATTCCGAAATTAAATTTATTTGGTTCATGCGAAAAATTAATTTAAAAAAATATGCAAATGAATTTCTATCATTTATATTAGTTTTCTAGTTTCGAAGTATTCCGTTAAGAATATTTTTATATAAATGATTATTATATAGATAATTTATATAAATGCTTATATATATATTATGAGTTCTATTTACTTGCAGCTTATGCGCAATAAATGATACTTATATTTTTTTTTTCTTTTTTTTTATTTTTTTTTTTATTTATTTATTTATTTATTTTTTCTTTTCTGGTTTTTTTGTATTTATTTACTTTGCTGTGTGTATATATATATATATATATATATATATATATATATATATATATATATATATATATATATATATATATATATATATATATATATATATATATATATATATATATATAGTATTGTGCGTTAATATTAATATTATTTTCCAGGAATTCGGTAAAAATTTTAATAAAATATAAGTTTGTTAATACAGTGTGACCATTTCCAGTTCTTAGATCGTTACACATCACTATACACTCGGTACAATACATCACTACACTCTGCATAATACAATCAAAAATTTCCCTTACTTCAAAAATATATAGATAGGACATATCAGTCGACATGTTTTAAGCACTCTGAAATAGGCCGCCATTTTCAAGACTTGTCAGGCATATGAACGAAAGCAAAATTTATTTGAAATATTAAAATATTAAGTTGCCAGCGAAAAATGGAAAAATAAAGGTGAGAAACTAAACTAAAAAAAACCACAGTAGCCGAGAGAAAAAAAAATCATGAAATAATGAACAAGAAAAACGGTCGTGGCAAATCAGGTTAAAATGCATTTCCACGTGTTATGGAGAGGTGGTGAAGAAATGTCGTTAACAAGGAAATCAGCATTTATATGAATGAAAAAAAATTCCTAGTCATCAAGAGGAGCTGATGTGACTAGGGTGGAAATAATTTTGGCATTGTCGAAACTAAATTTATACACAAGATCTTGGACAAGAAAAGGGTGCCTGTTTTTAAGCACTTGAAACATGTCGACTGTTATTTCCTATTTATATCTTTTTGAAATGAATGAAGTTTTTATTCAAATAATATCATACCGAATAAATTTCTTTCGATAATTTATTATCATATTTCTCCTTTATTCATTCTATCCTCTTTTATACTATTTTATAATCTGGCAACGTAGTTACAGAAATATATATTTTAAGTCAAATATATTTTTACTCTATAAGCTTGCTGAATTTCAACTTCTTATCAATTCAATTATTTAATTTCTTTAAACCGTTGATAAATTTCATACAAATGTAGTCATTGTAATTTTCAATTTGCATCAAAAAAAAGTTTGAATTGCGCAATGAAGTTAAATTTATCATTTAAATATATCAGTAAGATATGATATAATATTTATCGATATTTATTGCCTCGTAATATATTTACCCAAAGCACTATCGCCTATTTTAAACTGGTTAAAACAAGCTTTTTATCACTTGTTATGAAATTTTTATAACCAATTTTTCTTTTATTTCTCCGTCTATCAGCAGAGGTTAATCTTTAGTTCGTAAAAACGGTCTTACTCAACTCATTTAAAGCTACTAGTGAACTCGTAAAGTTTATTTCTTGCAGATCTATTTTAGTATTAGATAACACTAGCTGATCACTCAAAGAAAATTCCCTGTGCAAAAAAATTTTTTTTGATTGACCGAGTAAATTGTTTCTTTTATTTTCTGGGAGGAACATCTAAGGGCGCTATTTTAGATGTTTTATTGATTTTATGGAATGTGAAATACAATCGATGTCGAAAAACAAGATTTAAGGTAAGCAAACACTGAAAAAAAATTTTTTATTGTTTTATTTTGACATTAAACGTTGTTAAAAAAACCGTTTGTTTCTTTTCTATATAGGTATGTTTTAAAGTTTCGATCTTTATGTTATGGTTTTAATGGCTTCGTTTAAAAGACTTAAGTTATAAAAATAGATTTCCTATCAACTCTTTAAAGAGGTTCCTTACTTTACTGGCCAGTATCTATCATAGCTTGAAAAATACAAGGTGGTTATTCTAGAATATATCGATATTTCTTCAGGCGAAATTATGCCTGTAACAATTTAGAAATCAGCATTTTCAGAAAAGTTATTTAGTTTTATTGCTGAATTTTGATTTTTTTTAAAAAGATTAATAGATTTTGGGTAACTTACGTTGAAAAAATTGTTTTTCAGCATCTTTCAAATCAGTTTTCATCACTTTATAAATGAAATAAATTTTTAAATTCTAACAACTGACAAATTATAAAATTCGCTATCAAAAATTTCAATTTTATTGTTTCAAATGTTTCATAAAAAATCAGTATAAGTTGTGACAGTTATCACTTGCTGTGATATAGAGCGTTCGCTTCCTAATAAGGTGACCAGAGTTCAAATCCCAGCGGAGGGTGGTTGATACGAATTCCGCTCCCGGCTCGCACTGACCACAGTGCTGTCGTAAAATATCCTCTGTGGTAGATGGATCGTGAGTTAAAATCCCCTTGTTGTTGGGCTAACCGTGGGAGGTTTTCGTAGTTTACCTCTTCATGTAAGTCTTCGGGTTAGTTGCATCAAAAAGTCCTCCACGAAGGCTAGTTTATCCCAATGCGTGTTCCAGAAGTTCTCTTGTCTTCTGGATTGGGATCAAAATTACAAGGCTTCGGAGGTGAACATAGGTAGCTGTAAATTCAGAATTGGAACAGCTGTTCAGCACGGGTAATAAAATTAAATAAAAAAAGTCACATCGCAAATGAGGTTGCGCTCTTTTTTTTTCAATATTTTTGAGCCCCCCTATCTCCTTGTCACAAGCCACAGTAAAATGTCACATGTCATTTGACTCACTTATCGCATTATATCATTTAGCAATGTCAATTGAAAAGCAAAAGTAAAATTTTTGAGAAACAAAGCGCTTGTTAGTTATCATATTTAAAATTTTATGTTTTAACTACGCATTTTTTCATCATATTCATGTGCATAATAACGATCAGACATGTATTTATTTTGAGGGAAAAAAATGTAAAATAAAAAATTTAAAAATATTTAATCCACTAATTTTAAATATTTTTATTTCAACCAAAATTTGATAAAATAAAAAAAATAAAAAAACATTTCTTGTTATCCTCTTCATCTCTCTTGTCACAAACTGCCATAAACAAACTCATGAACCCTCTCTTCAGACTGGGATTCATCATTGTGCATTAAAAGTTCATAAATGAGCAAATTACAAACCCCCTCTCATGTCTAAGTAATACATTTTTACATCCCCCCCTTGCTTTTGCTTTGAGTTTTACTGCAGTAATCTAACTTTATGAGCAAATTCAAATATAAGGTATAACTTGCATAAATAAAAATTTATGTCTTAGTTCATTTTATAAAATTTGTAGTAAAATATTCCTTAAGAATCTTTATTGTTTTCCTTTTGTGTTCAATGCTATTGACCTCTATAACTCTTGGAAGAAATTTTTTCCTTTTCTTTTCTTATGTTTTCCAAATTTCACGCCTAATTTTTTTGTTACATTTTCCACTTTAATCTTTTCTCGTATTCAGCATTTTTTTTTCCCTGCAAATTTCGAGAGTAATTTTTTTTTTTTTTTTTTTTTTG
Organism: Parasteatoda lunata; assembly: GCA_949128135.1. Lineage (NCBI taxonomy): Eukaryota > Metazoa > Arthropoda > Arachnida > Araneae > Theridiidae > Parasteatoda > Parasteatoda lunata. The sequence continues at coordinate 102,686,732 of OX421975.1, forward strand.
TGTTTTTTTTTTTTTATTTCGCTTTTTTTTTAAAAAATGTAACGATTTTCATGCTTGCTCATACTTCTCCTCCGCCTTTTGAAAAATACGCACATCACAACCCTTCTCCCCCTCCGTTAGAAGCTTGCTCAATATTTGATCGGCCCCTAATGTAGATTTTAATGGAACATGAGACTGATTCGGCTTTACTGCGACAAATTCAGTATAGAAATATATTTATATAACTTGACTGTAATACAACTTAATACAAAATCAAATGTTTGTAGAGACTATGATAAAAGAAAATTTTAAAAAAGTAATAAATATATATATATATATATATATATATATATATATATCTGCAAGTGATGACTGCTGACAAAATTAGACGAATTAGTTGTTAAAAAAATTGTTACGTAACTACACTTCTGAAATGTTTTCCTATAATTTTTATGTGGGTCGAGTTGTTACAAAAGAACTGTTATTCTTAGAAACTGAGCAAACTGACCTCTTTTCCATGTCTGGGGTTCTTAATAACCCCTATGCTACTAAATGAAGGTTAAAAGCTCTTAAATGAAAGATAGAAGTAAAGTAATGACATAGCTAAAAGAATCTCGCCAATTCATTGCTAAAATGGCTTCGTCGTTTTCCTCAAACGATAATTTATATTTGTATGCAAAATTGGTGTGCTAAGGGTGTTTAAACTACTCATTATTATTATTTTTTGAGGTTTTCAGCAAATGCTCTTAAGTGTTTTCCCGTGTTTTTTTTTTTTTTTTTCTTCTCTTAATAGAGGCTTTTGTTTCTTTTACAATAAAAGTATTGTGTGAGGCTAAAAAATGCGATTTTGTTATTTCAATTTCTGGATTTAATTGGTTTTTAGGTTAGAGGCGAACGTTTACTTTTTAAAAATATCTTACCAACGAAATACATTTATTACATTTTGCTAGGAAATGAAGTAATTGCAAGTTAAATCAAGAAGCGTTAACTTTCTTACCTTACTAATCTGTTTTTCTTTTCACTATTTAATAAAAATAGTGATATATTAACTGATTTAGTTTTTTGATTATTTAAAATAAAAAAATTTAAAAAAAACGAAGAATGAACAAAAAATAATAATTAAAAAAACGAATAGATATTTTATTATTTTTGTTAGTGCACCAAAAAAAAACGTTATTTTTAAACGAAAGTTCTTCTCATATAATGTGCAAAAAAAAAAAAAAAAAAATCTATCACCCATTAGAAAGACTTGTTCTGTCTATTTCTGCCCATGGAAACTTGACCATTTTTTTTTTTTTCTCTAATGTATTCTGATCTAAACTAAGCTCTTCTTCGGATATCTGACTGACAAATTGCCGCCTTGTCTTTAAAATTTAAAGATATTTAGCTAGAACAAAAATAACCCTGATTTTATTTAATCAGCGATTAGTTTGTAATAGTTAAAAAATATTTTTTTTAATTTATAATAATTTAAAAAAATTTTTAATTAATAATAATTTAATGATTTTTTAAAGAATAATTAGGTGGAAATATCTACTGTTTTAGCTATATATTATTGTTATTAAATAATATTAAGATCTATTAATATATTTCATCGAATGATTTGGCTGGTTAATATGAAAAAATCAGATTTAAATCAAATAAATTCGATTTTTTTTTTTTTTTAATCATAAACTTTGCTAACTCTGTTCTTTAGTCATACAATGTTTCACGCTTTTTGTTCAAAGTTAGAACATTCGAATGTAACTAGTTGAAAAAAATAAAAGCTGGCAAACGTAGAAACGTACGCAGACACTTTATGTAAAGTCTCCCAAAAATAATTTTTTAAACATTTTAGTCAGCAATATCAACTATATTAGCTATGCTATTGTTTTTAAATAGTATTAGGAACTATTGATATATTTTATCGGATGACTTGGCTGGTAAATATGAAAAAAATCCGATTTAAATCAAATAAATCCAACTTTTATTAAAACAAAAAAACGTGAATTTCGCCTACCTTGTTCTTTATTAATACGCTTTTTGTTCAAAGCTAGAACATTCGAGTGGAACTAGTTGAGAAAAATAAATAAAAAACGACAGCTGACGAAACATACGCAGACATTCTATGTTAAGCATCACATGCCTACATTGCCAAATTATCTAAAATACAGCTGCTCATCATTCATTTCAATTAAATCTGGATTCTGAGTAAAAATTATGTTAACGGTTGATATTGGGTGTCTTGAAATAACAATGCCCGTCGATTAGTTAGTGTGATACGGGTTCTAATATTTACCCTGACTTTCTTCTGAAGTGACCCGTCAATCTCATCCGTTTCATTATTGGGGCTATGGGTTAGAGGTTATTAGGGATAATCTTCCATTATAGAAATCAGTCGAGATTGGATAATAAAATCACTGTGATGTTTATTTGATTGCCTTGTTTTGGAATAGCTGTATATTTGATTGTGCATCTTGTTATTTTTCAGATTTGTGGTAGTTGACGGATAAATCTTAGCCGATACGTATTTACTTTGTAGTAAATAATTTGCTCAAGAAAAAGACATTCCACTTTGATTCCGTTTTTTAACGCCAACATTAATATCTAGCTGAATTCAATATCTAGCTGAATTCAATATCTAGCTGAATTCAATATCTATCTTCAATTCAGTATCTAATATCTAGCTGAATTCAATATACTTTCAATTGCAGCTTAAAAAAAATAAATAGTAGAAACGCTTGGAAAAAAAGAGAGAGGGTGTACCAAAAGGTATGACATCGCACTTTTTTGTTAAAATTAAAGTATTTCAAATCAGTAGATTCAAAAATTTTACACATAGTTTTTGCATTTTTTCATCAAAAATGAGTACACATCTGACCTACATTCTTATGGCATTAAAATACATAGTTTGGGTTTAAAAATAAAATATGAAATATGATCCATAATATGTATTCTATTTCTAAACTGCTAGTGCATACTTGTGTGATGTAATCCGACATATGACAAAGGGGAGAGGAAGAGGTCAAAAATATTGGGAAAAAAGTGTGACAATATATATGAACAGCCCCTCATACATTTTTTTAAAAGTTTTGTAGAATTAGCAACTGCATGCGTTACTGTCAACACCCGAAGGCTGATAAATTCTAAGTTTCATCTAGGATTTACCTAAGTGACTTAGTCAATCCAGGTTTTACCGCTAAAGCTTGGTAAAATGACACTTTGATATAAGTTAGGTTTTACCGGTAAAACCTCCGATTTACCAAACTTTGGGCTTTTACCGTAATATATTTTGGTTTGAGATTTGGATTGATTTGAGATTTATTTATCCTTATTACACGCAGAACATATATGAACAACAGTTTCGGAAAATAAATAAAACAAAATGTTTAGAACATATTTATGCGCCTCTGTTACGTTAACCATTTCACCTTTCTTTGTTAAATCTTAAATCTCCGATATTAATCCACGGGATTAGCAGATCTAAATAATATTTCCTGTTAACTCAAAATAATGTTTTTAAAATTTGCATTTTACGTGATAGCCTTCATCTCTGAAGGTTTCAAAAAAAAAAAAAAAAAAAAAATTCGAGTTTCAAGGTTTTTTTGCGATAGCGAAACAAAAGGTTAACATTCTCTGATCCTATGCAAATGAAGGCATAGTTTTAGAGGTAGCAATGCGTGCTCACTATTTAAGCCTTGGTTTAAAATTTTGTTAAACTATCTGCCCTGCATCAGAATAATAATTATAATTTTTTATTGTTAATTTCTTCATACAGGATTTTTTTTGTTTTCTTTCCACGTTCTAAAATCTGGTTAAATTTTAATCTTTTAACACAAACGGTTCGAGTGTTATGACCTAAATTATATAATTTATTGAGTAAAAGGGAAAAATTAATAACTAAGCTGTAACTATCAACTTTCACATAGTCAATTTGTTGTAGGTCCGGAACATAGTTGTTCATCATTAGTCAGTGCATATCGGACCATTGCATATCGATCTCTAATCGAAATTAGTGACATCTCCAGTAAATATCAACCTTCACATAGTCGATTTGTTGTATGTCCGGAACATAGTTGTTCATCATTAGTTAGTGCATATGGGAACATTTCACATCGATCTCTAATCGAAATTAGTGACATCTCCAGTAAATATCAACCTTCACATAGTCGATTTGTTGTATGTCCGGAACATAGTTGTTCATCATTAGTTAGTGCATATCGGACCATTGCACATCGATCTCTAATCGAAATTAGTGACATCTCCAGTAAATATCAACCGTCACATAGTCAATTTGTTGTATGTCCGGAACATAGTTGTTCATTATTAGTTAGTGCATATCGGACCATTGCACATCGATCTCTAATCGAAATTGGTGACATCTGAAGTAAATATCAACCTTCTCATAGTCAATTTGTTGTATGGCCGGAACATAGTTGTTCATCATTAGTTAGTGCATATCGGACCATTGCACATCGATCTCTAATCGAAATTAGTGACATCTCCAGTAAATATCAACCGTCACATAGTCAATTTGTTGTATGTCCGGAACATAGTTGTTCATCATTAGTTAGTGCATATCGGACCATTGCACATCGATCTCTAATCGAAATTAGTGACATCTCCAGTAAATATCAACCTTCACATAGTCAATTTGTTGTATGGCCGGAACATAGTTGTTCATCATTAGTTTGTGTATACCGGACCATTGCACATCGATCTCGAATCTAAAAATCGAAAATAATAACCATCCTCGATGAATATCAACATTCACTTAGTGGCTTTAATGAATGTCCAGAACGCTAATTGTCAATGCAGCGCTCTTTAACGACTCGATTTCTTTATTTTTTAAATTTTAATCTTGGCTGTAGTTGGTACCAATTGTCACACTATCATTTATTTCTTTTAAAACTTGTTATCTGAACGAACACAATGTAAAGAATCAAGTTTTTTTTTAAATTTTTTTTTTCATTTAAGAAAATGACAAATATAGGACTAGGTATATTGAATAACGAAATACAATCATTATAAGATTTATTTTAATTTTATTGCTGAAATTCATTTGATAACTTATAGTAAGTGAAAGTTGTATTTATAGTTGTTGAATTAAAAATTTTTAAAACCTGAAAGTATTAGGTTGTTAAAGGCACTTAAATTGGTAAACCACGTCCGGAGTTGTTTACTCTTTGTGTATACCGTACCATTGCACATCAAACTCGAATCGATATTAGAGACTATCTCCAGTGAATATTAACATTTACAAAGTCGCTGTAATGAATGTGAACATATTCTTTTACTATTAATATTTGTATATTTCCGGCGTTTCCAACATTAAGGTTTCACTAATTAAGCCAAACTGAATATTACTAACCTAACAAAATATACCTTACAAGTGGTATACCTTAGAAGTGTAAACCAAACAATTTGCATTCTTTATCACATTTTCTTAAAGACATGGTTTTTATTAATAATGTATTTGGAGTATGTAGTACCGGGCAAATGAGTACCAGACAGTGGCACTGAACCGTAAAAAAAAAGCATCAGTGTAGGATACACCAGGCAAATATATACCGGTCAGTGGCACTTAACTAGACCTAGTATATATTTCGGGCATTTACCAAAGCGTCTATGTGATTGTCAGCATTCACCGGTGGAAGTCAACAACCACCAATTTCGGTCATTCACATTAAAAACATATATATATATATATATATATTCATATATATATATATATATATATATATATATATATATATATATATATATATATATATATATATATATATATATATATATATATATATATATATATATATGAAAGTTATAATTTCGACAAAAAATAGACTAGAAATCTAAGTTTTTTAAAAAAGAAACTCATGTTTGGAGAGAGAAAGAAATTGCATATTTATAATCAGCCGTAAGAAAGATCTGCTTGAAAAAATATTATGCAACGGAGGGGGAAAAAACTGTTCCCCAATGTAATCCAAACGCAACCATTTCTTTTATAAGTCTTGATACTTTAAAAATTAATCATCCAATTTTCATGCTGTTTTCTGTTACGTCACTTGGATCACCTTGGATTCTGTTTCAATTTCTGGTAACACCATCACGAACCATTTTCCGGTTAAATCAAGCGTTATCAAGCACGGTTTCTTAGATTCATCGTAACTAGACGAAATTTTTTTTTTTTTTAAATTAACTCAAGTCTATATTCAGCCAACTTTTGGCGTATGCGTCACTACAATAAAAAAAAGTTGCGCATAAACTTGCGTATAAATCAGTTTCAGATCAGTTAATTTATAGGTTAAATGACTAGCTCAGTGGAGTGTAACTTCAACCGTTGAAAAAGAAGAAGAAAATTGTAATCAGGTGTGTGCTTGCAATGTCGTTACATGTCGTAATGGTAATTTTTATTATTTCTTGCATGGCAATATAGAAAGAGATGAGCCGTGTCATATACACCTGTTCTTTACTTTTAACGAGACGCGTCGAAAGCTTCTTTTTTTTTTTTATAAGTATCTTCCGGGTTTTTCTGCATCTTATTAGTTTACTTGTTGATGATGCCTGTCAATTTGTTGTGATGACTTTTTTTTAAACGCTTTGTCGGTTCAAGTTTGTGCCCTGATTTATGGATTGGAAAGTTTTGAATTATTCTAATCCTTTTAATTGCCGTTTATGTTAACCAATTGGCGTTTAACTTGCAAATAATGATCGTCTTTTGCGTAAAATGCTACTTCAAGTGATTGGCGGATGTGTGAAATTGCTGTTTAGAGCAATTGCTGTTTTGAATTATGTCAGGCACCTTTCGAACTTTAATTCTTATACTTGAAATATATTTGCATCTACAGCTCTGTCAACAAATGATTTGTTGTGTTCTTTTGCTAGTTTTTCAAACATATGTTACAAAAAAAAAATCCATAATTTAAATTTCTTATAAATTTGGTTTTAAAATAATAACTAACATAAAATATCACGATGCTTTAGTACCTTGCGTTGGCTAGTTGAAGCCCTTTCTTTATGTTTTGATTTTCGATTAGAAAGTTTTGAATTATTCTAATCCTTTTCATTGCCGTTTATGTTAGCCAATTGGCGTTTAACTTGCGTAAAATGCTATTTGAAGTAAGAGGCGGATATGGGAAACTGTAGTTTTAAAGGAACTTTAATTTGTCCGATACATTTCGATCTTAAATTCTTATACTTGGAATTCATTTGTATCTACAGCTTGATCGACAAATGACCTGCATTCCTTTGCTACACTCTGCTGCAAGTTAAGAAAACACCATTATCCTTATGGAAAGAGCCTGTTTGCATCTGTAAGTGCACGTCAAATGGATGCCAAGCTCCCATCTCGAACGTATATCTATACCGCCAAATTTTGAAGCGACGTTGCACTGAATTCTTTTTTGCTTTCTTTCTTAAATCGGGGGAATGAAGAAAATAAAACTTATTGAATAAAAACTATTGTTTTGTTAATAAGAATTCTAAAAATCGTAACAAATATACGTCTTTCTGTTCGTATTTAACGAAACTGCTGAAAAAATAATAAATATTGTTTTTTGCAGACGATTTTCTTCTACAGCGTGGAACGAAAGTTAAAAAAAAATCTTTATCTCGCATTTGATTCGTTAAGGGCATGTCAGCACAAGACGCACCATTTTTAGTGGTCCAATCAAATTCAATATTCTTGCAACGTCATATAGTTGTTTCTTTTTCAAGAACAATGTTCTCCTTACTTATGATCCATCAAGTCTGCAAAATTATAACCTCTTTTGAATAATTCTATGATAATATGTTTATATATGTCGTAAAAGAGAGCACGAGTTAAATTTCTGCCTGACAAGTTTGTTTTAAAAAGTTTTTATATTGTTTTGAAAGCATATTTGTATAATTTGATAGCTAAATAAAACGGAACTATATGCAGTCGCGGATTATTATCTAAATCCTACACCGCACTGGACTTTTCTTAACTTGCAACGGAGTTTTGTTTGCAAACATGTTTCAAAAAAATATCCATTATTTTAATTTCTTTTAAATTTAGTTTTAAGATAATAACTATCATAAAACATCATGATAATTGTTAGTTTCTTGCAATGAGTATTTTGAGACGCTTTGTCGAGTTGCCTTTGTACTTTAATATATGGATTGGAAAGTTTTGATTTATTTAACAGTAATTTAATTAATGATTCTAAATTATTTTAATCCCTTTTATTGCCGTTTATATTAACAAATTAGCTCTTAACTTGCAAACAATATTCGTGTTTTGCGTTAAATACTATTTGAAGTAATAAGCGGATAACTGAATTATGTCCGCCAGCTACAGAACTTAAATTCTTATGCTTGGAATTTCACATAGTTGGCGATTTTTTTTATTAAAAAATTTACTAGTCAAGAAGAAGGACTTATCATATTGGTCTGTTGATGACTAATTCACGACGTCTGTGCAATTATATTTTACTGTGTCAACTTTCTAAACTTCTTTTGTTTCTAATTTATCCTTATTTATTGGTCATTACTAGAGCCCGGATTTTGATGACCTAAAAAATCTCAATTAATGCCCTTAAAAAGAGCAAAAATTGCCCTTAGAAAATGCAAAAAAATTCCCTTAAAATGCGAAAATTGCGCTAAAAACGCCTTATGACATGACTTAACTTAAATAAAGTAAAAATATTGAACTAAATCAATTTTTTACTCTTTAAAATTATTATGAGTCATTTCAAAAAATATAAAGCAATGCAATACTTGTTCTACGTTCATTAAAGTTTGAAAAATATGTTTTATATCCTAAAATAACAACAAAAAAAAGGAAAATATATTGACTCCAAAACATTTTCATTTTGTATAGAAACTTTAATGAGTATATAACAACTTCCATCTCATAATATTACTAAATATCAGAATTACATTGGATTATTAATTTTTTTTTTAATATTTTGAAATGTAAACGAGCGTTTCTTGTCTGAAAGTTAATTTTTATACCTGAAGAAGCTTCTTTCAACGTCTACTGATGTTATTGGTGCGTACTTGAAAAAGACGGTCTCACTTACTGACAATTCTTCTTCAATTTGAAAAGATGTTGCTTCACTTGTTAATATCCTAGAGATTTTCTTCATTGCTTGGAAGCCAGTGTAATAATGAAAGATGATAAAAAATAATAAAAATTGGAAAAAATTAACAAAAAATTTAAAAAATGCTTTAAAATGCAAAATATACCCCAAAATTTAAAGAAAAATTCCCTATAAATCTAAAAAAATGCTCTAAAGGACAAAAAATGTCCCAAAATGCAAAAAATGCAAAAAAATGCAAATGTCATCAAAATCCGGGCATTAGTCATTACATATAAAACTTATTTTTAGTCCAGCTCGTATTACGTTAACTAAAAATTCACATCCTAACAAATATGGAGGATTTAATCCAATCAATCCACTGTTCTGTTACTTTTTGATAACCTTTGCTCTCCAGTTTTGGCACACAAAAAACTGCAGTGCAACGGAAGAAGAAAACTACATTACATGCAAATAATGATCTGAGATTGTCATATCCTTTTTCGCTGAAATTCTTATAGTATTAAATTCCCTATAGAGTTAACATGTTACCCCTCTAAACCAATTGATTTGACTTTGTGTAGAACAAAATCATTTATAAAAAAAAATGTAGTACATCCATGACTTTTTAGGAAAGATATATTGTACGCAACTAAACAATGAAATACCCTTTGACTCAGATAGTACACTGATTTCCATTTTATATATTTTATTCTGGGTCTTTAATTACAAGCAAAATTATATTTTGATACAAGAAACAGTTTTATAGTTACTAAAAAGAAATCTGTTAGATTATCGGAATTATATTTGTACTAAATATAAAATCCAAAAAATTATTTTCAAAACTTTATCAATAATTGAGTTTGCAAATTAAAGTAATTGATAACAGTGATGAATAACTGTTTTTCTTTGATCTAAATAAGTTCAAATAAGTTCAAATTTGAAAAAAAAAAATATTGTTTGGAACTTTACCATGTTTGAAAGATTTTGCCTTTAACGCTAGAAAAAGACACCGGCGTTTTATGCTGTATTTTATGTCCATAAATTATTAAAATGTTAAATATATTATTTTTCACTTATTTTGACCTAAATTAATACAAAATAATGAATAAAGTATGTTTAACAAAAATCTGGCATTTTTTAGGTCGAATAGTTGAGCGCCTTCGAATTTTAACCGCCCGGTATAACCCCACTTTCCCCCTATATAGTTTAAAATCATAGTGTGCGTCACTTAAAACTGTGGTTTTTCTTTTATTACCCTTGGCAAAAGAGTTTAGAAAAAGCGCAGTTCTAAGGGTCACCATGAATTAGTTCTTTTTAGAAGTTTAAAGTTCAACCTTGAACAATTTCATGCAGCAAATTCGAACAATATCAATGATCTTAATCGATTTGAAAACATGGATGAGACGGTGATCAGCGAGGCGCTTAATGCTATCTTTTAGGTATATGGTTGAATCGTGCATTAATCACTTCCGTTTTAGCCACGGCACGTCTGTTGGCGACCTGATTTCTAAACTTGTGTGTGTGTGCCCTTCGTTAACAAACTCGAAATTTCGATAATTACACCCATTAGAGAGTGTAACCGATTGTGTCGACTTCACCCAAAAGAACATTGTTTTCGTATCTCTATTTAAACCGTTGAAAGTATTGTTTCTTTTTTTCTTTTTTTTTTTTTTTTTTTCGAATGTCTTCCCTGAATAAACACAGGGATTTTTATTTGAGTGAAACACTTCATTTTGATCCCAAGGAACATTATTAAAATTAATTTTTTTTTTGTTTCGAATTCTTTCCTGAATTCATGAAATTTTATTTGAATGAAGCACTTCATTTTGATCCCAAAGAAAATTATTAAAAATAATTTTTTTTGTTTCGAATTCTTCCCTGAATTCATGAAATTTTATTTGAATGAAACGCTTGATTTTGATTCCAAGGAACATTATTAAAAATCATTTTTATGTTTCGAATTCTTCCCTGAATTCATGAAATTTTATTTGAATGAAGCACTTCATTTTGATCCCAAGGAACATTATTAAAAATCATTTTTATGTTTCGAATTCTTCCCTGAATTCAGGAAACTTTATTTGAATGAAACACTTCATTTTGATCCCAAGGAACATTATTAAAATTCAATTTTTTTTTGTTTCGAATTCTTCCCTGAATTCCTGAAATTTTATTTGAATGAAGCACTTCATTTTGATCCCAAGGAACATTATTAAAATTCAATTTTTTTTTTGTTTCGAATTCTTCCCTGAATTCATGAAATTTTATTTGAATGAAGCACTTCATTTTGATCCCAAGGAACATTATTAAAATTCAATTTTTTTTTGTTTCGAATTCTTCCCTGAATTCATGAAATTTTATTTGAATGAAACGCTTGATTTTGATCCCAAGGAACATTATTAAAAATCATCTTTTTGTTTCGAATCCTTCCCTGAATTCATGAAATTTTATTTGAATGAAGCACTTCATTTTGATCCCAAGGAACATTATTAAAATTCAATTTTTTTTTGTTTCGAATTCTTCCCTGAATTCATGAAATTTTATTTGAATGAAACGCTTGATTTTGATCCCAAGGAACATTATTAAAAATCATTTTTATGTTTCGAATTCTTCCCTGAATTCATGAAATTTTATTTGAATGAAACGCTTGATTTTGATCCCAAGGAACATTATTAAAAATAATTTTTATGTTTCGAATTCTTCCCTGAATTCAGGAAATTTTATTTGAATGAAGCACTTCATTTTGATCCCAAGGAACATTATTCAAAATCATTTTTATGTTTCGAATTCTTCCCCGAATTCAGGAAATTTTATTTGAATGAAACACTTCATTTTGATCCCAAGGAATATTATTAAAAATCATCTTTTTGTTTCGAATTCTTCCCTGAATTCATGAAATTTTATTTGAATGATGCACTTCATTTTGATCCCAAGGAACATTATTAAAATTCAATTTTTTTTTGTTTCGAATTCTTCCCTGAATTCATGAAATTTTATTTGAATGAAACGCTTCATTTTGATCCCAAGGAATATTATTAAAAATCATCTTTTTGTTTCGAATGTCTTCCCTGAATAAACACGTGAAATTCCATTTGAGTGAAGCACATTTAGAAACACACGAACAAGTTTAGAAACTTTTAGAAGGTCTTGTGAGATAAGTTACTTCAAAATTAAAATTTCCTATGAGAAGTTGTTTTTAAACGTAAAGTGTTATTTTAAAAATATATTATACAAACAAGACTTTAAGTAAAAATGAACTTCAAAAACCACTGCTTCATTCTAAGTCGTATAAAAATTAGACTGGAATTTCATCATTAAATTTTAAAGCGTTCATTAGAGTGATATTCGTATTTCTTAAAATTTTCGTCTTTGTTTGGTAAGTTTTTTAATTATTTCACCTACAAAAAAAATAACTCCTAAAGCATAGTTATAAATAATATTATTTTAGTTTAAACAATATATTTTTGTAGCGAAAAAAGTTGTATAGATTAAACTAATTATTTTTTTCTAACTTATTGTCACCTACTGGAAAAACAGCATCAACTCAATCAACTTTTCCATACTGTTACGTAACAAATATTTCCAAATAGACAAGGCCACCTGAAACAAAAAGAACAAGAACTGAGATTACGAGTTCCTATCGATCAAATCAAGCTCCTTCTTCCAATACATTTTGGCAGCAAAACAATGACTAATTAGTCCAAATCATTAAAATGGAAACTCGAAACCAGGACATGTGTCATTAACAAAAATAGGAGCGTCTTGGTCACGTCGAATCGAAACAATGTTATTCAGAACTTTTGTCATCAGCTAAAGGACTCTTATGCGTTCGTAAATTATATTTACAATTTCACTTCCTGGTACACCACCAAAATTCCGATTTTAATCTATGTAATGATAATTTAGATTCTGTTAGAAGATGCAATCTAAACGGATTAGCTATGAATATAAGATCATTTGGGGGATATTTTGGGAAGGGTTTAATTATTCAAATCATGAGTAAAGGGAAACGAAGTTACGATTAAAAATGGAACGAATGTATGCAACGGTTTTATTTTGGGAATGCCTAAAATTGCATTTTGTAGTTCTGAGTAAGTTCTTTTTTAGGTCAAAATGCTGTTATTTAAAATTTTAGGTTCTTTAAAGTAGAAATGAGAAATTATTTTATGAATCTAGTTTTTAAGTGCATACAAAACAAATGATGGAAAAAAGTTTATCCCTTTGACGCAGATGGTACACAAGTGTCCCATTTATATATAGTTTTTTTTTACGATTTTGATAAGCAAATATATATTTTGTATTTTTTTGATTATAAAAAAACAGCTATCAATCTCGAATTTTAATGATGAATAACAGCTATGTCTTTTTTTGCGTTAATGATAAAATCTTCCAAACAATACTTTTTCACTTTTGCAGTTATTTAAACAGTTATTCATCACTGAAATTTCTTTAGTTTTTAAAATCGATTATTGATAAATTTTTGAATATGAATGAAAAAGAAAATTTTTTTAAACTAGTTTTTCTGGATTTTATATTTTAGTACAAATATAATTCCGATGATCTAAATTTGTGTAGTTACTATTAGTGGACTGTTTTTTTTTTTTTTATAACTAAAAAAAACAAAATATATTTACTTATAATTAGAGGGTCAGAAATATATATATATATATATAGAGAGGACACCATCTGCGTCAAAAGGTTGAGCATCTATGTTTTTACCATTCCTTTATTGGTTGAACATCTCTGTTTTTACCATTCCTGTAATCTATCTTACTGATGAAGGCGTACCGAAACTCGCATGGATTTTTAATAATTTTTTTTTTTTTTACCATTTGTGATTATAAACATTATTTTAATTCAATTTTACATTAAAATGTTTTTTTTTAAATTTTGCTTGTTACATTTTTTGTTTTATTTGCCAATTAAAACGATAAATTTTCAACTGTCCCGCTATTACTGTTAAATTTCTTAACTAAAAAAGTTGAGGCTTGTCGGATTTTTATCTGTTAAAATTTTCCAGCTAAACCAAAAAAAAAATTTTTTTATGTCACATTATTATTGCAGAACCTCTCTACTAAAAAGAAGAAAAAAAAGTGACTTGTCATCATAATTTTTAAACAGAAATGTTTTTGGTTTGTCATCTTATTGCAGTTTAATTTTTCTGACTAAATAAAAAAAAATTTGCGTCCTCTGTTACATTATTATCGTTAAATTTCGTTAATAAAAGGGGAAGTCAAAAAGTGCCAAAAATATGCTTAGGTAATATTTCAACGGCCCTATATATTACAGAAAATCTATGTTAACGAGTACTAACTAATGCAACTAGCCAATACTATTAATAAATTTTAATTGCATGTAATTAACTTTTATAATAATTGTAAAATTCAATTACGTGTAATTAATTACATGAAATTAAATTTAACTTCCTTGTATGACTGAAATACTTTGGAGTTTAATGTGGAAAATACCTGAAACTTTTAATAGACACATAATTTAGATAATTAAAGAATAAAATGAGAATTGTTTTGTTTATTCTTACCATAAGACGGAAAATATTTAAATAAATCAAACGTGTTATCTCCCAAATGATTTCAAAAAAATAATTATAGTTGTGTACTCTTTTTATTATAGAGTAATTTATTTTTGGGTCAAAATAATTATGATTTAATTTGTAGTCTTTGAAAAGTTCTAAAATTAGGTCTTATTTTCGAATAATTAATATTTTTTTAACCTGTAACCTGTTGTTTATAAACAATACAAAAAAAGCTTACTGACAAAACATTTCGCAACTAGTTTTTTTCTTTAAAAAAAGAAAGAAAAGAAAACGAAAAATGCAATGTTTTTAATAAATATGGCAATTTTCTTTCTGTAATTGTTGCAAGATTACTTATATTTATGAAATAACGGCGTTTGAAATATTTATAATTTTATTTATTCGTCTTTTAAGATTTCGATAATATAATGTGGCGTTCTCCTTTACTTTGGCAACATAAGTTTATTTCTAAACAATAAAAATTTCTTCCTTAAATCTTTTTTAAATTCGTTAAAAATGGGTTTGCAATAAAAGCATACTATTTTTTTTTTTTTTTTTTTTTTTTTTTGCAAAGCTTTTTTCCCAAGGCAAATAACAAAGCCATAGTTTATGTTTCGTTCACTTTGGTATTATATAATTTCAAACTATATAACACGTTGCCGCAAAAAGATGTGTGGGTTTTAGAACGGACAAACAACGTAAATATATTTTTAAAATTATTAAATATTTTTAAAAAAATAATCGTCACTTTGGTGAGAATTTTTAACCTAGGTAAAAATTATCAAAATCAAGGGATAATTCTCAATTTTCTCACATTTTAATTCTGATTCTTTTCTTTTTTTTTTGTGAATTATTTTCTATGTCAATATGAAGAACTGAGGCGTTTTTTTTTCTTCCTTTTTTGACTTTTTGCGTCATTTTCAGAACTATTATAGAGGGCGCTGATAGGCATTTAATACTCATGAATACTTATTGTTAACTCACAGCAGTTATAAAAATAGCATATTATTAAAATATATATATATATTATTCCATGTGAGAATTAGAAAAACTGCCTTGTCTTTCATTTCTGTTCCATTTCTATAATTGAATAATTTTATGTATATTTAAAATCCATCTGTTAATTTTGTTGCAATAATTATTTTTCTTTCCTTTTAGGTAAGTTTTCAAACTTTCATTCATCAAAACTTCCCAACGTAAGTCTTGTAAAAAAAAAAAATTTCTGTTATATTATTATTCATTCATGGAAGTTTTGCTATAACACATATTAGAATGCTATGCATTATCTATTCCAATGCAATGTAAGGTTATGAAATTAATTGCTAGCTTAACTCTTTGTTCACTATTGCCTCATTTTATACAGAAATAAACGATTGATTTCGAATTTTTATTTCGGGATCTCAAACTTTTCTTCTTTTTTTGTAAATTTTACTTAAAGTGATGTTTATTCTGTATACTCTCGATATCCCGAACTTCGGTACCTCGAAAACCTTGTTATGTGAAAAAAAGAAAAATATTCTCCTTGACATTACATACCCACCTAATGTTAACTTGAATTCCAAAGTTGAAGGATTTGCTGCCACAGTGCTATCGTAAAATATTCTCAGTATTAGACGAATCATGGATTAGAGTCCTCTTGCCGTCTGGGTAATCGTGGGAAGTTTTCGTGGTTTTCCTCACCATGTGACGCAAATGCGGGTTAGTTCCATCAGAAAGCCCTCCAAGATGGCAAATTTATTCTTATATTAGATTCAGGAGTTCCCTTGTCTTCTGGATTGGGTTCAAAATTACAAGGCTATAGTAGAACATTAGTAGTCATAAACCCAACAAATTGAGTCGGCTGTTCAACGACGGTAATAAAATAAAATATTATAGTTCATTATGAGCAATTTTTTTGAGAGCGACAGTAACAATTAAACCTTTTTTTTTCTTATTCGTAAATTAACTTTCCATTAACTACTATATTTATTTATGAATGATGTACAACCAAGAACTCTGAAGCTATTGTTTCTTTATGCATCCAACTTTCCTTTAAAAATATGTTTGGGATAGTGTGACTAAAACCGATGAATGACGCTTGTTTTTCCTTGTTTGTTTTTTTTATGACCGCTGCATATACGTATTATAAAAAACATTGAAGCTATTCGTGCTGTCTTAACATTTGGTTGGGTTGGTGTTTAAAAAATTCTTTATGATCTCTCACAAATTCTTTATCAATGACACGTTCTGAAGGAAAAATTTGTCCTAACAAGTCACGGGAATTGCGCATTAGAAAAATCTTATAATTTCCAACGATTACGATTTGATATAATACAGTGATACCTCGAGATACGAGTTTAATTCGTTCCATAACCTTGCTCGTATGTCAATTTACTCGTATCTCAAAGCAATTTTCCCCATTGAAATTAATTGAAATGCTATTAATCCGTTCCAGCCCCAAAAATGCTATCCCCAATTGTTTTTGTTACGTGTTTTTGAATAAGAAAAATGTATTTATAAATGACAAATATTGTATAAAAACATAATAAAAGATAATGTAAAACAAAACAAAAAACTCGTTTTATAAAGTGTACATACATATTTGTATTTTGGTCACTTAAATGCAACTTACACACAACTTAAATGCTTAATTTTAGACACTGATTTTCTCTTCACCGGTTTTTGCTTTTTTAGACGGATTAAAAAAGGAGGTTTGTTTCTTCCTCCTTTTTCAGAATTCTGCAGAAATGAGTGTCATTAAATAGCTCTGATGTAAGACCAGTTGCAACTTTTTCGGGGTGTTTCTTTTCCACGAACTGTGAAATTCTCTCCCACATTCCAAAGAACCCTTTTATCTCACTTGTAGAGATAACCTCCTCCACGTCTGGCTCTTCCTCGAAACCAATTTCTTGCAGAACCCCCGAATGCTGCTGCGACTGCAACTCTTGTAATTGCTCGGTCGTCAGTTCCTGAGAGCGCTCCTCGGCGAGCTCGTTCACGTCTCTCTCACCCATCACCAGGTTCATGGATTTTCCCAGAGACACAATCTCCTCCTCCACTGGCACTTCGGGTTCGAATCCTTCGAAGCTACAGACTCGGGCGACAGCTCAATTTTCGGCTACAGACTCACTCAGGCCACAGCTTCTTCCATGCAGAGGTCAGGATCCTCAGTCAAGCCTGATCAAAATTTCTGAGCCATATCACGATGTTAAAGTGGTCCTCTCGAAGTGTGAGGTTTGTGTCCTCTATCACCTCATAGCCGAGCCGGAACAGGTGCTTATTGTACAGCTTTTTAAAATTAGAAATCACCTGCTGATCCATGGGCTGCAGGATATGAGTGGTGTTAGGTGGTAGATAGAGAACCTTTATAAACTTGAATTCTTCGAGGATGTCTTGTTCGAGGTTCGGTGGGTGAGCAGGAGCATTGTCGAGGACGAGAAGGGCTTGCATGGCCGTTCCTCGTATCTCATAACGCTCGTATCTCAAAACAAAACTTCGCTCGCTCGATCGTATGTTAGGGCACTCGTATCTCGAGGTAGTAGACTGTAGTTTGTTTTAGGGTAAATTTCAGTGGTCACAGAAAAACTACATTATTTTTGTAGTATACTACAACTTCTTTGTTACGAATGTAGTAACTACGACCACTTTTTTTTTAATTTAGTGATTACAAACTACTTTGGAATTTAGCAACTACTTTAAGGATACGATCTTGGCTGTAGAACTTAATTTGCAACTGTGTTTGAATGAAAAATTGGCTTACATTAAATATAAGGGAATAACTAAGATGAGTTTATTCGTGTTTATATGAGCCAGTTTGTCATTCTAAAACATTGTTTTTTCCGAACTTGTTCATTTAATCTTCAACTTTTTATTCCTTTTCTGACAGCGAGTATTTAATTTAAGAAGTGCAAAATCATCCAATAATTGCAATTTTTTATTGTTTAACGCTCTTTTATTTCCTTTAAGTAAAAATTAGTTGCCAGGAATCGCTACTGACTACTGTTTTGAAAAAAAGTAGTTTTTACTACTTGTAGTGCGAAACTTCCGACCACAGATGAATTTCATAGTTTGAAAAGGGGCTGACTCAGATTGTTTCAACTTTTTCGGTAATTCAAGAATTTGCCCCTCTGTGATGGTATCATAGGATACCTTCCTTATCCTCTTATGATATCATTCAGTATTCTCACAGGTTGTTGAAAAACTTTGCTAATCTGTAAAAAAAGAAGAAGAAAAAAAAAATGCTACTCAAATGGGGGAAAAAATATTAGCAATATAAGTTTGCCTTTCCCCGCAGTAGATGATTTGATGTCAACTATTGGCTTCTGAAACCATAAAAACAATAGTACTTCAGAAATTTCGGAATGTCAAAAAAAATTTATTTATTTATTTATTTTATTTCCAATGAGCTGCACAATCAGTGTTCCCGATGAGCAGACCTAGTGCGTTCTCAAGAAGTGGTATCTACTCTTTCAGTGGCCACCACGATGGGTGAGATACCGTTGGCCATGTTAATTTGGACGTCTAGTTTCTGCCACACTAGATGGCAGCACCGAGACTCTATTTGGATGCTAAAGTGCATGTCAAAAAAATAAGTAAATAAATAAATTAACTCCATAAAATCTTTCATAAATGAAGTCAAGACACACCATCCATTCATCCGCAGATCATAATTTTGACCTGAACCAGAGCACAAACTCCATTAACTATAATACAAAATTATTTATGTTTTTTCCTGCGATTCTAATTCTCTAATATTTGAAATACACTTACAAAATTATGGTATGCGTTGAAACATAGTGTGGGTATTTTGCACCATAGCATCGTGTAAGTTAGCTGCAACCGTCATTAGGTGTTTAACTGAACCATATTTCCATTCAAGTCAAGTTGAACCATAGTAAGATCGTTTAATTGTCATGAGAGTTTAGTCAATGCACTTTAAAATTCCAAATTGTGTCATTTCTAAATATTTTTGCAAAATTCTTCTAAACAACATGCTCTTCAATTTCATCTCTCTTAATCCATGATTGCTACAAGCGCCTTTATAAAACTCTAAACCGGATCGTCAGATTATTACTTATACCGTAGATCAAATAATGAATCAAGTTGTAGTCTCATATTACAAACTCTTATAAATTTGAGTGATTAGTGTTTATTAATTCCATTTTACTTTACGTTTAATACATATTTTTATGTAATACATTAAAAAAGCTTTAATCGGCATTAAATGTTTTTTTATTTTTAAGAAAAAGTTGGTCTCGGTGTGGGTTTGGTCTCTTTAATAATTAATATTTATTAATTATATTGTGTAATTATTATTAATTATTAGGGATGATTAGTTTTATTTGATTCTAGATTATTTAAATAATTAAAAAGATCAGCATTAAAAAACTTTTTGTTTTGATCAGCATTAAAAAACTTTTTTTTAAAAAAAATGTGGTTATTGTTTCTTAATCAATTCTGGAACCGTTCTTCGAAATTGATACCTACTTCCAGTGGCGAAACTGTGCGAGTATTGAAATCCGAACTGTATTGTTCTATTGTGTATTTTAGCCTGTTGTAATAAATTGCATTAAAAAAATAATGAAAGAGATTTGAAAGTTGACGTTTCTAAGACAAATACTATTGTCCCATTGTAGGTGTGACATAAAATTAATAAGTACTATTTTAGTAATACGATTAGACTAAAATTCTGCAAAGCAATTTTGTTTACTGTATGTAACCTAAAAATTTATTTTTTAAAGAATATATAATTTTTCTAATAACAATATATTGAACAAATTATGAAAAGAACAAGTATTTATAAAATATTGCATCATCATTTTCTATAGCGCTTTTCAAAATAAAATAAAATGATTATTTAATAACGAAATATGTTTCCCTAATAACCATTTTCAACAGCTGTTTTCATATCGAAGTAAACCGTAATTCCTTTTATTTTATCCATTCGTAAATATACACTAAAAACAAATTCATAACTTGACTAGATATAGAACAAGGGCTGCGAATTTAATTAGCGGAAATTAAACCTAATTTTAGATTCTTCATGATAAAATGATCTAAAATCTTCATTCCCGTAAGTAAATATTTTAAAAATGTTTTTATTTTTATTTTTTATAGGTTATAACATTTGCAATTACTTTAAATCACTTTATTTATAAAGTCAAAGTTCAGCCGAAAAAAGGTTGATTATTTAGGATTCCGTTGCCGAAAAAAATTGTAAACCACTAATTTAGGGTACCTTAGCGCTTTGAATTAAATCGAAATAGATTAAAACCGAAAGTTCATGCTATCGTATTTTATGTTTAAAATTTTAGGTTTTAGGCCAACAATTTAACCGAAAACTGTCTTTGCCAGCTGTAACCTCCGTAAAACATCCACTGTAAACAAACAACAAATTAAGACTTGGAAAATGACTTGCTCCACTTACTTTAACGACTGGTCATCCTCATATTGTTTCACGCTCCTGGTTTCTGTGGGAATTTCATTTTCCCGCCTTCACAAGTCCTTCTTTCATCTTTCTTAATTTATTCTTTTATGACCCTTCTTCAAAAAAGAATTAGAAAGACCATTACTTGCGTTTTTATGGGTTTGTCACGAGAAGAAAGAGAATAGCTCTCTCAGAGAAGCTTTTTTCTATTGAAAGTTTTTTTTTTTTTTAATGTTATTTAATTTTCTTGAAAGTGTAATTTAATTTCATGTAATCTTGTCTTTTTTGGAAAATTATTTAACCTACAAGTTTATGGGATTCAACTGTGATTTGCTAAATTCTTTCGCCAAGGAAAACCAAGTCAAAATTTAAGTGCCTTACACTCAAAGCAAAGCAATGATTTTAAATTATATATATCATCTGGACGTGAAGAATTTACTGGGTTTTAGAACGGACAAATAACGTAAATATTTTAAAAGTTATTAAACTTTTTAAAAAAAAATTGCCAATTTGGCGATATTTTTCCACCTAGATAAAAATTATCAAAATCACTGCCTTATTCTCATTTTTGAAACTTTTTATGCTCCCAGATAATGCAGCATTCGAATAAATTTTAGTATATTGAAAGTATATTGAAAGGTTAGACTGCAAATGCTTTTTATTTTAGCTAAACTATGACTTTTCTCCATATTGACGTTTTGCGTCATTTTCAGAAATAGCATTAGGACTGCGTTGGTTTTAGATGACTAAACTTGACCTAACAGTCATGAGTAACTGTTGTAAACTCAATGCAGTTATGAGAATAATATATTACTCGCTAAAGAGCAAAATTTCATCGGGCGATATTTCGCCATATGATAACTTGCACTTGAATCAAAGCTGTAATTTTGAACAATATATATATATGGGTGATTCTCACGAAACATGACAATTCGGACCAAACAATTTCTTCAAATTTTAAGTCGTCAAAATAATCTAAAAAATTTTTTTGTATACTTCTTTAGTTACACTTATTAATATCTTACAGACAGCCGTGTAATTTATTGACATTTGTTCGAGAAAAAAAATAAAATAGAAATTCACCAAATCTTGAATGCCAGGAAAATGACATATTAGCTTAGAAGTTTAAAAGACAGTCATTTTAAGTTAAAAATAAGTAACTCAACTTAAGCCTTTATGTTAGATGGACCATAAATTGCTTAAATTAATTCTTTTTATCCACTGTAGAAAGAATAAAAAAAAATTTTGTTGCTGATATGTACAGAATAAAATTGTGGATAACAATCAATCATTAAATAAATAAATAACTTTGTTTAGATCCAAGCATATTACAATCATACATAAATTTGGTATTAGGTTAATATTTGCTTTCCTTCCTTACAGTATTAGCAGTTTGGCATTCATAGGTCAGGAAAATGACAGCCAGGATAATCACAAATTCGCCATTTTATAGCATATAACTGTACTTTAATTAAATATTTTAGTCTAAGACGTTTATATTCTGTAGAAAACAACAGGATTTATTAAAGTAACTCAGATAAATCTATGTAGTTTATGTTATTAATTGTTTCAAGAAGCCAGGAAAATAACAACACAAAAACCTACTCACCATGAAAAATTTTTTGAAATAGATTTTGAACCAGAAAATTGGTTCTTTATTCATGCAACAAGACATGTTCATATAGGAGGGTTTCTAATCAATCTATTAACATAAGATATTGATTGCTGACTCTATCTATTTTAGTTATAAACCACGAAATAAAAGTAGCCAGGAAAATGACAGATTTTCTTGGGACAAACAAATTATTGACAGAAAAAATTAATTTAAACGAAGTTTTTGTAAATAATTCCCTCTGCGTTTATTCTAGAAATGCTTACATCGGTTGAGATAAAAAAAAAGATATTGAAAAATTTATAGAAGGTTTTGAAGCTAGTTATTATTGGAAACATTGTTTGGGACAGGCCAGGAAAATGACATTTTGAAGTTCAAATAAATTTTTTAACTATACAAAACAGTCAATGCTAGTGCAAAGTTATTTTAAAATGCTAACAGCAATGCTATTTATTAATAAGAAAAAAAAAAAGTTCTTTTAGTATTATAGTATTAGATCTTTGAGCATGGGACAGTGGATTGTCATATTTCGTGAGAATCACCCATATATATATATATATATATATATATATATATATATATATATATATATATATATATATATATATATATATATATATATATACATACTGTTTTGCTGTAAAAAGGACTTGATTTTAAAACTGGATTTAAATTTGACTTTAATGTATTTAATATATTAATTTAATTTTAACACTAATTTAACTTTGAATAATTTAACTCATTTAAAAATCACCAAATTGGCACGATTTTTCCTTTAAAAAAATTATCATAATCTTAGTCTAATTTTTAATTTTTGATCATTTTTATGAGCCCAGACAATACAGACTGAGTAATTTTTCAAATATTAATATTAACTTCAAATTAAATTTAAGTTTATATTAATATTTGATTAAATACACATAAAAATAGCTCATTTTTTCAACAAAAAAAAAACTTTATTTATTAAGCCTATTTAATATTTGTTTTATTTTGATACAACTACAACTTTCAGTTGAACTGTTAAATAAACTATTAATACTTTTCGATTTCTTAAAATGTAATGTACTTTTTAATGCATTGAGAACACTGATTTATTTTGTATATTTCTCTTACGATATAATGAAGTGTGTAACTTTTTATTTAAAATTTTGCCAAAAGGGTGGGCCTAAACGTACGCTTACAAGATGGCGACAATCGGAATTATTTTCGTACGTTTTAAATTAATAAAGTTAAAAAAAAAAATATATGCTTTAATTTAAAATATAATTATCATGAAATATTAAGTTACTCTATTTTACCTTTATTTTCACACGCTACTCTTGAATTTCAAAGTTTACACTCTCAGTGAAATTAAAGGTTAAAAAATTATTTTCAGTGCAACTAAGGAAGCTTTTTTTCGCTACTATTTTGCTCTAAATCGCATTAGTCGAAATCTGAATATTATTGTAAAAATAATTTTCATAGCAACGCTATCTATCTATACAATGGGATACAGATAGAAACATTTAAAGAAGAGGCCTAACATATAATCTAACAATATATATATATATATATATATATATATATATATATATATATATATATATATATATATATATATATATATATATATATATATATATATATATATATATATATATATATATATATATATATATATATATATATATAAAACCGTTGCATAAAACTGTTGAAATTATTTAACGAAAAATATATGTACTAAAAAAAACTTGTGCCTCCATTTCCCTTCCCTTATGATACTATTAAGATCAATAAGTGAACATAAATCACTTTTGTAATTAATCACTATTTTAAAATAACATTTAAAATTAAAAGTATATTGTATGACAAATTTGGTGAATTTACAACTGTAATTTAATATCTTTGCTTACCAAACGGAGGGATGTATTTTAAATATAATTTTTGAATTCATCACTTTGTGCATGAAGCTGAAAGTTAAGTTTTAAATCCTTTAACGAATTCATAAAAGTTTATTAATGTAATTAGCTCCAAACAATAATAATTTTAAAGCGGTTAATAAGATTAGACACTGATTTAAATAACTTTATCTTAAAATGTAACGTAATTACATTATTCTAATAATAATAATAAAATAAAAACAGTCCTCCTAAACTCTTAATTTTGAATTCAAGCGAAATCAAAAACGTAATAATAACAGTACAGGTAATTTTAACCTTTAAATTAGGGAAACAAAAATATTTATAGGAAAACAATAACTTTATGATTTATATTAATTTTATGCTGATGACAACCAAACCAGTATGAAAATTAATGTGGGAAAACAGGCTCCTATCTACTTGTTTTAATACACTTTTATTTTAAAATTTATTTGTTAATTAATATTTCTTACTTTATTTTTGCCTTTCATTTAATTTTTAATATATATACATATATGTAAGTAATAGTCTATGGTGCTGCCATCTGTTATTAAAGTGGCATAATATTTACATTGGTGAAAAGCTGAAAATTTCTCTTTTATTTAGCTTTAGTGTTTTGTTTGGGAAAAATAGATTAAATCTAAAAAAGTTATCAATGCTAATTACAGTTTTTAAATAAAAAATAATGACATTCGTAAGTTTTAAAAATTTTACGGATATTTTTTTCCTTGTTTGGAAATCTGAACTAAAGTTTGTTAATTTCAGAAATACGAATAAAATGAAATATTTCTGCCGATCTAAAAATCGTTTAAGTTCGCTATTTAAATTTGATTTTATTCATTATTTTTAATGATATATTTTTTATTTTGATAAGTATATATGTCTAGTGTTTTTCAGATTTACCATTATTATTTAGTTTATAGTGGAAAGATTTGTAACTTACTAACAGATGGCAGCACTATTAAATATCAGACTTCCATTTTTTGTCATCCTGAATCTTGGCCACCAGAATAAGTAGATCTTTGTATGCCAAGTCCTGAATACTCAACAATTTATTCTTTTCTAAAATGAAAAAAAAAAATAATAATAATAATAATAAAAAATCTGGATAAGCTATCAAATAAGTCATTCCGTTCTCCTTCCTTAATTTATTCATTGACGTTAAGAAGAAATATAAAAACGTCTTGAGTAATACTAAAGTTCAGCTTTTATGATAATTATTAAAATGACAAATTCTTCAATCGAGATAATTGTTAGTTTAAGATTTTAGCAATAAATAAAAAATAATTTTTTTTTTAATACTGATTTGTTCCTATGCAGTTAAGAGTTTAAACGCTATGAATTCTTCCCATTTATTATACTATCGAATTTAAAATTATACTATCTAAAATGTGTATTGGAACAACAAATAATATATTTATTTTAAGCAGTATTACCAAGTTACAGAAGAATTAGAAAAAAGATAAAAACTGCTTTCTTCTCTTCTCGTCTGTTGTACCATTAAAGTTCTAACTGCAAAAAATATTTTATTTTTATGTTATTTATTTATTTATTTAATTTTGCTTCTATAACTGCTTCTATAAAAATCCAAATTTAAAATGACTTTTTTTATAATCCTAGTTTGGGTTGTAGCTTTGCAGCTTCAGAACCGCATTTCACTAAAAAAGGTAATAGATTCAGTAGTCAATATAACACTCATGTTATGTTGTGTAAAAATCTAGTAAGGAAAAAAATTTTCCTTTCCTTTCTTTTCTTCTTTTTTTTTTTTTTTTTTTTTTTTTTTTCTTTCTTCTAATCGCGGGCACTTGGAACTATTGTCGATTGACCACAGGAAGTGCCAGAACTACTAACTCTCTTTTCGTTACCCAGTGGGCACCTGAGGCGAAGACACGGCGGTGGAGCAGCGTCGCCACGTCACACTACCACAACCCGTTTATAGGGCGGGTCACATTCACACGCAAAGGAGAAAGGACATAGAACACAGATAGAGAGATTGAAACATCCACGCCTTGCCCGGGATTCGAACCCAGTTCCCTACCCCCTACACAGACCGGTCGGCTAGTAAGAAAAATAGCAGGATGCTTTTTACCTTTGATTCGTTTTAAAACCGATTGTTTGGCACGGCATGTCCTATTGTAGACCTTGTGCCATTAAACTCTACATTCAATTCAATTCAATATAACATATAATAATAATATGGTCCCCTATTTAAAATTCAGTTTCTGGTGGAAAAGAAAGGAATAAAATATATAAATTTTATATTGGAATTGTATGAAATTCTGCAAAATAGAGAATTATTACGCTTTGACATAAAAGTTTATTAATTATGATAATTTTATTTTAAAAGTTAAGACAGAGATTACGAAATTCAAGTAGATTCGAAGGGAGGGGGTGAATTATTATATGAAATCTCACTTATTTTGGGGATTATTTGTTTAAAATGAAAAATCTTCGATTATTCGAAATCTTTTCAAGTATTTTCAACCTTGAGCCCAAGGGCTACAGTAAATTTGGGAAATCTCGGGACCCACACGTGATAGACAAAGAAATTCAATGACAGAAGATGTATAACGAGTTTACTGCGAACTGCTGAGTTTTTCTTATTTTCGTTAAAATTTTAAATTAAATGTCATTTTCGGACCAGATAAAGTCAATTATATTTACATCCTCTATTACTCAATTATATTTATATCCTATTATTACTACATTCGCGTAACGGGTTTTAAGTTCGCTTAATATATAATACAAAGATAACCCCTCCTGTTATTATGGATTTTCACACGCTTTTGCATCAGATTTCAATAATATAAGTCCTTGTTTCACAACATTACTTTGCTAAAATCATGCATAAAAACATATCATGAAAGCCATTTGAAACTTATTTGACGAAACAGAATTTCATTTCTTATAATTATTATTTTGGTTCCAATAAATCAGCGACTAAAGTTTTTTTATTTTTATTTTTTCTTCCTAAGTATGAGCCACAACTTCTGTACTCTGAGTTATCGTCTTTTTCCCAGTTCTTTTTTTTAAATTCTAATTTTATTTTCTAATTATTGTTCTTAGCTGAATGAAATATTTAAGCATTCCACTTGTTGAAGTTTCTTAATTCCAAGTGTTGTGAAACTTTTTCGGCAAGGAAAATTAAAAAATAAATAATTAAATAAGCAATTTAATAAATAAATAAATAAAACACACTTAAGGCAAAGCTATAATTTTAGACTGTATATACCATCTTGGCGTAAAGAACTATATTGGCTTTAGAAGGGATAAGTAACTTAAATATTTTAAAAGTTAATAAATTTCTTTAAAAAATTGTCAGTTTGGCGATATTTTTCCACTTAAAGAAAAATTATCTAAGTCAATCAAAATCTTTTTTCATTTTTGCAAATTTTTGTGACCCCAGCGTTGAAGTAGCTAAGAGGGCGCTGTTTAAAGATAAGCAAATACTGACCTTACAAACAGGAGTAACTATTACTCAAAAATTTTACATAATATATTATTCACTCAAAAGCAATATTTCGAGCCACGATGGCTAACGGGATAGAGCATTCGTATTCCAACGAAGTGAACCGGGTTCAAATCCCAGTGATAACAGGTGGACACCAATTCCGCATCTGGCTAGTACCGATCATCCTCAATCGTCAGAAGAAATATCCTCAGTGGTAGACGGATCATGGGTTAGAGTCCCCTTGCCGTCAGGCTAACCGTGGGAGGTTCTCGTGGTCTTCCTCACCATGTAACGCAAATGTGGGTTAGCACCGACTAAAAAGTCCTCCGCGAAGGCCAATTGTTTTATATGCTTCATCCAGGAGTTCACTTGTCTTCTGCTTTGGGTTCGAAATTACAAGACTACGGAGTTGAACATTAGTAGTCGTAATTTGGTCGGCAGTTCAACGACGGTTATAAAATAAAATGAAATAAAAATGCAATGTATTTCGTGTAGAAAACTTCACCAAAACCTAAAGTTTCTTCACCAAAATATGAAAAAGATGTTGCTTTACTTTTATCAGTGTTGTTAACACTCTCATAAAGAATAAATCCTTTTATTAAAACTCTATTTATACATTAACCTTTTCGAGATTTGACAAACACGCTTCTATTTAAAAATAATTATGTTAAATAAGGGTGTGGTGGAATGTTTTATGGGCTATATCGATTGGGGAGATGATGCTGTTCCAAAATGGGCGTTGTCTTCCCCTCATCGCCTGCTGAATTTGTCTTTTGGGAGTTCAGTTTGTTTGTAAAGGGGGGGGGGAGGCAGCAAACGCATTATCTGTGTGGAAATGATGGCTACACCATTGCTTGTTCCATTGAGCGCATAAATTCGTTGCTGACTTATTGTTTCATGTGTGGGTTGCTCTTGGTGTAGAAATAAAATACAATTATGCGTCATTTCTATTAATTTATGTAAAGTATAAAAAAAGAGAAATTTTAAAATGTTCATATGCATATTTGAAGAATAATGGTTTTTTTAGCGTGGACATGTACCTTTTTTTGTTATTTTTTATACTAAAATTTATACTTAACGCTAACGTGTAGTAATTGTTATCCGGATAAGTATATATTGAAATGAGATGTGGAGGTTTAGGGGATAAAGCGTTTGCCTCTCGATGTGATCACCCGGGTTCGAATCCCAGCTTGGGCTGGTTGACACTAGTTCCGCTTCCGGCATACATCGACCACTGTGCTGACGTAAAATATCCTTAGTCGTAGACGGATCATAGGTTATCCTTTTCCCATCGGAATAACCGTGGGAAGATTTTCGTGGCTTTCCTCAACATGTAACGTAAATGCGGGTTAGTTCCATCAAAATGTCCCCCACGAAGTCTAGTTTTTCTCATTGCTTGAGCCAGGAGTTCCTTTGTCTTCTGGGTTGTGTTCAGAATTACATGGCTACTGAGTTGAACATGGATAGTCAGAGTGAGTCAAAAATTTAACGGCCCTTTTCAATATTTAAAAATAAAATATTGAAATCAGCCGCGGTGGCTCAGGGGATAGAACATTTGCTTCCCAATGAGGTGGGCCAAGTTCGATTCCCAACGGGTGGCTGATCGATACGAATTCTACCTCCGGCTCGCACCGATCAGAATGCTAACGTAAAGTATCCTTGCGGACGGATCATGTGTTAGAACACCCTTGCCGTTGGGCTACAGTGGAAAGATTTTCGGGGTTTTCCTCTCCATGTAACGTAAATGCGGGCTAGTTGTATCAAAAAGTCCTTCACGAAGACTATTTTTTCTCATGCCAGGAGTTTCCTTGTATTCTAGGTTGTATTTACAATTACAAAGCTACGAAATTGCACATTGATATTCGTAAACTCAGAATTCGGTCGGTTATTAAACGCCATTTATAAAATGATATAAATATTGAAATGAATCTTTTTTAGTTTTTTTTTATTTATTTCAGAAAAAAACACGGCTTTTAGCTGTCTAATTTTATGGGGAGGTGAGAAAATTCGTGATAAATGAATTAGTGTGGTCCCTTTGCTTTCTGATCAATCGTGGTAATGACCCCTCTATTTCTTTAATTACCGTAATAATTACAAAATATCGAATTTTTTCTTAATATTTGATTAAAAAAAACACGTGGTCCAAGTTTGAGAGTTTTCAAGAGAGTCCGTGGTTCAAGTTTCAGCTTTTTAACTTCGTGAGAAGTGAATGAATTAGCGAGGGCTTCGCTTACTATAACTCAGTTATATATATTTATCGATAATTAAAGTGTTGAGAAACAAGTTTAAAAAAAAAAAAAAAAAAAAAAAGGATTACGTGTCGTTAGTTGAAATTTTAATTTTGAATTATTTCTAAATTGATGTTCAACAAAAACAATTAAATTACCTTTTGTTTTTCTTTACTTATTTACTCAATTTACCCTAAAAATAGTAATTCCGTTTCCTTATTTCATAAATCAGTTCCAACTATTTTATCTGTCTTTCGCGGATTTATTTTTTTCTTCTTTTCAATTCACTCTCAGACTCAATCGAAAAAATTCTATTTTTCTTTTCATCTAACTTTAAGCAAAATGGAAGGGAAGAGAAAACAAGATAATGAAATCTCTCTTCGAACCTTGAATGGCCTGTACTTGGAGTCAATGGTTCGAAAACCCTGAGTGTGTTCGTTCACCAGGTAAATTGGAGAAAAGTCAACTTTTTGTTAGAAAAAAACTGAAGAAATGAGTTTTTATTGATTTTATAACGAAACCAGTTAGACATTTGCAGGAAGAAAATGCTATTTTTTAAATCTTTTTTTTTTTTTATTGAGTTATTTATTTTTGTGATCGTAATGACTTTTTTAGATTTTGGCCGAAACAATGAAGTTAAATTTTTTCCCCTCCTGTTGATTAGAAGTTACAACAAATTTTTAGTCTTTTATTCGAATTTAAGAAACTCGCCAAACATCTCGAGATATTTTTTTCCACTTTAAACTCTAACGTTCCTTTGATGGAAAGTACCTCAATAAAAGTAATAATAGTGAAATATTTTATAAATTTAAAATTAAATGTCACGATTCAGATTTTGGGAGATTTGGTTCAATCCTGATTGGCATCTCTGGTTCAACACATCTTTGCGATTGCAGCAAATGATTCATGGTATGGTTTAAGGTACTGATATTATGATTTAAAATGTAACTTGCTTTTCTTCGAATGACACGTGAGAAACAAGAGCGTTAACAATAGTTAGAAATGTTGACAATATTTACACTATTAATAATTATTATATTTTAAATATAATTAATACTGAAAATCACTAAATATTGACATTATCAATATTTATTAATTTTTTTAAGTGATATAAATGTTTAGAGATGATGTAGGCGACGCTGCATGAATGAACGCTCTTTCCACTGAAAGTGCTGAAGATTGAAGATCGTGAGTTCGATCCTAGCAGTCGACTAAACAACTAGCTTGTATATGTAGGGGGTTGCACGTTAAATCTGCCGAGGCTAAAAATCTGCGTTTGTTGTGGTGTGGAAGTTATGAAAGAGTGGAGAACCAGCTTACGTGCTGTCCACGTCGTCTGACCGGTTTTAAAATTATTTGGTTTTCATATCATGGTCGTTAAAAGATAGAGCCCTGAAAAACGGGGCTAGGAGCTTGGGCATGGTTGGATGGAGTGTCCTGTTTGAATAAATGATACGGGAGTTCCCTTGTCTTCTGGGTTGAGATCCAAATTACAGAGCTACGGAGTTGAATATTGAGAGTCGTAAACTCATAATTGGGTCGGCTGTCCAACTCCGGTTACAAAATAAATCGCATTCTTATTATAGATATTATGGACATGTTTGTATCTACTTATAGCTAGATTTCGCTGTTTAGTTATAGAATAACTTTAAATAAACATTATTCTATGAGGAATCATAAAATGTTTATTTTATTCTATTTACGTCTTACATAAAATCTTAAAGCTTGTAATAAACCGTTTTATTATTGTCAAACGCATTCTACGCAATTCACAATATCGCATAACAATCTTCACAACATAAGACGAAACTGCTGTGTAAATAAGCACAACACGTGCGTCTTAAAACATGTTTATTTTAAAACTACGTATATACGCTCCATTTTACTGTTAGGTAGCAAATTTAATAGATCTTTCTCTGCCTGTCACCGAATTGCCATGAAATCCTTTAGACACGAAATAGGAACTAATGGATCGGGAGATAGAATTTCAGAAAATGGCTAAGTGCACTGTTGGCGAACAACAATAAAATGTCTCGCCAAAACCTTTCAGGATCATCATTTCCTGCCGCTTCTGAGTTTGACCTAAAAGGTTCCATGTTCCAT
This sequence comes from Parasteatoda lunata, assembly GCA_949128135.1. NCBI lineage: Eukaryota > Metazoa > Arthropoda > Arachnida > Araneae > Theridiidae > Parasteatoda > Parasteatoda lunata. The sequence continues at coordinate 102,718,962 of OX421975.1, forward strand.
CATATTTTGTGTTTTGATAGTAAAAGAAAGGAAGTAAACTACAGGAAACTCGCTTCTACTGTTGCCAAGCAAATCCTTCTTTTGTCCTACATATTTGTTGCCCCGCCAAATTTGTCGCCATTTAAGAAGAGATTCTAAACAGAAATAGGACATTAAACATTAAAATTTTTCCGTTTTATTGTATTGTGCTGTCAACTCTATTTGACAGATGAAATAATTTTGTGATGACAATATGGAATGTAATTTTTTGGTCGTAAAGCTCTCGTAAAACGATATTAGAAAAATGATAATTTAAAAATTTTTTTAGAAAATCGGGTGATAACGAACTTTTTTTGAATGAACAGGCATTTTTTCCAACGAATTTGGATTTGTGATCCTTAAAAAAAATGTGAGGGAGGGGTACCGTAATTTGGAAAATATAATCTCAATAATTTAGTTTAGTGCACGGTCGTAACTTTCTTCACTTTAATGCTAATTTAATTTTAATTAATTTTTATTTATTTATTTGCTTAGTTCGTCATATCTGAAGAATTATTCAAGCGAATAAAGGCATTTTTTGCACACAAGTATAAAATTCATTTATTTAAAGATAATTTTCTACAAAATAAAATTTTTTTAAGAATATTTAATATTGTTAATGTTAATATTTTTAATATGTTTATCGAAAAAAGTTTGAATATCGTAAGGTATAAAAATTTATTTGTAATTTTTAGCACTTTAAATTTAAGCGATTAATTTCAAAATTTGCGCGCAATCGATTGAATAGAATGAAATGAATGAAAGAGAATGAAAATTTAATAAAACTTTTTATAGTTAGTCAAGTCTCTATTAAGTCAATATTGCATCTTAGTATGTGAAAATACGATAGTGTTTTTTTTTTATTACTATTTTTTTTTTTTTTTTTTTTTAAATTTTGCATTTTGTACAGAGTAAAAATGTCGAACGACCAATTTTATTCACATTTTATATTTTGCCATACAAAATTACGTTCTTTAAAGTGATGTAAAAATTTGTATACTTGACAATCCAAAAGTTTCTTGACTGTTATTCAATAAAATAATTAATATAAATAATTATTAAAATAAAATTCGCGGGGAATTATCTTTAGATGAACGAATTTTATGATTGAGTGCGCAAAGTTTTCGATTCGCTTCAAAAATTCTCGATATATGCCGAAAAATATACTTAAAATATACTTTAAGGGGACTAAACTTTTCATTATCTGATTTTGTAGCTTAACCTTATCAAAACTCGTTCTTTCTTTTCTAATAAACAGGCAAATTACGACATTAATAAATAAAATAAAGTAAAAATAACAATATTCTGTCGAAAAAGAATGAAAAATTTGCTATTTGGATAATTAATGGAACTGGAACATGTGTCCCACTGGATTTTTTCGACAGGATACGTATGTCTCAGCGGTGTTCCCTTCTGTTGGACATATGTCACAGGGGGGCTGAAAGGGTTAAAATATCGTCAACAATAATTAGCATTTTTGTGGTCACCCTCCAGAGCTATAAAATTTGATTGTAATTACGTGAAAATCCAACCATTTTTTTTCTCGCATTGTACAATTTTGACTGTAAATCATTATGGTTTTAAATGAAAAGTGTTATAACGAATAGGATTTTTGTTGTTAGAGAAAGATAAATTTTTTTCCACGCTAGATTAGCTTCTGTTTGTTTACGAAGATAGCGAAATGTTATTTTTATGAAATGACAAAAGAGTTTCTATTGTTCTTCGAAACGTTTAGCATTGTCTTTTAACTATTACGAAGGTTAAGTGTAATAATCTATCAGAATGTCTTGTTTATCACTTCTGCGTTTAATTTTTTCCTCATACTATTAAGCTTTTATCATTTTTAAATATATTTCTACTAAATATTTAAGCAGCAGTAAATACATTAAGCTCAAAATTTTCTTGAAATGATAAGATATCAGTGTGTTTTCGATAAGTTTGGTTACTTCCTAGTTAGAAATGAAACTATTATTCAAACTATTTTTCTATACTTTGACACGAACTCTTGTGTTCTAACTTTAAAAAACATTGCCTGACAAGTATACCTTTTTTCGGTTTGTATTTTTTTAAAGTATTCTATTTAATATTTATACTATATATTTATTTATTTATTTTGATTTTATAAAATATAATTATTTCGGTTTTTTAAATTTTTTTGAAAATTAAGAGTTGGTATTTTTTAATAGTTATTTAGACATTTTAAAATCGTGGTGCTCAACTTCTTTGAGAGAATTCTGCAAAAAAAAAACAACTTTTTTTTTAAATTTTATTATTAGCACTTTTTTTCCTAAGCGTATTGAAAAAAAATATCAATTTGTTTCAAAACTAAAAGCTGTTATAAATATTTGAAGTTTTTCATGCTTTGTTTTTTTAATAAATCAATATTATAGAAAGATTTTCAAATGTCCCATATGAAATTTTTTTTTATACTATTTGTTTAATGTGTGGTATAAATGAAATCTTTAATATTTAAATAATCTTTGGACTACATATGTTTTAGACATATTTTAGTTGGAAGAAAAAATTGAATTTCGGAAAATTTAAATTTCTTTTACGCTTTAAATTAGTAACTTTACATTTTGAGATTTTAATGTTGAAGTTTCATCATTCTTTTTATTTTTATTTTATAACCGTCGCTGTGTGAATAGCCGATCAAATTTTGAGAGTTTTCTTCTTATAATCATTTTTAAAACAGTTCTCTTGTGTTAGTCACATAATTTTTTTTCCTAAACATTTTGTTTGGAAAGCAGGGATTTTTCAACTGAACTGCACTGATTTTTCAAAGATCGAATTTTGCCTCCAAGCCACAGATTTCGCCCTCCTAACTTAAGTCATTTCGGTGATATTATTAACTATGCAAAGTATGTATTAGTTTTTTTACAATTTAAATAATTTTGAGATGGCACAATATTAGTGACTAATATTATTTATAGGATTTTCTACATATATAAAAATATATTAGTTTGGAGAAAAGGCATTTAACTTGAGAAAATGTAATAAACGTTCCGTTGAGTGCTAATCATTTCATATTTTCTGTTACTATGCCGACTGTTCTTTTTTTTTTTTTTTTTTTTTTCCCCTACAATATACATCCTTATTCATTTGCTTATAAAGTTTATTTTTCTCATTTTCATTAGATTTTGCAGTTTAGCACAATAATTAGAATGTGAATTGCTAATAACAATTTCAATATCATTTCTTAGTTTTTCCTCATTTATTTATTAATTTTTGTTCATTACAGTTCGATGAAACTAAAATAGTCTGATCATCTGATCACGGCTGTCAAAAATTTCTCCAAACAATGAAAAAGTTCTGTAATGAAGCCTACTTTTTTATTCATTATTGAGTTTATTTTCAATGCAGTAAAGCGCCCACTCATGCGTTACTTTTTTAATAAAAATAAAATATTTTTTTAAAATTATTTCTGATTTAATTTGTTTTTCAAACACATCTTTTATTTTTTGAGTATTTCAATAACAAAACTTTTTTTGCGTTACCTAGAGAACATTCAACCTGAAAAGTTCCTAATTGTTTTTATTTTCGGACAATAGTTCATGGGCGTTTTCGCGCGCTCATTTTCATCCACACAAGAGTCAAATGATCTGAAGAAAAAGAGTGAATAATATCTATTCTCTTCCTCATTAAGTGCGCCCTCTACTGACGATCCTCTAAAACTTCGGTCATAACATGAAGTATCGTTTGCGCGGACGGAGTCACTATGGGAAATTTTTCTCTGTTGTTAAATTTAAATTTCTTATGAACTCTTAAGTTTAGTATTGATATTACGAGTTCACAATTTTGGACATTATTGTTGAAACTGCGTTGACGTATTCCCTGCAATTTTATAATTACAATATAAGTGGTAAGTAATATTTTCGAATTAATAGTTTTAGAATTAAAAATTTCAAAGAAAAAATATTTTCTACCTGCACTTCATGACCTGATAAGATCTTATTTTTTTGTTTGGATTATTTATGTATTTTGCAATGCATTTTTTCGTATCATTAAGGCGATTAGTAATTTATACATTTATTTTATTCTTGTGTCAAACTTCGAACTTTTAGTACAATATTTAAATTTATTCATTTCGCAGTTAATTTCTAAAATGCTGTCAAAAATTAAGACTTTGATTTAAAAGGATTTTTTATATGAAACGTTTCCCAAAAATGTTAAAAAGCTTTAACTTTGAAAATGTTTTTTACTTTTCAAGTATGATAGCTTCCTAAAAATAGCAAATCAAAACTTTTTGAATATTTTTATCACTTTCCAAATAGAAAACGTTTCCCAAAAATAGCTAGTAAATCAAATGGTTTTGTTGCTTTTCTAATAACAAGTGTTCCCCAGACATAATTAGAATTAATAATGAGAAAAAAATAATGTTGTGTTAAATAGGAAATGTCGTTTTTAGTAAAAATTTAAAAAAATACATAAAATCAAAAAAATTACATTTTCGTAACTCTATTTCAGTAGTACATTTCATAAAATGTGTTTTTTAATGACGTATTTAGTATATAATATTTAAGAAGGAATATAGTGCATTTTTTATCCTTGTCACCTTTTTTTCCCCATCTACTTAAGTAAACTGAAGATAACCTAGTAAAATAAAGATAATATTATTGCTTTGAAAATGAGGTATTGTGATAAATATCATTCATTATTAAAATTAATATTTTGATTTGGTTTGTTTTATTTATTTTGTTTTCTATTACTTTTCATGGATAAAATTATATTTTAAGGGAGAGCTTCGTTAATTCACATTTACGTTTTAGTGTCTTTCAATTTTTTTTTTTTTTTTTTTTTTTTTTTTTGCCTTCGTTTTATTTCAAGCATTTAGCTTTAATTCTGATTATTATTATACTTATCAAATTTTTGGTTAAATCAAAGCAATGAATTTATCCAAATAAATCGTGAAAAGTCTTTTAAAGATAGTCTCCATTCATAATGAAATTCCTACAGAGTTAAGCAAATCTGTTTATCTTATCTTGGTTATTGATTATAGTAGATAATAATATTGAATAAACTGGTTAAAAGATTAAAGTTTATCATCAAATACTTTTTAGATCTAAATTCGTATATTTATCGATTCAATAACTATTACAGATTTTATTGCTATTATTTTCTTAATAGAATGCATTTAAAAAAGATTTCCTTAAATTGTGTTTTTTTATAAGCTAATATTAAAATATCAATAAAATACTAACGTTAAGTGTTGAGCGATGAGTGCAGACGATATTATTTCGCACGTGACTCTATCTTATCTTTAAGTTCTCTTATGTTTGTTTTAAGAGCAATTTATTAGATTGGACACAGAATTTTCTATAGAAGCTATTAATTTTTATTTTAATCCTTTTTATTGCATTATCATTGTTTTATATATGTTTTTCTAAGTATCAATAAAGTTTTATTCCTTCATTATGTTATCTGGGCCTTAATTCTTAAACTTTAAATTTGTGCTTTTCTTTTTCCTTCCTTTCAAATTAGCAATTCACGAAGTTAAAGTATTTTACTTTTTTCACGTTTATTTTTATAACCACTAAATATTCGTTAACAATCTACTAGGCTACAGTAAATATAAAATCAAGGATTTTGAAAATAAAATTGTTTCAATTTTAAAATTTTATTTGTGAAATTTAGGCCTTTATGGTCCATTTTGGCGAAGGTCTTAATTTTTTTGTAGACAATTAACCGATTTGGAAATTCCCTGACGTTCAATTTTACATTTGTGGCTCAGAGATAGTGTCCGCTTCCCAATGAGTTGACCCAGGTTCAAATCCCAGCGATGTCTGGTTAATACGAATTCTACCCTCTGCTAGCAACGACCACGGTGCTGACGTAAAATATCCTCAGTGGTAGACGGATCATAGGTTAGAATACATTTTCCTTCGGGTAAACTGTGGGAAGTATTCATGGTTTTCCTCTCCATGTAACGCAAATGAAAGTTTGTTCCTTCAAAAAATTTTCCGTGAAGGCTAGTTTGTTCTTTAACTTATTCCTGAAGTTCCCTTGTGTTCTGGGTTAGGTTCAAAATTACAAGGCTACGGAGTTTAACACGGATAGTCGTAAACTCAGAATTGGGTTGGCTGCTCAACGCCGGTTATAAAATAAAAAATTAAAAAGGAAATTTCTTTATATTTTTATTGCATTACCGTAAAGTTTTGGCACCCCATACTATAGTACTGAATTCTTAAGGTAAAATTGCATTTTTTAGATCTATATAAGTTGACCTAGTACGTTTCTTCTTGTTTTAAAACTTAGATAAACCTCTCGGGGTTAGCCCTACTGCGATGATTTGCCTATTTTCCTTGCTAACAAATTATGTAAAAAAAAAATTATAATTCTTTTGTTGTGGTCGCTAATAATATTTTAGGGGCATTTTTATTGTTTTATTTTACATTTAAAATGTAATGTAATGACAACAAGTCAATTACATTCCAAATAATTCCAAATGCATCGTTTCCCGAATTCCGAAATGTAAAGCTTTAAGTATAAAAAAATTTTTTCAATATTTCCTGTAAAAAAAAATAATAGAAAATAAATTTTGAGATGTCGATTTTATTGCAATTCTATTTATTAAATATTTTTTTTTATCTTACTAATATTAAAATTTTACAACTGCAAGAAGGAAAACTTTTTCCTTCAAAATTGTGAAACAAACAAATTGAGTGAATTCAAAAGATATGTACTATTTTTAATTTATCTAGATGCCAAAAATTATCCAGCAATTTGTTACGAGAATATTGATATCAATTTTAAATTTGTTTACTTGAAGTTATCGTGTTCTTCTAATGCGACTGTTTCAAGGTCAACTAATAATAGTCCTGTTCCTGTTTTTATTCAGTATGTAAATAGTGTATATAGAAACTTTTTAATTATTTTTTTTTTCCATTTGAATTTTCCTCTTGACTTTTCCCAACGACGTATTAAATTGTCGTCATTATCCTTGTAAAATAAATGTATTTAATAATTGGAATGAAATGGATAAATGTCGTGTCTTTAACAATTGTGACATTTTTTCCCCTATTTTGCAGACTTTTTTTTTCTTGGTAGAGGTAACGTGACTGTAACCTGTATAAACAGAACGAGCTGCGAATTTTTGTTTTACTTGGGGCAAGTATTTTTAGACGGATAACATATACGTTGAAAAGAAAAATAGTATGAGTTATCTTGAAAACTTAAGATTTCGGTAAAAAACTTTTTCGAGTAAAAAGGTAAACGTTATGGGGTATATACTCCATTATCCGACTTGGATTGTTTCTAAGATTTTTTTTTTTTTTTCTTAAAGCTAGAAAATCTTTCAATTGATCTCAAATTTGAACGACAGTTCCTTCTCTTTTACAATTTCAAAACTTAAATGTCACTATTTACAAAAACTTTGATGCGATAAAATAAACGGAGAATTTAAATCTCACCGTTACTAGTGCAAGACATGTTAGAATTTGCTAAAAATTTGAAGTTTGAACAATAAATGGAGAAGTTTGATCTGTCACAACTACTAGTACAAGGCTTAAACTGAAAATTTGAAGATTTAAATTAAACTAAAAATTAGATTTGTTCAATGAGACCTTTCCAAATGTTGCGTTTCGAATTTTTAAGAAAAACTTCCTTTCTTTCTATTTATTTACTTGAGTTATAATTCTTTTCTTTAATTTTTTATTTATTTTGTTTTCTTCATTATTTTAAAGTATACTGCATATTCATGTTTACTGCATGTTCATGTTTTCTACAGATTTGTAGCTTTACATTGCAAGAGATAAAATCGAAAAGCAGCCGAACCTAAAATAAAATATATATTTTTAAAAAAATGGGTAAAAATTGAGCTCAATCTTGTATTTTAAATGTCGATTAAAATTCCAATTAAATAAAATTAGTAATGTAGAGAAAATCGACATCTTTTATGGTTAATGCTGTCAAAATTTCAAGATCTGAAGAAGAAAAGAAAAAAAACAGTTTTGTCTTTTTTAGGTCTTAAATTACTTATTAAGGTTTAAATTACTTGGTAAATTACTTGTTCGAATAAATTTCTCTATGCATTTTGACTTTTAATACTTACTTGCATTGTTATATTTATTAAACATTTTTGTCATTATTTTATTATTATTTTGCTTATTATTTTTAATAAGCTGTATTTATTAAAGCAAAGATTTTTTTTATGTCATAGCATTAATACACCATGACATAAATAAAATTGTTCTAAAATTAAAATTACCCTAACACATTTTATGGGTGTTTTGTTAAGGCACGCTATATTCCAATTAATCTACATACATGTATGTATGTATGTAATTACGATGTTTAATTTATTTAATACTAATTAACTTCTTATTACAAGACAAAGGAAAGAAGAGAAATTTGATCTCTGATAAAACTAGTTCCAATTTATTTTTAAAATACTTAATGAAAAATTATCAATTTGCGTTCAATTATAATCCATTTCTTTTATTTCAAAAAAATAAATAAAAACAATTGTTCCAAAACTTATGACTGTTTTTCTTTCAATTACATTAATGTACGCTAGCACCGCTTATTTCAAATTAAAAAGAATGTTTAATATTACATTTAAAAGCGATGGGTAAAAAATACAGGTTTAGCAAAAAGTAGTTTTTTTTTTAATTTTTTTTTTTTTAAGATGAATCTTATTTCCAATTTATTTAGTAACATGCTACTTTTTTCGCATTAAATTAATTTTAATGAAGGTTGGTTTGTTTTGGCTTTTGATCTTAGTTTATTTGTTCAATTTCTTTTTTTTCTCCTTTTGCTTATTCTTTTCGCTTGAACCATTCCATTTCTTCCTTTTTTTCTTTTTTTTTTTTTTCACTCCATCTTTTGGCGATATCATTATTACTCTAAGAATAGTACTTGAATCTTCACTCTTTTCTTTATCCTTGTAAACTTTTCTTATTATTCCTTTTTTTCCCCCTCTTTTGTCGTTTCCTTATTGGCTTTTCAAAAATATTTTTTTTTCACCTTTTCCACTTATTATTCTCTAATTGTTTTTTTTTCTTAAAATCCTTAATTAAAAAGATCGATTCTTGACTGAGTTTTTTTTTTTTTTTTTTTAATACAAAAAGCACAAATTTTTTGTTAATAAATTAGATTGTTAGATGTGCATTTTCATACCTATGTTAATAACGATTTCTCTATATAAATATAAAAGTAAATTTTGAAACTCAAGTTACTAATTATATTTCTGTTCTAATCCCTAACGGTCAGCTAAAAAATGTAGCTGGCGCAAATAATTTTTGTAAAATTAACTGGCTGTTAGAAATTTTATACTTTTATTTAAACTCTGTTGTTGAAACCTTACAATATTTCTTTAACTTTGTATTTTTCTTATAAATTTGCCGATAAATTTCTATTAATAATCTGTCAGTGTCATTTTTCAATTTTTTTTTTCTTTTTTAACGATTCAGTATTTTTCTAACGATAAGTATTTTTTACTAATTATCAATCCCAAATTTTTATTTAATAAACTTGAGACTAAAAATAACGTTAAATAAACAAAGTGGTAGTTAAAACTTGCCTAATAATTACATAACAATATCATTTATATTTAGAAAAACAATAGCATTGCAACTCCAATATTTGCAGTACAAAATTAAGCCTTTTTTTTTTTCAATTTGTTTCATACCAAACTGTAATATTTTCTTTAATATAACTGATTATTTTCTATAGAAATGATCAACATTTGCAGTTTAAAAAAAAAATTATAGTAACTTGAGATATGTAGTGGAGAATAGTCCAAGATGCCTGGACTGCAATATGGGATTAAAAAAGGACGTAACATTATTAAAAGTAGAAACTACTACTAAAATTGTCGAAGTAGAAAGTACTCAAAATAGTTAATATTAAATTGCTGTAAAGAAAAGTGCTAAAAAGTAGGCAGTACTACCAGTTGAGTTATAAAAATATGTACTGAAATAGATGTACTTAAGAAAAAAAACGGTTTAAATAATTGGCACTCAAAAGCTGGTACTAAAATAGTTGGAGTTAAAAAAAAAAATTAAACAAGCACACTATTGTAGTAGTCTTTTTATTACTTTTCGATTACAATGGGGAACAATTTTGTTTCTGTTGTAAAGGATTTTTTTACAAATTTTGGATACTTTCGTATCACTGATTTAAAATCTGCAATCAGTTTTCTCCCAAAGGTACAGTTTGTCTTTTTAAATGACATTTTTAGTCTATTTTTTGTCAAAATGTACAGGTTTAAAAAAGTTGTGTATAAGAGGGGCTTGCGTAAATGTTGCGACTAATTTCTAGGAGCGTTAGGGCTCATCATCACGATTAAAATTACATAGAAACCCATGCTCGGTAATGTCGTCGAACGCCGCTAGGGGCGCTTCCCCTGCTTTGAACTGTTCAGAAGCACATTTACGAACATGGGTTCTTATGTAATCCTGAAGATGTGCTTAACTCTCGTGGAAGGTAATCACAACATTTATTTGACCCCTGTTATGCGCAATGTTTTCAACCTTTCGAAATAAAAAAAAAAAAAATAAATAAATAGACTGAAAATGTCAATTTAAAAAATATCTGCAGCTTTAGAAGCAAAACTATTTTTAGATTTGAAATCGCCAAATGCGAATTCGGCAAGATCAAGTATTTGTATAAACACACACACACACACACAAAAAAAAAAAAAAAAAAAAAAAAGTGGTACCCAGCTTTCTTTCTTCCCAAAAAAAATTTTTCCCCAATTTTCATACAGAAGTTCAATTTTTTCTATTCATGTGAGGTACGCTTTTTTATTTATTGTTATTATTATTATTATTATTTTTTTTGGCAAGACAATTTAAAATTTTTGTTTAACAAAATTTTAAATATTAAATAACTTCCACATTGCTTGAACATGAAACTTGGGCATTTTCAAACATGAAATGTGCTTAATTTGGAGGATCTCCCCTGAATTTAATTTTTTACCCGAAGATTCTTGAATAAAATTCCCCTCTGCCCCACCTGAACCCTCAAACCATTTTTTACTTTTTTTTTTTTTTTTTTTTTTTTTTTAAGTGTAACAAAAGTTCTTCACTTTTAAATCCTCGATAATCTTCTTAAATTTTTTATTTTTTTACTGAGGAAAAAAGTAATTTTCCAAATCTTCAGCATTTTTCAAGAGTTTAGCTCAAAGTTTTAAACAGTTTTAATGTCTTTCGGATTAAAGTTTTCTAAGAAATATTCTTCACCGTTAGCGAAATTTATCATTAAACGATTATTGAGAAGATGTCAGGAAGGTGGATCAATACTGTTAACAGTATTGTATCGTTTTTCTTACAGTATTTTATTCTCTGTTACTTATTTTACTACTTTTCAACATTTATCTATGTAATGGAAAAAGCATTAATTTCTCTTGTTCTTGTGACTATCCCAAAACATGATGACACTAATTATAGATTTTGGGAATGCTCTTAAATTTTTTTAAGTAACTGAATTATTATAGTAATGAATGGTATTTGAGCAAAGCGTTATGAACCGAAAAAAAATTATATAGACTGAGAGGAATAATTCATGACGTTTTATTTTAGAAATTTGAAGATAGTTCCTTTTTTTGTCTATTGAGTGAATTTTGAAATAATAAAGTATTTCTAAAAAGCATTTTTGTGTTACAATAGACTATAATTTTTCCTGGTATTAATTTTAGGATACATAAAATTTGTTTGTTAAAAGAAAAAAAAAATGTGTGCACACATGTGTGATTTTATCGACTAATAAGCTGAACACAATGCAGTCTTATTTCCCTTTTTCCATAAAGTTTTGAAAAATATTAAGCTATTTTTTTTATTTTTTTATTATCAAGCTTCTACTCAGAACCCACAGGTCGGCAGGGATAAATCAGCCGCTGGGCCAGGCTGACAGCCGCCACACGACCAGCCACTAAGACTAAAAGGTTTTCGAACCAAAAAGAATTCATTTTTAACAATTTAAAATACATAAATGTATTAAAATCACATTAAGTTTAAAAAATTGAAACATCAGGAGTGGTTTATATATATATATATATATATATATATATATATATATATATATATATATATATATATATATAATATATATCCGTCGAACAGCCGACCCAATTTTGGGTTTACGACTACTAATGTTCAACACCGTAACTTTGAACCAATCCAGATGACAAGGAAACAGGAAACTCTTGGATCAGTACCCCCAGAAGTATTTATTTGTTATGGGGTGTGGAGGACTTTGCGACTTGACAGATTTAACGTGCATAAGTCACCCTTTTCTACACGGGAAGTCTTCGGCAGGCTTGAATCGAATCCTTGAACTCTTGGACATGAGCCCAGTGCCCTACCAACCAAGCTATCCCGGCTTATCAGGAGTGATTACAAAAAAATCAGATGGAGGGCGACCTAAGGCTCACAAAAGAGTGGGAGTATTTTATTTGCAGTTCTTTGTATTCTATCTTTCGCCCACAACATCGAGGAACATTTATTATGTAAAGCTCCGTGGTTTGTATTGTACTTTAGGCGGAATCTTATTATAAAAGTAAAAAGTAAATATATACTTTATTAACTGTTGAATAATTGTAAAACGTTAACTAATTTTATCATAAAATGATGCGTAATTGGGGACAAATCACACGATTACTTTATATTACGATGCGAAAACTTCACTTTTAGTTTTAAGTCTTTAAATTTCAATAAAAAATGAAAATTAAACCTTAATAAAACCAAAAATAATTTATACGTAAATACCATTATGCTTATTATTCGTCATTTACCGCAGTGAATACATTTTGATATTAAAATGTAAGCGTTTTGAAAATCTGCTTTTTTTATGTTTTAAAATATATTTGAAGCATATGTCTTGAATAAATTTAAAAATTCTTGCGTTTATACAATTTAACGCAGTGTACTGCTCATTTGAAGAAAAAAATAACTTTTATCTTTCAATATAGTGTTAAATCGTGCTTGTGATATTGTGAAATACCAAAAGCTCAATGAAGCGTCGGGTGTTTGACAAATACGACCAAAATGGCGTTTGATTTACAAGCTAATAGAATGAATTTATTCCTTTTAAAAATAATAGAATACCGATTCAACTTTTCTTGTCTTTTTGTCTTCCAACCAACAAAGCAGTTAGCTGCCAGCTTTTTAAAACTGCTGTCTATTGTACGATAGTTTTTACTGCTCTTTGAATAAAAGTGCTATGATAATTTTATCTGTGACTGTCGCCATTTTTAGATTTTTTTTGCGGGATTGGATTTTAATACTTAAATTTCATAATTATACATAGAAGAATTATGCAAATTTATGTAAAGGTAAGTTCATTCTGTTTCTTAGTTCTGAGGGATCTATTCCCTGTCATTGTTACGGGTTTTATAGGCATTAAGCCAGTTAAGAGCCTCTACCCTCGCCACCTTACGTTTTCGCTTAAATTTTTAATTTGTATTTTCTTGATATTTTTTTGTACTCAACCAACTTTTGATGATATAGTTTCATTAGACAGTACAATATCTTTCAAAAAAAGGTAGAAAATAAAGAGGTCGCTATTTGAGAAAAGGAGAAATAGCGTTTGATAATTTTTCGAACCTCTATGAATTTTTTCTGAATTTTAAAGCAATAAACTGATATAGTTTTAAACTACACGTTTCTCAGTTTTTAGATTTTTTTTAAATATTTTATTTCATTGCGATTTAAACTAATGAAAATCGATTTGAATGACACGAAATAATTATTTTAACTTTAATTGCATGCAAACAAAGATACACATGAAAAATCTAAATACAGGCAACTGCATAATATTTAGCTGATTGCGAAATTGTGTCAGCATAATTTTGTCAGAAAAAAGGAATAGAAAATCTAAAATACTGCCCGCTTTGTATCTCAAATTGTGATTGGATCAATTAATAAAATATTTCGTGAAAAAAAAAATTATTCCAAAATTATTTTTTATTATACGCAATTTCTTTTTCATTTGTACATTTATTTGTTATATTTTTGTGCTTTTTTCATTATTATTATATATATATATATATTAAAAACATTTCTCGAAAAAAAATCAACATGAGAAATCATTTAAATATTTTGACATTCTAATTTGTATTTTAAAATTTTAATGCTATGTTTTTTTGTCATTTGATAAAATCTTGAAATTAGTTTTTAATTTGAAGAACAATTAAAATTATTTTTTTCAGAAATTAAATAGTTTTTTATAATTTTCTCTTTAGAGGATAGGGGGACAGCAAGCTTTTTACATCCATCTAATCTAAAGCTTTTTACATCCAGCACCAAAACAAAGTAAAACCATCACCAGGTTCTAAAAAACGCGTACATTTTTGCTTTGTCATTAATTTTATTTTAAAATATTTTTTTTTTATTCGAAAGGCCTTATTTTCTAAAGGCATTAAACTCGACAAATATTTGCACTTGCTATCACTAGATACTTTCATTCGAGTTGAGCTTTATTCAACAAGTCAGTGATATATGATAATGATTAAACCCTAACAAAATATTTTCGAGATTTGTTTGAAAAAAGTTGATTCATTATTCAGTATCATGAAGAAAAAATATTAAATTAGTATTGCATCATATTTTATCCTCTGTCCAAGCTTCGTGAATTTATATACAAATTATATATAAAAATAGTGTATCAGCATGATTCATTAGTATTCTGTCAAAAAGATTAGTTAAACATTAGTCACCAATTATCCTGTGATTCGAATTATTTTTACTCGATATAAAATCCTTTCGTAAATTATGAATCTTTATAAAACCTTGAAATGTAATAGTTCCTTCTTTTTTTTTTATGATTCTTAATTTATTGCTATCTTTTCAATTATACGGCATATTATTACTAAAATAGTTATAAAATTTATTTTTATTATAATAAGCGTCATATCCGTGTTATACAGCCATAAAGCATTGTATTAAACTTTTCCATGTTTTTGTGTTTGTTTTCCCTTTCTTTTTTTTTTTTTTCGACTTAATTCATAAATTTAGTGACTGTCGTTGGCCTAGGACTCGGACCTCGAAAAATAAATTTTACTCAGACCACCATAAAATAATTTTCAGTGGTCCCCCAAACCAGCTATCAATAATGTCCGCGCTGCTTTGGTTGATTTTTAGTTTTGCACTGTATTACTGTCACAAAATAGCATATTTCATCGCAATCTGTGAACGTTACACATTCTTAAAACTGTAATTTTTCTTTAAATTCTTTTTCTTTTTTGACAATAAATCTAATAAAGGCACGTAAATGTACCAATGAAATGTGTAGTAATGTCTCTTAGCTATTGGTTCGCGGACAAGTGACTAACTTTTCTTAATTTCTATTCTTGTAATGTCGTTGTTTTACGTAGTATAGTCGCTTCCAGCAATTTTGATATATTTACACATTTAAAAAATCGATCAATTAGTAGCTTTTTGACTGTTTTTTTTTTTTTTTTTCATAATTATTAAAAGTTGGGTGTTGGGTGAATAAATTATAAAATAATAAAATTTAAATAATAAAAAAAATTTTAGTAATATTTTATTATTTAACTTTTTTGAATCTCTGATTTTTGAAATCTAATGCCCTTTTTAAAAAAAAAAATTCTTTCTCATTAATAGGAAGAAATTTTATTTTATAACCGTCGTTGTATTGCCAACCCAATTTTAAGTTTACGACTACGAATGTTCAACTCCGTATCTTTGTAATTTTGCACCCAATCCAGAAGATAAGGGAACTACTGGATCATGTATGGGGTGAAGCTAGCTTTCGTGGAGGACTTTTTGATGGAACTAACCCGCATTTGCGTTACATGGAGAAGAAAACCACGAAAACCTCCCACGGTGAGCTTTACGGCAGGGGGACTCTAACCCATGATCCGTCTACCACTGAGGATATTTTACGTCAGAACTATAGTCGGTGCGAGCTGAGTCCGGAATTCTAATCGACCAGACATCGCTGGGATTCGAACCCGGTTCACCTCATTGGGAAACAAACGCTTTATCCTCTGAGCCATCCCGTCTAATAGGAAGATATGGGAACAAGCCTTTGCATGATTATATGATCCATGTTTATCATAACTAGAGATAAACGTTTTGCTTAGTTATTCGTTCTTATCACAAGCATCATCTAAATTTATCCTCGTCATCGTGTATATTAAGAGTCATTTTAATTGGCCGTTTGTCACATATATTATTCAGCCTAATAAAAAATTTCAATCCATAAGATCTTAGACCTACTCATGCTGAGCAAGCAAAATTTATATAATAATAATTATCATAGTATATTAGCAAAAAAAGACGAAAAAATATTTATTGAATTAATTTAAAAATATAATATGATAGTTCGTTTTATATTATAATAACCTTGAGGTTAATGTTTTTTTTTTTCTTTCTATTTTAGGTAAGTCATGCCATTTGTATTTTTATGAGCCGAGTGGGTAATGTATATTCAATATTTACATTTAACGTACGTTTTATCTGTTGCTGTTCAAATTGCCTTTTGATCTTTATAAGATTCTGCTTGCATTTTTCTTATAAGTCTTATGATAATAGTCATTGGTATTATATGTGATTCAACATATTGAATTTAAGTCACCTGATGTAGAGTGACTAATCATTTGTGTAATTTATGAGAAAGAATTTATGTAAGGATCTTTTTTTTTTATGAATTGACTTTTAAAAAAAAAACAGGGTTCGTTTATGTAATTCGAATGATTTTTCTTTAAAAAAAAAAAAAAAAAAAAAAAAAAAATTTTTTTAAATTTACAGAGCCTTTTAATATTTTTAGGTTTAACTTATTCACTTAAAGTTATTTTAAAATGTTAGATGTTTTATCCCCCAATGCACCACGTACAGATTTCAAATAATCATTTTCTTGTAGTTCACATCTTATGTACATAAACTATTGACGTTTACAACTGACCTTGGCTCTTATAAAATAGTTAGTAAATCAAAAATTTTTTCTTTGAGCTTTATTTTTAGCTAACCAGAATTCTTTAAGTTTCATTCTTAAAATAGAAGAAGGAAAGAAAAAAAAAAAAAAAAACATTTTATAAATTTTCTCATCCTTAAACGTTCCTCTCAACACCAATATATTCTAAAAGATAAAACCAGACGATAAGAATTTATTTAAAAGTGAAGCGAAATTTAATTAAGGACTTCCTGAAGCTCTCGCTTTTATCTAACTCTCCACATTAATTTCCTTATTCTTGACTCCCGTTTTTTTTTCTCCAAGTAATTGGGAACCTTCTCTTTTCTTGACTCACAGAATGAATGCACTTGAAACGTTGTTGTCTTTATCTACACCCTCCAAATTCTTAAAGCTTCTTTTCAAACAAAGAAAAAAAATAAAAATGGTGATGACCTTTTCTCATAGGCTATCGGCACGCGCGTCATTAAAAGAGCGATGAAAAGTACGGTCAGTTCTGATCATGAATTGATGCCAGTTATTAGTGAAATCACATTGTGTGTCTTAAAAAAATTTCCTTTAAAGGAATTGTTGATTTCACTCAGTTTGACCGTTAAGTTGTTCACCGGTTTTCCTTTAAACAATATTAAATGTTCTTTTGAGTACTTAATTTCAGAAAGTTTCCACTATTTTGTAACCAGCTACTGTTTTTTTTTTTTTTCTTCTTCTTTTTTTCTTTTCTTTAAACGATATTAAATTTTTTTTTCGAGAAATGTTTGTTTTCCGTAAAATTTGATCGTTTTATAGCCTACTATTTATTTTTAAAGATATGTTTTCTTTTTTGAGAAATTTCATGTGTTTGATTTCAGTATATTCAGTATAACCAGGGGTGCAGAGTACGATCAATATTTCCATATTTTAATTTGATATTTTCCCTAAAATTATGTGCTTTTTTTTTAGTAACAATAAATTTATTAAAGTTTATACTTTGTTAAAATGTTTTGATAAAATTTTTTTAACAATCGAAGCATTTAAATTTATCACAGTATTTATAAAAAAATAGCATGTGTAAATAAAAATTAATAAAAATCAAATTATACGGAAATAGTTATAATTTATTAAACTAAATTTAAGGTCCCACTTATGAAATTCAATCTAGCAAAATTGACATTTAAAATTTTTTGCAACAAAAAATTTTTTAAAACGAAAATTTTTTTTAATGAATTTTTTATTTTATTCTTATTTTTAACGTTTACTATTTTTATATTTGTAGAAGAAATATTTTTATAAATTTTATCTCTTATACATTGCTTACGTCAAGTTAATGTGTTGTTTTTATGAAAATTTGACCAAGCATATCATAAGAATTTTTTTTTCCTTTCTGATAATGATGAATTTATTCTGCCTAGACTTAAAATATTCTTGCATTGCGTAATTATATTTTCGTAAATATTAACGATATTTCTTAATGTCTTATCACAACTGGAAATAAACACCTAGCTTTTTCCTCTCGTATGTAGCAATTAAATAACACAAAAAATAAAAAAATATTTAAGTCATGCGATATGACTTTACACCTGCTTGTTAGCTTAATACATTCAAACGTAGCTCATTTAGCAACATGACTCCACTTATTATTTTTCGTATGCGGAACTACCAAGAGTGGCTCCATATTTGTGTAAAAATCACGTGACTTCGTACTATTGTGTGCTTGGTCGTAACGATATTTAAAGTTAAAAAAAAAAAAATCAGTTTCATTTTAGAAAATTCGTTTCCCAATATTTCTATATCTTTTGACGTCAAAAGTTCTTTTAATATGAGGATTGTACTTCTCCTGTATTTATTAATTGCTTAAATTTTTATACACAATGTACATTCTGATAAATGGAACTCTCTACGGATCACGACATTGCAATGGATGCATTAATGACAGACGATTTAAATATGGCTGCTTAAGAAGAATGTTATCGATTTCGGATATCTCTTGGTAATTTTTTTAATCTCATTTTTAATCGTCTGCTTCCTATTTCTGATATCAGTTTCTGGATCTCGTAAATTATGCTTTATTGGCAACGCATTATCTTTTTTATATGATTTAAAATGTTGAATGATGATTGAGCTAAGTTTATTCTATGATGATGTTTGCATTTTTTTAACATCTTACACGTTTTCTACGCGTGTCTTAATATCAGCAAAAATATTTTCCATTGTATATAAACTATTTATTTTTCTATTTCTTTTAGTTTTATTTTTCATACTAAATTTATATTTAATTTTAATTTATTGAAGTTACTTTATATATATATATATATATATATATATATATATATATATATATATATATATATATATATATATATATATATATATATATATATATATATATATATATATATATATATATATATATATATATATATATATATATATATATATATATATATATATATATATATATATATATATATATCAAATTTGTTACTAAAATTTACATTTCTTTAATAGTTTTGATATGTTTGTTAAATGCTAGTTTGTAAATTGCCAGTATACGTTTATGTAACAGATTTGATAATGTTTCATTGCTAGAAAAAATAGTCGCAGTATGTTTTTTTTTTTTTTTTTTTTTTTTTTTTTTAATAAATATTTAAAATTTAAAGGTGAAAAATTTTTTTTAAGCTGATGTCTGTCTACAATTTTTTCTGAAGACTTTTATATTAAAATATCAATTATTAAAAAAAAAAATTCTAAGAGTGGAAGACTTTTCCAATTGTTAATCTCAGAGCTTTTGTTTAGTATAGTAGATTATGATTAAGAAAACCATTTCTGGAAATTGTTTATTTAGATTTTGATTAAATGAAAATTCAACGTAATTATAACATTTCTTCTGGCAAGTATGAATCATTTTTCGCCTCTATGACAACATGTTGAATAACTAAAAAATGTTATCCTAAGATATATTTTATTAAAAATGTTTTGTTCATTATTTTTTTAACTCTATTCCTAAATATATTATTCCCACGATCAATACCGTAATACAGGTTAGGAAGGGTTACAATTTTTCTTCATCAATCACAATCCGTAAATAAGATAGATTTAATGTTTATTTTCGTGAATAAATAATATCAAATCTAAAGTAAGGTAAACTCGTATAACTGCATTGCAAATCCGCAAACCTGCTTCAATTTCTTATTTAGTTTTTTGTACCCGAGGCAAATTATTTGCGCAACAGCCCACGCAATTTATTACCATTTCTGGGTTATCTTGGAATTTAATTTCACCTTGGTTAGGGTGATCACGCGAGGCCTTGGCACAACTAATGAAAAAAATTAAGTTTTTTTTTTCCTACGGCATTTGTAATGACCATCAATATTTTTCTTAATGTTTTTTACCTCAAATCTTAATTCTTCGATCATGCTAATACTTCGCGAAGAGGGAATAATTTGCTGAGAATTATACCTTTCTAGGTGTTAAGCCTAACCTTTGTGACACTATATTTGTTTGAATATAAATATCACAGAGTTAAAATACATTATTAATAGCAATTGTGGTACTTCCGCTTTGACGCGAATATGTAATGAGTTATATTTACTATCCTTAAGGATGGTTATAAATTAATTTTTCTGGGTAGAATTCGTTACGCTTAGATTTAGAATAACAATCTCTGAAATTTGACTTGCACATTAAATTAATTATAATATCATTCTTACTTATGAAACCTTAAATAACTTTTGGTGTGTTTCCGAACTTCATTTAAATCACAAATTATTTTACCGTAGCAGATGCGCATATTCTCCGCTTTGAGTTTGAAATTTGTGCTGATTTTAAACCGATTTTCAAATTTTAAAAAAATAGTTTATTTGTTTTATTAAGCGTGAAAACTTATAAAATTAGCAAAAAAAAATTATCATTATTATTATTTCTTTTTATATTATATTCATTTTTAGGTAAAAATGAGGCTTTTTTTTTTTTTTTTTTTTTTTTTTTTTTTTTTTTTTTTTTTTGCATGTATGCTAAACATTGTAAAAAAAATTACTGTCGCATAAAACAACAAAATCCTTTGAGGATTTTATTAAGAAGGCCAACAACTATGTTTTGTACTATTGTCTTAAGAGCAAGTGCATATATTAGGGATCAATGTAGTTAGAAAAAGTAAATTTTTAAAAATTTCCACTCTTGTCTTTGCGAGAGAAAAAACATACACAAAAAATTAAATTCTACTTTTTTCTCTTATTTCAAAACATGCGTTCTATAATCATAACCACTCATGAAAAATTGTAGACAATAACTTTAAAAACAACATGAGATATCGTGTTTAAGGTGGTGAAAAATTTGAAAAAATTTAATTTTGAGTTAAACGCATTTAAAGACTTCAAATCATTAGTCTATCCACTATTATCACCTTGCACAAAAAACTGTTATAACTTTGTAAATAATTTGAATACAAACAATAGTAAAGTATTTTTAGAAAGCTTATAGTACAGGGATTCTAAATTTATAACAAACTCAGTTTCGAAAATTTTGCCAAAAATCATGTTTTTGCACTAGGAAATAGATACCTCAAAAATTTCTGCCTTATTAATACACTTATTTAGAAAACATGGAATCGCTTAAATATAAAATTGAAATCGTAAGCACCTTAGGGGAGAGGGTTTTATAATTTGCTTATTTTTGCTAACAAAATGAGATTGCTATAAACAATGCTTGCGTTAAACTTTAAAATTCCATTATTTCCAATTTTTGTGACTGCAAATAAAAAAAAATTTTAAAAAAAAGATGAAAACCAAACTACACTTGGAAAAATTTTCAATTTTGCAGTATAAGATAAATTTAAATTTGAAAAATAATTGTTGAGAATTTTCTTCAAGGAGCCTGAGATCAAGAGTTTTAGCTACAGAAAGAAAGCCCCAAAGATTCCTTAAGAATAATTTATTTAAAATTTTATAAAATGAATTAAATGTAATTAATGTAATTGAATTAAAATAATTGAAAGGCCCAACTACCATATTTCCCACTTGAAAATGCTTTATCATGGTCTCACTGGTTCTAATATATTTATAGCATTGTACCAAACATTCCATTTCACTCGTTAAATCCGGAATCTCGTTAAACGCGGGTTCGTTATATGGGGATACCTCTGAATAAAACTCTTTCCATCTTTTAAAGCAATTTATAGATTTTTTTTTTATCACCAACTAAAAACAAATAATTAAAATGCTAATAAACAGCTAACTGTTTTGCTTGCCTTTCTCACACTTTTTTTTGTTTTCTTTATTGTTTTCATTCTCGTCACCTACTCATTAACTTACGTATTCTCTTGAAATAATGCCCTTGAATTTCGCTTTATAAGTGCCTATCTACCCTTTCACATGGTGAGAGTGGGAGAACTAGCTTTTGAATAACTTGAGGTTTGAGTGAGCAAACGATTGCTTTCAATAATTATAGGTAGGCGACCAGCCACAGAAAATCGCCAACCATTGCCAAAAACGACAAGAAATATTTTCAACTTCTTGACTTTATTAGACTTAATAGTCTTTTAATTTGGTCATTTATGTATCGAAAAAATAAACTATTAAATAATATTAAGATTTATATCTAGCAATTTATTGATGTTATAATTGCCGCAACGGATAGTATATATAAATTTCATATCTCACGGTTGAAAACAAAAAGGAAAAATATTAAATATTTAAAGATTGTTTTAGAAAGTTTTTAAATAATATTGTTTACTTATTAAGAAATAATATCTGTGTAATTTTTAAAGCACTGTTTTTCGTATATAAGGTTATTTTGCTGTAAACATTTTAAAATATCTTACGCCTGAAAAAAACTCTAAACACATGTAGAATTTTTTTCTTCAATTTAAATACTTTTATGAATGAATCCACGTATGAATTCTTGTACTATCTTTCCTAAACGTATTATTCAAATTTTTTAAATTTATTACATGTTGTTACAATGTTTTTTTATTTTTTTATTATGATTTAATGATTGATTTATTTGAAATGTTCTAAACATACATTATACATAATTTATTTTTAACTGAAGGGTTGATATTTTTAAGACAAGCAAACTATTTAGCAACTACAATGCCGAATAGTTTTTAAAAAATCTTATGAAAAAGGAAACTATCAACAAGAAAAAAATTCATTTGTAAAAATAATTCATGTTTAATTATTTTTTGCTACACTTCATCATTTAATAATTTTTTTAAATTTAAATTTCAAAAACTTTAAATTTCCTTACTTAAATTTATTTGAGCAAACTTCCATTTCCTTCATATGTGTTTTAAACATACTTTATCAATTCATCACAAAATATTTCAAGTGTTTTTTAACAATGTACAAATTAACTAAACCTCGTTTTATTGTGCTGTGAGCATTATACCATTTCACCTCATACGTTTCGATTATTTTAAACCAATTTATCGAAGCGCCATAAATTTTCTAGCTCGGTGCCTGCCCTTCTAGTAAGATTCAGTTTATTGCTCTCTTACGAAAATCTTCTAAATATTTTGAAATGTTGACTTAAACATCCCGTCCTTTCCGGAACAATAATTCCATATATCTGCCACGGTCGCTGAAAAGATCAGTCGCCTAGAACGGCGAAAAGTGACTGAAAACTGGTTCCTTTCTCATTGCCTTTATGGATCTTTTTTCTAATTCATTTCGCTTTGAATGATAGATATTTATGTGTCGTGTCATTTGATGTTAACTTCTGTTTTGATTTCAGTGTTTTATTCTGATTTGATGTTGCATTATGCAAAATAGATCAGCCTACCTTTCTTTCAATTATGGAATTCTTTACTTGTGTGCTGTAATTGGTGTTTATTTTGGAATTAGAGTAGGAAGTCAATGAAGAATATGGTGCTTAATTTGATACCTTATTAAATAATTACTTTGTTTCCAGTGACATTTCTGTTTTTAGTTTTCTCTAATAATTAGTGGATGATATGACATATGAAATAGACAGAGTAGACGATATGACAGATGATATAGTGGACATTTTGATTATAGTAAAGCAGACGATTTGATAAAATATATTATTTTGCAGACGATTTAATTAAATTATTGTAAAGCAAACGATATAATAAATATTATACGAATGTGGTTGACAACTTTTCGACTGTTTTAGAATTTAAAAAAGAAAATTAACAAGTGAATTTAATGCAATCTTTAATACAGTAGATGAAATTATTTCATAATTTTAACTGATTTTGAAAGTAAAGTTTTACAAATTACAATGAAAGCTGAAATAGCTAAAGTTGAAATGCATCTTATAATGCTTCATGTCGGAATATCTCGTATAAAGTAAGTGAAAACTGTATTTCTTACATTTATTTCATACTTTATTTTATTTTTTTAAAAACATTTTTCCACTCTGTTTGTTTTTATTTAATTATCTATTTTTGCTTTATTTTGTAAAATTATAATGTTTAATTTATAAATATATTTAATTGCTGTTATCGAAATTATGAATATTACCGCAAACTAACTAATAGCCTTGGGGGTAAACATATTATGTCTGTAAATGGTGATTATCATCGTAAGCCTTCCGGTCAAGGCAGAAATTAATCACATTATCTTTTGAGTTTGAATTATTTTTGCTGTTAATGTTGCCTAACAAGATAAAAAATGATTAACTTATTATTGTCAGATTACTAATTATTTGAACTGAAATTGAATTTTGATTTTTCCATCTTGTTAACAACTTGATGGATTGTAAAACTACTTAGAAATGAAAATCATTTTGCAAAGCAGGGTCGTATGTTTAATTATTAATTTCCAATGACTCAATAATTCAAAGCTTAATTCAAAGTTCCCAGTTAATAGATTTTTCTCATTGCTGTATTGATTCTTGCGTCAAATGTGTCTCGAGACTATTATAAATATTAATTAGTATTTGTAATAGCTTCAGGACACGTGAAATAGTAAACTTTCTTCCTGGCTTTGATTTTTCTTAAATCTTTTTCCTGTTGTGTTTTTATTAGTGCCGCCAAGTTGCCGCTAGTTGGTTCCGATACTAACTTCCATTTCCGTATTTTAGGTTGTTATTTTTGATTTTTGTTTATATTTTAACAAACCATTAACCACTAGTCTTTCCATCTGCTTATTTATATAAATTATTCTTGATAGCATAACTAAGAATATTGTAAACGAAAATCAAACATTTTTTTTAGAAATGCAGCATTTGTTAGGTAATTAATTTAATGTGGTTTAAACAGATAGCGTATAATAGATGTTTATTAAAAAAAATATATAACAAGTTATTTTTCTGTTTTATTAAAAAAAATTGAAATATAGTTAATGTGTTTGTGTGTTTTGTTTATTGATTTTTAAAATTATTTAATACTAATTAATGCCAATAATAATGTCGATTGCATAGGAAAAATGGATTTAAACAAATATTGTTTTATTTTAACGTTATAAAAAAGTTTTTTATTCATATTTAATAATTAGAAGTGAGTGTTAATTGCGCAGAATAGTTTAATGAGAGAATTTTTTTCACGTGATTTAAAGTGACATATGTAACTTTTTTTTGTATCCGAATTTATATATTTTTAAGAACGTATGATTTATGTATGTATATATATTTCCAAATATAAGTTTAAATTATTTCTCGAAAAATATTTTAAATTAATGAAAAGTTAATCGACTACTTTTTTGCAATAAAGCGAAGAAAATCTATAAAGGTTTAATAAGCTTCATTTAAAAAATATTTTAAAGTTAAATAATATAAACTGACTAAATGTAAAAAATTTTGTGTTAATTTTCTTTAAATTTTCGAAAGTTAAAATGCATCTTTTTTAACATTATTGAAAGCCCAATTTTAAATGTAATAAAAAAATTTATAATGTTCTGCATTTAATAACAATTATAAAAGAAATTTATGAATATGAAACAAATTTATCTGCGTACTTTTTAATATAATTATAAATACGTGCCTTACGCGTAAATTAACCCCCTCCCCCCGAAAAGTTATGCTCAATCGAAGCAACACACACATACATTTTTTTTAAAATTACTTTGTACCTATGTTTACAAATCTGCTTACTTGAAATTAATAATAATAATAATTAATAAAACTTTAAAATAATAAGTAATAATATAAATCTTGATATAATATTAATTATATAATATTAATTATATAATATAATATAAATTAATAATAATGAAACTTTAAATATTAAAGATAATAATTTTAATAATTCGGCTAATGTCGATTCACAGATTTTTTTTCTGTAACTTATTTATTAGTTATAGCAACCATGCTGTAATAATGTTAATATTACATCATTTTATATTGCGTAATTCGTTCATTATCTTTTGCTATCTCCCTACATGTAAAGAATTACGTATAGCAAGAGCAATTAAATAATTACTCCCACAAATTAGTTTAATTGCAATTCATACATATGTATTCCGGTTAATTTAAATGATTGCGTAACAATAGCAATATATTCACTGGTATAAAAAATCAACATAAAATTTAAATGTCGCCCGCTTCGAGTATTATATTGTCTATTTAATCTCCCCAATTATTACCTATTCTCATATTGACAGCTGGTTTTCATGGCCTTGAAGGATCGGAAAAACCCTGGTACGGAGGATAGTTTGAAATGGATTTTTATCTGCCGAGTTCTTACTGGGAATTAAGATTTTGCCGATAAAGAACTCGTCATGAAGTTTTAATACGTCCGCTGCCATTGGTAACAGGTTTATTTGTTTAAGTAACAGATTGCACATCTTGGAACAATAGTGTCGGAAGCGCTGATCAGTTATTAGCAATCAATTGTTCTAGAACCCTTTTTTGATCCCTATTTTATATGATGTATTAGGCGGGAAGGTCAGGGCAACTTACTCTGTCATTTATCAAACGAATTACTTTGAAAAATTTATGTCGTATTATAGGGTTAACTGTTACCCTATTATACCATGTGCCTGTTATGCGGAGGATTGTTGTTACTGTGCAGTCAATGATGGGAATATCGCGAATGAAGAGGTATCAGAAATTTCAAATAAGTACATGTTTGTATAGTAAAGACAAACTCACCGGGTCAAATGAGTGTCATCTATTAATCAATTAGGGTTGTAAATAGTTAGGTAAAATTCTAATTATATTTTTTTAATAGTTTTTATTTACTTTTCACGAATAAATCGATAAATACTCTATTTGACAATATCTTTCGATGCATGTAAAATGCAAGGCGGCCAGATAATTCCATATACATTCTCCATTATTGTTTTCTCTCACAATTATGCAATCAACAGTTTTCGATTGATAGTTAAGTAATATACAATTGCCTGTTCCTAAATTTCTGATAAGTAATCTTTGTTTTCAAGTAACATTAAGGCTACTTTTGACGGCTCCGTCGTAAAATGAAATGCTTTTATGCGAATAATATATAATTTTTATAATTGCTGTAAGTTTGCAACTGTTACTCGTGACTCTTATTTAGTTTGTCTAAAGCCAACGATGTCTACGGCTATTTTGTAAATGTCTTAAAACGTTAATATAAAGAGAAGCCACAGTTTTGTGAAAATGAAAGGCGTTTGTGGTCTAATTTTTTAATATTTAGAAACTTAGTCCAATGCTGCATTGCTTGGGCTCAAAAATATTCGCAAAAACTGAGAAAAAGGCAGTAATTTTGATGATTTTCAGTTAGGTTGAAAAATGTCGCCAAATTGGCAATTTTTAAAAAGGTTTAATAACTTTTAAAATATTTAAGTTGTCTGTTCTAAAGCCCAGATAACTAACTGTTTTGACTTGGCAACCATTATCGTGACTGTTAGGTTAAATTTAGCCTATCTTTAGCCGCGCCCTCTATGCTAGGTACAAAAATGGCACAAATCGTCAAACGGAAGAAAAGTCAGTTTCTTGAAAATGACTCGCCAAAATGACGATTTTTAAAAAAGATTAACAACTATAAATATAGTTATTATCCCTTCTAAAGCCTAGATAACTCATTAAGGCAAGATTGTAAATATGGTTTAAAATCATAGCTCTGCCTTAAGCGTATGGCACTTAAATTGGGGCTTTTTTTTAATTTTCTTTGGCGAAAGAGCTTCAAAGAAATGCATATTATAAAAGAAATCATTAATGCATTAATATAATTAGATAAAGTAGAGGAGAGTGAGGTAAGACCGGGTGACCTCGACTGTGTGGAAGTTAGTTCTGTTTTCGTTCGGACATCTCAGAACAACTACACAAACTCTGAATTACATTTCACTTGTAAAAAAAAAAACTACCGTATTTGTGTGTTGTTAATTCACGACTTCTGTGTAATCTAATGTTCAACTCTCTAATGTTCTCTTATTTTTATGCTATTCTTATTTATTGGTCATTAGAGTTATAAAAATCATTTTTAGTCCTGCTTGTTTTACAGTTAATAACGATTCATACATTTACTAAAGATAACAAACAAGACTTTACATTTACGAAAGATAACAAACAATAAGAATTTCTGTTCAATTGTAGCACTGTTCTGTTTCGGTTTGATAACCTCTGCTCATGGGGTATGTTTGGGTACCTTTTTGATATGTTTACATGCTGGGCCCAAGAAACCTGTAGAGCAACGGAGGAAGAAGACAACGACATTCAAGGTTAAATAAAGATTTTACAGATTTGATAATTTTATCTACTATTTGATTAATATAATTTAGCATTCTTAGAAATAAACAGTTTCATCTTTTATAGGGCAATTTTTTTTCCAATTAATGTTATGTTAAAAAAATACGATTGAGATTTATTAATAAAGAAATAATTTTAGCTTGTTATCTTAAAATTAGTTTTTTGGTAGAATTTTCAAAATTTTACCTTACTTTTAAGAATCTGGTATAAACTTGAATTTCTGTACTTCTTAATTGCCAATAATATAAATTCTGTGTTTATAACTGCAACTAAACGAGATTTGAAATTATCAAATGAACGAACGCACAAGGGAAAACAGATCCTCTATGTTGAATAGTTTTCTTGACCCCACGCCAACCTTTACTGTTACCCGCACTTATATTTCTTTAAACGAAGCCCTTCACTGGCATTTTCTTTTTTGTGAATTTTCTGAAGTTATCAGTAGGTGGCATCACAAATCATAAACGGGAGAATAGCTTTCCCATTAAAGTATAAAAACTATTGAAATTGAGCATATTTCCCGCATCCTTATAAAGTAGAGAGATCTTATTTAAGATGCCAGGTTCAGTTACAATTGTCTAAAATATAGTGAAATTAAAATAATTATTAAATGAAATAGAAATTTAACATTTTAGTTGTAATTACACACTTGTTCATTACATTCATTAATAATATATTTCATGAAATTAGAACAGGCATTTTCCCAAACGCATAGGGAATTAAATATTAACTATAATAAATTTTAGAGTAAATAATCCATCCGTTTCAAACTGTTGACTCGTTTATTTAGTACATTTTGAATGTATGAAGTTTTATACTTTCACTTTAATTGGAGATCAATGCGAGAGGATTCATATGAATTTCGGTGATTGACCTCTCCTAAAAGACCCAGCAGAATGTAGTTTGATTCCCTAGATTATTTTGACGGTAAACATCAATAAGTAGAGTTTTCTCTGAAACCTGGCCTTTTGAACTTGCACACAGTGTTTCGAATTTCGTGTTTCACTTAGCATTCAATTTTACATATTCTTTGAGTAAATACATTAATGTTTGTTATTTATAAATATATAAGCAGGGCTCGCGCTAAACATTCGCCACCTCGCCAAATACGATAAAATTTGGTTAATATAATTGTGTTGTGGCGAATGATTTTTCCACTGAAAAGAAAAATATATATTATCATCAAAATTACGTCAAAATGAATTTTTCTAAACAAATCAGTATTTTTTAATCGATTACAGTAATTTTCTGTTTCGCCGCTTAACCAACTAGAATTAGACCCAAATAATATAAGCCTGAAACAAACTACCATAAAATAGTTTTCTATGTGAAACAAATTAATCATAAATTAAGATTTGCCTTTTGATATTAGGTTAATTTCCTGGCTTTATTTGAAATCTTTAGCGTGGGCCCTGTATATGGTATTAGATAAATATAATACAAAAATATATAAAATATTCTTTTGGTGATAGTTATGTCTAGTGGTAGCTGCGAAGCAAAGGAAAACGAAGCCAAGCGTTTCTTTTCTGCATACCCTGAGATCGAGTAAAAATAGTTAGATGTATTATTTAATTTTGAATTAAATTATTTAAATCGTTTGTAAAGAGAATTTTATATGTAGTTTGGTTCTAAACTGAAAATTAGAGATATCATTTACCTGTAGCCGTAAACGTACTCTCCCTCTTTAGTTATTTATTACCCATTGGCAAAATGGGTCTTGTTTTGAATTTCATGGCGTCCGCACCTTTCAACTGTGTTCAAGAGTAATAGCAAACACAGTGCGCACGCGTTGATATATATATTTTTTTAAAATTCTGATTTGTATTCCTTTTTTTTAATTCAAGTTATTAACATCTTAAGAAATTTTTTCCTTCATAAAATTAATATCAAAATAGTTAATTCCTTTTTTTTTGTCCAAACTTATCATCCACGCTTTTCTTAGTCTAGTTAACTTTTTTTTCTTCCTATTAATAAAATTGTTAATTTTTAAAAAAAATTAACATGTTTTTCCAACTGTACCAGCTTCAAAATATAATTGTTGCTGAATAATTTCAACGACCTCGCCTTGAAGATGAACAAAAAGTGCCTACTCATCAATTTTAATATTTAACTAACTTAAGACACATAAAAGACGTGTAATTCCAAAGAAAATCATTCTATTTTTTCAGATAAATCGAAGTGAAACTTTCCTCTTTTAATAAGGTAAACGTTTTCCTGCTAAGAATCTTGTTTTTCTAAAAACTCTTTATTTACAATTCATTGATGAGGACAGAGGAAAACAATATGAAGAATAAAAAACGAATCTGCGTTAAGACTTTTTTTTTAAATTCAAATTAATTACTGCTTATTTACATCATGATACAGCTGCTCTTATTGTTGTTTTGAATCGTGTGCAGTAGAACTTCCCGAACTGGATGGATAAGGTACTATGGCTAGTTTTTTGTAAAATCGAAAGTAGGTGAAAGCTCTAAGCTGCGTTGTCCTTTTTCATGTAGGCGATTTCGAATGAGGTTACAGTTTCGTTTCTCTTTTGGAAGCTCAGAGTCGTTTTCTGCTTATGAGTTACGCCCACTTTATTGTAGTTTCTAGAATTGTTATGTGCCTAAGATGGTGATTTTTTTTTTTTTTTTCCTTCTCTTCTCTTACCAAAAAAGAAAGTTCACTAATTCACTTTTCATGTGTGTATTTTTTGTGAGATGTATTGTTGCTCTACAGTAAATTGATGAGAGGAGTTCATAATATATGGTGTTTTCGGTTTGTCTTTTGGAATACAAAAATATTTTCTGTTGGATTTCGGATGGACAGTTTCTATAGTTTTCTGGATTTAGGCCAAAAAGTTTCGTTCTTCTGATGTAAGTTATAAATCTGTTTTCAATTGCTTTCTAGAATTTAACTTATTGTATGCATCGTATCAAAATGAACACGCTGTGTTAAAGTTTATCAAAGGAACTTGACCCAATTCTTGAGATTTTTTTTTCCTTCTGAGGCAATTTCTTGTTAATTTAATTTTATTTATTGAAAAAATATGTATTATAACAATGAATTATTAATAGTGAATTCAATTGTTAAAAAATATTTATTTATTGCAGTCGAAACTTTTTATATATTTAAATTTTATGTTACCATTTTTCTCTCCGGTTACAACAGCAATGATTATACATAACTATTTGATTATGCATAACTCTTTTAGTATGCATCACTGAGAACTTTGACGCTTTTTGCAGAAAATTTTCCTTAGTAGTTGTGGAAAAACAACAAAAATTGTATATTTTCATAATTTTAATTAAATACTGCCTAAATTTATGTAGCGTAGTTATAAAAATTATTTTATTTAAAACTTATTAAACATAAAATAATTGAAGATAAATTTTGCTAAAATTTGAAAGAATTTAACTGAAAAAGAATAAAATATGGCAATCCTTATGAGAAGAATACTTTCGTTTTTAAATTTTATTTCATGCGATTTCATCTTATTGAAATTTTTGAGTTCGTGATCAGCTGTGTAATTATTTACAATAATCAAATATGCAGGTTTTTATTATGTGCACATAATGCATTAAAAGATTACAGGCTGGGTTGATTTGCATAAAAATTTACAAAATAACAAATACATTCGAAACAAAAATTGAAGTAGCAAAAAATTACAAATAAGCAGTGCCTGACTTAACAGCAAGATTCTAATTAGGGAGATAGATTTAAATAGTGCTTATTTTGAATTAAGTAATCAAATTGAATTTTCATTAAAGTTGCAATTTATGCCACTTTTATTGCGAATCTCTG
This sequence comes from Parasteatoda lunata, assembly GCA_949128135.1. NCBI lineage: Eukaryota > Metazoa > Arthropoda > Arachnida > Araneae > Theridiidae > Parasteatoda > Parasteatoda lunata. The sequence continues at coordinate 102,751,239 of OX421975.1, forward strand.
TGAACTGCCTTTATTATGAGTTTTTATAAATTACCTTTATTATTTTATGCCTCGGATTACAACGAAATTAGTTTTATAAAATTGTGTCAATTAGACACTCAAAAACTAATTACATATGAATTATATTGTGGGGGGCGGAGTTATCGACCATGCCAACCGTCATCTATCAAAAGGTACCTCGTGATCGATTCAAGTTAGCATGTCTTATATACTATTGAATTGGTATTTAATAATTTTAGTGGTAGTTACGCCACATTACTCCCCTTCCAGATTTTATCTGGGATAGAATACGATGAATAAATACCACTAGTTGATTCATGCTGTATATTTATTTATATCATTTTTGCTCATTATATTATTTCTTCATAGCATTTCGCTCATTAATTTTTCCTTCATTTTTGTTTTATAGCATTTCGCTCTTTTTAAAAAAAAATTTTTAGCGCATTTCGCTATTTTTTATTTTTTTTTGTTATATCATTTTGTTCGTTATTTTCTTCTTCAATATTGCTTATTGACCGGGAGACTTTATTTACTTCACCGGATTTTTTTTTCTTCCTTTGAGCAGTATATTTTTTTAAGCAAATCAACTGTTTAATGTGGATTATCCATCAATATTGGCAAGTTCTTATCACGTCCGGGTCACCAATGTGGGGGGCGTAGTTATCGATCATGCCAACCGTCATCTATCAAAAGGTACCTCGTGATCGATTCAAGTTGGCATGTCTATATATTATTGAATTGGTATTTAATATTTCTAATAGTAGTTACGCCACAATATCTCTGAACCATGTGTACTATGAATTAAATTTAATAAAAGGAAAAATAATTGTTATATTAAGAAATTAATCTCAAAACATTTTTGAACGCCTATAAATCTCATATAAAATCTGTATTCCTTCAGTGGCATGCATGTTGTGAATTATCTACAGCAGTGGTCTCAAACCCCTTGCTGTAGTCCGGTACCGGTACGAGGATCAAATGAAACATTCAATTATTTCCATTTTATTTACTGTGGTGTATTTCTCTCGTGTTCGGGTCGGTATGACTTTCCATAGACGAAAGTGTAACCAGGAACTGAGAAAGTCAGTTACACCAATACCATGTACTTGTATTTAGTTTGAAGGCATGTTAAAGTACAATCAATTAAAGTAATTTTATTTTATAACCGTCGTTTAACAGCCGGCCCAATTTATAAGTTTACGACTATTAATGCTTAACTCAGTAGCCTTGTAATTTCGAACCCAATCCAGAAGACAAGGGAACTCCTGGATCAAGTATTGGAAGAAATTTGCCTTTTTGATGAAACTTAACCCGCAACTGCGTTACATGGAGAGGAAAACCACGAAGACCTCTCACCGTAAGCCCGATGGAAAGGGAACTCTAACCCGTGATCTGTCTACCACTGAGAATATGCAGCAGTACGGTTGTTATAAACCGGGTGTGGAATTCATATCGATCTGCTATCGCTGGGATTCGAACCCAGGTCACCTCGTTGGGAGACGAGCACTCTATCTCCTGAGCCACCACTGCTCCAATTAAAATTATTTAATCAACACAATCTAAAATATAAACAATCAACATCCCTCCCCTCACCGGGTTGTGGTAAAATTACCAAAATTTGACCAGTCCGCAGCGAAAAAAAAAGTTTGGGGAGCATTGATCAATAGTATTTATTTTGATTAAATCAAATGAATTCCACAAACTCACTGCTTGAACTCATTGGTATTCGTGGATGATCCATATTTATGTGAAAAATTATTCAAGAGGATGATGTTTTATTGAGGCATAAAAAATTTCTGGCTGGTATTTTTTTTTTTTTTTTTTTTCTGAATGGAAAAAAGAATTAAAAATGTGGAACGTGCCTCTCTCTCTCTCTTTGGGCATTGTTCAAGCATTCTGGAATTAATAAAAATTCATCGCAATGGCTCATACACCTTTCGCATCAGCACTTAAATGTCCTCGTTCGGAGATCGGTTATGACATATGGTCCAATGCCCTATTCCACGAGAATTCTTTTGAGATTATTTCCTCTAGTTATGCTATTTTCCTCTCTATGCGTTATGCTATTTGTTAGGGAGTTTGTTGTATATTGTGTGTTGTTGGACGATCCTAGACTTTAAAATTACTGATATCCCCCATAAACTTCTCCTAAAATAGTTTTTTTTTAGGGTGACCAGAGAACAGGGAATTTTATTTAACTACTCGAAATGTTTGGGAAAATGAATTACAGTGAACTTCTCGGATGCGACCACTCTCTTTTACACTGTATAATGGTCGTTAATGAATGTGGGTCGTTCTTAGGGGTAGCCTCCATTGACTTCAAAATGTTATCGAAGGTACATGATTCTTCGCAAACTATTTTAATTTTAGTTAATGTCATTTTCTTGGTTCAGAAATGCCATTAGTGTAGGGTTCATGAAAACTTGATTGATGAATAAAATTTAGCGTCCATAAAAATGACCCCTACTGATATAATGTGTAAAAACAGATTTACCAATTATCAATGATAGAACTATTTTTTGTTTATGTTTGCATTTAATTTTATATCATAAAAATTACTTAGCTTTATAAAAAAGAGTTTTTTTTTTTTTTTTTGAGATACTTAGTTTTTTCTAAAACGTTTTTTTTTTTTTCTAATTTAACTTTTAACTCTAATAATAAATTACCGTCTTTAGTGCCCGAGGTTGTAGATCTCATTCGGAGATCATCAAAAAGAGCTCTCTCTGAAGAAGAGCCTCACTCAAATATTTTGAATACATTTTAATCTACTTATTTATTTTGTTAATATTTTTTGTTTTGATATTTTTTCGTGTTTCCTTATTTGACATTTTCACATTTAGTGCAGAGGTTTTATTGGTCGCTTGGTGAGGTTTTGATGGTCTCTCCTAAAGGTCTTCTTTAACACTTAGTCTATGGAAAAAAATTCCGTGCCTCCTAAAAGTGGTCGTAAATAGAGGAGGTCGCTACATAAATCGGTGGTCTTTCCTGGAAGTTTCACTGTAATTTGTAGTACCCATCTAAGACCAATATTTCCGTACAAATTGTTCTTGTACTATTTTTTATTTTTTTAAATTTTTTTGTTTTTAACCTAATACTAAGTATAAGTATTAGATATACTAAGTATTGTAATAGATTTTATTATTCTATAAGAATGACTTGTGACATCTGGACAGTAAAAATTATTAAATAAAATAAATTTCAAAATGATGCTCTCAAACCGACAATTGTGAAAAACCCTTTTGACTCGTACTTGGTATAAAAGGTCAGGCCATCCAACTCCAGGGCATTATCAAGGCTGATTGAGTTCACCATTGGTGGCCGTGCAAATGGACACATTAAATGCGTTTCTTTTGATAAGGGGCAGAATGTTCGTTGTGTAGTAATTGTGACTCTTCCAAGCCCTCTCCTGACCATCTCTTGACTTGTGCAGGTCTTGACAGGGATGACGTAAATTTTAGACCTCTTCTCGTTTATGACATTTCGAAGATTGTTATGCACTTGATCTAATCACATATTTCAACAACATCAAATAAATTAAAATTTTTATTGAATGTATTAGGTGATTTTATTTCAGTAATTTTATTATTTTTGACTGCAAGAAAAATTAACAAAAATGAGCCGCAATTGCGTTTTCAAATAGTGTGGCAATATCTATTATCGCTTTAAGGAAAACTATCGTGTCTTGCAGCAGATATAAAAATCTTTAAAATTACTTACAATAAATTTTTCCTTCTATCTTCAAGACAACTATTAATCATGTAAGTTAAGATCTCCAGCTTAAGAGTTCAGAAAAGGTCGCCATTGTCTTTTCAAATAAATACTACTAATTTAATTACGCCGAATATCATCCTTTTGCGGTAATTTATTGAGGCTAATACAACAATGTACCGTTGACAACAATAAATCTAAATTAAGAGTGAAGCCCTTTTTGTCAATTCAAAATGTCATTTTTGAAATTAGGTTGTAGCCTGCGTACCAAGCACGCTTAACGATTCAATTGTCTAATTTTCTTGTGAGGAATTGAAAGTAATAGCAACTCTTTAGATTGTAATGTACTGAACGTGATTGTTTACGTCGTGACATTGTTAATGTAACTAACATTAAAAAAATGTTGATAGATAATTTTACAGACTATTAAATTTCTCAAATTTTTATACAAAAAAATTAATTGTTTAAAAGATTACTCATATTTAATTGTTTAACTAGGGCTACTTTAATAAATTAAAATTTTGAAATTTATAACGAGTTTTTTTTTTCTCAGTGTCAACTAGCATAAATTTTTTTTTTTCCTTCTTACATTGCCCACCATATTTGGAAACATATGCCATGGTCGAACTTGACGGGCAGTATTGCTTATCTCGTTTTCGTAGGCACCATATAGGTGAATCAACGTCACCTCAACAACTTACGAAGGACAGATAAAACCCATACTCAAAGCTGGATTCGAACCTGGGATTTTTGGGACATGAGGTCAGCTCCCTGACCACCATACGGCCTAACATCAATATTAAAATCCTAGATTTAAGATATAAAATAGTACAAAGGACGCAAAGGAAGATATAATAGCAAAAGAACGGGAAAAACACATATGAGCTTGTAACTTCTGTGTTCTTCTAAAAATAATTCTTTTATAATGTCCATATTTTTTTTTCTTTTTCTTTTATGCAAAGTTCCATTATTTAGGACGTAATTATTATGTTTACTCACTTATTCTGCACTTAACAAAACGTATTTATTATATTAGTTCACTATTCCTATATTATTAAATTTTTTTTTATTATATTAGTTCATCATTTCCATACTATTCAAAACGTGTTTATTACTTTAGCGCACTATTCTTATCTTTTTCAAAACGCAATTCTTATTAAGTTCGTATTTCTTATTTTCTTATTTATAATTTCTATTTAAAATAATTCTTCTGTATAATTTAAATTCTTCTATATAATTTTTACGCTGTTCCCATTTTAATAAAAGCATGGAAATACCACAGGTCATTTCTATGTTGTTTTTTAAACACAATTCTTATTACTCTCTCAGAGGATTTAATTTCTTTCAAAAATAGTACTTCTTATTTACATTATTTCCTTCTAGTTTTTTTTTTTTTTTTTTTCGTCTCACATTTATTGCGTCCGACACAGTTTTGTTTAATTTGGTTGCTTTAGGCATGTTAAGCGTTTATCCTCATAACTCATATGATGGACCTTTAAATTCTTATGTGAAATAAAAAGAGGGAGGGGGTAAAAATAAGAAACTTAGTCACTGATCCAAAGGACCAGTAACTCAAAGCACGTTCACATTTTCACTGGACCGTTTAGAAATGTTTTTTTAATTAATAAGGGGAATTTAAATGAAAAATTACAATATTGAGAATGTGTAATGCTCAACATTTTGGTGATATATGCTAGTTTGGAACAAAAACCCGGACAGAAAAAAAAATAATAATAAATAAAAATAAACTTATTTTCTGTTTACATCAGTTGTTAGCCCGGGTAACCTCTGATAATTTATATTCTATGGTCGTTAAAGTCTAATATAATGGCCTTGATCCATCAGACCACCGTTAATCTCGAACACTGAACAATAGTGTACCAAACATCTTAAAATAGTGCTGCCATTGCCAAAATAGTACTGTCATTCAGTACTGATGCCGTTGATGTTCATTGATAACATATTCATATTTCATGACTCTTTTTCGTTAGTTACAAATATTAGTTCTAAACAGTTTTAAAATAGACAAAGAAAGCTTTTATTCATTCAATTAGCTGAATAATGATTATAAATAAAACAATAAACCGTCATTCGTGAAATTTGACTAAAAGAAGTGTTTTTTTTTTTTCGGAAACCGAAGAACCCCGGATCTATCTTTTTTTATCTCAGACAGTCCACTTTTAGTGAAAGAACTTATTCACATCTTCGAGAAAATTATTCTAGACCTTTCAGTGTTTTTTTAGAATAAGACGTTTGAAAGGGAGAAAAAGAGTAATTTTTAAACAGTTGTTATTGAGCTGTTAATAATTGGCCATCCTATCTATGTCAATTACGTAAAGAAAAGGGGTTGGTGACGTTAGTGAGAAGAACGTGGAGTTACGGCAGCTGCTCTGTGTTTCGCAGATCTTTCCTGTAGTTTATGGTCTTCGAAAGAAATAGAGTTGTTTTGTTATGAGTGTTGCGTGGTTGTGAGTGGATCTTTCGAACATTTTGTTGTTGGTGAGTGTTATTTAGTGCTTTTAATTTGGATATTTCTGTCTTTGTAAGTAATTGTAAGTATAAATTAATTTTTAATACACTATATCTGAAAAGACTAAGGGAAATGATGTACAAGGGGTTGTTTATCGTTATCATTACAAAACAGTAAGGTGCAGGGAGGGAAAGAGTGACAAAGGCTTAAAAGTCATCCAATTTGATCATTAAGGGCAGTGTTTTCCAAAGTGTCGCACGTGTACCCCTAGGGGTACGGGAACAGTTTAGAGGGGGTGCGCATTCTTTTGCGAAATATCTTGTAGCAAACGAAAAATTTCAAAAATTTTTATTAAAAAATAAAGCTAGCCATGAAAATTTACGATTACGTATTTTTCTATTGTATTTTTCGTATTTTTTTATTTGCAGAGTTAACAGTTAATAATTAGTGGTGTCAAAAGCCAGTTGTGATTTTTAACTTTTGTGCAATTTTTTTATAGTAAAAAATGCATTCATTTTTTTATTAGTGGTACACAGCGTTACGTTAAATTTAGAAAGAGTACACAAAAGTCATAAGTTGGGGAAACACTGATTAAGAGGATTAAAACTTTAAATTTTTTGCGATTATTTTTATTATGAAATGGAATTAACACATAAATATTTCGCTATCTATTATAATTTTTATTTATTAATACTTGAAATATATTTTCTTGCATTTTTAATTTGTTCTGATCAATGCACAATACTTCCAAGTACGTGGCTGAACCTTATAAAGTGCTTTCAAAATTTTTTTTTTAAAAGTTCGTAATTATTACTGTTATATATATAAATTTTCATTACTGCTTATTAGCTTATTAACATCAAAAATCCGCTTCGTCATGCATGCAAAATACACAATGTTAGATAAATTATTATGTCTAGTGCATCAAAAATATAAATATTGCCGGTCATCATATATCATCAAAATTCTACTTCATCAAGCTTGAAAAATGCACAGTTTTGATAAATTATTAGCTCTTGTGCATCAAAAATGTAAATATTTGCCAGACATCATTGTTTATCATCTAAATTCCACTTCAGCATGCATCAAAAAATATTGCAAGACGAAATCATTTGTGAGAGGTCATTCAATGATATTGGAATAGCATTAGATCCGAATTTCGAGACTTAAAGGAAACTAACCAATAAAATGCCCCAAGTGTGTGGGGGCGAAGATCGATTCTAAAGGGGATGATAAACAAAAGCTTGTAGTTTATGCTTAATTAAATGTATCACTTTGCTTGAATATTCGTGCGATGGTTAATTCATTTTTCTATTTCTTGGAAAAACAATAGATTTATAGAAATTAACTAATATAGTTTATATATTTAGTTTTATTGTTAGTTTTCATAAAAGACTTTTTTTTTTTTTTTTTCCATTGCTTTCGACTACCGTCTGTCTTTCACAAAACGTTTGTTTTATTTCTCAAAGATAAAAGATAGTGACGTTACTTTTGTTTCGTCAGCTGTGATGAAGCAAATAGATATTAAGCTTCCGAATTTTTACTGCTTTAAAGACAAATTTCATTGCCATTGTCATTAAATATGCGGTTTTTCATGATCAACGTTATTTTAGCTGACTTAGAATTTACTTGATTCGTTTGAACAAAGTGAATCATTATGGGTATGTGTGATTTAAAAATATTTTCACAAAGTTTCATTTCTTTTTTTATTGAACTTTAGTTAAATTTAACGACCATATTTTAAGAATTTTCATAAGAGAATTTTTTCATTATTATTATGAACTCACGATTTATTATGATTTTTTTAATTATGCGTGATTTTACAGATTAAATTTAATAACCTTTTTCTTTTAATAATTGACATATATGCTGTTTAATCGATTGATTATGAACCTAATTGAATGAACTTATTTAACATATTGGAATTGTAGTATGTGGTTTTTCAGAATTATATATTTTTTAAATTATGAATTTGATTTTATTCATTAATTGAAATAACTCTATTGAGAAATTAAAATTTTTAGATCAGGAGTTTTGCGTGAGAAACATAAATATCTCTCTAAGTTTTTTTTTCAAATTTTTTTAAAGAAACTTATTTGATGTGTTGCTTGATTTGGTGTTAGAGGATTTAATTTTTTTTTAAAAAGAAAAAAACATCCTACAATACTCAAAAAATGTTGTTTAACTGTTTGTCACAGGTGGGACCACCTGTGTTCTTTTCATATATTTTTCTGACACTTTAATTCGGAATTGTATTTGTACTAAATCTAATTGTATTGAATCTAAACTAATTGTTACTAAATCTAATTATAACTAATGAGAATTGTATTTGTACTAAAATTTAAAATCCAAAAAAGTAGTTTAAAAATTTTTTTTTATTCATATTAAAAAAAAATTCAATAATTCATTCTGCAAATTAAAGAAATTTTAATGATAAATAACAGTTTTTCTTTGATCTAAATTACTACACATAGGTGTAAATTTGAAAAATTATTGTTTGGAAGTGAGCAGTGTTTGGAAAAATTTGCCTTTAAGGCAGAAAAAGTCGCCTGTGTTTTATGCTATATTTCATAACCATAAATTATTAAAATGCTACATTTAATTTTTTTTGGAACTTATTTTTACCTAAATTAACACAAAATGGTGAAAAAGTAACGAGAAATATACTTAATTAAACTGCATCAAAGGGTTAAATAATTGTACATTTATTAATTATTTTATCTCAGGAATTTACTTACTTCTAAGCTTCATATTTTTAAGTATAACTCACATTTTTTGTTGAAAGCTCAATTCTAAGGAAGTCAAATACTGAAAAAAAATATTTATTTGTATGCCTTATGAAAAAGAGAGAATTATATTCATGGTGGGGGAAAAAAACAAAACAAATTTCTCAATTAAAACAAACAACAAAAAAATATGTGCATTTTCTTGTGATAAACAAATCCTCAGCTTTAAAATTATAAACAAATACAAATTCTTATCTTTTTTTTTTATTTTTTTTTTTTTTTTAAAGAAAATCATTTTGCACCCTTTCTTTCTTTTATCGTGAAGATTCCTCACTCCGAAATGGAATGTTTATTTTGAAATTTCTCTCCTGATATGAAATATTCAGCTCAAGGTCGGTCAATGCGATTTCAGATATGTGTGTTCGTGTCCATTTATTTTGACACCTAACATTGAAAGTTCTAATTAGAACTCATCCTTGTTGTTCTATTCCGGCGGAAAAAATATTCCGACATCCTTCAACATCCTGCACATAAACTAGTCACCTCGAATAATGTTATATTTACCTTATTTATTGCATTTCAACGATAACAATACATTGACAGCAGGTCAAGAGAAGCGTATACATTTCAAATTTATTTTAAAATTGTTTTTTACTTCTTTCTTTTACTGTTAGAAAGTTTTGGATTTTGCATTGTATGAACCCTACAGAAGATTACGCCAAATCTATATAGAATGCCACATTTGTGCTCAACTTTGACATTTTGACGACTATTCCTTTACGAAAAAGAAAGAACATAAAATAAACCAATTAATATTTTAATTAATTAATTTTTGTTAATTTTAATTAATTGATTAAGGAACATAAAATGAATCGATTTATTTAAATTTTATAAATTTTGAATTAACAAATTTAACCCATAAGTAACAAAACATTACCCTATTATTAATAATCATAAGCACTATTAAATATTTTAGTTATTTAGAATTTTTGTTTATTATTAATACCCTATTACATAAGCAATAATTATTTCAAATTAAGTAGTGCTTATGTTTATTAAGAATAAGTTTATCAATTAGTTTTGTTTAATTAATGAAAATTTTAAAAAATAATCAATAATATTGAAAGAAACGGCAATATAAGTACAACAATACGATATTAATGCAATTGCTTTTTCTATTCCAAAATATATTCCTCATGTAATAAAACGTGAAATATTAACGCGAAAGTAGGTTAATTTATTTAGGAATTTTACAACCTAACTTACTATTTAAACTATTGCTGTGTTTTTTTTTTTCACCTTAAAAGTTTTTATACTTATTTTTTTGTTCTGCGTAACAAAAAATAAGCTTGAATTAGCACTGGTATTTTTAAATGCACATTCTTAAACAAATGTTGAACGTATTGGACCAAAAATTTTAAAAGTTCATTTTTCGATACTTTTTTAATAAATTTTTTTTAAATTTTTGGACTAGATATATGTATTTCTCAACATCACAATAAAAATTTAATAACTAATATTTATTCTAGATTGGAAAGTTAACACATTTCTCTAACCTTTTATTATGTTTATTACTTTTTGTTAATGAGTTTTGTTCCTTTCAACTTTATTTATTAACCAAAATTTGATTATACAACCCACACACTGATTCTATACACTTATAATTAAATGATACATTAAAAGCACGTAACTTTTTACCATAATTTATTGGATTATTTTAGTTATGGGTAGAAAAAAAGGTTTGATGTGACCTATTTAAGGTCATTATTGCGTCTATACAATAATTTAAGAGAAGAAAAAAAAAAGGAATAATATGTTTTGCTTCTAAATTTACTCTCATTTTTTGCTCAGAGGTTTAATGGTGATATATTTGAAAACCTAACGGAAATAAATTTGGTGGATGACCAATACAACGCGTAATTATAGTTGTTCTTTTTCCTCCTTCTTTGAGGAAATTGCATTAGTTCTAACAACTACTTACTGTCGATTCGAACAATATTTACACGCCATAAATATCATGATTTAGCCTGTGCTCAACACCTCCTCAACCATAGACTTTCATTCAAAAAAAAAAATTGTAATTTTTTTTCTAATGGCGTAAAAAAATTTGCACTGGTTGGCTAGGTTGGCATGCTCAGTCAAGTACAATTAATGACCTCATCCGATTGTACCAGTAACATTTTCACAACCATGAGAAACTATGCCGCATCTTCTGGGAATACTCGCAATATCATCGTGTCATGACATTTGTGTCCCAGGCCTCCCCCTCAGATTGCAGACGATTATTATTACCTGTTGCGGACAGTCTGCCTCAAAGCGATATCGTGTTAGCAGCACATTTTTAGATTATATACGGTTCGTTGCATTTTACATTATCCGGAATGCAAACGATTCTTTATTTTTGGTGGGTGGAAACGAGAATTTCAAAGATAATTTGTGCAAAAAATATTAACCGTGTTCTATTCTTCATGTATGCTACTGGGCTTGCTAGAAAAGCGAGGTTTTTACCTTCTGGTGTACAGTGATTTTGTTAATTGGCACTGTATAAAAAATTATTATAGATTCTGTTATAGGTACAAAAAAGTGCTTATTAAAAGAATATGCTTTGTGAATTTACGAATGTATTTAAGAGACCTTAATCAAGGCAAAACCTTGAAAGAGCATAAAAAAATATAAAGAAATATTTTCTGTGTATCAGATATTGCTATGTGTTACATTAAGGGTTGCTTAACCAAGGCACATAGAACGAATGCAAGTGGTACTCCAGTGTTAGTTCTGATATTGCATGAAACCAATGTTCTTCTTTTGATTTTATAACTTTATATTTCTACTACTAGCCGTAACTTTCACGATCGGGTTAACTGGTAAAAAAAAATAGTTTTCATATTATGCAATCACAGTTCTTCTTACCATATGTGACGTCTATTTAAGTTAGTGTCACACTCAAGAATTTTTCTATAAACCTGTGTTAGTATAACAACTTGATCCGGGAGTTACCGTGTCTTCTAGGTTTGGTTCAAATGACAAGTTGAACAATGGAAGACGTAAATCCAGTATGGGTTTTGCTAGTTATCGAGATAAAAATTTTCACTGAAGTTCAAAATTATTTTCCGACCGTAATGTTGAATCGTGCTTTTTCGTGTCTCGTGAATTATTGCGCTGTTCAATCATTGATGATCATTTTCCTTTGGAAAAAGGCAAAAATATTACGCAAAGGTCTGGTATGCGCTACTCGTGTTGCAAGTCTCCACAACCGCTTTGTTGCCTTTCTGAAGTTCGAAGGACATCAATAGCTCAAAACAATACCCCTAACTTACCTAAGAGTGTTCTTTGGATCTTTTACGTGCCGCCACATTAACAGCACGAAGGGTGTATTTTTTTAGAATTACGAGACCCATGTTCGTGATCAATGAACAATGCGCTGTAATTTACGATTTCTCTCTGTCACAGTGTTTTGCTCCATTAGAAGTGCTGGTCTCAATTCCAACAAAGCGATTTTCCAAGTAGCAGTTTTAAAACTCTTTTATTGCTTTCTTTCAGACGAAAGCGTTTAACTTAAATTTTTAAATTAGTCTACCATACCGCTGTGTTTTTAAAGTTCATTTTTATAACAGTTTGGTGTAGATATTTATGCTTGTTTTTTATGATAAGAAAGTAAATTAATTATTTTACTTTTAAACGGACTTAACTAATTAAACGGAGGACAATAGGGGGAAAGAGATTCATATTCGGATTGAGCACACATTATGTTACAATCATCAGGATATGCTAATTTAGAATCTTATGTGCTGATTTTCAGACAGCGTTGTATGTATCCATATGCGTTGATTTTCATCCATTTTATGTAAGAATCATATGTGCTGATTTACATAGTCTTGTTATGTCTTTTATCCTCTTCCGGAGAATTAATCTTCGCAAATATGGGCTCCACGTGCTTGAAGCACTTAAGTGATCTTTCTTTCTTTCATTTCGTTTAATTTTTTTTTAAAAGTGTGTGTTTGGAGCTTCTACTTCTTTTGAAATTAAAATCGTCTTTTAACTAATCATGCTGTATTAGCAGGAATTAATTCCAAATTTACTTTTTATATGCTTCTTTTCATTTTTTTAAAATAGATTTTAGACTATTACGCGGCAAAAAAAATTCACAAATCTAATTGTGGTCATAATATTTTTAAAATTATTGGATTAATTGTTATTTTAGTCCTTAGATATTTTTATAAATCTTTAAGTTCTGATTCTGACATCTTTTAGATTTTCAAATTGGATTAACTCTCCATTTATCCAATTATCACCATTTTGTTTTCTTGGGTAACAAATTTTTAAGTTCTTTAAAAGTCCTATATATTTGTTAAATTTAGGTAAACACAGATATTTTGGTTTTCCCGAAAACAAGTTATTATGAAATGAGTTTCTTACCAGTTTTAGCGTTTCCCCGTCTGGGTATGTTATATAAGCTCTCAGCCCTTAATTACAGTCTCTTAGCATGGATTTTCAGTACTCTTTCGCCAAAACAAATAAGACAGCAACAGTTTAAGTGTCTTCCACTTAACTATCATTTTACTCTATTTATAACATCTTGCCGTGAAGAATTGTCTGGGCTTGAACAGACAAATTAATTAAATTATTAAACTTTAATTTTAAAAAAATCGCCAATTTGGCGACATTTTTCAGCCAATAAGAAAATTATCAAAATTACTGCCATATTTTCGGTTTTTGCAAATTTATGAGCCCAGATATTGCGGCATTGGAGTAAGTTTTAGTATATTAAAAAATTAGACCTCAAATGCTTTTTATTTTTCACTAAACTGTGGCATATTGACGTTTTGCGCCATTTTCAGAATAAGCATAGAGAGTGCTGGATATAGATAAGCTAAACTTGACCTGACAGTCATGAGTAACTAACTGTTGCAAACTCACAGCAGTTATGGAAATGGCGGGAAAAAAAAAAGAAAAAAAGAAAAAAAAAAACTAACATTTCATATGACGTCGAAGCCATCGAAAAACAGACTTAATATTCCTAATTGAATCGTTCTCTTCAGTTCTTTTTAATGAATATCAAATCGTTGTTAAAAGCGAAAGTTCGATATACGGTGGATATCTTTAAGTTTTATTTGCTAGTTAAACTAATTATTTCTATTTTTAATACATTACTATTATTATTAATAGACATTTCTCCAAAACATATTAACGCTTTTTTAAAAAATTTCTTTTCCTGTAATCTAATGTTGGAATGAGTTATTGTTCTGGATGTGGTTTTTCGTCCTTGCTCTTTTCCTTGATCTTCAACGACTTCTCGCTTTAAGAGATAAACTGAAAAAGGAGCGTAGGGCCGCTCTATTCCCCATTGTTTTGATTGATTCTGACATCCAAAATGGCCAAGGAGAAATTTTTGTGGTCATCCCCCTTATTTATTACAATGCTAAAAAGAATCTAAGGGGCGGGAAAAAAAAGTCCACCCTTTTCCCTTAATGCGAGATTGCTTTGGCCGATGTAATGGTCTTCACACTCATCTACATCCTTTATTGTATGAATGTATTCCAACTTTTGTTCTACCATTCTAAAACCTTCTGTCCATGTCGATGTGAGGCACTCTTAAACTAGGTAATGTATAGTTAATTCTATTTTTTCTTTAAACCTTTATTTCCTTGATATTTTTTACATTTGGAGAGTTTATGGTAATATAATAATAATGAGCCATATTTTCTTTTTTAAATGTGACATTTTGAAATCAAGCTGTTTCTTGTTTATTTCCTTATGCTTTTTTATGTTCCTGAAAACGAAGAAACAAATTGTATTGTGTATTTTTTTTCTTCCCCTAAACAGTCGTAGTTTTTACTAAAATGATTTGTAGAAACGTTCACCGGATTATTTTTAATTGTAGCTTATCTTTTTTATTTTCAGAATCCTTATAATTGTTTTTATTTTTTATTATTCAATTTTATGATTAGAATCCTAGCAGCAAAATTACTTGGGCCCTCATTGGACCAATGTTTACTGTTCTTGGCTCAATAAGGGTCAAAGGGCCATTATTTTCCGATATTGGCTCTTCATACAATTGTCCGATTAACCCGATATTTTACAGCTACTTTACAACCAATATTGGCCTTATATAGAATAGTCGGATTTACACGATATTTTATATTCATTATTCAGCCATTATAAGCCCTATATAGTCCCACTATTATATCCGTCGTTGAACAGCCGACCCAATTTTGGGTTTACGACTACTAATATTCAAGTCCGTAGCCTTGTAATTTTGAACCAATCCAAATGACAAGGAAACTCCTGGATCATTACCACCAGATTGTTATGGGTTATTGATTTGTTATGGGAACATGGAGGACTTTGCGACACGACAGATTTGTCGTGCTTCAGTCACCATTTACTACACGAGTCTTCGGTCGGTCTGGGATCGAACCCACGAACTCTTGGATACGGACCCAGTGCCCTACCAACCAGGCTAGCCCGGGCCCATAGTTCCACTGTTAAAAATGGAAGAAAAAATCTAGACATCCCAATATTGGTCCCACGGTGCATGTTCATAGAGGACTCTTATTGAGCCCAAAAGGGACCAAGGTAAAATTGTTGCTAGGGAAATTGTTAAATTATCTAACTAAATATAATACGTACTTGTTAGATTAATAAAAAATTAACTCTAAAATATATTTGATTGTTTGTTCACGATCTGTCCTCATCCGTCGGCGATATGAATGTTGAACAAGATATATATACCTTGGGCAATACTCACCTTAAACCCAATTGATCAACAACTGGCGAAAAATATATATATATCCGTTATTTTGATTCTCTTGTTTATTATTATAATTGCTGAGAAAAATGTCAATTCCATTTCCGAAAATCAGCAGAATCCATTTTTTCCCCAGGAGTATTAAAGGACAATTTAGATGTCTATCTTTGAAAAAGCACATCGAATTTTGAAAAATAAATCTGAAAAAGGAAATATATCTACACCAAAAAAAAACAAAAAACAAATTCGTGAGATTTTCTGATGTTAAAATGAGTTATTTGAAAGAGAAATCCAAATATTTTTGTGATCAAAGACCCATTTTACTGTCGCTAAAATTACCCACATCGCTGCACAAATGGCTGCTTCAAACAATGTTGTGGGATGTGGGTGGGTGGAATGGCGAAATTTTGTGAATTTGGCGTGGAAATTTTTTTAAAGAAAATAAGTATTTTACGCTACGCTCTTTGATTCTGTGACGCTTCGCTGTAGCGTAACGTCAACGGCCGCTTCCTAATTGAGGCATGTTATTGTCAATGCGAGAAGATTAAAATGAAAACACTAAATTGGAAACTAAAAATGTTTAATTATTTTTTTTTTTTTTTTCATTAGTAAACTGCAAAAACTGGTGGGAAATTTAAAAGTTCCATATATTAAATAATCTCAGTGATCAAAATTGTATTTTTGATAAAAAGTTAATTTTTGGATGATTGTAATTTTTCGAAATATTAATAGAGCAAGAACTTTATTTTGAACTTTTTCCGAAAAAGAATTGCGAATTTAATAATACTCAAATTTTTCTCTCACTCAAATTTTGTTAACAAAAAACCAGAAAAAAAAAGTATAATCTAAAATCGAAGATGGCGCTGACGTAGAGCTTTTAGATAGCGTTTATTGATTTCTGCGTATTCAGTTTAGTAAGACGATTTAAAAGAATAGATTTCAATGCACCTGTTGCGATTTCCTTACATTTATAACAGGTGATTTTAAAGGAAAAGAAAAAAAATTACCCCATATCATATTTTTATGCACCTGCTTTCCGGTCTAAAAATCTAAATAGAGTATAGAAAAATAATTAAACTTCTTGATCTTTCACACTCTAGCATTGGCCTGTAATTTCAGTGTTTTTTTTTTTTTTTTTTTTTTCTTTTTCTCTCGATTGGTCTATTTTTTTAGGGTGTTTTTTGAATAAAAAATAGAACAATTTTAATGTCCCGAACTCGAAGCATAATTTTATTTTATTCTGTAACCGGCGTTAAACAGCTGATCTAATTCTGATTTTACGATTATCCGTGTTCAATTCCGTGGTCTTGTAAGTTTGAACCTTACCCAAAAGACAAGGAACCCCTGGATCAAGCATTGGGACAAAATAACCTTCGTGGAGGACTTTTTGACGGAAATAACCGGTTTTTGCGTTACGTTCAGAGAAAAACTACGAAAATCTCCGACGTCAGGGAAATTCCAACCTATTATCTATCTACCACTAAATGATATTTTACCCCAGCGCTGTGGTCGGTGCGAGACTGGAACAGAATTCGTCTCAACTAGCCAACGCTGGGATTAGAATCTAGGTCACCTCTTTGGATGTCCTGTGCCACTGCGGCTCCAAAGCATAATTGGAAACTACTTAAACTATCTTGATTAGAAGATTTAACTAATCTAAATACATGATACAAAAAATTGATGTGATTGAAAAGGATCGCTAATTTGACTAGATTTAGGAAACTGAAAATTATTAAAATTAATTAATTCTAAATTTGTGCGTATTTAGGGAACGAAACAGAACAATTAGTGGAGTTACTTAAACAAAAATGGAAAATTAATTAATCTCTTTTTATTTCCACAAATCATTGACCTTTTTTTTTTTCTTTTCATTTCGATATTCTTTTGCAAATATTATTACTATAGACACTGGCTAGACACATTATAGAGACACTGGCTAGAGATGAACTAAATTATGTCTTACAGTCATGAATAGCTGTTACTAACACAAAACAGTTATAAAAATTAGCTTTAGTATTCGCTAAAAGACTTTTTTTAGTAGCCCTTAACATTGCACTAGTGTAGATCTCTCAACAATTAATGCATAATAATTGAATATCTCGGAAAACTTCTGTTCTACATTGAATCATAATATAGTGCAAATTTGCTATGACCATAATAATTAATTAAATTGGAAAATGTTATCGTCCAAATAATTTATTTCCACGGATAATGTAGATCAATTTAACACACCGTTTTTTAGGTGACAGCGCACTCTAACGATATAATAGATCGACACGATTCAGAATGATTTATTACATATGCTGTGTGTTATGGATTTAGATTATGTCACTCAATATGTACGCTTTGTTTATTATTATATTGTCTATCTATTTAGCAATCACTGGATTGTGAGCGGAAAAACGAAAGCATAATTTTTAATAATTTTAAATATTTTTCTTTGATTTTTTTTTTTTTTTTTTTAAATTAGTTCTAGAGACTATTGGGTACTTGCACTTCAAGAAGATCACGAATACCCACACATGTGACCTATGATATTGGCGCCAGCTGATAGAATAACTGATTTATAAGCTAAATGGCGTGTTAAAGTTGAGCTTAGTTTCTCCACATAAATTACAATGTTATTTAACGTGAAATTAATTAAATACAGCGTATCGCACATCAAATTTATTGAAATGTAATTTTTTCTCATCTACGTCTTTAATTGAATTTAAGATTTATATATTTTATAGTAACCGTGATATATTTTTGTTTTATGTACCCGGCAACTTCAATGAATAATTAGTTTATGTTCTATATGGCTTCACGCCTGTCTTTGTGTTAAGAAATATAAATAATTGAAATCTTTGTGTAAGAATATAGAATGTGTCACGTAAGAGAGTTGATGCTTGACGGACTTGGCTTACTTGAAATAGAATGGAGAGAGCAGTAGTTAACTTAAACAAATGCCCCGGTGCAACAGCTAATCAGGATCGAGATACCCACACAACGTCACTTGCAGTTATCCCATGAAAAAAATCCATTTAATAAATTTATCAAATTGTATTAGATACTTATTGAAACTTTTATTTGTTTGCATACCTGTTAATTAAAAACTGCATTTTTAACAAACGATAACAAATGTGATTGATTCTAGTTTTTGAAAATATTACGTTAGAGTATTTTAGACTATTTTGTATACCCCCTTGTTCTAAAATAAGCAATTCAAAAATCCCTTTCTTATTTACGTAGGAAAATCGCAGTACCCCTCCTTATTTCTCGCTCTAACGTTTGACTATTAGTGTCGTAATCTAATTTTAGGATTAAATTCTAACAGAAGATGTAACTTTAAACAAAAACAAAAAAAAAAAAAAAAAAAAAATAAGTTTGATTAATTAAGTTTTAAGTTTAAAATTCTTTAGGAATATTTTGTGTTTTTGTCAAAACTCTCGACATCTGAAACTACGAATAAGTTTATTTAAACTCTTGCTTTCCTCAAATTTAATTCCAAGTGTGAAATTTTTTCAAATATTATTTCCCCCTCCCCCTTACTCTTTTTTTTTTTTTTTTTTTCCCCTTCCTCAAATAATACTCCAAATTTGACATTTTTTTCAATTGTGATTTTTTTCTCTTAATTTTGTATTTATTTATTTATTTTGCTCCCGGAAATGTAACTCTAAAAGGAAAAAAAAAATAACATTTAGAAAAATTTCAAATTTGAACTTTTTTTTCCTTCTTCGTCAAATATAATTCCAAGTTAGAAATTTTTTCAATTGTGATTTTTTAAAAAAATTATTTGCATTCAGAAAAATGAAAAATAAAAGGATTTTGACCACTCCACCTGCTTTCTCAGCAAAAATAAGCTAATCATAAAACCCCCTCTACCCATTATGTGCTTACGTAATATATGAACAACTGCATAACATAATAAAGAAAATAACTATTTTTAGCTTTAAAACCTTATTTTTTACAGAAAATAACAAGAGTTGTTTGTTTTGCTTATGGCGTGGACTGGGAACCCTGGGAAGGTAGTATCGGGTCTATGGGGGCTCATTTCCCCGCAACTGACCTTATCTTAATACAAGGCTTCAACAAACTTTATAATTTTTTTTTTATTTTTTATTCTAGCAGCAGTCGCGTGGCACATTCTTTATCATCATTCTTTCTTTGTCCATCTATCCAACATCTGCTCTCTGCAAAATATCCTCCCCCCCCCCTCTAAAAATGAAGGTGGGCCCCTTAATAATCACCGAAATCAAGAAAACCAGAAGTCCTTTTTCTTTCTTCAAAACCTGTGCTCGTGCCCGTTCTACACCCTCCCACTGCACGATCCCCCTCCTCCGCCGCATCCTTTAGCTCTTGAGGCAGATGTTCTGATGCTGAAGGTCGATCCTTCAGTTTTATCCTACTACCATTGAAGACTTGTTGATCTTCAATGCACGTCGCCGCGATTTGAGGCAAGCAGGTATTTTCAATTTTCCGGGTACGGTTTGTTCCCCTCTCGTCTAAGGCTTTAATGATCTGAGATGAATCGCAGTGCATTGTGAGCTGAAATTTTAAGCTATAAAATTATTATTATTATTATTTTTTTATTTTTAAAAAAGTAAATATTTTTCGCTTTTCTAATTTTATCTACGTGGAATTTTTTTTTTTCCTCCAACTTTTTGGAAAAAAGGTTGATACACGTTTTTGCAAAAATTGATATTTCACTGATATAAATCTCATTTTACTCCTATTTAGCTATTTATTTCACTGATTCCTTACATTTCGCAAAGTTTGGTACAACTGAAGCACGTCAAATCTGTCGTGTCGCAAAGTCCTCCATGTTCCCATAACAAATCAATAACCCATAAAATACTAAGTGACAAAAATTTAGCTGGTCCCAGTGGTTGAAAAGTACTAAGTGACAAAAATTTCGCACATCTGAGTGGATGAACGTACTAAGTGACAAAATTACTCAGATCTCAGTGAATGAAGGTGCTAAGTAACAAAATTTCGCAGATCTCATTGGATGAAGGTACTATGTGACGTAAATTTCGAAAATCTCAGTGTATAAATGACATTATGACAATCTTCCAAATGCATTTGGCAACAGACAGCTAACAGTTGACCCTTAACATGGATTTTCGAAGATCTGTCGCCAAGGAAAATAGAAAAACCACAGTTTAAGAACCTTATACTTGAAGAAAAAAGCAATGATTTTAAACTAATATACATAATCTTGCCGTGAAGGGTTTAGAACGATCTGGGCTTTAGAACGAACAAATAACTTAAATATTTTAAAAGTTATGAAACTTTTTTAAAAATCGCCAATTTGGTGTCATTTTTTCACCCAGAGGAAAATTACAAAATCACAGCCGTCGATTTCTAAATGATGCAGACGATGAAAGTTAACATTAATTGTAACAAAAATAAAAGAAAATAAGTCTGTATATTCGTCATAAACTAGTACCATGGATGGTGGTATACTTGTTTCTTATACTAATGGATTGTTTGCTTTTTTTCTTCTTTTTTTTAATAATATATATATTTTATTTTCTACATTGTTATAGAAATATTTCCCGATTAACAAAGCGTTTCTATTTTTTTCCACCTTTTTCTTTTACTTATCCGTTATTATATAAATTGATTTTTATCCCCCGTAATTTTTTTTAAAGGATTGAGCTGATAGCCTTTTTTCTACAATATTAAAATAATCCTTTTTTTTCCCCCAAAAAAAATACATAAATAATCAAACATTTCTCCCGACTTTAAGTACATGAATGAGAGATTACATTTTATGTTTTGTCGAATTTTTGAGAACAAAACGAACTAGCTCCTGAGACTATGAAACTCATCGTACAGCGTGTGACTCCAAACTATGGAGATAGATATTGATTGAATCCTTTGTTAAAATTGAGTGATTTACACATGTCAGGGGGTTTTCGAAATCGCTGGGCAATTAACTGACCGTGTGAGAGGGTAACAACTCGTCCTAAACAATTAATGAATCCATCCGCTTAAAATGGGGGCAAATGAACTTAAGTCGGGGTATCGCATGAGTGATGACCCACGTCCATTTCACCATGAAAAATCTAACACTAGGCAACTTTGTTGCTGTTATTAAACTCTCCGAAATTAAGTAATATTCAAAAGGTAACATCTTCAATAAACTAATTTTTTAATTTTTGCCGACGTTTACCTTTTCAATTATTTTTTAAGCACAGTTTTTATTTTATTTATTTTTTAATTGTGCTAACAAAATATATGTATTTGATTTTATAACCGTCGTTGAACAGCCGAGCCAATTTTCGGATTTACGACTGCTAATGTTCTACTCCGTAGCCTTGTAATTTTGAACCCAGTCCTGAAGACAAGGGAACTCCTGGATCAAGTAGTGGGAGAAATTTGCCTTTGGGTCCGACTTTTAAATGAAACTAACTCTCGTTTGTGTTACATGTAGAGGAAAACCGCGTAAACCTCCCATGGTTAGGCTGATGCTAAAGGGACTTTAACCTGTGATCGGTCTACCAATGAGGATATTTTTTACGTCAGCACTGTGTTCGGTGCGATCTGGAAGCGGAATTCATATCGACTAGCCATCTCTGGGATTCGAACCCGTTTCACCTCATTGGAAAGTAAAGTATGGTAGCTACCAAACAAAAATGTAAATGAAGGAAGGCAGAAATATTAAGAAAATGTATATATGCCTTTTCTTAAATATTTAGATACATTCTCTTTATTTTTACTTTATAAGTATAAAAATATTGTTTATTCGTGGATAACAGCGATTCACTTAAACTAAGAATGATTACTTTCAATTTAACGAAGAAGACTATCTAAATCTATCACTTTCTTCCAGTTTTATTTCTTTGTATATGCGTGTTTTTTTAAAAATATATTCTTTTGTTTATTTACATTTCAAGACTAGTTTTTAAAAGTCACCGTTTCAATCATTTAAAAAATGTATCTCGCGTGCACCATTCTTGACCTCAAAATAAGCCAGCTGCTCCTCTCTAGTTCTGCCTTGCTCGGCTTTTTAATATCTTTTATGCCCTGAGGTTAAGAACTTGTGCCCTGGCTTTTAATACGAAATAAGTAAAGCAAAATAAAAATCCTAGCAGACGACGTACGGACACCTGGCGTGCCGCCTGACGCGTGCTGCACTACACCCCTCCTGAAGTGCTGCTTGCACAAGGACATGGGCAGGTGGTAAGGCAGAAGAAATTTGCAGAATGCCTGTTGCGAACTTTCGATTTACCTGCTTTTATACATCATTAGAAGTCGCTAGAATCTCTAAATTGCGCAAAGGACTGTCATGTCATCAAAGTATGAATTAATATCGTTGGGAAAGATAAAAATAATAATGAAATAGAAAATTGTAAGTATTTGTTCTTTGTTATGATCACATCAAAAAAAAAAATATATATTTTTCATGAAAATTTTTTTTTTCTTCCCTCTCCTTTGCTTAGTTCCATTTCACTTAAGAATAATGTTTACAATATTAGAAATATGTAACACTAAAAAAATCACTTAATGATTATTTTGCACTGTAAAAAACATATTTGGCACTATGAATCTTCCCATTTATATGATGCAGATGCTAAATTATGCAATTATTGTAATTATTCGAAAAAGAATAAAAATTGGTTCCTACATTCAGGAAAATATGTCATTCATTTTAGTTTTATACTTCAGGCAAATTCAACATGGCGAGTCGTGGTGGCTCAGAGGATAAAGCGCTCGTCTCCCAATGAGGTTAACCAGATCCGAATCCCAGCCAAGGCTAGTCTATACAAATTTCGCACTCGGCTCACACCGTCCACAGTGCTGACGTAAAATATCCTCAGCGGTAGACAGATCATGGGTTAGTCCCCGTCAGTCTAACCGTGGGATGTTTTTGTGGTTTTAATCTCCAAGTAACACAAATGCTGGCTAGTTCCATCAAAAAGTCCTCCTCGAAGGCCAAGTTTTTCGCAATACTTGATCCTGGAGTTCCCTTGTCTTCTGGATTGGGTTCAAAATTACAAAGCAACGTCGCTTAACATTGGTAGCCGTAAATTCAAAATTGGGTCGTCTGTTCAACGGTGGTTATAAATTTAAATTTGGCAGTAGGTATCTGATACGAATATTTGGCACTAAAAATCTGATGTTTTGCACTTCGTGCAACGTAAATTTTAATTCAAGTTTCTGCTCTCCGTATATTTGGCACTTAAAAATTTTATACTTTACCAGAGACTCCAACTATTTGAGGCTGTTTCAATTTTTTTTCACTGATAGTGAACCAAAGCATACTTTTTTTTTAAACAATCAGATCTTTTAACAAAAAGTTATTAAAACTTAAGATCGTAAGCATTCGTTTCTATGACTTCATATGAATCTGTTTAAATTGCTTGTATGTAGTGATGGGCGAAATTCTCATAATTCTTATTTATTAAAATATAAGTACATTACCCTTGCTACCAATAGGAAAAACGTTTTCTGTATTATGGAGAATCCCTAAGTAGTTGAAGACTGCATGACACTAGGTGTGACTTTAGTTTCAGTTGGAATGTTTTTTAATATAAATTATATAACGCTTTTCAAAGTATATTTGAGTTAGAAATAATTATATGTTTAAGTAGCTTGTTTTCATTACTTCCCATCTGATGACCAATCTTCCCTTTTTTCCACTACCACCCACCTTGAGATTTCTGAGGGACATGGACACCCCTTGAATGATACATGACTTGTTCCCCTCCTCCTTCTGTGCTGAGCGTCCCTCCAAAATGCACAATATGTTCCCCTTTCTGTTCTAATCTTCCCCATATGTCTCCAAGTAATATGAGTTCCCTGACCATGGGCTAAAAATGCATCAATTTCAGTGGTATCTTTTTGACAGTTCTTTGGACCACTAATTAATTCCATTTAGGGACCCGTGAGTCATGTTTTTCCCACAGGTGTTCTATATCCTTTTTTACCTAATTGGCTAGAAAGGGATTGGTTGGTAATTCAAGGATTGATAAGATTCTAGAGCATTTTTGATCTTTTGTTATTGTCTGTTTTGAGAATTTTCTACCCTTTTGAGCAATAACCTCAGCCATCTTTAAAACCATGATAAAAATAGCGCGTGTGTAAATTATAAGAATTTAAAATGAATATTTCTAAACTGAATCTTCTTTTGAAGAAAAAGGTAAAGAGATTTTTGAAGAATATTTTTCCGTAAGTTTTATTATTCTTTTTTAATAGTTCGTTTATTTATTTTAATGGTTTAATCATTTTTTAAATATTTTTTGAACTTTTAGTAACAGCAAGAGGAAAAACTTAGGTTTGTAAAATCTAAATATGTGTACATTTTTTTTTCTTCATAAATTTCTCTATAAGAACAATGAATATACTTAATTAAACAGTTTCTACAAATTTCATATTGTAAACACAATTGAAATTTGGTACATAATTTAGATTAATCGGTTTCTGTTTTGCTTTTCTAAGGATTTCTGCATTAAAAATTTTATTTCTCAATAAGAATAATGAATTTGAACAGTTTCTATAAATTTCATATTGCATATACAATAAAAAATTTAGTTAATAATTGTCGATCAATCTGCTTCTGTTTCGCTTTTTCTAAGGATTTCTGCATTGCAAATTTTATGGAACCACTTGATACTCAAGATTCTCTTAAACAGTTGTTTATAAATACTTGAATCTCTATGCTATAAAACAACTTTCTGCAATAACTGTATTTCCTTTGCTGTTGTTAGTGTATAGCATTCATTTTATTTTAATATTGTATTAGCGTTGCTTATCAAGCTAATTCTATTTCCCAATTTTTTTAATGTTAATTATAATTTGATACAATTTTTAAATATTTAGTATAAAAAAGTTTCCACCTCATAACCTTAAACAAACATGTGATGAAATATACATTTCTTGTATCAATAAAGCAGGGTTTCAGTGCTTTAGTTTTATTGTAATTTTAAAGATTAAAATGGTGAAAAAGTTAATTTTTCTTGTGCATTCACAAAAATGTACGAAATTAATCCTTTAGTGTCTAGCAAACACGTAAAATCCTTTTTACAATTTACCCTGCGAAGCAACTTCGGCTCAGAGTCCCTAAAAATAATTTTCCAGTAAAACTTTGGGAGAAAAAAAAAAGCATTGCGGTATAAGTTGCAGGTACATTTATATAAAAAAGACATTCCATGATGGTGTAAAAAAAATTTAAAAAGTAATAATCGCAACTCGCGCTCTACACCTGGCTCTATCTTTACATCCTTATTGGACCGCATCGACACGGTGAACCGATCCCTCATTGGCTAGCATCCCTCACACAAAAGTGACAAGCCGTCTTTACTCGGAACATCTGTTCCGTAGGTCCCTGTTTTGAAATTATACTTTTGCAGCAAAGTTGTAGTTGTGTTTCGAGTTGTTGGGGTGAAAGCACCTTCCCTGTGTTGTCGTTCTGGATATTTTTAGATGGCCTCACGTGTGATGTTGTGTTGAGATATTTATTGGGTGCATTTTATAGTAATTTTGGATATTGCGCCTACTGTTCCAGATGCTTATCTGTTTGTCTGGTTTCATGTGCGGGTAAGTGAGAAAGTGTTCTAAGATAATATTTGTTCTTCTGATTCGTATTTGACCGAATCTCATATTGATGTCATTCTATCTGTATCTCAGAATAAATATTTACAGTTGACATTTTCTACACGAAATGTAATGTTCTAATATTTCACCGTTTTTAAACTAAACTTGATCCATCATATTGTTTTAATGTTTACTTTATTTAAGTAGGAAGATTTTGACAAATGAGAAAACGTTTTCTAAAATGTATAAATTTTTTTTAAATCGTTTGCTTCCGGTTGGTTCCATGGTTATAATTAATATATTTGTTATATGTATTTATGTTATATGCATATTATATTGCAGTTACATATGTTATTATTATTGTTATATGTATTTATGCCTTAAATTCTTAATGCGAAATGTGAACACATCAAAAATAATTTTATTCATATTCAGAAAAAAAGAAACTGCATAAAATTAAAATTTAGAATTGTCCTGGAATTACTCTTAAAAGGTTTCGATCTTTCTCGGGCATGAAGTAAGTTTTACAGTTGTATATAACATAAGAAAAAGCGATTTTGATAATTGTCAATTGTAACTTTCACTAGCGTTTGTTAAATTACATTTTTATCTCATTTAGATTAAAAATAATTTAGCAATTAAAAAAATTTAAATTTTGTCCATTTAGATTTAAGTAATTTGTATTGATTAAGTATTTTACTATTTAGCTATTTTTGTTACTTTTAGAACACCGAAATATAATTTACCCACTTTTTACAGTTAAATGATTTTAAAATATAGACTTAAAATACAGATTGCTATTTTTTAAATCGAATATTTAATTGTTGATCAACGATAATTCAATATTTTGCATGTAGTTATTTTCTTTAATTGAACATGCATTGTTGTGTTTTAAATTGTAACTACTAACAACATTTTGTAGCATTAATAATTAACGTTGCATCTGCAATAACTGACGCTGCATCATAAGATTTAAACTTATTCCCTTAATTACACTAAAATATCTCCACACATTCATTGTCAATTTTTGCAAGTGCTTATTGAATTTCTGCTTTTTTATTCTTAATTTCGAATTTAAAATATAAAAAATTCGATGCATAAAAATAATTTCAAAGAAAATAAATATATTTTATGTTATAATGTTTTGCTCTTCTTTTTCTTCTTGGAGGGTTAAAATATGTAATGCGGAAATAAGAGCTCGTTTTTTTTTTTTTTTTCTATCCCCACCTCTCCTACGCCCTGTAGAATGAAATTGTTCTTTCTCTCATCCTTTTTTCAGTAAAGCTACAAATAAATTCAGAAGCAGGGTGTTTTTTACAATATCAAAACAAAGATACCTTTTTTACTTCCTATTTTTAGTGTCGCTAAAGTAGGTCAATAATGTGAACCGGCTCAAAATCCATGCAGATTATGTGAAATATCGCAAAAGAATTTAAATATCTGTATTTTGTTAGCAACAATTCTCGATTAAGTATTTGTTTTCTATAAATAAAATTATTTTAATGCAACAGCAAGCAGTACGTAAAAATTACATACATTTTTCTAAAAAGTTTTCGTTTAAATAATTGGTTAACTATTAATTTCCGCACTTGCTTTTGTGTATTCCTTTCATGTAAATAATCGTGATATCTGCATTTAAATAATCATATTCTAAATCTAAATATATTTTATTGTTATTTTAGGTCATGACTAGATAGATAAAGGGCCATTGAATATATATAATGTCACAAAAATTATGATTAATTATGGTACATTTCTAATGCAAATTGTACAAATAATTTAGTACAAATTGTCAGATTATGGTACAATTCTATATTTTCCAATTCGTTTTGTTTGATTTCAACCTACAATAACTAATTTGCTTTTGTAATTAGTTATATATGATTTATTTAAATCGTTTCTTAATTTTGAGCAAGTTTTGATTATGTGTTTGATATACAAATTGCTTTGAATTTAAACCTTAATATACCTTTAGTTAGAGTGTAAAGATCTTTGCAATTAGATTTTGAATGAAACTATCTTATTGTTATATTCTGTTCAGGGTCATCTCTACGACCTATGTGATTATAACCATATGGAACGTATGGTGAATTTCAGTCTTTTACGATGTGTTTATCTTTCCGATAAGAAATCTACCTTCTGAAGTGAAATGCTTATAGGTTCTGACTATAAACGTTTCATCAAGATTTAATAACAGACTGCGTGTGCTTGATACTTTTTTTTTTTTTTTTGATAGATGCTTTGTCCGATTTTAGAAAATGCTAGATCCTTTTAACGGCAATAAAATTCTCATTTAACAAAAATAGGGTAAGGGAATCCGGGTAAAAGGTTAGATTTATTTAAGAGGAGATTTTTTTGTCAGAAAAACATTAAAAGGAATTTCATCATAATAGTTTATCCTCTTTTTGTTTTTTTTTTGTATCTGTACGGCAAAAACCCTTGGAAATCTTTTTCTCATCTATGAATATTTTTCTTTCTCCCATTCCTTAAGCTAACGAATCCCTCCCACAATTTCTTTTAAAGTTCATCTGTGGGCAACACAATGAGGCGGATTTGAAAAGAAAGTAAAAATGCCATTTTCACGCTTTAGGCCTTCTTTGTCATTCGATGTGCCGCATTATTATACAACTTCTTTGGACTCATTAAAGATGGCCAACGGCTAGTGACGCACTTTTTCCATAACTTCCCGCTTTTCTTGTTCCTTATGGATGGGTTTTGAACACCTACTTTTGCAACTTCAAAAGAATGTATTATTTTAAGTTATTGTTGGAAGTTTTTTTTTAACAAAATGTTCATGATATTGCGAAAATGATAATATTTAAGTAATGCTTCTTTGTCATTATAAATAATTGCTTGCAATCCTTCTAAATTTTTTACCTTGTGTCAAGCCATTAACGTATATCTCTATTATTATGCTGACAGAAGTTTAAAGTTTGGGGCATTTATGTAAAATAAGGAAGATATAGACGTTTCCTTTAAATTGTTTTGGAATTTTATTTTCAATTGTTTTGTGTTGTTTATACTAAGACTGTGTTAAAATTTCTGGAATTCTTTGGTGATTTATATATTTCTAGACTTTTTTGTTTCTCCTTTCATTAAATTCAAATAAGATATACATTTGCATAAAATAGAATCTGCGTTTTAATTCATATTGCAAAATTTTGAGTAAAATATTCTTTAGATTTGTTTTGCTTTTGTGGCAAAAACTCTTGACATCTGTAACTCTTTTCAAAGAGTTTTCAACATTTTCTTTCCCCAAATTTTAAGTTTTTTCCACTCTGTCAATTCAGTTTTTTTTCTTCTTTTTTTTCCCTTCATTTTAGGGAAATTTTGAAAGTAGTAGGATTTTAAAGTCTTACTTAAGCATTATCCTTCCATTATCTTTCCAATCATCTATGACTAATTTAACTAACTTATCTTAGATGGAGTGTAGATATAAAAGTAAAAATTGAATAAGATAGTCATTAATCTTTGCATTGTAGAATTGCTCCGGATCAAATAATTATTTAGTTAAAAATATGCTTTATAATTATTGAATAAGCTAAATTTAAATACTTAAACCGTTCGCCCATTCTTAAGGATGGAATTTGTTTTATTTTAATTATGTCTATATCGAAATGTGATTTTGTAAAATAATTTAAATGCGGCAGTATTTCGCTATCTAAGCGCATCAATTACTCTAACTATCAATAACATCATCGCAATACAAAGAACGCGTGTTCTCGTGTATTTTGTCTGGAAACCTGTTTCCCTTTAAAACTGATGAAAACTGAGATTTGTGTAAACTTAAATCTAATTTTCTACCGGATCTTTTCCATGTAGAAATATAATTACCCTTATAACTATTCAGGGGGAGTCGCCTGAATGAAATTCCTTCAGAGAATCATCAACATGTTAGGTGAAAATCCCTTTGCTAATAAAGGAATTTCCAGTACTTTTCATGCCTGGCTAACTTTCTCTATTGTACCTCTGCTTGTCTAGCTGCTGTTTTGTTTTATCTAACGAGCTTTGGCGATCGTATACTTCTTTATGATTTGCGTCGGCGTTCTGGTTCAGTTAATACCATCTCTGAGGTCAGTTTTTTATTATTTATTACTTTCCAACCATGGCTGATCATAATTTGTAAAATGATGGTTTTTGTAACGCTGGGCATTATTTTTTGTAACCCCGTTGAAAAAGGCATTGTTTTTTTAGGATGCGGTCGTTTTTTTTATTGGCGTATCTTAAGTTTATCACTGGCGTTAACTTCCACTTGTGTAATTTGTTGCGTCAGAATTTCCCCCCCCCGTGGAATAAAAATAGTTTTTTTTATTTATTTTCATTTATTTGGCATATTTTTCAGTTCTATAAATAATTTAATGTAGTCAAGTATCTATGACCTTTACTATCAATAAAAGATAATAAAGCACTGATTCATGGCTTTTGCATACAAACAAATGTATTAATTTATAAGATTTTTAAACTTATCACATGAATGTTATAAGATACTACTGGTCAGATTAGTCTTAGTTATAAAATAATACATACTCATCGTATTGTTGGTTAGAAGAAAATATATTAAGAAAATTAAAAGTCCTTAGTTTTATCGTCATTTGTCATATTCGTTAACAATATTCGTCAATGTTTCGATTATATTCTTTAATTTTTTATTAAAGGAGAAAAACTTATTATTGAATTTAGAAAAATATACTTGTCTTTAATTTTGTTAATGTTATTAATTAAATGTAAGACTGCAATGCCAACAATCAGTTATCGGATGAAAAGTTTTGAGGTTAAGTCTTCGCAATTTCGTGACAAACGGCCTGGTAGCAGTAATGTGGTTAGTATTGCGCTTCAGCCACCTTTACTCTCCAGACAAGCTGAGTCCAAATATCGATCTAAGGCTGGATCAATTAAAGGTAGAACTATGGGTTTCGCAATGCCATCGAGGTTCCAGGGAATTGTGTTCTTAATTTATCGTTTGTTTCCATGACGAATCGCACCTTTTTTAAACTGTCAAACGGAATGTAGTTAAATTTGTTTTTTCTTCTCTGGTCTTTAAAGAATATCTGATTTGATGAATGAAATAGTATTTTATTTATATCCGGCTTATTGAACATCCTGTTTTTTACAGGCAGCTTAGGAAGTCGCTTTGTAACGACTTCCGAATGATTCATTGATTAAAATTTTTCTTCAATTCAAAAAGAACAAAATCCGTTGAATATTTTTGATGGCCCCATGCGGTTAGTATTGTATAAAAAGTAATTTATTTAGTTTAATCTTTCCAAAATGGTAAGAAAACGACTATTAATGCTTGAAATAAAAATATTGCAAACGATAATAGGATAATTTTGAAATCGAAAAGGAAAAGTGCAGTATCATTATACTCCTAAGCAGGTTGTTTCTAAGGGAAATGTCTGTGACGTAACAATTCTAGCCGACTTGACGTCAAGACCCGTTCTTTCCTCATTTAAACTTTCTCGAATTTATTCTTTCTTTAGCAATAGTATATCTAATTCTAGATTTACTAGCACTAAAATTGGATTGGTTCGAATAATTATAACCCATGAAGCTAAAAATGCGCAATTTCTTGTAAGTTTAAAAATGTATTTACTTTCTTGTAAAAAATTTTAATATTAATTTTTTTGTGATTTTATTATTTTCTATTTTTATGCTTGAATTCGTTATGAAACAAAATATTTGTGATAATTACTAAGATAAATTAAATAATTAGTTTTTGTCTAATTCTTTATTTTAAGTTAAATTGCAAGTTTTTTATATCTAATTTGTTACAATGGCATTACTTGTATTGGTGCAACTACTTTATACTAATTTGCTTCTTGATCATAGAGGTCAACTTAAAAAAGTTACAATCATATTTATAAATATTTATTATGATAAATGGAATTTTGGAATCTACAGCATATAATTCGTTAAAATAATTTTTTAAAGTTTCCGTGTGTTATATTTTGAATAGATAAAATACTAGGTACTTATTAAATATTTTAAACTATGGAATCTTGAATACATTTAATTAAGGAATTAATTACATTTTAAAATTTTGAGGTTGAATAAAATTATAATATTTATTTCCATTATTCATTTGCAGTTCCTCCCTTAAGCCTGTTGAGCGGGCTTCTTGTGGACCTGGTCCGCCATTGAAACAACTTCGTTCTTATTCTGTGGAAAGCAACAGCAACTTTTCTTCTTCACAACTTGGACGCGCCAGACAAAGATCTGTAAGTGGAAATGTTTCCAGCAAGAAGACACCAGTGCGCCGTGTCGATGATGACGCACTCAAAAGATCACGTCTTCATAATAGCCAGTAAGTATAACACTGTGCTTTTAATAGCTGTAGGTACTTCTCAGTATTCTATGAAGTAGTATTTTATATTCATAAAAATTTATCATTGCTGACTCCACCTTTTGTCCTATTTCTAGGACTTGCCTGTATTACTATTACCTGCATTTTGTCCTATTTCTAGGACTGTCTAATTATTACCTTAAATAATCACTGAATTAAAAAAAAAGATTGGTGACTCATTGTTCTACTTTTTGAACCATGTATTATTGTCTCTTTACAACCTTATAGTTAACTTCATAGTTCCATAAAAATAGTTGTCTAACTTAATCCGTTCTAAAAAGATTTTAATTTGATTTTCCTTTATAATTAGATAAGTGAAGTGCTATTATACATATTCTCATTTAGCCCAGCCAAAAAAGTTTCTTTCATGTTAGGTAATCTGAATTGATCTCTCTTTCTTTTCCTATCAGGTGCCACGTCAGATATAGTGTGTTTTGTTTGTATTTTCTTTTAAGATTTATGTTATGTTCTGAAATCAAACGATGCCAATTTTTTGGACTTAAACACATTTTTTGATGGGCAATTGCTAATTATTTTATTTTCCTAAACACAATATAATTGTAAATGTCAGTTTTAAAAAATGCATTTTCTTGGGCAGACTGTATAAGTAAATACTTTGCAGATAGCATCTTACCTTATTTCATTGTCTATTTCAGGTACGAGCTCTCTCAGGACTTACTCGACAAGCAGGTAGAAATGCTCGAAAGAAAATATGGTGGAGTCTGTGCACGAAAGGCAGCTCTAACTATCCAAAGAGCCTTCAGAAAATACACCATCATGAAACGATTTCAGGACATTGCGAACGCTTCCAAAGGCGAAAAACGCCTGTCTAGGAGGTTCCCTACCTTTGACTTGGAAAACAAAGAATGGATTGTGTACAACAGCAACGGCACTGTGTCACGATATCCCCACTTCCAACACCACCAGGCGTGTTACGAAGGTGAAGTGAAACTCTGCAATAACTTCCACACCAATATCAATTCCGATGCACTCATGCAAACTCATTACAATGCACTGTATCGCGAACTGAATGAGACTCTAGATTCCGAGGACTGTTCTAGGTATGCCAAACCCTGTCGCACACAGAGCTTCAGGGAAAGGAGAATCAAATTCCAAGAAGCATATGGACAGGCACCGTAT
Organism: Parasteatoda lunata; assembly: GCA_949128135.1. Classification (NCBI taxonomy): domain Eukaryota; kingdom Metazoa; phylum Arthropoda; class Arachnida; order Araneae; family Theridiidae; genus Parasteatoda; species Parasteatoda lunata. The sequence goes on from OX421975.1 coordinate 102,784,898, forward strand.
GTGAACGATTACAATAACAAAGAGACTTATGAACAGTATATGGGTAAACAGGTACCGCACCTAAATAGTGCGTATTATCAAGATGCGTACCAATCTTCCCGATCCCCTCCGTCATTCCCGCGTCATCCAGCATGGACTGCAATACCTAGTGCTAATTCTCAAAGAACTCATTGTTCACCTAATCAGACTTCAGTTTATGTTCATTCTAGTCCAAGTATTAAAGTTCAGCATACAGATAATTTCCAACCGATGAGAGATTCTGTGTCATCCGAAGATAGTGCACTCGGTTCAGTAAGAAAGATCTCTTACTTTCTATTATTGTTTAAGTTATTAAAAGTACTATTTATGTTGTTCAAAATACTAGTTTTAGGATTTTTATACTTTTACTAAACATCTCATATTATTACTAATGTAAAAGTTTGAGAAACAGATATCAAAATTTTTGATGAAATTAGTGTTTATTTACAAGGCAGGGAACTTTTTGCTGTACTTGATTCATTTTTTACCAAATTTAGTGATAGTTCTATGCTTTAAAAAAAAAAAGGTCGGAACAAAAATATATCTTTTCCTCGTAATATTAAATTTGTTGAAATTTTTTACATCTGATTTTTTATTTAATTCTACTTCGTAAAACCTACTATTGTAAAGTTTTAAAAATTATGGAATATGCCTTTCCTATATTTTTTTATCATATTTAAATCTAGTTATTACTGTCATTGAAAAGTCTTATGCAATTATTGTTAAATTACTTTTTTTCGTCTGTATTACTAATTCATGATTTAAAATAAATTTTAATCAGATATTGCAATTTATATTTAAGTATTAAACATTTTGCAGCAATCTGCAGTATTAGAGATGTATATTATTATTTTAATGACTAATGTAATTATTTTTTAAATATTATAAACTTTCTGCATCTTTTTTAAATTTTTCTTAAAATTGACATTTTTATTGATTTTTGTTATTAATTTTTTTTCTAGCTAAGTGTAGATATAGATCCAAATGAAGCAGACTCCAATCTGCTTCGTGGTTCATCAACTAGACATTCTCTTCAAATTAGTCCTTCCAAAATGGCAACATCTAATGTTTTACAAAGGAACGCTGTGAGGGCAAGCGATGTGGCTCTCAGCAGACGAGTGAGTCCTAGAATAGTAGTAGAACAGAAGAAGGTGCCACCCCAGGTTCCTAAAAGAACGTCCTCTATACCCAGCAGAGATGACAGTTCTGAATCTGTAGATGTGATATCTGAAAATAGTCAACAGTCTACCTGTAAATCTTCTAATAAAACTGTAGAAGCCTCTCCAGTCTGGAAAAGAAAATCTCTAGTAAGTTATTATTATTATTATTTTGAAGAACTTATTGGAAAATTATTGTTCAATAGTGGAAAATCAAATTAAGGGATATTTTTCAATATTGGTAGATCACATTAAGGGATATTTTTCAATATTGGTAGATCACATTAAGGGATATTTTTCAATATTGGTAGATCACATTAAGGGATATTGTTCAATAGTGGAAAATCATATTAAGGGATATTGTTCAATAGTGGAAAATCATATTAAGGGATATTGTTCAATAGTGGAAAATCATATTAAGGGATATTGTTCAATAGTGGAAAATCACATTAAGGGATATTGTTCAAATAGAGTAAGGAGTAAAAAAAAGGGGGCTTGGCACTACCTCTCAGAAAAGGGCACTCATTTTACTCTGTAAAAATGTATCAAAATGTGTAATATTATGTAATAGCTAAATTTTATCCTCAACAATTTTTAAATAACTCTCTTATACCATTTCATGTGCATATTTCAAAAAGTAGTTCTCTCTCATTATCAAATTAAGAGAAAAATTTGTAGTTTTCAAAAAAAATAATAATTAAGGACATCCTGTAAGACTAAAACTAAAAAAAAACTAAAAACTAAACTAAACTAAAAAACTAAAAAAAAATTTAATTTATTAACTTAAAAGCTTTCTTCTATAATTTAAATTGAAAATTATGAGAAAATGAACATTTAAAGATGCATTTTTTTCTTAAAAAAAAGGTATTAATTAAAGAATTTAATCTAAAATCACTTAAAAAGTTTATTAATAGCTCCCCTTAAAATAAAAATACTTATTAAAAATAAAAAAAAAAACCAGTTGAAAATAATCATAACAAAGTAAATATTTATAATATTAATCAGTATTAAACCTATAAATACAGATAATTTTACCAGTGTGTAATTAATTTTTTTCAAAATGGAATCTGGATAAATAGGCAGTGTTCCCCTCTAAAAATTCTTAGGGAGAACACTGGTTCAAATTTCCTGATTTAAAAACATGTTTAAAATGTAACAGTAATTTATTCTACCAAATTTCTAAATTGAATTTTTTTTTACTTGAAAATTAGAAAATAATAAAAAAAAAAAATTCTATACTGCTTAACATGCCATTCCACTTAGTTTTTCATATATGGTCAAATCTGATTATGATTTTTACATAATTTTGAATAAAATTGTCATTTGTGATAAAGTAAGGGATGATTAATCACCTCTAATCAGAATAGAGACGGGAAGAAAAAAAACATTTCTCTAATTTAGTTATTTCATCAATTTGAATTTAGTTATGAAACAAATTGCTCAACAACATGTAGTCTATTTATGAGAAAGTCTATATAAACTGTTGTTAACATTGCTGTTTATTTTGATAGTTGCTTACATTATGTGGCAACACTTTTCTAAAAAGTTGAATGCAAAAGGAGGCTGTAGGTAGCAAATTTCAAATTACAAGTGATGTGAATTCAAACTTGAACAAAGCCAATATAACCTGCACAATCTACAATAGCCACAACGAACAGACACAGGGATCTTTAATTCGTTTTAGTATTGGGAGGTTTTTTTTCCACAATTGTTTTTTTAAAAAAATTACACTCCGGGGGGACCCCATGAAGACTAAAGTTAATACATAGTTCTCTACTTTCAAAATATTAGTTCAGACTAAAAAAGCAAAACGTTTTTTGTGATTATTAATGTTAGCTCTATGTGTTATTCTAAATCAAATTTTTGATTGCAATAGGTCTTAGCAGAACAGTCCATTAGCGTGGAAGACAAACGTCTAAGCAATATATCAGAAAATAGTGAAGACAGTATGGATAGTGGAGGTGGCTATTCCAATACGGCACCTGCTGATATGAGTCATTCCTTCAATGTACATAATTACCCTGATGTTCGAACGCCTCATGATTTACCTGGTACACCAACTATTTATAAGGTATGGAATGTTTTATTATTGTGTTGTTCATAATATTGGTACCACGGACCCCTCGGGTCCATATGGACCACTTTGGGAAACACTGGTATATACCATACAGCTTTATTGTTTTTACGAGACTGAAACTGGTTTGGACTTGCCCACGTTTGTGTAACAATTGGTTAATTTCAGATATATATAATATAAATTAGACGATGTATTATATAAACATAGAATATTTATAATTATATTATATTATGTTGTAATAATTAGATCAAATTATTAGACATACTGTAGTTTTTAATAATTACATGTTTTGTACGAGTTTATATGCCATACTCTTATTTAAAAGATACATGTAAAGTTTTTTTTTATTTAGAAGTTTTTTATATACTTCTTATTTGTATTTATTTTTAACGTATTGCATTAAAATGTTAACCACTTGATGCACGAACGTAAAGAAGTACAAACAGGTTTCAGCTGGGTAAAAACAATAAAGCTGTATATTATCACCTAGTTATTAAGATTTTTCATAGATTCTAATAGTTTGTTCAGGGACTGTAAGTGGTTAATCTCTTACAAATGACCAAATAAGTAGTTGCACTCAAAAATGTATGTTTTATGTAAACTATAACTAACTTAAATATAAAACTATCCTAACTTAAGCATAAAACTGTTGTCTTAATAGATGGTTTAAAACTTCGTATTTTTAAATCGCTATTTTTTTCCATCAAACAGCTAACAGAAATCCAGAGGAAGAGACAATATAGAGTGGGTCTTAATCTATTTAATAAGAAACCTGAACGAGGAGTTCGCTACTTAATTCAACGAGGATTCTTGGAAGCTTCTCCCCAAGCTGTTGCCAGATTCCTGTTGACGAGAAAAGGTCTCAGTAAACAAATGATTGGAGAATACCTAGGAAATTTACAGAATTCATTCAATATGGCTGTGCTTGAGTAAGAAAAAATAATCATCCATTTAATTTATCTTTAACTTAGAAAAACTTGTTTTAAAATAATGTTGAAGTTATTCTTTCTAAATCAAATTTTGTCTTGTAAAGTTTTAAATATAATAATTTTTTCCCCAATTTTTATATAACATTTTAATGGGAATACTATTCTTTATTCAAAATAAAATTTTATCTGTTGTATATGTTGTAATAATCTCAATATTTTTTAACTTTGATTGATTTAAATTTTATTATATATTTCTTAGAATAGAACTTAAAGAAAAACTATAAAATTTATAGAAGAAACTTAAATAATTTTTAAGTACATAAATCCTGATTTTATATTAATATCAATAATGACATGTATTGTTAATTGATAAAAATTTATTTCGGGAAAAAAAAAAACATTGTTTTCTTTTGCAAAATAGATTTTAAAAAAATTTTTAAGCTTTAATTTAGATAAATATTGTATTATACTTATTCGATTAAGGTATAAAAAATTTTATGTTAGTTTATCATTTGCAGTTATTATGTTTATTTTAATTTGTTTAAAAAATATTAAATTCAAACAATTAAAATTTTTATTTTTACTTTAGTAATTTGTTATTAAAGGTATTTTTTGTTCTGAAATTTCAGTATTCCTAATACATTCATTGTTTCCACAAATGTTTTTACCAGATGGAATTTGATTTTAATAGATTATACTAATGGTTTTCCTACTCAATTTAAAAATCTTACATAAACTAAGACTTTTTATAGGCCTTCATTTTTGTAGTGTCTTCATATGCTTTACACTAGTCCCCAAAATATTTATGTTTCTATTTTTTTCTAGATGTTTTGTTCAAGAATTGGACTTGGCAGGCATGCAAGTTGATGTTGCACTTAGGAAATTTCAAACATTTTTCAGAATGCCTGTAAGCATCTTTCTTTTATTTATTTATTTATTTATTTTTTTAATTGTTTTAAATATTATTTTTACCATATATATTTTCTATAATTCTAACCTTATCTGCTACTTTGCAGGGTGAAGCACAAAAAATAGAAAGACTAGTTGAAGTATTTAGTCACAGGTATATTGACTGTAACCATGACATTGCTTCCAAGTTTCATAATGCTGATACAGTTTTTGTGCTTGCTTTTGCAATCATTATGCTGAACACAGACCTCCACACCCCTAACATGAAAGCAGAAAAGCGTATGAAAATAGAAGAGTTTATCAGAAATCTTAGATGTAAGTATCATTATACTTTCTGAATTTATGTATAAATGTTTCTTTTTCTAGCTTGATTCTTTTTTAGGTAATTATATTTTACTTTGTCAGTGATTCTTTTTTAAAAATTATTTTGAATGAATTGGTTACTCTGAGCTTAAATTTAATGTTGGTCCATTGATCTGGGGTCACTAAAATTTGACTCTGTCATCTTAAAATAATTATCAGTTTTATACTAGAGCAATCTATATAATAGGGATCGCATGCTGTTTTGGTTTTTGGATTTTTAGTTGTGTTTAGATCTGTTATTGTTACAAAATAACATATTTCTAACTTTTTCTTTAACAAAAAATATAATTGAAACATGCTAATGGACCTTGGAAAGTGTGTACAGATTAGACTAGTAATGCCTTTTAGTTGCAGATTAGTGATTAAATTTTCTTAATTTTTACTTTAGTACCAATGTAATATAAAATAAGTGATTTATATATTGATATCAAATTAGAGTTGTAGTATCTATTATTAGGGTTTGATTTTTATCAAAGTAAAAGGAAATATATTCTAATATTGACACATAACTTCCCTCATTTTTTTTTTTTTTTTTCACTGACATCTTTAAGAATGATAATACATTTGAAAAACATTTATATAAATTTTATAGGAATCATTTTTATCAAATGTATAAAATTCTTAATTTTTATTTTAGCCATTGATGATGGTCATGATTTGGATCGAGATATGCTGGTGGGTATTTATGAAAGAATCAAAACAAACGAATTCAAAATGGGATCAGACCATGTCACACAAGTGCTAAAAGTACAACAAACAATTGTTGGTAAAAAACCAGTAAGTTTTTATTTTTCTTACTTGGCATGTAAATTTTTCAGAGTACAATTTTTTTCAATCAGTTTCTATGCCAACCAGTTATTCAAGTTTTAAAAAAAATTATTATTTTTTTTTTTTTATTTATTTTTTTTTTTTTTTTTTACATTCTAAGCAATATCACATACCACCACTAATTAAAACTTTTTCATATTAAAACTATTAAGCTTTAATGGCTAAAGTGTTCAAACCAGTGTTGTTAAATAACAAATAACATGCAATTTTTTCTTTGAATTTTGCATTTTAATTTTTATAGCTTTTTATTCAAAAATATAAAAAAAAAATTGCCTTTTTTAAAATCAAACTGAATTTTACAAAAATAACATTAATTTCACTGTTATACAAACTAAAATGTATTACATAATGTATGTATGACTAAAATCTATTATTTGATTGATGTCTACTATCTTCTTTTTTTTTTTTTTTGTTAAAATATTTTAAAGAGGTTATTATCTTAACATGTAGTTAGATTACCATATATTAACCATAATTTTTTTTTCTTTCTTAAACTAGAATCTAGCTTTACCTCATAGGCGTCTCGTCTGTTACTGTCGATTGTATGAAGTGTATGATGTGAGTAAAAAGGAAAGACCCGGAGTTCATCAGCGAGAAGTGTTCCTATTCAATGATTTATTAATGGTTAGTAGACACATCAATAATTTAAGATTAAAAATTTTTTTTCTATGATCGTTCTTCACTTTTTTAGATTTTTTAAATGCTGATACTATAAGTTTTCACTAAATTCTGTAGAAATATATATTTTTTTCTTTAAAAACGTGAAGCACAACTTTTTTTTTTTTTTTTAACAATTATCTGTTATCTAGGTAACCAAAATTATAGTTATAAATTACTACAACGTTGTTTTTTAAATCTTAATTACCATTTCAAGATTTATTTTTAAAAAATGCCGTTTGAATTTGAAAGTATGAAAAATAACTTTTTTTTTTTTTTTTATCGTTAGCATTATTTTTTTACACTAACCAAACCTAATTTCATATGAATTTAATTCATTTTAATTGAAATATATTGAGAAAATTTATAAAAAAATCAAAAGACTCTATTTTAAAAACTGTTTTGTCCTAGTCTATTATATAAACATCAGTGTAAAAGAAATTTTTTTTATAATTCTATAATATATTTTTTTAAATGGTCACTGTCTTGACTGTCTATGTAAATTATGTCACATCAAGATTATTATAAAATTTGTGTTAAAGCAGTTTGAAATGACAAATTTGTATTCAATTTACGTTTTATATTGTACAAAAATTTATGTTTCTCTAGATTATTTGAAGTCCTAACAAGGAAATAATTCAACTTATGCTTTATTGACTTAAAAATATATTTGGGATTTTAATTATTTTTTTCATATAATTGATTAGGTTACTGAAATTTTCATTTGCTTAATACTGTGTATTTACAACAATGCCCATGTTACTTTTTAGGTTACCAAAATCTTTAGCAAGAAAAAGAATAGTGTAACTTATACTTTCCGCCAGTCTTTCCCACTTTGTGGTATGAGTGTCACTCTTTTTGAAGCCCCATGTAAGTATACCATACCTTTTTACATTTTAAAAATATTTTATTCAATTTAAATTTATGTTTTCTGATTCCGCACATGTAAGCAATTTTAGAGCATTTAAAACTATGTTCTAAATTGAGCTGTTAATATATCGTTATCCCAGTGTATAAGTTGACCACCTAATTTTGATTACAAGAGAGAAAATGTCTGTTTTTGTTTGGGGACTGGAGTTGACAAGTGAAAAAAAAAAACATGTTAAAAATATCGACATTTTAAAAAAAAAACATGATATAACAAATTTCTACTAAATTATCTCAAATTAAAAATATTTTTTATATTGTTCTCTCTTGATGTTTGATTGTTCTCTCTTTTGCCCTCAAATAAAGATGTTGTGTGCTGATCAGTCTTTAAAATCTCTAAAGGTTTCGTTGTGTTATGTTTTTTTTTAAATACAGTAAAACTTGTGTAAGTTGACCACTTGTGGTGCATTGTTTTAGTGGTCAACTTATAGAGGTGGCGGGTCATTGTTTAATTTTTCATTTCCTATATCATGTTGCTATAAATTAAATTTTTTTTTTTACTTGACTTAAAAATTTTATTTAGCAAATAACTAAATGAATATCTTAAGAAATGTGTTTAAACCTGAATGGACTTCAATTTGTTACATATACATCTTTCTAATATTTAACTAACTTTTTTAAAAAATTATTTCGTTAGTTATGCATGTGAAGTGTTTAATAAAAATAATTTCTTAAAATATCAGAACAGGAAGATATGTAATTTTAAAACTTTAACAAAACAGAATTATTTGAACACTTTAAAATTTATTCTGTTATTACTACACTTGCATACCTATCTGCTCACTATTGCAACTTGAAGAGCAACTTTTCAACTTACACACCTGTTTTCAATGAATGAATGAATGAAAGAAATGGTCAAAAGCTGCCCCCCTACAGTTTCCCCAGATGGTCAACTCACAAAAGAGTTTAGATTAGCTTTTTACACTATTTCACCAAACAAATGAAATTTTAACAAAATGACAGAACAATTTCTGAATTTTTTTTCATGGTCAACTTATGAGGGTTTTAGAATAGAATTTCATAATACTCCTAGACAAAATTGACTTATTTCAATGGTCAACATACAAGATAGACAGGTGGTCAGGTTACAAAGGTTTTGCTTCTTTATATTATGTAGGAAAAATTCCGTTCTTGATAATTAAGGTCAACTTATGCGGGTGCCCAACTTACAAGAGTGGTCAACTTAGCAGGTTTCACTGTACTCTTAAATTAAAATTTCATATTCTTTTTTTTTAATGTAATTTAAATTATTATTATCTTAAGAAAATATTATGAGAGCAAATGCAAAATTGTATTCTAACAAATTAAAAATAGTTTTTGAAAGGTGTAAATTGACACAGTTATTCATTCATTTTTTATAATCCATCAATAAATAATGAATAACAAATGTATGACTTAATTACTGGCTTATTAGTCGGGCCCCCTGATTTTCGAAAAAACGTATACTTTGGTATACACGATTTTTTTTTCTGTTTAGTAGCTATTGTAATCTTCTTTTATTTTTAAAAAACGTATCAGGATATACAGTAAAATAATTTTTTTCTATGTAGTAGCTGCTATAATCTTCTTTTAAGTATTATTATTCATTCTAAACATTTTTTTCTAGATTATCCTCATGGAATCCGTTTAAGCCAAAGAGTCGATGATAAAGTATTGATTACTTTCAACGCTCGAAATGAGCACGATCGATCCAAGTTTGTTGAAGATCTTAAAGAATCCATTCTAGAGGTAAAGCTTTTTCTAAGCATGTAATATTTATTTTATAAAAAAAGAATTTCCAACAACATTTAATTTCTTTACTGTGCAAAAGGAATGAACGTTTTATTTATATTTTAAATTAGTTTAATATTTACTGCAGAACTGTTATAGTTTACTTTAGAAGTAATACAGTAAAATAATCAATTTTGCAATAAAGTTGATGTGTGTAGCTTCTTATATACAGGAATTTATAAACATTAAATTAAGAAAAGAAGAAAGTTATTTTTTTTATTATGTGTGCTTAGTGCTCTTTACCGTATATTTAAATAAAATTCAAATCCTAATGTTCTAATTTAAAATTAAATTATTTACTTTTTTAGTACTTTACTTCAAAATAATAGTTATTGAAAAAAATATCCATTCAAATATTCTTTCCAAGTGCTTATTTGAACAATTATAGTTTCAATATAATATGCAATTACATTTGCAGTATATTATACAATTACATTTGTAATATAATATGTAACATAGTGTTACTCTAAAATATTTATTGTAAAATATGTTATATCTAAAAAAAAAATGTCACTTTTGAAATTTAATGTGAGAAATTTTTGTCAAACAATACAACTTTAAATGTCAATAAAAGTCAATGACAGAAAATACTAACTTGGGTTTAGTAATAACATCTATAACACATATCTAGTTAAAGATATTTTTTAATTGGGTAGTAAATCATTTTATATTGTAAAAATCATTTAATTATTTGATTTTTTTCTTTTTACTAACTAAATATATGTATTATTGAGCCTGAAGTCTTAAATTTTAATTTTAGCTTTTTTTTATAAGATGTATAATTTTTTTTACAAATTATTTATTGATTGTAAAACCATTAGTTGCGTTTCATCATGTATTATTCTTATAAAATATTAAATATTTAAAAAACAAGAGGTCTCACTTTAATCTAATTTTGGCATGTCAAGTTTTTAAGAAGTTTTTAAGATTTCAGAATGACTTATTTGTAAAATAATTTATGTTTTAGAAAATATTTATTTACCGCTTATTGCATTCATTATAGATGGATGAAATGGAGAATCTGAGAATTGAAGGTGAGCTTGAGAAGCAAAAGATGACGAGGATAAGAGGTGCCGAAAATAGAGATTCCGGTGTGGCAGACATGGAAATAATACCTCAACAATCGAAAGATGGAAAGCTCTCACCAGAAAGTGTGGCCTCTTCCAGCAACCTTAAACGTTCGGCTTTGTCCAACTCCTTGCTAGACCTCCATGAACAACGTAAGTACTTTCTTCAATTTTTTTTCCTTCTAAAATATTATTTTTCTAGATTCTTGTCACTCATATTCAATCTACTATTGCTTTATAAATTATCATGTAGTATTCTATCTGAATATAAATGTGTTCTATAAAAGAATCTAGATTATTGTTGTTTGCAATGACAATATAAATTACTTTATTTTATAATTGGTAACAGCTGATCCAATCTTGGGTTTAAGACTATTAATGTTCCTTAGCCTTGTAATTTTGAACCCTGTCTAAAAGACAAGGGAACTCCTGGGGATCAAGTATTGAAAAAAGTTTGCCTTTGTGGACTTTTTTTATGGAACCAACTAGCATTTGCGTCACATGGAGAAGAAAATCTCCCACGGTTAGCATGATGACAAAGGGACTCTAACCCTTGATCCGTCTACCACTGACCTAGTGTGTTATACGTCACACAAGCAAAAATTCTAATTTGAAACACTAATGTTTTCACATCAAGCAAATGTTTATTATTCTTTTCAAAAATCAAGTACTAGCTTATAGAAAAAAATATTTAAAAAAATCCGGTATTATCGGTTTTATTAATCATACTATAATTATTTATCAATCTATCTGAAATGGGATCTTCTGAGTTTCATTACTTTTGTGTAATAATGATACATTTAACAAAGATAATCGAAGAAAAGCTGTATTTGATTATGTACATGTTTATATATATGCATACATCTGATATGTAATCAATAAGGGCAAGATTTTGACGACCTTAGTTTTTGGACTCTTTCTCTCTATTTGGGCATGTTTAAAAAATATATATATTTATTTATTTTAAATAATTTTTAGAGAATTTTTTTAAAAAGAATTTTGGTAATGTTTTGTTTTTGGATTTTTTTAAATGAAATTTTTCATTTTAATTTATTTGCATTTTATTTTATAAACTGTTTATTACAAAAAAGGGGAGATATATTGATAATCACACTTTATTATTTAATTATTTTTATTTATTTAATTTTGCTATTTTAGCACTTTAAACATTAATGAAAACTGTAGCTCAATTGTTTTTTAATATGCAGTTATGATTTATGTAAATTTAAGGAAAAAAATGTTCCCAATCTAAATTATTGTCTAATTACATGAGAATTTCTTGTAATAGCTTATATGTTATAAGTCCCTAGTTCATTACTATTTGTTTACAATAATAAATTTAAAAAAAAACAAACAAACATTTATTTTAAAAGTACAGTGTTGAATAATAATAATAAAGAAAATATGTACCATAACTTAGATAGATTTTATATGTGCTCAAATAGTAAATGATAAAAAATGCTGTTTTTAACTTCGTTTTAAAACAAATTTCTATTTGTCTTACAGAAATTAATAAACCAGTTCGAAGGGGAAGTGCAGGCTCCTTGGATAGTGGAATGGTAAGTTGATGTTATGATTTTTTTTCCCTACTACATTTTAAATGCATAGTTGTTAATTGTGAAACTTAAATTTACTCTGCTCTAGGCTTTTTTTTTTATATTTTGTTATTTGTTTCATTGAAAACACCAATCATCTTGAATCAGAATGGAAATTTTTTTATTAATATGAATTTTGTGATAGATTTTCAAAATTAAAAGTCCATTTTTCTACTAAGCTTCTAGCTTATAAAGGAAGCTATACCATGGGAGAAGCTTATCATGGCTAATTCTCTTCTCAAAAAAATAATGCACCATTGAATGTTTATTTTCGCATAATTTTCATTTTAAATTGTAGAAGAAACTTTCAAGTTGTTCATCAAATAATCAATTTTTGTTGTTTTACTTTTTTTCAGAAAACAAAAATCTGCATAGAGCATGCCTTTAATTATTTTCATAAACTACACATTTTTCTTATTTTGATAATGAGAGAGAATTACTTTGTGAAATGTACTCATAAAATATTTTAAAAGGGTAATTTAAATATTGTTATGGCTAAAATTCAGTTATTACAGAATATTACACATTTGCACATTTTGAAAAATTTCTATTGTGTTAAAAGAGTGTCCTTTCAAAACTGTGTTCTTTTACAAGAGGAAGTGCCCTGCCCTTTTTTATTATTAGGGAGAACTCTGTCTTATACTGTGTGATTGATTCAAAAATAAGAGAAAAATTTGTAGTTTATAAAAATAACTTAAGGCATGCTGAAAGACAATCACTGTGCAAAAAAAATTTTAAAAAAAATATGCTAAAAAGAATGATGAGTTAATAAACTTAAGCTTTTTCTCTAATTTAAATCGAAAGTTATCAGAAAATGAACAATTAAAAATGCATTTATTTAAAATAATCTTTAATATATACCCCCCCCCCTCCAATTATAATAAACTTATAAAAAATGTAACCAGTTGAGAATAATCCCAACAAAATAAGTATTTCTAATTGTAATCAAAATTAAACCTGTAAACACAGATAATTTTCCATGTGTGTAAGTATTATTTAAAGAATATATTAATTTTTTTTAATAGAATATGAATAATAAAAAGTGGCTTATTTTTACAAAGAGGGCAGACAAAGGGAACCCTTCTAAAAATGCTATAGGAAAAACTCCATAGTAAGCCATAAAGTTTCAAAATCGCAACAAAAAAAGAAAAAAAAAGCTGAAGGTATTTAAAATCAATTGAGTTATTGTAAGATTATTTGAGATTATGCAATGAGGGAGTTGGTATTTTAAACGGAATTTGTTATGAAAAGTTTCTCCCGCATATAGCATTCATGACTTTTAAGTAATTCTGAAAATGTACTTGAAATAAAACTTTTTAAATCATCTTCTATTATTTTAATTCTGTACATTTTTTAATTCCAGTCAATATCTTTCCAGTCTTCTGCAGCAAGCAGCGTAAGCCATGACTCCTCTCCACAAATTGTCCATGCCAGTTCCACATCTTCTGGGTCAGGATCAAGTCTGGGAAGTACTCGTAGCGGCCAAGATTCATCATCCAAACCACCACCATCGCAGGCGGGATTCTTAGGCGGCCTTTTCAGTAAAAAAGCAAAAAACACTAGCAAAGGAAATTTGAGAAAACCCATTGACACGCCAGATCCTTAAGACGAGTGTGTATTTAGTGTTGCGAAATAGAAAAGCACGGCTTTTATGTAAATTATTAGTGCATTAGCAATCTCTTTGCTACAACAGCTCTTTGCATCAGACAAATCAATCTGCGCAATGATACAAACCCAGTGATGTTGACACATAGCTTTATTTCAGTTTTATATACACACATCCCCATGTGTGTAAATGGTGTGTACATAGTCTTCTATCTCCTCCATAAAAGAAGTGTGTAAAATAGACTTATGTATATAGTATTTAGTTATCTCATTTCTCTAACCAGACTGAGATTTTGTGTACAAATGAAGAAAAAGAAAAGAGTTAATATATATTGAGAGTGTATGATATTTAAATAAAAAATATATATATTATATTCAGAATAAAATAGCTTTGAAGAGTTAGTGTATTATAGACCAGCTCAAATTTAATACGAAGATGAGTTTTATGTATTTAATAGTGAAATCTTGTCAAGTTTCGTGAATGAAGTACTTACGTCTTATCTCTTTGTATGCAGTGAGCAATTCGGCAAGTAATTTGTTTTAAAAAAAATTGCAGATTTATTCGTAATATTTTTGTTTTCACAAAATTTATGAATATTCAGTCTGTTCATATTGCCTTCTTTTTATTCAAAGATATAAAATTTTTCTAACTTAATATAAATTATTTATTCATAATAAATTTAAAAAAGATTAAATTTAAATTTTTTCGAATTAATGTATATTCATCGAGAAAAGGAAGGTTTCAACTCAATTTAACAAAATTACAGCTTTTTTCTTTACGCAAAATTTATGACTATTAACTTGTCTTTTATTATATTTCCTGATCTTGTAAATACCCAAATTTTTTATCAGCATAGCAAGCAAATTGCAAACTTAAAGTATTCTTACTTTAAAAAAAATTACTTTAGAATTTTTGTATAAAAAACTAATGGGAATACAATAACTGACATTTTTATTTCTTGATTTATATCTATTTGGTTGAATATTTAAAGACTGATATGAATATTTTCAAAAATCTAACTAATTAAAGCAAAAAATGACATTCAAAAGAAGAAGAAAATATATGAGATACGGTATTATTAATGGCTGTTAAATGGATCTTTGTTTGTTTTGATAATGGCTTTATGAACAGATATTTTTAATTTCTTGATACATTTTAGTTAAAATAATAAGTATTCAGTCAGTCTTAGAGACAAATATTTCAAAGACTTAATTAAAATTTAACTGTATGAGTGTAATATTTATGGTTAACCTGCTGGACAGTGTTTTACTAGACAATTTTGTTTATGTTTATTCTTAATTAGTAACAAGTTGTGTAACTAATGTGAAAGAATAAATTTATTAGTAAAATTGATTCGTAATTTAGTAAACCAAAAGAAAAATTACTTTGGTTTTCCTTTAGGCTAAATTATTATATATACTAGAATTTTTTTAAATTTTAAATTAGCTATTGAAGTACTAATATAACAGAATAAATGAAATTAATAAATAAAGCTTCCACAAAAAGTACTAAATTTCAATTTTTTTCAATATTGGTCTTTAAAAATTACTTTAAAATACAAATTTTGCTGTGTTTTACACGTATAATTATCCTTGACAATGAGCAAAATTTTTTAAACCAAATTTTCTTCCTGATCAAGAAAATGACCAATTGTACAATCTTGAAAATTAATTTTATCCTAACAGACCCATAAAAAATTGACATTGGGCAACACATTTCTTTTACGTACAGTAAAACTTTTAAATTAATTCCTATTTGGAAAGTAGTTTCACAATGTTTTATTTAAGAGTTCAGACATTTTATGTTCAATTGATGTATTGTTTGTTTTCTGTGTAGTGTTTTTAATGGAAAACTATTAATTGGGTCCAAAAAAAACTGCACTTTTGTTATTTGATTTATGAAACTGTCAAATTCGTTTTTTATTTCAATAAGTTTGAAATTCTAAATTTTATGCCATTGTTAAAACTTTCTTTTTTTATATGTATATTTGATGGATGAAATAATTTTCTTATTGTACTTATATTACATTAAGAAGCCTGGAGCTTAACAAAAATAAAACTTTTAAACTTGAAAGCTGGAGTTGTTTTATTTTGTTTTGATTATTTTTTAAAATCTTTTTACAAGAATACAGATTCACAAAAAGTTGAGATAAAAAGAAAAAAAAATTGTAAAAATTTAATTAATTTTTTTAATTTAATTTTAAAAACTATTTGTGAAGCTTGATGCTTCTTTTTTAATTAGCGAAAATATGTTTTATTCTTGCATACAGGTTTATTACATAATATTTGTTCAATTATATATATACTTAGAGTCTTGTCAAAAAGGAATTGAACACTTTCAGTTTTTGACATTTCTTAGTTCATACATTTATTAATACTCTCAGGGACTGATAATAAATTACAAAAGAAGACAAATATTTTAAAACAACGTATGCCAGAAAATCAAGCAATATTCTTTGAACTAGTATCGATTACTTTGGTTGTTTTTTTACAAAAAACAAATAATAATTATTATTTTGCTATTTCTTTAAAAATATGCAGTAAAATTTAAAATTAATTAAATGTGCAAGATATAAGTATCAGGGTGGCCACCCACCTGGAATTATCAGGGAATTTTTTAATACTGGAAAAATCAGGGAATTTTTAAGAAAAGCTGGAAATTTTTCTGCAATATTTTTTTCAATTTCACTAATTGAAATTATTTACTAATTTTCTTAATTTAAATTATTTTATCCATTATACCCCCATATTTTAGACTGAAATGTATTGCCAAACAGTTGAAATATCATTAACTTAGCAATACTTTGCCTGCATCAAAATTTGCTCCATTGTAACCCTGTTATACAGAATGCCACATAAATTTCTCCCATGGTTGCTAAACGATTGTAGAAACTTTTGACTTCTTAAGAGACTAAGGGACTGCAATTTAGGAAAGGCAAAGATTGTGGTGGAGGTGGAAGAAGGGGTTAGGATATCCGCTTCTATGTTCGACACCATGGAATTACCCAATTGTAAAAAAAAAAAAAAAAACACCATTGACTAATCTAAACTAAGAAACCATGTGGTTGGATTGAAATTCTTTAAATATTCTAATAAGAAAAATTATATTTTTCTATAGAATATGCAACAAGAAATTAGACAATTTTGCCTTTACGAATACTGGATATCTCTTAAAATAATAATGCTAATTCAGAATAAACAACATTATTTAAACATTTGACTTTGATATAATTTTCTTTAAACTAATATCCAATGTATTTTATAAAGAGCAATGTTTGGATTAAATACAGTATAAAATGGCTCTATATTGAAATGTAAATAAATATAAAAATTTATTGATGTATAATCACATGGAATTATTTTCTTTTACTTAATGAAAATATTTTAAACAGTACTTATCCAAGGGTCACTCTGTATTTACTATTTGGTACATTTTGTGCAAAAACTACTTAACTATTTAAAAAAAAATTTATTCATTAAAAACAACATATTCTACAATACTAAACGTATTATTTTCTCCACATCTATTCAATATGATATATTGAGAATAACATTTTAAATAAAATACTTCATAATATTGACACTTTTTTTGTACCCACTTACAATTAATGCTAAAAAAAAATTACACGCTAACCTGGAAATTTTAAGATTTTTACTGGAAAAATCAGGGAAATTTGAAATCTGATTTGAGTGGCCACCCTGAGTATTTAAAGTAGTTCATTTGTACTGCGTTTGCGTGGGAAAATATAAAATTTTTTCATAATTTTGCAACTGATGGAAAAAATATCTTAAAAACGAAAAAGATTTCACACAATTTTCTAAGTAGTTTTTCTACTTTTTTAAAAGATTGCTCAAAATATTCAGGGTTTTTTCATAAAATGTATTATGTAGTATTGCAATCTATCATATCCTTTAATGACAGAACAGCAAAAACAAAATTAAATATGCAAAACCCTTTATCGTTTTGAACTTTCTTTAAAAAGTAGAAAAACTACTTAGAAAATTGCTTGATACTTTTTACGTTTTTAAGATATTTAAATCAGTTTTTTTCTGTTGGTTGCCAAATACGATTCACTATAAAATAATGAAAAAATAATTTTAAATTTTTTCTGCATATGCTTAGTACAAAAGAATTACTTTAAATACACATATCTCGCTCATTTTTTTAAACAATTTTCTTGTCAAATTTTAAAACAATAATTTTGTAATTTATTTAAAATTTGCGCAAAAAATTTTGTTTAATTTTACTGTATATTTTTAAAGATAGAGCAAAAAAAAAAAAAAAATCTCCATAAATATTTATGGTGTATTCATGAAATTTGAAGCAGTCATTGCTAATAACAACCGATCGATACAAGTTACAAACTTGTTGCTTTGTTTTCTGGCACAATGTGTTATTTATTCTCAGTTTCTGTAAACTTATTGCAAAGTATGAAAAATTGCATGAACCAAACACTTCTAAAATTACAAAATAGTCCTTTTTAAGTATTTCTGGAAAAATATCAAAAAAACCGAAAGTGCTTCTATTTATTAAAGGGTAGCCAATCTTAATGGTTCAAACACATCTCAAATATGTTAATTATTAATTATGTTACAAAAACATACTTTCTCGGAATAAACATTATATGGTACTAATAGGAGAGCAGTGAAAAGTTAAAGTTTTGTTGGTTAACTTATTTTTCCGCATATTGTTATATTGCGGAATGCTCATAAATTAATAGAAAAATGTTAGTACAAAATTTTAAAATTCATTTAACCAGCAACAAAATTTCACTTAGAAAAATACATTTCTATCAGGGCTCGAAGAAACTCAGAAATTTTATCCGTCCCCGAGGACGGCTTGTCCAACAATGCACCCGTCCTCCTTTGAAACTAACCCGTAGCTTCTGAATAAATAAAAATATAATTTTCTCTTATTTATTACAAACATTTGTATAAAATGCACAATGAATTAGTAGTTACTAGGATTACAAATACTAGGTTTACATTATACAGTAATAAAAGAAATACTGGATTACTAATCGTAAAAACTAGTATTTCTTTTATGAAATAATTTATTTCTTTTATGAAATAATTTAAATAACAAAGGTCAAGTTATCTGGAATGTCAATTTATCCGAGGGTACTGCGTTTTTTTAAATGAATCAAATATGACGTTTGCCAGTTCCACAATCAAGCCAATGATTTACAGAGGTTTCTGCACAGAAATCTGAAAGGGGTTTTCCATTTAGGTAGATGTTCATAATTGCGTTTAAAGCTTCTTGTTTAAGACCAGTACGTAATGTGTTTTTGTAAGTTCATAGCTGAAAAGCCTCTTTCAACCGCTGCAGTACATCCCAGACAGAGAAAACATCAATTCCACCATGCGCAGTATGTTGCTGTATTTCTAGATTAGAGGGACATTTTAGAAGTGAGGCGCTAGACTCTTGCAAGATAACAAAAATTGAAAATGTATCACGAACATTAACGGGAAAATGGCCGTCCGCGCGGACGTCGGATTCGAGAAATTTGTTGTTCACGGGGAATTTTTAACTGCCGAGGACGGGCTGTTTTTTTTGAGCCCTGATTTCTATGAAAATTTATTTTTCTTTGAAATGAAAAGGTATGCGAATTTATATACCATACCGCCATACTGTTTCAGAGAAATCGGTCAAATAGTTTCTTAGTAAAGAAACTATCGATATTTTTTTTTAAGGCGGTCCTAAAGTGGATTCTAGCCTCAAACTTGAAAACTAGATGGCGCTGACAATCGCACCCCGCCTCAGGCTAAGATCTAGTTCAGCTTTTCCGAAAAAGATTCTAACTCCTAGCTGATTGGCTACCTCGAAAAGAGCTATTCTATCTTTTAGCAATTTCTGGAAGTAAATAACTCAATGCATCGCAATGATATATATTGATGTAAATATGCAAAGAAGAGCTTCTAGTATCGCAACTTTCATCTCTGAAGAACTATTCGACCGATTCGTTAAGTCTTGTTTGCTGTGGCAATCAAGCTGGTTTTGATCATTTTAAGCGCTCTTTTCTTCAATGGTGTCAGATTTAATGACTTAATATGCAACCCCTCATGAAAATTTTTCGTCCATTTTGACGGTGATTCTAAAACACTCTAAATTATTTATACATAAACCGTAATGACCAAATTTCTGTTTATATTTTGTAACAGAATACAGCGAGCTGGGGTGGAGATGCGGTAGTGTTTCAATAAAACATTACAAAAAATTTAGGAAAAGAGTTGCTGATAAAAATGGATTTTTTTTAAAAAGCATTTTTTTCATTATATTTTGTAATCAAACAAACTGTATTTTAAAAAAGCAGTAAAATTATAGATACACGAGTGCATATGTATCAAATTATTTTAATTCAACGGAAGTAATAAACACAGACACAAAACGTAATAAAAAAAGAAAAAGCGTAACGAAATTATCTAGCAAAAAAAAAAAAAAAAAAATCAAACTTATTCAATTGGTAAGTTTGAGAAATATTAAATAAATAAAAAAAAATGTAATTTTTTATTTATTCTTCTGGTGTGTGTTGCTTAAGGTAAGTGCGTGAAACATTAGATCAAAAGTTAGTAGGCTGATTTTATGTATTCACAAGATAAAAATGTTAACATTCATTAGGGTCATTCATACTCATATATAGTAAAAAATGATTTTTTAAAAAATTATTATGAAATTTAAAATTAAAAACAAAATTTTTATTAAATTAAAATGTAAATATAATAATTACTTACCCTTGAATCGAGAAAGTCAATTGAAACCTTAAACTTGGAGGACTGGTAAGTAATTTCTTCCCTATATTATAAAAAAAAATTAAAAATATACGAGGTCAGTATGCCTAAATACGACACGATTTCATATAAGTTTGTCTCATTTAGGTTAAACTTAACCTTTTATTAGATTTTATCACCGAAAACGACTGAGGTATTTACGACTTAAGTTTTAATAAACAAATTTTTCTTACCGAAATCGAATTATTATCTGCAACTAAAGCGAAGAAACGCCGAAGAGCCATTACATTATGACCACCCTCCATCTATAACAATGGGCTATAACCCGGTGGCGGGGGTAGTATGGTGTAGGCAATGTTTTCATGGGGCACATTAGTACCCATAATCCTCATAGAACAATCCCTGACGTCTGTAAGCTACTTGAACATAGTTGCAAACCAGGTTCACCCATTAATGGCAACAGCTTTTTTCTGCGGGGGATGGTGTTTACCAACAGGATAATGCACCATGTCATAAGGGTCGAATTGTCATGGATTGGTTCGAGGAACATTCCAAGTCAAGTCATGCCCCCAAATTCACCTGACCTTAATCCAATAGAGCATTTGTGGTCCTACTTGGAAAACCAAATTGTGCTGCCACGCTACCCCCTCGCAATGTGAGGGAATTGCAGGACCAGTTGGTGAGCGCTTGGTATCAGATACCTCAGACTACCTATCAGCACCTTTGGAATCAGTGCCACGGCGGGTGCTAGCAGTTTCGAGGGCTAAAGGTGGTCCTACATGTTATTAGCAAGGTGGTCATAATGTAAGGGCTCTTCGGTGTATTTCTCTGTCACATATAGGACATTTTTGCCGAATTAAGTCTTAAGTATTTAAAAATGCAACATATACCACTTTTTGTCAATGGAAAGAGAAGAAGAACTTGAAATTAGTTTCATTTCAATAAAATTAAGTCAACGCAGATCTTAAAGAACCGATATAAGAATGTCTCTCGTAAAAGTAGAAAGGATTATCAAAGCAATGGAATAAAATATTTTTTGGAAGAACTTTATTCTTTATTAACTGAAGAACAGAGTTTTATTTAAATTAACTTCTTCAAATGTGGGCACAGGGGCGTACGCAAGGGAGGGGTTTAGGGGTTTAAACACCCCCCTTTTGCTCAGACAAAATGGCAAAAATAAAATTTTTTGTAGCAATTATGCGGGCTATTATTTTTTAAGACTATATATTTTTATTTGCCTTATGCCTACTTTTCTTTTCTCGCGGTATTTCTCAGAATACTGAAAAAACATTTACTATAATAGGGTTGTACTTTTGAAGCCAAATTCACGTGATACTGTTACGGGCGATCCCGGGATCGCTGGTTCCTTTTTGTCCTGCAAGTCGTGATAGTTTTCAAGACTAGCTGGCATTCGCGAGGTCTTTACGCGATGATTCTAGACGTTCTGACGTCTTTAAGACAATTCGAGAATTTTTGACATGCGGTGAAAAATTATATAAAAGGGGGAACGGAGTACAGTGGGGTTAGTTAATCAGACTAAGAGTTATCTCTGCAGCTTGTCTTTCGGAGCTCGTCGCTAAATCTGTTTTGTTTTGCCTTAACAAAAAGTCCATTCAATAGCCGAACCCGTCGTTGCCCCTATTTCGACTAGTGAAGAAATCAGTAACAATATTGTTACAATATTGATACAGTAACAATGGTATATACCATTGGAGATACTGTGCTCGTTGAAGTTTCATTCCAGCTCGAAACTTTGAGATCGTAGCATGGCGGATATTTCTGTGCCAATATATATTTTTGTTGTTGTTACTGTTCTTGGATCTTTAGGATCTTAAAGCGCAGGAATTTAACAATTTTTAATTATTTAGAGAAAAAATCACAACCTAATATTAGTGAGGTGACAGCATCTAGTACCAATGTAAGTTTTTCTGTTGAACTGAAATGTGATACTTCCGTTGAAGAAAACGTTTCTAGCATAACAAAATCTGATGAATGTGAAAGTGGCCCTCAAAGTGTTACTTCCCACCCATATGACATTGGACTTTTTTCAGAAGATAGTACACACGAGGATAAAAAAAAAACTGGATATAATAAAAAATGTTTGGGAACCCAATCCAGCATTTGCTTTTCCTGAAAAAGAAAATGGAAACTTCAGTACAAATGACGTTATCGCTGGAAATGGCTCGCATATTCAGAGGTTAAGGGTGGTGCTTTTTGCAAATTTTGAGTACTTTTCACCCCAAGTTGTGCCGGTTCTGGCAAGCAACCTTTAGGTCAATGTGCGCAATGTAAAAATTTGACAACAGCAAAATAAAAGCAGTAGAACGATTCTCTGAACACGAGAAATGTCTTTATCAAGATGTTATTAAAGAACTAAAATTAATGCTTGAAAATGCCACTGAAATATTCTCTGAAATATTCAGCTCTTCTTCTCTTATGCAAACAAGCATTGGATCTTCCATACAAATCCCTAGAATAACGGGAAGACAGAAAAATTGCGCTAATTTTCCCTCATCGACACCCGAAACATATTTCAGAGTTAATGTATTTATTTCATTTATAGAAAATTTTATAACACAATTGGACTTAAGATTTGTATCGCATCGTGATATTTTGAAAGGACTTCAGTGTCTTCTTTCTGCTGATCCTTTCATTTGCCAACCTTCAAACATAAAGACTTTTGAAGCACTAGTGGAATTTTACGCTCAAGATTTGGATACCCGTAAAGAAAGCCTTAAGTTTAAACTAAAACTCTGGTATAAAAGATTAAAATGATTTGTGAAGGCGGAGGTAGTGTTCCAAAATCTGTGGCAGATGCTCTTGGAATGTGCAATAAAGATATAACACCAAACATTTTCAAACTCCTAGAATTATTGGTCATTCTACGAACGAAATGAAAGATCCTTTTCGACTTTGCGCCGTTTAAAGACTTATTTACGCAATTCAACGGGTAATAATAGAATGAATGGATTGGCGCTCTTAAACATTCATAGGAAATTTACCCCAGCTGTAGAAGACATTTCTCACGAACTTGCAAAAGAACCCTGTCGTTTGAATATTACTGAAATCAATACATTTTTAGCATGTTTGTATACTGGTTTAATTCCCTATTTGTTGGTAGGTTATTTTTTCTTATTTTTTTGGTCCAATTCATTGATTTTCTGTAGAATATTCACATTTATACGGTTATTATTTAGGTAGCTGTTACATTATGAGTAGTTTTTTCTGGCTTGATTAATTCCTACTTTTTAATAAAAATAAAATCTTTTACCTTTTATTATAAAAAAAAAATTATGTTCTTAAACTTAAAAAATGAAATCAAAATTTAACTAAACAATGTTGTCTAAATAAAAAGTCAAAATTGTCTAGCTGTCTAAATTAGGGAATAGTGCCTTATTACATACTCTTTTTTTAGTAGTTTCAGAAGATTATAAACACCCCCCTTGATAAAAATTCTGCGTACGCCACTGTGTGGGCATATTTTCAGTTATTCTCAATTAAATCATGTTTATGAAATTAAATGTGATTTTTTTAATTAAATGAAATTTTTTTTTTATAAAATTAAAGTTTGCATTTCATTTTTTAATGAAAACGAAGCAGCTTAAAAGCATAAATCCAATTTCCAATTTTAAAAATACAAGGGTCGTAATAATTTAAAAAATATAAAATACAAAGAAAATCCATATATACACAATAAACGGTAAAATCATGAACTGATGAATAATATAAATGGATTTGATGTACGAACATGAAAAAAGATTAAATGATTTAATGCAAACATTTGCTTCTACCTCCTTAGAAATCAATTTATTTTAAGTTTTCTTGTTATTCAAAGAAAATCTTCATTAAGAATAGAAATTATTGATGCCACAATGTATGTCTAAAAGAAAGACAGTTGCAAATAATTTTAATCAGACTCAAGTAAATTTTAATTTCAAAAATTGAACAAAATAAAAGTTAACAAAAAAATTTTTATTTGAATTAAAAATAATTAATTTTAATGATGCAATTAAAAGAGCCAAAATTTTAAAATTCTACAGAGAACAAATCCAGGAACGTTTGTGTCAGAAAAAGTCTCTTTACAAAATTACCAAAGAAAATGTCAAAAAGAGTTCTCAAAGAATCATCTGTTTTCCTAGAACATCTAAATAATTGCTTCTTTAAGACAATTTATGAATAGATATCCAAGAAATAGATGATTCTGTGAATATATATAAAATTTTATAAAAGCACAAAAGAGCTCAGGGCCAAAAAAAAATTATAAAGGCATTTTAAAGAAGCAAAAGGACATAGTGTAGAATGAGGTGGCAATTTTTTTGAGGAGTCAGATAACTGTGAGTGTTATGAAGAAAGGTGTTGAAAATCAAAGGATGGCTTTAAAGTATATCTATTTGTCAGTGAAGGATACATTTTATTGCTCTATCCAGGGTATGGTAAAACAGTGGCAATTATTTTAGATTTCTAAACACTTGTCTTGTATTTTTTTTATGCTATACCCCTTTCTTCTGTATTTTAGTTATACTTTTATTAAATTTTATTTTAATGTATTAAAAGCTGTCATATGTAGAAAAAAAAAACCTGAAACAAAACAGAAATATTTGTCTTAGGGGGGGATTTTTTTTTTTTTTGGCAATAGCTACTAAGTTGGAGAAAAGCGGGTTTTTTTTTCTGAAATTACCAATTCTATTTTACTTTACTGTAGCAAATGTCAAAGTTTCATAAGTGGTGACGCACATTATCCTCTCCTTCAATTAAATTTCCGAGGAAAATGAAGCTTTC
Source organism: Parasteatoda lunata (assembly GCA_949128135.1). Classification (NCBI taxonomy): domain Eukaryota; kingdom Metazoa; phylum Arthropoda; class Arachnida; order Araneae; family Theridiidae; genus Parasteatoda; species Parasteatoda lunata. The sequence continues at coordinate 102,810,308 of OX421975.1, forward strand.
TATTTGGAAAATAGCTTTAAAGTTGATAATAAAAAAAAAAAAAAAAGAAAAAAAAAGAAAAAAAAAAAAAGAGTTAAATACTAAATTTACTTGATTTTATTTTCGAGAATGTCTGGTTTTCAGAAGGGGTTAAGTTCATTCTTTGCCCCCTAGCTCACTTTTATTTAAGAGGAAAATAATTCCAAAGATGAAAAAAAGTAGTTTTTTCTTTCTTTCTAAAACTACCAATTTTACTTGACTTTACTTTCGTGAATGTCTAAATTTCAGACAGATTCGAGACAGATTTTTCGCCCCCTCATTTTTATTTTAAAGAAAAATAAAGTTTTCTATTTAGAAAGTAGCTTCAAAATTGTAAAAAAAAAAAATAAAAAAAAAAAAAATCTTCTAAAATGCCAGTTTTACTTTTTGTTTGTTCTGTTTTTTGCAACTGCCTGAATTTCAGAAGATGTGAAGCACATTTTCACCCACTCACTTAAATTTATGAGGAAAATGAAGTTTGCGTTTTGGAAAACAGTTTAAAAATTGAAAAAAATTTTTTTTTTTTTTTTTACTCTCTCCAAAATTACCAGTTTTACTTTATTTTATTTTCACGAATGTCTAAATTTCAGTAAGGGTCAATTACATTTTTCGCCCTCTCATTTTAATTTGAGAGGGAAATTAAGTTTACTAGTTAAAAAATAGCTCCAAAGTTGAAAAAAATAGGGTTTTTTTTCACGCACTTCAAAATTTCGGAAAATTTGAAACAATATTCACCTCCACGCTCAAATTTTAGAGGAACATTAAGTTTTCTATTTGAAGAACAGCTTCAAAATTGAAAATAAATAAATAAATAAAAAATGACCAATTATACTTGACTTTATTTTTGCAAGCGTCTAATTTCAGGAGGAGCGAAGTACATTCTTCCACTCTCAGTTAAATTTAAGAAAGGGTGGCTTAATTTAAGAAAGTTAAATTTAAGTAAGTAGTTTCACAAAGTTTTATTTAAGAGTTCAGACATTTTATGTTCGATTTATGTAATTTAATTTGACTGATGTAATGAGATGACTTAAATGTAAGCATCCGAATAGTACGAAATTTGATATGATTAGATTAATGAAACAACTACGTCAGAGAGAAGTACATTATACAGAATGTGTTAACAATCACCTACATGAAGTTGTAGCCGTTCCTCCTCTCTGCAAAGCGTTTTTATTCTTTTAAGAGAGGGAAATAATTTTCGGAAATTTTTTCACTGTTTTACCCTTACGTTAAACTAGATATGCAATTACAAGAAAGGAAATTTTATGCACATCATGTGACATAACATCAGAAAGGTCCTAACAACTACACAGTCCGACAGTCCGATTACTTCACACGCTGGAAAATTCTATTACCAAAATGACAAAGGTTTGCTGTTTCTGTGAGTGGAAGTTTAATTAGAGGGATAACATAATCAAGAATAAATTTGTGTTTTAAAAACATTGTTTGCCATAAAAAAATGAGAATCTTGTTAATTCCTGAGTTCAAGTGTTATTATAATTAAACATCCAATCGTTGAATTGTGTGTTATCTAATTTAAGATATACGTAGAATTGGAGAAGAAAGTTTTAAACTTATTTTGAAGGAATAATTGTTGCCTAAGATGCCACTAAAACACAAAGGCAAGAAGAAAGCAGATAAAAGCTATCAGATACATGATATAAATTTTATGAGTCGGACGGAATTGAAAAGCCACATTTCAAACTTGGAATCGGAAATGAGGAAAATGCGAATTGACTTGAGAATTCATACTATGCATAACAACAACCTTTCTAATTTTTTAAGCGAAAAGCAAGAAGATTATTTCTTCGCCAAGCAATCATTAGCCACAACTGGTAGGCAAGTAATAGATTCCGTCGAAAAGTTAAAACACAGACTAAAGGAATCCAATATGAAAACAGAGTTTCTAAAACTTAGGCGGAATCGAGAAGAAAACTTGGAACAGCATAATAAATATCTTTCTATCTTGACGGGTAGTGATGAAGACATAGTTAAAAAGAAAGAACTTAGAAACGTAGAAAGAAAATTTGAAGAAGATCAGCGTTTGTCTGTGATGACCACAAAATACATGGCTGACAATGATTTCTTCCGTAAATTTGATAAGTTACCACAGACCTTAACATTCAGCCAAGTTTCGAAAATACGGAAAAGTTTGCAAGACTGCAGTGTTGCTAAGAAACATATACAAGATCGATGTAATATATACTCACCTCATGATCCGTCTTTTGAAGGATTTCCAATAAATGTTGCGTCGAAAATGAAGGATTATTTTAACGATTTGAGTCACGATAGCATAAAAGCTATTCGTACACTCGAAGCTAAAGTAAACGAACTACGAGAAAAGTTTTGGTGCATTACTCGCGCAATAAATAAAGCTTTAGAGGAAAACAAAAATATAAAAGAAAGGCAGAATCGTAATCTTGAATTAGAGAGATCTAGAATAATCAAACAAAATCGAAGTAATTCTGAATTAAAAAATAGCACTGAATTAGATAAACTGCTTCTAAGAAATGAAGAACTAACGCAAGAGCTTGGAAAAAGTAAAACGAGATTCAAGAATTTAAAATCACTGTTTCTGTCTTCTGTTTCTAAATTTTATGAAAAAGCAGAGTACAGAGCTTTTGTCGCTGAAGAAATTTTGAAAGTAGCATTGGCTATTGAAAAATACAAATCTGATGCAACTGTTATTGAGAGAGAACAAACTAATGGTGAACTGGATCATTTCAGATTAACACCAAATCGCCAAAATTTGACTGAAAGATTGACAAAACTAAAACTGAAAATACAAAATTCTAATACTTTATTTATACCACCACAGTTTCATTGAAACTAAAATTGCAGCACTAGAATACGACATTCTCGTTATTTATGTTTATTCACGTTAAGCCAAAATTTGGCAGAAAAAATTGACAAAACTGACAATGCAAAATTCTAATTCTTAATTTATATCGCCACAGTTTCACTCGAACTAAAACTACACTATTAGAATATGATATTGAACATGAATAAATTTAACGCCAAAATTTGACTGAAGGATTGCAAAAAATACAAAATTCTAATGCTTCCTTATATCGCCATAGTTTCACTATAGAATTTCAAAACAAATAAGAAAACGCCGACATTTTTCTAGTACCCTGTAGGCCTGAGTAAGATAGGTTAGTGGTTAGTTCCCTGATTTGGAGTTTTTTGTTCTAACGATATTGTTAAGAACCAGACAAAAGTTTAAGAAGTTTTAATCTTAATAGAAGAGTGGAGATATTCCATTCTTTTCTTTTTGGCATAAACAAACGATTTCGTGTTGAATTAAAACGTTGAACGAAAACAAACTTTTCATTTTAATATACAATATTTTCCAACACTGCATCCGCAGTGTTTTTTTTTGTTCATTTATTAAAAAAAAAAAAAAAAAAAAAAAAAAATCAGAAAGAAAATCCATTTGAATGAACTTAGAAACTGAGAATTTGATTGGTATATTTTAAGCAGAACGATGAAACTAAATTCAGTAAAACAGTTCCCTAAGTTTCTAAAAATCGTGAATTGTATTTAACTATTTTTTAAGATCTTATTTTTTTTATTATAGTTTGTTTTTCTGATAGAATTATTTAAAATATTGATAAAAGAATTATTAATCAATAAAGAATAATAACGTCACGTGAAAATTATGATTGTGTTTAGTTGAGCATCAGACGGACCTGATCTTTCAAAATAGCTACTGTGCGGAACTTATTGTTTAAATTGGAATGAGATGTTGAAAATTAGATGAAAAAATTCAGGATTTTAAAGACCAATTATTATTACTACGCGTTTTTAAATTTTATGAAAATGCTGATTCTATACATATATAAAAATTGTAAGTAGTAACTGTAAGGTAAAGGTACCAATAAGTACGTATCTAATGCAAGGGACATTGATGCCCGAAAAGCAGATTTTTTTTCAATTTAATCCAAAATTGCCATAATTTACATTAGATGTTGGGAAAAAATGTATAAAATTCTAGTATTTTATATTACCACAGTTTCACTCAAATTATAATTTCAGTATAATTGGAATGGCAAAACAAGAAAATAGTTAGGTTTATCTTATAATGAAGTGAAGATCTTTCAATGAACCGTAACAATGAAGCTAAGATCTTTCAACGAACTCAAGCAATGAACTCAAGATTTTTCGATACACTCTGACAATGAACCCAAGATCTTCCAAGATACAATTGATTTTTTTTCTTTTTTCCTTTTTTTCAAATCGTTTAAATTAAAAATGGCAGTACCTTTTCTGGTACTTACTAAATTTTTTGTATACAATAATTTATATAACTATTGTCGACTTGTGATGATCAGTAACTGATTAGTTCATTCAAAATAAAAAATCAGTTTATCCAAAATGACTACAACGTGCTTATTTTATTTATTTATTCAAGGATATTGATTGATTGATTAATTGAATTAATTTTTTTTTTCTTGTCATACCTGGATTCTGGGTTTATTCTATAAACACAGTGTCCATTGAGAAATGATCAACTTTTGAGTTTAATCTGTTCTTAGAAACCTCTTGTACTTTTTAGTGTGCAATGGTGGCCCTACTTTTTCGAGAACATCCAAAGTTTCGCATTATCCCACAGTGCACTGGTCGTGAGGTTCCCAGTAGATCACCGAAATCAAGCATCACTGATTGCAATTAGTGAGTATGTGTGCTGACCTCTCGACAAAGGTACCGATGGTGAACGGTATCGTTCTCGGTAAACTGTTCCACCGTAAAGTGCTCGCATGCAGGTCACCCTTCTGCAGAGAATCAAAATTGCGATGTCATGTATTCGGATCATCCTCAGAGATATTTCCCAGACTGTCGCACAGCTCTAGTGCGACGTATATAAAATACTGCTGGGTACACAAAAGCGCTAATGAAATTTGGTGATCGCAATTGAATAACATGATAAAAATCATGCCAGAGTATCCGATCCAAGATGAAAAACCTGGACAGCAATTTGTGCACCAAGATTACTTAGAATCCTCGTGCTTACAAGCGGTCTCGTCGTTTTGCCAGAAGTTCTAGTGCGTGGAGGTAGTAGATTTGGTGTTAGTTAACCCTGGATGTATCTTTGCGACAGTGCCGGATTAAGCGTACGCGCGGGGCTCTAGGCCATTCAATTTTTTTTTCTCGTATATTTTTTATTTATTCAATTATAAAAGCAGTTACATATCTTTTCATTTAAGAAAGCATATTTGAAATAAAAATAAATAATAATAAATTAAATTTTACTTTATTTTGTTAAATTAGAACTAATAAATAATCATAACATTTTATAACCATAACATACATAAATTTGAAATTGATTTTCTTAAAATTTATTTTCAAAAAATCCATCCCCAGGCCATGGACTAATGGGTAATCCGGCACTGCTTTGCTACGCCACTCTTTAAATTCTGCTGTAACTGTTCTTTATTTTGACAAGCCTGTAAATGCATGCCTTACAATAAAAAATCAATGAAATTAAGCAAAAAGTATTACTAGTGCAAATTTAAATCTATACCGCCGTTGCATGTAGACAGTAGTATTAAGTCGAAATCCTTGATTATAACACAGAAAGTGGTCTAAAAAGGTTGTTTCTTGATTAAGTCTTAAAATAGCATGTGCTCGATGGTCACGCAGTGGACCGATCGTTTCCAGTAGAACACCGAAGTCAAGTATTTTCCCCTCTCCGTTACCATGGTTTCAACAAAACTTGGTATCGTTTCTATTCTAGTATATTCCAACTTCTCATTGAAACGTACTGACGTAGGGCAGAAAAAGCTTGATTTTCCGAAAACATGGTAACGGAATGGGGGAAAATGTGGAGAGTGGGGAAAATCACGAAACCTTGAAACACCTATCATATTTACAATCGTAGTTGAGCATCAAACAATGTATATATGACTACAAAATGAAACAGAAACTGTTAACAGCACACGGACTTGTACTGAGCAGTTTTTGCTTAAATGATGCTAAATAATCAAGATTAGATTATAACAATTAGTTTGTTTTTTTTGTTTTAAATAAGGTTTTTTTCCAAGCAGCTACAGGGTTATTCATAATTCCCTCCGGGGTTTCGAAGCGTTATAGTAAAAAAACGAAGATGAATATGGCAAAAAAGAACATATGAAATTGTTCCGAAAGTATTCAAGTTTCAATTTAAGCAGTTGCCGGTAGAGGGCAGTAACATGTACCACTGAAGCCAGTTGTAGTAAAAATAAGGTTGTAGTAAACAGAGAGAATTATGAATGATCCTGTATAAAGTTCTGACTAAATTCTGCAGTTACGGAAACATTTATACAATAGATAGTCTTGAAGATAAATTGCAAATTCAAAACCAAAATTCATAAAACAAATATACATATTTCTTTTTATTTTATACATTCTTAAGTAACATTTAATACAAATGGATCAAAGTCAAATCTTAATTAACAAAGCTAAGCTGATTTCAAAAGAGAATTTTCTTTGAGAAATATTTTGCACAGCAATTTAAACCCATAAGATTTCACACAATCTCTGAATATTTTCATTAAATCTATAATATCATATGACTTCATTTTTGAATAAGATTCATTAATGTTATCCCTGAGGTTATTAATTATTAAATTAGTAACTTCAAAATTAATGTGAATAAATATTCCCATATTACTAGAATTATTCAAAACTAAAAATGACTTTTAAAAAAGTATACATTTATGTAAATAGATTACAAATGCACAAATAATATTAAATGCAGATGAATCATAATCAAATCAATGTAAACAAATGATTTATAAATAATTCTTACGAATAATCGATATTTTTCGTATAAAGGTATTGACCTAAAAAAATTAAAGGTGAATTTGTAAAACTTGTTAGGAGGGTACCCATCTAAGAAAAAATAAACATCAAGTTACTACAAGATATTAAAATTTTTCAAAGACATCGAAAAGTTATTGTTACGAATTTGTATATAAGTGTATATCTTGGTGAATTTTCTTTAGTTATGAGGATAAATATTTCAGGCGGATTCTAAATAAACAGTTTAATTAGAAAATTTAGAAGCAGCGTAATTCCAGGGGTGATTGTGAGCCCAAGTCATAATTCCGAAAATTTCTTTAGTAAAAAAAAAAAAAGTTTACATTGAAAAAAATTAAAAAAGGTTTTTGTCATTTTTCTCAATATTTCATGGGTTGCTTAAAATATATTTAAAATTTTACACATACCTATACCTTTTACACATACCTATGATGACCTGGAGAAGTAATCTATTTCTTTCAAGAGTTTATGATTATAACAACTATTTACAGATAAAAAATGTATATTAATCATGAATATAAGCTTATAAAGTATCTCTTTGGCTCTCCCTTACAAACGAATAAAATAAACTGTGTTTTTAAGTTCCACCTTTGAAAATTTGATTTCCGGAAATTTCTGTGATCAATGATTTTTTGAAACGTCTGGATCTTCGATCTCCGGATCACCGTGAGCGAAAATTCCGGAAATGTTTTTTTTTTCTCTGGAGCAAAATCAGTCTTGTAATTCTAACGTAATTTAGAGATAAAATAACACCTGATGCACTTCTTCTATTTTACACATTCGACTCGTATCTATTTCACACCTAGAACCGTGGTGGGTCAGGGGATAGAGTGTTCGCATTCCAATGAGGTGAACCGTGGTGGGTCAGGGGATAGAGTGTTCGCATTCCAATGAGGTGAACCAGGCTTGATATTCCAGGTATTGCAATAAATGCGCTTAGATTTCTCTGGAGCAAAATCAGTCTTGTAATTCTAACGTAATTTAGAGATAAAATAACACCTGATGCACTTCTTCTATTTTACACATTCGACTCGTATCTATTTCACACCTAGAACCGTGGTGGGTCAGGGGATAGAGTGTTCGCATTCCAATGAGGTGAACCGTGGTGGGTCAGGGGATAGAGTGTTCGCATTCCAATGAGGTGAACCAGGCTTGATATTCCAGGTATTGCAATAAATGCGCTTAGATTTCTCTGGAGCAAAATCAGTCTTGTAATTCTAACGTAATTTAGAGATAAAATAACACCTGATGCACTTCTTCTATTTTACACATTCGACTCGTATCTATTTCACACCTAGAACCGTGGTGGGTCAGGGGATAGAGTGTTCGCATTCCAATGAGGTGAACCGTGGTGGGTCAGGGGATAGAGTGTTCGCATTCCAATGAGGTGAACCAGGCTTGATATTCCAGGTATTGCAATAAATGCGCTTAGATTTCTCTGGAGCAAAATCAGTCTTGTAATTCTAACGTAATTTAGAGATAAAATAACACCTGATGCACTTCTTCTATTTTACACATTCGACTCGTATCTATTTCACACCTAGAACCGTGGTGGGTCAGGGGATAGAGTGTTCGCATTCCAATGAGGTGAACCGTGGTGGGTCAGGGGATAGAGTGTTCGCATTCCAATGAGGTGAACCAGGCTTGATATTCCAGGTATTGCAATAAATGCGCTTAGATTTCTCTGGAGCAAAATCAGTCTTGTAATTCTAACGTAATTTAGAGATAAAATAACACCTGATGCACTTCTTCTATTTTACACATTCGACTCGTATCTATTTCACACCTAGAACCGTGGTGGGTCAGGGGATAGAGTGTTCGCATTCCAATGAGGTGAACCGTGGTGGGTCAGGGGATAGAGTGTTCGCATTCCAATGAGGTGAACCAGGCTTGATATTCCAGGTATTGCAATAAATGCGCTTAGATTTCTCTGGAGCAAAATCAGTCTTGTAATTCTAACGTAATTTAGAGATAAAATAACACCTGATGCACTTCTTCTATTTTACACATTCGACTCGTATCTATTTCACACCTAGAACCGTGGTGGGTCAGGGGATAGAGTGTTCGCATTCCAATGAGGTGAACCGTGGTGGGTCAGGGGATAGAGTGTTCGCATTCCAATGAGGTGAACCAGGCTTGATATTCCAGGTATTGCAATAAATGCGCTTAGATTTCTCTGGAGCAAAATCAGTCTTGTAATTCTAACGTAATTTAGAGATAAAATAACACCTGATGCACTTCTTCTATTTTACACATTCGACTCGTATCTATTTCACACCTAGAACCGTGGTGGGTCAGGGGATAGAGTGTTCGCATTCCAATGAGGTGAACCGTGGTGGGTCAGGGGATAGAGTGTTCGCATTCCAATGAGGTGAACCAGGCTTGATATTCCAGGTATTGCAATAAATGCGCTTAGATTTCTCTGGAGCAAAATCAGTCTTGTAATTCTAACGTAATTTAGAGATAAAATAACACCTGATGCACTTCTTCTATTTTACACATTCGACTCGTATCTATTTCACACCTAGAACCGTGGTGGGTCAGGGGATAGAGTGTTCGCATTCCAATGAGGTGAACCGTGGTGGGTCAGGGGATAGAGTGTTCGCATTCCAATGAGGTGAACCAGGCTTGATATTCCAGGTATTGCAATAAATGCGCTTAGATTTCTCTGGAGCAAAATCAGTCTTGTAATTCTAACGTAATTTAGAGATAAAATAACACCTGATGCACTTCTTCTATTTTACACATTCGACTCGTATCTATTTCACACCTAGAACCGTGGTGGGTCAGGGGATAGAGTGTTCGCATTCCAATGAGGTGAACCGTGGTGGGTCAGGGGATAGAGTGTTCGCATTCCAATGAGGTGAACCAGGCTTGATATTCCAGGTATTGCAATAAATGCGCTTAGATTTCTCTGGAGCAAAATCAGTCTTGTAATTCTAACGTAATTTAGAGATAAAATAACACCTGATGCACTTCTTCTATTTTACACATTCGACTCGTATCTATTTCACACCTAGAACCGTGGTGGGTCAGGGGATAGAGTGTTCGCATTCCAATGAGGTGAACCGTGGTGGGTCAGGGGATAGAGTGTTCGCATTCCAATGAGGTGAACCAGGCTTGATATTCCAGGTATTGCAATAAATGCGCTTAGATTTCTCTGGAGCAAAATCAGTCTTGTAATTCTAACGTAATTTAGAGATAAAATAACACCTGATGCACTTCTTCTATTTTACACATTCGACTCGTATCTATTTCACACCTAGAACCGTGGTGGGTCAGGGGATAGAGTGTTCGCATTCCAATGAGGTGAACCGTGGTGGGTCAGGGGATAGAGTGTTCGCATTCCAATGAGGTGAACCAGGCTTGATATTCCAGGTATTGCAATAAATGCGCTTAGATTTCTCTGGAGCAAAATCAGTCTTGTAATTCTAACGTAATTTAGAGATAAAATAACACCTGATGCACTTCTTCTATTTTACACATTCGACTCGTATCTATTTCACACCTAGAACCGTGGTGGGTCAGGGGATAGAGTGTTCGCATTCCAATGAGGTGAACCGTGGTGGGTCAGGGGATAGAGTGTTCGCATTCCAATGAGGTGAACCGTGGTGGGTCAGGGGATAGAGTGTTCGCATTCCAATGAGGTGAACCAGGCTTGATATTCCAGGTATTGCAATAAATGCGCTTAGATTTCTCTGGAGCAAAATCAGTCTTGTAATTCTAACGTAATTTAGAGATAAAATAACACCTGATGCACTTCTTCTATTTTACACATTCGACTCGTATCTATTTCACACCTAGAACCGTGGTGGGTCAGGGGATAGAGTGTTCGCATTCCAATGAGGTGAACCGTGGTGGGTCAGGGGATAGAGTGTTCGCATTCCAATGAGGTGAACCAGGCTTGATATTCCAGGTATTGCAATAAATGCGCTTAGATTTCTCTGGAGCAAAATCAGTCTTGTAATTCTAACGTAATTTAGAGATAAAATAACACCTGATGCACTTCTTCTATTTTACACATTCGACTCGTATCTATTTCACACCTAGAACCGTGGTGGGTCAGGGGATAGAGTGTTCGCATTCCAATGAGGTGAACCGTGGTGGGTCAGGGGATAGAGTGTTCGCATTCCAATGAGGTGAACCAGGCTTGATATTCCAGGTATTGCAATAAATGCGCTTAGATTTCTCTGGAGCAAAATCAGTCTTGTAATTCTAACGTAATTTAGAGATAAAATAACACCTGATGCACTTCTTCTATTTTACACATTCGACTCGTATCTATTTCACACCTAGAACCGTGGTGGGTCAGGGGATAGAGTGTTCGCATTCCAATGAGGTGAACCGTGGTGGGTCAGGGGATAGAGTGTTCGCATTCCAATGAGGTGAACCAGGCTTGATATTCCAGGTATTGCAATAAATGCGCTTAGATTTCTCTGGAGCAAAATCAGTCTTGTAATTCTAACGTAATTTAGAGATAAAATAACACCTGATGCACTTCTTCTATTTTACACATTCGACTCGTATCTATTTCACACCTAGAACCGTGGTGGGTCAGGGGATAGAGTGTTCGCATTCCAATGAGGTGAACCGTGGTGGGTCAGGGGATAGAGTGTTCGCATTCCAATGAGGTGAACCAGGCTTGATATTCCAGGTATTGCAATAAATGCGCTTAGATTTCTCTGGAGCAAAATCAGTCTTGTAATTCTAACGTAATTTAGAGATAAAATAACACCTGATGCACTTCTTCTATTTTACACATTCGACTCGTATCTATTTCACACCTAGAACCGTGGTGGGTCAGGGGATAGAGTGTTCGCATTCCAATGAGGTGAACCGTGGTGGGTCAGGGGATAGAGTGTTCGCATTCCAATGAGGTGAACCAGGCTTGATATTCCAGGTATTGCAATAAATGCGCTTAGATTTCTCTGGAGCAAAATCAGTCTTGTAATTCTAACGTAATTTAGAGATAAAATAACACCTGATGCACTTCTTCTATTTTACACATTCGACTCGTATCTATTTCACACCTAGAACCGTGGTGGGTCAGGGGATAGAGTGTTCGCATTCCAATGAGGTGAACCGTGGTGGGTCAGGGGATAGAGTGTTCGCATTCCAATGAGGTGAACCGTGGTGGGTCAGGGGATAGAGTGTTCGCATTCCAATGAGGTGAACCGTGGTGGGTCAGGGGATAGAGTGTTCGCATTCCAATGAGGTGAACCAGGCTTGATATTCCAGGTATTGCAATAAATGCGCTTAGATTTCTCTGGAGCAAAATCAGTCTTGTAATTCTAACGTAATTTAGAGATAAAATAACACCTGATGCACTTCTTCTATTTTACACATTCGACTCGTATCTATTTCACACCTAGAACCGTGGTGGGTCAGGGGATAGAGTGTTCGCATTCCAATGAGGTGAACCGTGGTGGGTCAGGGGATAGAGTGTTCGCATTCCAATGAGGTGAACCGTGGTGGGTCAGGGGATAGAGTGTTCGCATTCCAATGAGGTGAACCAGGCTTGATATTCCAGGTATTGCAATAAATGCGCTTAGATTTCTCTGGAGCAAAATCAGTCTTGTAATTCTAACGTAATTTAGAGATAAAATAACACCTGATGCACTTCTTCTATTTTACACATTCGACTCGTATCTATTTCACACCTAGAACCGTGGTGGGTCAGGGGATAGAGTGTTCGCATTCCAATGAGGTGAACCGTGGTGGGTCAGGGGATAGAGTGTTCGCATTCCAATGAGGTGAACCAGGCTTGATATTCCAGGTATTGCAATAAATGCGCTTAGATTTCTCTGGAGCAAAATCAGTCTTGTAATTCTAACGTAATTTAGAGATAAAATAACACCTGATGCACTTCTTCTATTTTACACATTCGACTCGTATCTATTTCACACCTAGAACCGTGGTGGGTCAGGGGATAGAGTGTTCGCATTCCAATGAGGTGAACCGTGGTGGGTCAGGGGATAGAGTGTTCGCATTCCAATGAGGTGAACCAGGCTTGATATTCCAGGTATTGCAATAAATGCGCTTAGATTTCTCTGGAGCAAAATCAGTCTTGTAATTCTAACGTAATTTAGAGATAAAATAACACCTGATGCACTTCTTCTATTTTACACATTCGACTCGTATCTATTTCACACCTAGAACCGTGGTGGGTCAGGGGATAGAGTGTTCGCATTCCAATGAGGTGAACCGTGGTGGGTCAGGGGATAGAGTGTTCGCATTCCAATGAGGTGAACCGTGGTGGGTCAGGGGATAGAGTGTTCGCATTCCAATGAGGTGAACCGTGGTGGGTCAGGGGATAGAGTGTTCGCATTCCAATGAGGTGAACCAGGCTTGATATTCCAGGTATTGCAATAAATGCGCTTAGATTTCTCTGGAGCAAAATCAGTCTTGTAATTCTAACGTAATTTAGAGATAAAATAACACCTGATGCACTTCTTCTATTTTACACATTCGACTCGTATCTATTTCACACCTAGAACCGTGGTGGGTCAGGGGATAGAGTGTTCGCATTCCAATGAGGTGAACCGTGGTGGGTCAGGGGATAGAGTGTTCGCATTCCAATGAGGTGAACCGTGGTGGGTCAGGGGATAGAGTGTTCGCATTCCAATGAGGTGAACCAGGCTTGATATTCCAGGTATTGCAATAAATGCGCTTAGATTTCTCTGGAGCAAAATCAGTCTTGTAATTCTAACGTAATTTAGAGATAAAATAACACCTGATGCACTTCTTCTATTTTACACATTCGACTCGTATCTATTTCACACCTAGAACCGTGGTGGGTCAGGGGATAGAGTGTTCGCATTCCAATGAGGTGAACCGTGGTGGGTCAGGGGATAGAGTGTTCGCATTCCAATGAGGTGAACCAGGCTTGATATTCCAGGTATTGCAATAAATGCGCTTAGATTTCTCTGGAGCAAAATCAGTCTTGTAATTCTAACGTAATTTAGAGATAAAATAACACCTGATGCACTTCTTCTATTTTACACATTCGACTCGTATCTATTTCACACCTAGAACCGTGGTGGGTCAGGGGATAGAGTGTTCGCATTCCAATGAGGTGAACCGTGGTGGGTCAGGGGATAGAGTGTTCGCATTCCAATGAGGTGAACCGTGGTGGGTCAGGGGATAGAGTGTTCGCATTCCAATGAGGTGAACCAGGCTTGATATTCCAGGTATTGCAATAAATGCGCTTAGATTTCTCTGGAGCAAAATCAGTCTTGTAATTCTAACGTAATTTAGAGATAAAATAACACCTGATGCACTTCTTCTATTTTACACATTCGACTCGTATCTATTTCACACCTAGAACCGTGGTGGGTCAGGGGATAGAGTGTTCGCATTCCAATGAGGTGAACCGTGGTGGGTCAGGGGATAGAGTGTTCGCATTCCAATGAGGTGAACCAGGCTTGATATTCCAGGTATTGCAATAAATGCGCTTAGATTTCTCTGGAGCAAAATCAGTCTTGTAATTCTAACGTAATTTAGAGATAAAATAACACCTGATGCACTTCTTCTATTTTACACATTCGACTCGTATCTATTTCACACCTAGAACCGTGGTGGGTCAGGGGATAGAGTGTTCGCATTCCAATGAGGTGAACCGTGGTGGGTCAGGGGATAGAGTGTTCGCATTCCAATGAGGTGAACCAGGCTTGATATTCCAGGTATTGCAATAAATGCGCTTAGATTTCTCTGGAGCAAAATCAGTCTTGTAATTCTAACGTAATTTAGAGATAAAATAACACCTGATGCACTTCTTCTATTTTACACATTCGACTCGTATCTATTTCACACCTAGAACCGTGGTGGGTCAGGGGATAGAGTGTTCGCATTCCAATGAGGTGAACCGTGGTGGGTCAGGGGATAGAGTGTTCGCATTCCAATGAGGTGAACCGTGGTGGGTCAGGGGATAGAGTGTTCGCATTCCAATGAGGTGAACCAGGCTTGATATTCCAGGTATTGCAATAAATGCGCTTAGATTTCTCTGGAGCAAAATCAGTCTTGTAATTCTAACGTAATTTAGAGATAAAATAACACCTGATGCACTTCTTCTATTTTACACATTCGACTCGTATCTATTTCACACCTAGAACCGTGGTGGGTCAGGGGATAGAGTGTTCGCATTCCAATGAGGTGAACCGTGGTGAAATCAGTCTTGTAATTCTAACGTAATTTAGAGATAAAATAACACCTGATGCACTTCTTCTATTTTACACATTCGACTCGTATCTATTTCACACCTAGAACCGTGGTGGGTCAGGGGATAGAGTGTTCGCATTCCAATGAGGTGAACCGTGGTGGGTCAGGGGATAGAGTGTTCGCATTCCAATGAGGTGAACCGTGGTGGGTCAGGGGATAGAGTGTTCGCATTCCAATGAGGTGAACCAGGCTTGATATTCCAGGTATTGCAATAAATGCGCTTAGATTTCTCTGGAGCAAAATCAGTCTTGTAATTCTAACGTAATTTAGAGATAAAATAACACCTGATGCACTTCTTCTATTTTACACATTCGACTCGTATCTATTTCACACCTAGAACCGTGGTGGGTCAGGGGATAGAGTGTTCGCATTCCAATGAGGTGAACCGTGGTGGGTCAGGGGATAGAGTGTTCGCATTCCAATGAGGTGAACCGTGGTGGGTCAGGGGATAGAGTGTTCGCATTCCAATGAGGTGAACCGTGGTGGGTCAGGGGATAGAGTGTTCGCATTCCAATGAGGTGAACCGTGGTGGGTCAGGGGATAGAGTGTTCGCATTCCAATGAGGTGAACCGTGGTGGGTCAGGGGATAGAGTGTTCGCATTCCAATGAGGTGAACCGTGGTGGGTCAGGGGATAGAGTGTTCGCATTCCAATGAGGTGAACCAGGCTTGATATTCCAGGTATTGCAATAAATGCGCTTAGATTTCTCTGGAGCAAAATCAGTCTTGTAATTCTAACGTAATTTAGAGATAAAATAACACCTGATGCACTTCTTCTATTTTACACATTCGACTCGTATCTATTTCACACCTAGAACCGTGGTGGGTCAGGGGATAGAGTGTTCGCATTCCAATGAGGTGAACCGTGGTGGGTCAGGGGATAGAGTGTTCGCATTCCAATGAGGTGAACCGTGGTGGGTCAGGGGATAGAGTGTTCGCATTCCAATGAGGTGAACCGTGGTGGGTCAGGGGATAGAGTGTTCGCATTCCAATGAGGTGAACCAGGCTTGATATTCCAGGTATTGCAATAAATGCGCTTAGATTTCTCTGGAGCAAAATCAGTCTTGTAATTCTAACGTAATTTAGAGATAAAATAACACCTGATGCACTTCTTCTATTTTACACATTCGACTCGTATCTATTTCACACCTAGAACCGTGGTGGGTCAGGGGATAGAGTGTTCGCATTCCAATGAGGTGAACCGTGGTGGGTCAGGGGATAGAGTGTTCGCATTCCAATGAGGTGAAACAGGCTTGATATTCCAGGTATTGCAATAAATGCGCTTAGATTTCTCTGGAGCAAAATCAGTCTTGTAATTCTAACGTAATTTAGAGATAAAATAACACCTGATGCACTTCTTCTATTTTACACATTCGACTCGTATCTATTTCACACCTAGAACCGTGGTGGGTCAGGGGATAGAGTGTTCGCATTCCAATGAGGTGAACCGTGGTGGGTCAGGGGATAGAGTGTTCGCATTCCAATGAGGTGAACCAGGCTTGATATTCCAGGTATTGCAATAAATGCGCTTAGATTTCTCTGGAGCAAAATCAGTCTTGTAATTCTAACGTAATTTAGAGATTAAATAACACCTGATGCACTTCTTCTATTTTACACATTCGACTCGTATCTATTTCACACCTAGAACCGTGGTGGGTCAGGGGATAGAGTGTTCGCATTCCAATGAGGTGAACCGTGGTGGGTCAGGGGATAGAGTGTTCGCATTCCAATGAGGTGAACCAGGCTTGATATTCCAGGTATTGCAATAAATGCGCTTAGATTTCTCTGGAGCAAAATCAGTCTTGTAATTCTAACGTAATTTAGAGATAAAATAACACCTGATGCACTTCTTCTATTTTACACATTCGACTCGTATCTATTTCACACCTAGAACCGTGGTGGGTCAGGGGATAGAGTGTTCGCATTCCAATGAGGTGAACCGTGGTGGGTCAGGGGATAGAGTGTTCGCATTCCAGTGAGGTGAACCAGGCTTGATATTCCAGGTATTGCAATAAATGCGCTTAGATTTCTCTGGAGCAAAATCAGTCTTGTAATTCTAACGTAATTTAGAGATAAAATAACACCTGATGCACTTCTTCTATTTTACACATTCGACTCGTATCTATTTCACACCTAGAACCGTGGTGGGTCAGGGGATAGAGTGTTCGCATTCCAATGAGGTGAACCGTGGTGGGTCAGGGGATAGAGTGTTCGCATTCCAATGAGGTGAACCAGGCTTGATATTCCAGGTATTGCAATAAATGCGCTTAGATTTCTCTGGAGCAAAATCAGTCTTGTAATTCTAACGTAATTTAGAGATAAAATAACACCTGATGCACTTCTTCTATTTTACACATTCGACTCGTATCTATTTCACACCTAGAACCGTGGTGGGTCAGGGGATAGAGTGTTCGCATTCCAATGAGGTGAACCGTGGTGGGTCAGGGGATAGAGTGTTCGCATTCCAATGAGGTGAACCAGGCTTGATATTCCAGGTATTGCAATAAATGCGCTTAGATTTCTCTGGAGCAAAATCAGTCTTGTAATTCTAACGTAATTTAGAGATAAAATAACACCTGATGCACTTCTTCTATTTTACACATTCGACTCGTATCTATTTCACACCTAGAACCGTGGTGGGTCAGGGGATAGAGTGTTCGCATTCCAATGAGGTGAACCGTGGTGGGTCAGGGGATAGAGTGTTCGCATTCCAATGAGGTGAACCAGGCTTGATATTCCAGGTATTGCAATAAATGCGCTTAGATTTCTCTGGAGCAAAATCAGTCTTGTAATTCTAACGTAATTTAGAGATAAAATAACACCTGATGCACTTCTTCTATTTTACACATTCGACTCGTATCTATTTCACACCTAGAACCGTGGTGGGTCAGGGGATAGAGTGTTCGCATTCCAATGAGGTGAACCGTGGTGGGTCAGGGGATAGAGTGTTCGCATTCCAATGAGGTGAACCAGGCTTGATATTCCAGGTATTGCAATAAATGCGCTTAGATTTCTCTGGAGCAAAATCAGTCTTGTAATTCTAACGTAATTTAGAGATAAAATAACACCTGATGCACTTCTTCTATTTTACACATTCGACTCGTATCTATTTCACACCTAGAACCGTGGTGGGTCAGGGGATAGAGTGTTCGCATTCCAATGAGGTGAACCGTGGTGGGTCAGGGGATAGAGTGTTCGCATTCCAATGAGGTGAACCAGGCTTGATATTCCAGGTATTGCAATAAATGCGCTTAGATTTCTCTGGAGCAAAATCAGTCTTGTAATTCTAACGTAATTTAGAGATAAAATAACACCTGATGCACTTCTTCTATTTTACACATTCGACTCGTATCTATTTCACACCTAGAACCGTGGTGGGTCAGGGGATAGAGTGTTCGCATTCCAATGAGGTGAACCGTGGTGGGTCAGGGGATAGAGTGTTCGCATTCCAATGAGGTGAACCAGGCTTGATATTCCAGGTATTGCAATAAATGCGCTTAGATTTCTCTGGAGCAAAATCAGTCTTGTAATTCTAACGTAATTTAGAGATAAAATAACACCTGATGCACTTCTTCTATTTTACACATTCGACTCGTATCTATTTCACACCTAGAACCGTGGTGGGTCAGGGGATAGAGTGTTCGCATTCCAATGAGGTGAACCGTGGTGGGTCAGGGGATAGAGTGTTCGCATTCCAATGAGGTGAACCAGGCTTGATATTCCAGGTATTGCAATAAATGCGCTTAGATTTCTCTGGAGCAAAATCAGTCTTGTAATTCTAACGTAATTTAGAGATAAAATAACACCTGATGCACTTCTTCTATTTTACACATTCGACTCGTATCTATTTCACACCTAGAACCGTGGTGGGTCAGGGGATAGAGTGTTCGCATTCCAATGAGGTGAACCGTGGTGGGTCAGGGGATAGAGTGTTCGCATTCCAATGAGGTGAACCAGGCTTGATATTCCAGGTATTGCAATAAATGCGCTTAGATTTCTCTGGAGCAAAATCAGTCTTGTAATTCTAACGTAATTTAGAGATAAAATAACACCTGATGCACTTCTTCTATTTTACACATTCGACTCGTATCTATTTCACACCTAGAACCGTGGTGGGTCAGGGGATAGAGTGTTCGCATTCCAATGAGGTGAACCGTGGTGGGTCAGGGGATAGAGTGTTCGCATTCCAATGAGGTGAACCAGGCTTGATATTCCAGGTATTGCAATAAATGCGCTTAGATTTCTCTGGAGCAAAATCAGTCTTGTAATTCTAACGTAATTTAGAGATAAAATAACACCTGATGCACTTCTTCTATTTTACACATTCGACTCGTATCTATTTCACACCTAGAACCGTGGTGGGTCAGGGGATAGAGTGTTCGCATTCCAATGAGGTGAACCGTGGTGAAATCAGTCTTGTAATTCTAACGTAATTTAGAGATAAAATAACACCTGATGCACTTCTTCTATTTTACACATTCGACTCGTATCTATTTCACACCTAGAACCGTGGTGGGTCAGGGGATAGAGTGTTCGCATTCCAATGAGGTGAACCGTGGTGAAATCAGTCTTGTAATTCTAACGTAATTTAGAGATAAAATAACACCTGATGCACTTCTTCTATTTTACACATTCGACTCGTATCTATTTCACACCTAGAACCGTGGTGGGTCAGGGGATAGAGTGTTCGCATTCCAATGAGGTGAACCGTGGTGGGTCAGGGGATAGAGTGTTCGCATTCCAATGAGGTGAACCAGGCTTGATATTCCAGGTATTGCAATAAATGCGCTTAGATTTCTCTGGAGCAAAATCAGTCTTGTAATTCTAACGTAATTTAGAGATAAAATAACACCTGATGCACTTCTTCTATTTTACACATTCGACTCGTATCTATTTCACACCTAGAACCGTGGTGGGTCAGGGGATAGAGTGTTCGCATTCCAATGAGGTGAACCGTGGTGGGTCAGGGGATAGAGTGTTCGCATTCCAATGAGGTGAACCAGGCTTGATATTCCAGGTATTGCAATAAATGCGCTTAGATTTCTCTGGAGCAAAATCAGTCTTGTAATTCTAACGTAATTTAGAGATAAAATAACACCTGATGCACTTCTTCTATTTTACACATTCGACTCGTATCTATTTCACACCTAGAACCGTGGTGGGTCAGGGGATAGAGTGTTCGCATTCCAATGAGGTGAACCGTGGTGAAATCAGTCTTGTAATTCTAACGTAATTTAGAGATAAAATAACACCTGATGCACTTCTTCTATTTTACACATTCGACTCGTATCTATTTCACACCTAGAACCGTGGTGGGTCAGGGGATAGAGTGTTCGCATTCCAATGAGGTGAACCGTGGTGAAATCAGTCTTGTAATTCTAACGTAATTTAGAGATAAAATAACACCTGATGCACTTCTTCTATTTTACACATTCGACTCGTATCTATTTCACACCTAGAACCGTGGTGGGTCAGGGGATAGAGTGTTCGCATTCCAATGAGGTGAACCGTGGTGGGTCAGGGGATAGAGTGTTCGCATTCCAATGAGGTGAACCAGGCTTGATATTCCAGGTATTGCAATAAATGCGCTTAGATTTCTCTGGAGCAAAATCAGTCTTGTAATTCTAACGTAATTTAGAGATAAAATAACACCTGATGCACTTCTTCTATTTTACACATTCGACTCGTATCTATTTCACACCTAGAACCGTGGTGGGTCAGGGGATAGAGTGTTCGCATTCCAATGAGGTGAACCGTGGTGGGTCAGGGGATAGAGTGTTCGCATTCCAATGAGGTGAACCATGGTGGGTCAGGGGATAGAGTGTTCGCATTCCAATGAGGTGAACCAGGCTTGATATTCCAGGTATTGCAATAAATGCGCTTAGATTTCTCTGGAGCAAAATCAGTCTTGTAATTCTAACGTAATTTAGAGATAAAATAACACCTGATGCACTTCTTCTATTTTACACATTCGACTCGTATCTATTTCACACCTAGAACCGTGGTGGGTCAGGGGATAGAGTGTTCGCATTCCAATGAGGTGAACCGTGGTGGGTCAGGGGATAGAGTGTTCGCATTCCAATGAGGTGAACCGTGGTGGGTCAGGGGATAGAGTGTTCGCATTCCAATGAGGTGAACCAGGCTTGATATTCCAGGTATTGCAATAAATGCGCTTAGATTTCTCTGGAGCAAAATCAGTCTTGTAATTCTAACGTAATTTAGAGATAAAATAACACCTGATGCACTTCTTCTATTTTACACATTCGACTCGTATCTATTTCACACCTAGAACCGTGGTGGGTCAGGGGATAGAGTGTTCGCATTCCAATGAGGTGAACCGTGGTGGGTCAGGGGATAGAGTGTTCGCATTCCAATGAGGTGAACCGTGGTGGGTCAGGGGATAGAGTGTTCGCATTCCAATGAGGTGAACCGTGGTGGGTCAGGGGATAGAGTGTTCGCATTCCAATGAGGTGAACCGTGGTGGGTCAGGGGATAGAGTGTTCGCATTCCAATGAGGTGAACCGTGGTGGGTCAGGGGATAGAGTGTTCGCATTCCAATGAGGTGAACCGTGGTGGGTCAGGGGATAGAGTGTTCGCATTCCAATGAGGTGAACCGTGGTGGGTCAGGGGATAGAGTGTTCGCATTCCAATGAGGTGAACCAGGCTTGATATTCCAGGTATTGCAATAAATGCGCTTAGATTTCTCTGGAGCAAAATCAGTCTTGTAATTCTAACGTAATTTAGAGATAAAATAACACCTGATGCACTTCTTCTATTTTACACATTCGACTCGTATCTATTTCACACCTAGAACCGTGGTGGGTCAGGGGATAGAGTGTTCGCATTCCAATGAGGTGAACCGTGGTGGGTCAGGGGATAGAGTGTTCGCATTCCAATGAGGTGAACCAGGCTTGATATTCCAGGTATTGCAATAAATGCGCTTAGATTTCTCTGGAGCAAAATCAGTCTTGTAATTCTAACGTAATTTAGAGATAAAATAACACCTGATGCACTTCTTCTATTTTACACATTCGACTCGTATCTATTTCACACCTAGAACCGTGGTGGGTCAGGGGATAGAGTGTTCGCATTCCAATGAGGTGAACCGTGGTGGGTCAGGGGATAGAGTGTTCGCATTCCAATGAGGTGAACCAGGCTTGATATTCCAGGTATTGCAATAAATGCGCTTAGATTTCTCTGGAGCAAAATCAGTCTTGTAATTCTAACGTAATTTAGAGATAAAATAACACCTGATGCACTTCTTCTATTTTACACATTCGACTCGTATCTATTTCACACCTAGAACCGTGGTGGGTCAGGGGATAGAGTGTTCGCATTCCAATGAGGTGAACCGTGGTGGGTCAGGGGATAGAGTGTTCGCATTCCAATGAGGTGAACCAGGCTTGATATTCCAGGTATTGCAATAAATGCGCTTAGATTTCTCTGGAGCAAAATCAGTCTTGTAATTCTAACGTAATTTAGAGATAAAATAACACCTGATGCACTTCTTCTATTTTACACATTCGACTCGTATCTATTTCACACCTAGAACCGTGGTGGGTCAGGGGATAGAGTGTTCGCATTCCAATGAGGTGAACCGTGGTGGGTCAGGGGATAGAGTGTTCGCATTCCAATGAGGTGAACCAGGCTTGATATTCCAGGTATTGCAATAAATGCGCTTAGATTTCTCTGGAGCAAAATCAGTCTTGTAATTCTAACGTAATTTAGAGATAAAATAACACCTGATGCACTTCTTCTATTTTACACATTCGACTCGTATCTATTTCACACCTAGAACCGTGGTGGGTCAGGGGATAGAGTGTTCGCATTCCAATGAGGTGAACCGTGGTGGGTCAGGGGATAGAGTGTTCGCATTCCAATGAGGTGAACCGTGGTGGGTCAGGGGATAGAGTGTTCGCATTCCAATGAGGTGAACCGTGGTGGGTCAGGGGATAGAGTGTTCGCATTCCAATGAGGTGAACCAGGCTTGATATTCCAGGTATTGCAATAAATGCGCTTAGATTTCTCTGGAGCAAAATCAGTCTTGTAATTCTAACGTAATTTAGAGATAAAATAACACCTGATGCACTTCTTCTATTTTACACATTCGACTCGTATCTATTTCACACCTAGAACCGTGGTGGGTCAGGGGATAGAGTGTTCGCATTCCAATGAGGTGAACCGTGGTGGGTCAGGGGATAGAGTGTTCGCATTCCAATGAGGTGAACCAGGCTTGATATTCCAGGTATTGCAATAAATGCGCTTAGATTTCTCTGGAGCAAAATCAGTCTTGTAATTCTAACGTAATTTAGAGATAAAATAACACCTGATGCACTTCTTCTATTTTACACATTCGACTCGTATCTATTTCACACCTAGAACCGTGGTGGGTCAGGGGATAGAGTGTTCGCATTCCAATGAGGTGAACCGTGGTGGGTCAGGGGATAGAGTGTTCGCATTCCAATGAGGTGAACCAGGCTTGATATTCCAGGTATTGCAATAAATGCGCTTAGATTTCTCTGGAGCAAAATCAGTCTTGTAATTCTAACGTAATTTAGAGATAAAATAACACCTGATGCACTTCTTCTATTTTACACATTCGACTCGTATCTATTTCACACCTAGAACCGTGGTGGGTCAGGGGATAGAGTGTTCGCATTCCAATGAGGTGAACCGTGGTGGGTCAGGGGATAGAGTGTTCGCATTCCAATGAGGTGAACCGTGGTGGGTCAGGGGATAGAGTGTTCGCATTCCAATGAGGTGAACCGTGGTGGGTCAGGGGATAGAGTGTTCGCATTCCAATGAGGTGAACCGTGGTGGGTCAGGGGATAGAGTGTTCGCATTCCAATGAGGTGAACCAGGCTTGATATTCCAGGTATTGCAATAAATGCGCTTAGATTTCTCTGGAGCAAAATCAGTCTTGTAATTCTAACGTAATTTAGAGATAAAATAACACCTGATGCACTTCTTCTATTTTACACATTCGACTCGTATCTATTTCACACCTAGAACCGTGGTGGGTCAGGGGATAGAGTGTTCGCATTCCAATGAGGTGAACCGTGGTGGGTCAGGGGATAGAGTGTTCGCATTCCAATGAGGTGAACCGTGGTGGGTCAGGGGATAGAGTGTTCGCATTCCAATGAGGTGAACCGTGGTGGGTCAGGGGATAGAGTGTTCGCATTCCAATGAGGTGAACCGTGGTGGGTCAGGGGATAGAGTGTTCGCATTCCAATGAGGTGAACCAGGCTT
This sequence comes from Parasteatoda lunata, assembly GCA_949128135.1. Classification (NCBI taxonomy): domain Eukaryota; kingdom Metazoa; phylum Arthropoda; class Arachnida; order Araneae; family Theridiidae; genus Parasteatoda; species Parasteatoda lunata. The sequence continues at coordinate 102,834,591 of OX421975.1, forward strand.
GATATTCCAGGTATTGCAATAAATGCGCTTAGATTTCTCTGGAGCAAAATCAGTCTTGTAATTCTAACGTAATTTAGAGATAAAATAACACCTGATGCACTTCTTCTATTTTACACATTCGACTCGTATCTATTTCACACCTAGAACCGTGGTGGGTCAGGGGATAGAGTGTTCGCATTCCAATGAGGTGAACCGTGGTGGGTCAGGGGATAGAGTGTTCGCATTCCAATGAGGTGAACCAGGCTTGATATTCCAGGTATTGCAATAAATGCGCTTAGATTTCTCTGGAGCAAAATCAGTCTTGTAATTCTAACGTAATTTAGAGATAAAATAACACCTGATGCACTTCTTCTATTTTACACATTCGACTCGTATCTATTTCACACCTAGAACCGTGGTGGGTCAGGGGATAGAGTGTTCGCATTCCAATGAGGTGAACCGTGGTGGGTCAGGGGATAGAGTGTTCGCATTCCAATGAGGTGAACCAGGCTTGATATTCCAGGTATTGCAATAAATGCGCTTAGATTTCTCTGGAGCAAAATCAGTCTTGTAATTCTAACGTAATTTAGAGATAAAATAACACCTGATGCACTTCTTCTATTTTACACATTCGACTCGTATCTATTTCACACCTAGAACCGTGGTGGGTCAGGGGATAGAGTGTTCGCATTCCAATGAGGTGAACCGTGGTGGGTCAGGGGATAGAGTGTTCGCATTCCAATGAGGTGAACCAGGCTTGATATTCCAGGTATTGCAATAAATGCGCTTAGATTTCTCTGGAGCAAAATCAGTCTTGTAATTCTAACGTAATTTAGAGATAAAATAACACCTGATGCACTTCTTCTATTTTACACATTCGACTCGTATCTATTTCACACCTAGAACCGTGGTGGGTCAGGGGATAGAGTGTTCGCATTCCAATGAGGTGAACCGTGGTGGGTCAGGGGATAGAGTGTTCGCATTCCAATGAGGTGAACCAGGCTTGATATTCCAGGTATTGCAATAAATGCGCTTAGATTTCTCTGGAGCAAAATCAGTCTTGTAATTCTAACGTAATTTAGAGATAAAATAACACCTGATGCACTTCTTCTATTTTACACATTCGACTCGTATCTATTTCACACCTAGAACCGTGGTGGGTCAGGGGATAGAGTGTTCGCATTCCAATGAGGTGAACCGTGGTGGGTCAGGGGATAGAGTGTTCGCATTCCAATGAGGTGAACCAGGCTTGATATTCCAGGTATTGCAATAAATGCGCTTAGATTTCTCTGGAGCAAAATCAGTCTTGTAATTCTAACGTAATTTAGAGATAAAATAACACCTGATGCACTTCTTCTATTTTACACATTCGACTCGTATCTATTTCACACCTAGAACCGTGGTGGGTCAGGGGATAGAGTGTTCGCATTCCAATGAGGTGAACCGTGGTGGGTCAGGGGATAGAGTGTTCGCATTCCAATGAGGTGAACCGTGGTGGATCAGGGGATAGAGTGTTCGCATTCCAATGAGGTGAACCGTGGTGGGTCAGGGGATAGAGTGTTCGCATTCCAATGAGGTGAACCAGGCTTGATATTCCAGGTATTGCAATAAATGCGCTTAGATTTCTCTGGAGCAAAATCAGTCTTGTAATTCTAACGTAATTTAGAGATAAAATAACACCTGATGCACTTCTTCTATTTTACACATTCGACTCGTATCTATTTCACACCTAGAACCGTGGTGGGTCAGGGGATAGAGTGTTCGCATTCCAATGAGGTGAACCGTGGTGGGTCAGGGGATAGAGTGTTCGCATTCCAATGAGGTGAACCAGGCTTGATATTCCAGGTATTGCAATAAATGCGCTTAGATTTCTCTGGAGCAAAATCAGTCTTGTAATTCTAACGTAATTTAGAGATAAAATAACACCTGATGCACTTCTTCTATTTTACACATTCGACTCGTATCTATTTCACACCTAGAACCGTGGTGGGTCAGGGGATAGAGTGTTCGCATTCCAATGAGGTGAACCGTGGTGGGTCAGGGGATAGAGTGTTCGCATTCCAATGAGGTGAACCAGGCTTGATATTCCAGGTATTGCAATAAATGCGCTTAGATTTCTCTGGAGCAAAATCAGTCTTGTAATTCTAACGTAATTTAGAGATAAAATAACACCTGATGCACTTCTTCTATTTTACACATTCGACTCGTATCTATTTCACACCTAGAACCGTGGTGGGTCAGGGGATAGAGTGTTCGCATTCCAATGAGGTGAACCGTGGTGGGTCAGGGGATAGAGTGTTCGCATTCCAATGAGGTGAACCGTGGTGGGTCAGGGGATAGAGTGTTCGCATTCCAATGAGGTGAACCGTGGTGGGTCAGGGGATAGAGTGTTCGCATTCCAATGAGGTGAACCGTGGTGGGTCAGGGGATAGAGTGTTCGCATTCCAATGAGGTGAACCAGGCTTGATATTCCAGGTATTGCAATAAATGCGCTTAGATTTCTCTGGAGCAAAATCAGTCTTGTAATTCTAACGTAATTTAGAGATAAAATAACACCTGATGCACTTCTTCTATTTTACACATTCGACTCGTATCTATTTCACACCTAGAACCGTGGTGGGTCAGGGGATAGAGTGTTCGCATTCCAATGAGGTGAACCGTGGTGGGTCAGGGGATAGAGTGTTCGCATTCCAATGAGGTGAACCGTGGTGGGTCAGGGGATAGAGTGTTCGCATTCCAATGAGGTGAACCGTGGTGGGTCAGGGGATAGAGTGTTCGCATTCCAATGAGGTGAACCGTGGTGGGTCAGGGGATAGAGTGTTCGCATTCCAATGAGGTGAACCAGGCTTGATATTCCAGGTATTGCAATAAATGCGCTTAGATTTCTCTGGAGCAAAATCAGTCTTGTAATTCTAACGTAATTTAGAGATAAAATAACACCTGATGCACTTCTTCTATTTTACACATTCGACTCGTATCTATTTCACACCTAGAACCGTGGTGGGTCAGGGGATAGAGTGTTCGCATTCCAATGAGGTGAACCGTGGTGGGTCAGGGGATAGAGTGTTCGCATTCCAATGAGGTGAACCAGGCTTGATATTCCAGGTATTGCAATAAATGCGCTTAGATTTCTCTGGAGCAAAATCAGTCTTGTAATTCTAACGTAATTTAGAGATAAAATAACACCTGATGCACTTCTTCTATTTTACACATTCGACTCGTATCTATTTCACACCTAGAACCGTGGTGGGTCAGGGGATAGAGTGTTCGCATTCCAATGAGGTGAACCGTGGTGGGTCAGGGGATAGAGTGTTCGCATTCCAATGAGGTGAACCGTGGTGGGTCAGGGGATAGAGTGTTCGCATTCCAATGAGGTGAACCGTGGTGGGTCAGGGGATAGAGTGTTCGCATTCCAATGAGGTGAACCGTGGTGGGTCAGGGGATAGAGTGTTCGCATTCCAATGAGGTGAACCAGGCTTGATATTCCAGGTATTGCAATAAATGCGCTTAGATTTCTCTGGAGCAAAATCAGTCTTGTAATTCTAACGTAATTTAGAGATAAAATAACACCTGATGCACTTCTTCTATTTTACACATTCGACTCGTATCTATTTCACACCTAGAACCGTGGTGGGTCAGGGGATAGAGTGTTCGCATTCCAATGAGGTGAACCGTGGTGGGTCAGGGGATAGAGTGTTCGCATTCCAATGAGGTGAACCGTGGTTGGTCAGGGGATAGAGTGTTCGCATTCCAATGAGGTGAACCGTGGTGGGTCAGGGGATAGAGTGTTCGGATTCCAATGAGGTGAACCGTGGTGGGTCAGGGGATAGAGTGTTCGCATTCCAATGAGGTGAACCGTGGTGGGTCAGGGGATAGAGTGTTCGCATTCCAATGAGGTGAACCAGGCTTGATATTCCAGGTATTGCAATAAATGCGCTTAGATTTCTCTGGAGCAAAATCAGTCTTGTAATTCTAACGTAATTTAGAGATAAAATAACACCTGATGCACTTCTTCTATTTTACACATTCGACTCGTATCTATTTCACACCTAGAACCGTGGTGGGTCAGGGGATAGAGTGTTCGCATTCCAATGAGGTGAACCGTGGTGGGTCAGGGGATAGAGTGTTCGCATTCCAATGAGGTGAACCGTGGTGGGTCAGGGGATAGAGTGTTCGCATTCCAATGAGGTGAACCGTGGTGGGTCAGGGGATAGAGTGTTCGCATTCCAATGAGGTGAACCAGGCTTGATATTCCAGGTATTGCAATAAATGCGCTTAGATTTCTCTGGAGCAAAATCAGTCTTGTAATTCTAACGTAATTTAGAGATAAAATAACACCTGATGCACTTCTTCTATTTTACACATTCGACTCGTATCTATTTCACACCTAGAACCGTGGTGGGTCAGGGGATAGAGTGTTCGCATTCCAATGAGGTGAACCGTGGTGGGTCAGGGGATAGAGTGTTCGCATTCCAATGAGGTGAACCGTGGTGGGTCAGGGGATAGAGTGTTCGCATTCCAATGAGGTGAACCGTGGTGGGTCAGGGGATAGAGTGTTCGCATTCCAATGAGGTGAACCGTGGTGGGTCAGGGGATAGAGTGTTCGCATTCCAATGAGGTGAACCGTGGTGGGTCAGGGGATAGAGTGTTCGCATTCCAATGAGGTGAACCGTGGTGGGTCAGGGGATAGAGTGTTCGCATTCCAATGAGGTGAACCGTGGTGGGTCAGGGGATAGAGTGTTCGCATTCCAATGAGGTGAACCGTGGTGGGTCAGGGGATAGAGTGTTCGCATTCCAATGAGGTGAACCAGGCTTGATATTCCAGGTATTGCAATAAATGCGCTTAGATTTCTCTGGAGCAAAATCAGTCTTGTAATTCTAACGTAATTTAGAGATAAAATAACACCTGATGCACTTCTTCTATTTTACACATTCGACTCGTATCTATTTCACACCTAGAACCGTGGTGGGTCAGGGGATAGAGTGTTCGCATTCCAATGAGGTGAACCGTGGTGGGTCAGGGGATAGAGTGTTCGCATTCCAATGAGGTGAACCGTGGTGGGTCAGGGGATAGAGTGTTCGCATTCCAATGAGGTGAACCGTGGTGGGTCAGGGGATAGAGTGTTCGCATTCCAATGAGGTGAACCGTGGTGGGTCAGGGGATAGAGTGTTCGCATTCCAATGAGGTGAACCGTGGTGGGTCAGGGGATAGAGTGTTCGCATTCCAATGAGGTGAACCAGGCTTGATATTCCAGGTATTGCAATAAATGCGCTTAGATTTCTCTGGAGCAAAATCAGTCTTGTAATTCTAACGTAATTTAGAGATAAAATAACACCTGATGCACTTCTTCTATTTTACACATTCGACTCGTATCTATTTCACACCTAGAACCGTGGTGGGTCAGGGGATAGAGTGTTCGCATTCCAATGAGGTGAACCGTGGTGGGTCAGGGGATAGAGTGTTCGCATTCCAATGAGGTGAACCGTGGTGGGTCAGGGGATAGAGTGTTCGCATTCCAATGAGGTGAACCGTGGTGGGTCAGGGGATAGAGTGTTCGCATTCCAATGAGGTGAACCGTGGTGGGTCAGGGGATAGAGTGTTCGCATTCCAATGAGGTGAACCGTGGTGGGTCAGGGGATAGAGTGTTCGCATTCCAATGAGGTGAACCGTGGTGGGTCAGGGGATAGAGTGTTCGCATTCCAATGAGGTGAACCGTGGTGGGTCAGGGGATAGAGTGTTCGCATTCCAATGAGGTGAACCGTGGTGGGTCAGGGGATAGAGTGTTCGCATTCCAATGAGGTGAACCGTGGTGGGTCAGGGGATAGAGTGTTCGCATTCCAATGAGGTGAACCAGGCTTGATATTCCAGGTATTGCAATAAATGCGCTTAGATTTCTCTGGAGCAAAATCAGTCTTGTAATTCTAACGTAATTTAGAGATAAAATAACACCTGATGCACTTCTTCTATTTTACACATTCGACTCGTATCTATTTCACACCTAGAACCGTGGTGGGTCAGGGGATAGAGTGTTCGCATTCCAATGAGGTGAACCGTGGTGGGTCAGGGGATAGAGTGTTCGCATTCCAATGAGGTGAACCGTGGTGGGTCAGGGGATAGAGTGTTCGCATTCCAATGAGGTGAACCGTGGTGGGTCAGGGGATAGAGTGTTCGCATTCCAATGAGGTGAACCGTGGTGGGTCAGGGGATAGAGTGTTCGCATTCCAATGAGGTGAACCGTGGTGGGTCAGGGGATAGAGTGTTCGCATTCCAATGAGGTGAACCGTGGTGGGTCAGGGGATAGAGTGTTCGCATTCCAATGAGGTGAACCGTGGTGGGTCAGGGGATAGAGTGTTCGCATTCCAATGAGGTGAACCGTGGTGGGTCAGGGGATAGAGTGTTCGCATTCCAATGAGGTGAACCGTGGTGGGTCAGGGGATAGACTGTTCGCATTCCAATGAGGTGAACCAGGCTTGATATTCCAGGTATTGCAATAAATGCGCTTAGATTTCTCTGGAGCAAAATCAGTCTTGTAATTCTAACGTAATTTAGAGATAAAATAACACCTGATGCACTTCTTCTATTTTACACATTCGACTCGTATCTATTTCACACCTAGAACCGTGGTGGGTCAGGGGATAGAGTGTTCGCATTCCAATGAGGTGAACCGTGGTGGGTCAGGGGATAGAGTGTTCGCATTCCAATGAGGTGAACCAGGCTTGATATTCCAGGTATTGCAATAAATGCGCTTAGATTTCTCTGGAGCAAAATCAGTCTTGTAATTCTAACGTAATTTAGAGATAAAATAACACCTGATGCACTTCTTCTATTTTACACATTCGACTCGTATCTATTTCACACCTAGAACCGTGGTGGGTCAGGGGATAGAGTGTTCGCATTCCAATGAGGTGAACCGTGGTGGGTCAGGGGATAGAGTGTTCGCATTCCAATGAGGTGAACCAGGCTTGATATTCCAGGTATTGCAATAAATGCGCTTAGATTTCTCTGGAGCAAAATCAGTCTTGTAATTCTAACGTAATTTAGAGATAAAATAACACCTGATGCACTTCTTCTATTTTACACATTCGACTCGTATCTATTTCACACCTAGAACCGTGGTGGGTCAGGGGATAGAGTGTTCGCATTCCAATGAGGTGAACCGTGGTGGGTCAGGGGATAGAGTGTTCGCATTCCAATGAGGTGAACCAGGCTTGATATTCCAGGTATTGCAATAAATGCGCTTAGATTTCTCTGGAGCAAAATCAGTCTTGTAATTCTAACGTAATTTAGAGATAAAATAACACCTGATGCACTTCTTCTATTTTACACATTCGACTCGTATCTATTTCACACCTAGAACCGTGGTGGGTCAGGGGATAGAGTGTTCGCATTCCAATGAGGTGAACCGTGGTGGGTCAGGGGATAGAGTGTTCGCATTCCAATGAGGTGAACCGTGGTGGGTCAGGGGATAGAGTGTTCGCATTCCAATGAGGTGAACCGTGGTGGGTCAGGGGAGAGAGTGTTCGCATTCCAATGAGGTGAACCAGGCTTGATATTCCAGGTATTGCAATAAATGCGCTTAGATTTCTCTGGAGCAAAATCAGTCTTGTAATTCTAACGTAATTTAGAGATAAAATAACACCTGATGCACTTCTTCTATTTTACACATTCGACTCGTATCTATTTCACACCTAGAACCGTGGTGGGTCAGGGGATAGAGTGTTCGCATTCCAATGAGGTGAACCGTGGTGGGTCAGGGGATAGAGTGTTCGCATTCCAATGAGGTGAACCAGGCTTGATATTCCAGGTATTGCAATAAATGCGCTTAGATTTCTCTGGAGCAAAATCAGTCTTGTAATTCTAACGTAATTTAGAGATAAAATAACACCTGATGCACTTCTTCTATTTTACACATTCGACTCGTATCTATTTCACACCTAGAACCGTGGTGGGTCAGGGGATAGAGTGTTCGCATTCCAATGAGGTGAACCGTGGTGGGTCAGGGGATAGAGTGTTCGCATTCCAATGAGGTGAACCAGGCTTGATATTCCAGGTATTGCAATAAATGCGCTTAGATTTCTCTGGAGCAAAATCAGTCTTGTAATTCTAACGTAATTTAGAGATAAAATAACACCTGATGCACTTCTTCTATTTTACACATTCGACTCGTATCTATTTCACACCTAGAACCGTGGTGGGTCAGGGGATAGAGTGTTCGCATTCCAATGAGGTGAACCGTGGTGGGTCAGGGGATAGAGTGTTCGCATTCCAATGAGGTGAACCAGGCTTGATATTCCAGGTATTGCAATAAATGCGCTTAGATTTCTCTGGAGCAAAATCAGTCTTGTAATTCTAACGTAATTTAGAGATAAAATAACACCTGATGCACTTCTTCTATTTTACACATTCGACTCGTATCTATTTCACACCTAGAACCGTGGTGGGTCAGGGGATAGAGTGTTCGCATTCCAATGAGGTGAACCGTGGTGGGTCAGGGGATAGAGTGTTCGCATTCCAATGAGGTGAACCAGGCTTGATATTCCAGGTATTGCAATAAATGCGCTTAGATTTCTCTGGAGCAAAATCAGTCTTGTAATTCTAACGTAATTTAGAGATAAAATAACACCTGATGCACTTCTTCTATTTTACACATTCGACTCGTATCTATTTCACACCTAGAACCGTGGTGGGTCAGGGGATAGAGTGTTCGCATTCCAATGAGGTGAACCGTGGTGGGTCAGGGGATAGAGTGTTCGCATTCCAATGAGGTGAACCAGGCTTGATATTCCAGGTATTGCAATAAATGCGCTTAGATTTCTCTGGAGCAAAATCAGTCTTGTAATTCTAACGTAATTTAGAGATAAAATAACACCTGATGCACTTCTTCTATTTTACACATTCGACTCGTATCTATTTCACACCTAGAACCGTGGTGGGTCAGGGGATAGAGTGTTCGCATTCCAATGAGGTGAACCGTGGTGGGTCAGGGGATAGAGTGTTCGCATTCCAATGAGGTGAACCGTGGTGGGTCAGGGGATAGAGTGTTCGCATTCCAATGAGGTGAACCGTGGTGGGTCAGGGGATAGAGTGTTCGCATTCCAATGAGGTGAACCGTGGTGGGTCAGGGGATAGAGTGTTCGCATTCCAATGAGGTGAACCGTGGTGGGTCAGGGGATAGAGTGTTCGCATTCCAATGAGGTGAACCAGGCTTGATATTCCAGGTATTGCAATAAATGCGCTTAGATTTCTCTGGAGCAAAATCAGTCTTGTAATTCTAACGTAATTTAGAGATAAAATAACACCTGATGCACTTCTTCTATTTTACACATTCGACTCGTATCTATTTCACACCTAGAACCGTGGTGGGTCAGGGGATAGAGTGTTCGCATTCCAATGAGGTGAACCGTGGTGGGTCAGGGGATAGAGTGTTCGCATTCCAATGAGGTGAACCAGGCTTGATATTCCAGGTATTGCAATAAATGCGCTTAGATTTCTCTGGAGCAAAATCAGTCTTGTAATTCTAACGTAATTTAGAGATAAAATAACACCTGATGCACTTCTTCTATTTTACACATTCGACTCGTATCTATTTCACACCTAGAACCGTGGTGGGTCAGGGGATAGAGTGTTCGCATTCCAATGAGGTGAACCGTGGTGGGTCAGGGGATAGAGTGTTCGCATTCCAATGAGGTGAACCAGGCTTGATATTCCAGGTATTGCAATAAATGCGCTTAGATTTCTCTGGAGCAAAATCAGTCTTGTAATTCTAACGTAATTTAGAGATAAAATAACACCTGATGCACTTCTTCTATTTTACACTCGTATCTATTTCACACCTAGAACCGTGGTGGGTCAGGGGATAGAGTGTTCGCATTCCAATGAGGTGAACCGTGGTGGGTCAGGGGATAGAGTGTTCGCATTCCAATGAGGTGAACCAGGCTTGATATTCCAGGTATTGCAATAAATGCGCTTAGATTTCTCTGGAGCAAAATCAGTCTTGTAATTCTAACGTAATTTAGAGATAAAATAACACCTGATGCACTTCTTCTATTTTACACTCGTATCTATTTCACACCTAGAACCGTGGTGGGTCAGGGGATAGAGTGTTCGCATTCCAATGAGGTGAACCGTGGTGGGTCAGGGGATAGAGTGTTCGCATTCCAATGAGGTGAACCAGGCTTGATATTCCAGGTATTGCAATAAATGCGCTTAGATTTCTCTGGAGCAAAATCAGTCTTGTAATTCTAACGTAATTTAGAGATAAAATAACACCTGATGCACTTCTTCTATTTTACACTCGTATCTATTTCACACCTAGAACCGTGGTGGGTCAGGGGATAGAGTGTTCGCATTCCAATGAGGTGAACCGTGGTGGGTCAGGGGATAGAGTGTTCGCATTCCAATGAGGTGAACCAGGCTTGATATTCCAGGTATTGCAATAAATGCGCTTAGATTTCTCTGGAGCAAAATCAGTCTTGTAATTCTAACGTAATTTAGAGATAAAATAACACCTGATGCACTTCTTCTATTTTACACATTCGACTCGTATCTATTTCACACCTAGAACCGTGGTGGGTCAGGGGATAGAGTGTTCGCATTCCAATGAGGTGAACCGTGGTGGGTCAGGGGATAGAGTGTTCGCATTCCAATGAGGTGAACCAGGCTTGATATTCCAGGTATTGCAATAAATGCGCTTAGATTTCTCTGGAGCAAAATCAGTCTTGTAATTCTAACGTAATTTAGAGATAAAATAACACCTGATGCACTTCTTCTATTTTACACATTCGACTCGTATCTATTTCACACCTAGAACCGTGGTGGGTCAGGGGATAGAGTGTTCGCATTCCAATGAGGTGAACCGTGGTGGGTCAGGGGATAGAGTGTTCGCATTCCAATGAGGTGAACCAGGCTTGATATTCCAGGTATTGCAATAAATGCGCTTAGATTTCTCTGGAGCAAAATCAGTCTTGTAATTCTAACGTAATTTAGAGATAAAATAACACCTGATGCACTTCTTCTATTTTACACATTCGACTCGTATCTATTTCACACCTAGAACCGTGGTGGGTCAGGGGATAGAGTGTTCGCATTCCAATGAGGTGAACCGTGGTGGGTCAGGGGATAGAGTGTTCGCATTCCAATGAGGTGAACCAGGCTTGATATTCCAGGTATTGCAATAAATGCGCTTAGATTTCTCTGGAGCAAAATCAGTCTTGTAATTCTAACGTAATTTAGAGATAAAATAACACCTGATGCACTTCTTCTATTTTACACATTCGACTCGTATCTATTTCACACCTAGAACCGTGGTGGGTCAGGGGATAGAGTGTTCGCATTCCAATGAGGTGAACCGTGGTGGGTCAGGGGATAGAGTGTTCGCATTCCAATGAGGTGAACCGTGGTGGGTCAGGGGATAGAGTGTTCGCATTCCAATGAGGTGAACCGTGGTGGGTCAGGGGATAGAGTGTTCGCATTCCAATGAGGTGAACCGTGGTGGGTCAGGGGATAGAGTGTTCGCATTCCAATGAGGTGAACCGTGGTGGGTCAGGGGATAGAGTGTTCGCATTCCAATGAGGTGAACCAGGCTTGATATTCCAGGTATTGCAATAAATGCGCTTAGATTTCTCTGGAGCAAAATCAGTCTTGTAATTCTAACGTAATTTAGAGATAAAATAACACCTGATGCACTTCTTCTATTTTACACATTCGACTCGTATCTATTTCACACCTAGAACCGTGGTGGGTCAGGGGATAGAGTGTTCGCATTCCAATGAGGTGAACCGTGGTGGGTCAGGGGATAGAGTGTTCGCATTCCAATGAGGTGAACCAGGCTTGATATTCCAGGTATTGCAATAAATGCGCTTAGATTTCTCTGGAGCAAAATCAGTCTTGTAATTCTAACGTAATTTAGAGATAAAATAACACCTGATGCACTTCTTCTATTTTACACATTCGACTCGTATCTATTTCACACCTAGAACCGTGGTGGGTCAGGGGATAGAGTGTTCGCATTCCAATGAGGTGAACCGTGGTGGGTCAGGGGATAGAGTGTTCGCATTCCAATGAGGTGAACCAGGCTTGATATTCCAGGTATTGCAATAAATGCGCTTAGATTTCTCTGGAGCAAAATCAGTCTTGTAATTCTAACGTAATTTAGAGATAAAATAACACCTGATGCACTTCTTCTATTTTACACATTCGACTCGTATCTATTTCACACCTAGAACCGTGGTGGGTCAGGGGATAGAGTGTTCGCATTCCAATGAGGTGAACCGTGGTGGGTCAGGGGATAGAGTGTTCGCATTCCAATGAGGTGAACCAGGCTTGATATTCCAGGTATTGTAATAAATGCGCTTAGATTTCTCTGGAGCAAAATCAGTCTTGTAATTCTAACGTAATTTAGAGATAAAATAACACCTGATGCACTTCTTCTATTTTACACATTCGACTCGTATCTATTTCACACCTAGAACCGTGGTGGGTCAGGGGATAGAGTGTTCGCATTCCAATGAGGTGAACCGTGGTGGGTCAGGGGATAGAGTGTTCGCATTCCAATGAGGTGAACCGTGGTGGGTCAGGGGATAGAGTGTTCGCATTCCAATGAGGTGAACCGTGGTGGGTCAGGGGATAGAGTGTTCGCATTCCAATGAGGTGAACCGTGGTGGGTCAGGGGATAGAGTGTTCGCATTCCAATGAGGTGAACCGTGGTGGGTCAGGGGATAGAGTGTTCGCATTCCAATGAGGTGAACCGTGGTGGGTCAGGGGATAGAGTGTTCGCATTCCAATGAGGTGAACCGTGGTGGGTCAGGGGATAGAGTGTTCGCATTCCAATGAGGTGAACCGTGGTGGGTCAGGGGATAGAGTGTTCGCATTCCAATGAGGTGAACCAGGCTTGATATTCCAGGTATTGCAATAAATGCGCTTAGATTTCTCTGGAGCAAAATCAGTCTTGTAATTCTAACGTAATTTAGAGATAAAATAACACCTGATGCACTTCTTCTATTTTACACATTCGACTCGTATCTATTTCACACCTAGAACCGTGGTGGGTCAGGGGATAGAGTGCTCGCATTCCAATGAGGTGAACCGTGGTGGGTCAGGGGATAGAGTGTTCGCATTCCAATGAGGTGAACCAGGCTTGATATTCCAGGTATTGCAATAAATGCGCTTAGATTTCTCTGGAGCAAAATCAGTCTTGTAATTCTAACGTAATTTAGAGATAAAATAACACCTGATGCACTTCTTCTATTTTACACATTCGACTCGTATCTATTTCACACCTAGAACCGTGGTGGGTCAGGGGATAGAGTGTTCGCATTCCAATGAGGTGAACCGTGGTGGGTCAGGGGATAGAGTGTTCGCATTCCAATGAGGTGAACCGTGGTGGGTCAGGGGATAGAGTGTTCGCATTCCAATGAGGTGAACCGTGGTGGGTCAGGGGATAGAGTGTTCGCATTCCAATGAGGTGAACCAGGCTTGATATTCCAGGTATTGCAATAAATGCGCTTAGATTTCTCTGGAGCAAAATCAGTCTTGTAATTCTAACGTAATTTAGAGATAAAATAACACCTGATGCACTTCTTCTATTTTACACATTCGACTCGTATCTATTTCACACCTAGAACCGTGGTGGGTCAGGGGATAGAGTGTTCGCATTCCAATGAGGTGAACCGTGGTGGGTCAGGGGATAGAGTGTTCGCATTCCAATGAGGTGAACCGTGGTGGGTCAGGGGATAGAGTGTTCGCATTCCAATGAGGTGAACCGTGGTGGGTCAGGGGATAGAGTGTTCGCATTCCAATGAGGTGAACCAGGCTTGATATTCCAGGTATTGCAATAAATGCGCTTAGATTTCTCTGGAGCAAAATCAGTCTTGTAATTCTAACGTAATTTAGAGATAAAATAACACCTGATGCACTTCTTCTATTTTACACATTCGACTCGTATCTATTTCACACCTAGAACCGTGGTGGGTCAGGGGATAGAGTGTTCGCATTCCAATGAGGTGAACCGTGGTGGGTCAGGGGATAGAGTGTTCGCATTCCAATGAGGTGAACCAGGCTTGATATTCCAGGTATTGCAATAAATGCGCTTAGATTTCTCTGGAGCAAAATCAGTCTTGTAATTCTAACGTAATTTAGAGATAAAATAACACCTGATGCACTTCTTCTATTTTACACATTCGACTCGTATCTATTTCACACCTAGAACCGTGGTGGGTCAGGGGATAGAGTGTTCGCATTCCAATGAGGTGAACCGTGGTGGGTCAGGGGATAGAGTGTTCGCATTCCAATGAGGTGAACCAGGCTTGATATTCCAGGTATTGCAATAAATGCGCTTAGATTTCTCTGGAGCAAAATCAGTCTTGTAATTCTAACGTAATTTAGAGATAAAATAACACCTGATGCACTTCTTCTATTTTACACATTCGACTCGTATCTATTTCACACCTAGAACCGTGGTGGGTCAGGGGATAGAGTGTTCGCATTCCAATGAGGTGAACCGTGGTGGGTCAGGGGATAGAGTGTTCGCATTCCAATGAGGTGAACCGTGGTGGGTCAGGGGATAGAGTGTTCGCATTCCAATGAGGTGAACCAGGCTTGATATTCCAGGTATTGCAATAAATGCGCTTAGATTTCTCTGGAGCAAAATCAGTCTTGTAATTCTAACGTAATTTAGAGATAAAATAACACCTGATGCACTTCTTCTATTTTACACATTCGACTCGTATCTATTTCACACCTAGAACCGTGGTGGGTCAGGGGATAGAGTGTTCGCATTCCAATGAGGTGAACCGTGGTGGGTCAGGGGATAGAGTGTTCGCATTCCAATGAGGTGAACCGTGGTGGGTCAGGGGATAGAGTGTTCGCATTCCAATGAGGTGAACCGTGGTGGGTCAGGGGATAGAGTGTTCGCATTCCAATGAGGTGAACCAGGCTTGATATTCCAGGTATTGCAATAAATGCGCTTAGATTTCTCTGGAGCAAAATCAGTCTTGTAATTCTAACGTAATTTAGAGATAAAATAACACCTGATGCACTTCTTCTATTTTACACATTCGACTCGTATCTATTTCACACCTAGAACCGTGGTGGGTCAGGGGATAGAGTGTTCGCATTCCAATGAGGTGAACCGTGGTGGGTCAGGGGATAGAGTGTTCGCATTCCAATGAGGTGAACCGTGGTGGGTCAGGGGATAGAGTGTTCGCATTCCAATGAGGTGAACCGTGGTGGGTCAGGGGATAGAGTGTTCGCATTCCAATGAGGTGAACCAGGCTTGATATTCCAGGTATTGCAATAAATGCGCTTAGATTTCTCTGGAGCAAAATCAGTCTTGTAATTCTAACGTAATTTAGAGATAAAATAACACCTGATGCACTTCTTCTATTTTACACATTCGACTCGTATCTATTTCACACCTAGAACCGTGGTGGGTCAGGGGATAGAGTGTTCGCATTCCAATGAGGTGAACCGTGGTGGGTCAGGGGATAGAGTGTTCGCATTCCAATGAGGTGAACCAGGCTTGATATTCCAGGTATTGCAATAAATGCGCTTAGATTTCTCTGGAGCAAAATCAGTCTTGTAATTCTAACGTAATTTAGAGATAAAATAACACCTGATGCACTTCTTCTATTTTACACATTCGACTCGTATCTATTTCACACCTAGAACCGTGGTGGGTCAGGGGATAGAGTGTTCGCATTCCAATGAGGTGAACCGTGGTGGGTCAGGGGATAGAGTGTTCGCATTCCAATGAGGTGAACCAGGCTTGATATTCCAGGTATTGCAATAAATGCGCTTAGATTTCTCTGGAGCAAAATCAGTCTTGTAATTCTAACGTAATTTAGAGATAAAATAACACCTGATGCACTTCTTCTATTTTACACATTCGACTCGTATCTATTTCACACCTAGAACCGTGGTGGGTCAGGGGATAGAGTGTTCGCATTCCAATGAGGTGAACCGTGGTGGGTCAGGGGATAGAGTGTTCGCATTCCAATGAGGTGAACCAGGCTTGATATTCCAGGTATTGCAATAAATGCGCTTAGATTTCTCTGGAGCAAAATCTGTCTTGTAATTCTAACGTAATTTAGAGATAAAATAACACCTGATGCACTTCTTCTATTTTACACATTCGACTCGTATCTATTTCACACCTAGAACCGTGGTGGGTCAGGGGATAGAGTGTTCGCATTCCAATGAGGTGAACCGTGGTGGGTCAGGGGATAGAGTGTTCGCATTCCAATGAGGTGAACCAGGCTTGATATTCCAGGTATTGCAATAAATGCGCTTAGATTTCTCTGGAGCAAAATCAGTCTTGTAATTCTAACGTAATTTAGAGATAAAATAACACCTGATGCACTTCTTCTATTTTACACATTCGACTCGTATCTATTTCACACCTAGAACCGTGGTGGGTCAGGGGATAGAGTGTTCGCATTCCAATGAGGTGAACCGTGGTGGGTCAGGGGATAGAGTGTTCGCATTCCAATGAGGTGAACCGTGGTGGGTCAGGGGATAGAGTGTTCGCATTCCAATGAGGTGAACCAGGCTTGATATTCCAGGTATTGCAATAAATGCGCTTAGATTTCTCTGGAGCAAAATCAGTCTTGTAATTCTAACGTAATTTAGAGATAAAATAACACCTGATGCACTTCTTCTATTTTACACATTCGACTCGTATCTATTTCACACCTAGAACCGTGGTGGGTCAGGGGATAGAGTGTTCGCATTCCAATGAGGTGAACCGTGGTGGGTCAGGGGATAGAGTGTTCGCATTCCAATGAGGTGAACCGTGGTGGGTCAGGGGATAGAGTGTTCGCATTCCAATGAGGTGAACCGTGGTGGGTCAGGGGATAGAGTGTTCGCATTCCAATGAGGTGAACCGTGGTGGGTCAGGGGATAGAGTGTTCGCATTCCAATGAGGTGAACCGTGGTGGGTCAGGGGATAGAGTGTTCGCATTCCAATGAGGTGAACCGTGGTGGGTCAGGGGATAGAGTGTTCGCATTCCAATGAGGTGAACCGTGGTGGGTCAGGGGATAGAGTGTTCGCATTCCAATGAGGTGAACCGTGGTGGGTCAGGGGATAGAGTGTTCGCATTCCAATGAGGTGAACCGTGGTGGGTCAGGGGATAGAGTGTTCGCATTCCAATGAGGTGAACCGTGGTGGGTCAGGGGATAGAGTGTTCGCATTCCAATGAGGTGAACCAGGCTTGATATTCCAGGTATTGCAATAAATGCGCTTAGATTTCTCTGGAGCAAAATCAGTCTTGTAATTCTAACGTAATTTAGAGATAAAATAACACCTGATGCACTTCTTCTATTTTACACATTCGACTCGTATTTATTTCACACCTAGAACCGTGGTGGGTCAGGGGATAGAGTGTTCGCATTCCAATGAGGTGAACCGTGGTGGGTCAGGGGATAGAGTGTTCGCATTCCAATGAGGTGAACCGTGGTGGGTCAGGGGATAGAGTGTTCGCATTCCAATGAGGTGAACCGTGGTGGGTCAGGGGATAGAGTGTTCGCATTCCAATGAGGTGAACCGTGGTGGGTCAGGGGATAGAGTGTTCGCATTCCAATGAGGTGAACCGTGGTGGGTCAGGGGATAGAGTGTTCGCATTCCAATGAGGTGAACCGTGGTGGGTCAGGGGATAGAGTGTTCGCATTCCAATGAGGTGAACCAGGCTTGATATTCCAGGTATTGCAATAAATGCGCTTAGATTTCTCTGGAGCAAAATCAGTCTTGTAATTCTAACGTAATTTAGAGATAAAATAACACCTGATGCACTTCTTCTATTTTACACATTCGACTCGTATCTATTTCACACCTAGAACCGTGGTGGGTCAGGGGATAGAGTGTTCGCATTCCAATGAGGTGAACCGTGGTGGGTCAGGGGATAGAGTGTTCGCATTCCAATGAGGTGAACCGTGGTGGGTCAGGGGATAGAGTGTTCGCATTCCAATGAGGTGAACCGTGGTGGGTCAGGGGATAGAGTGTTCGCATTCCAATGAGGTGAACCAGGCTTGATATTCCAGGTATTGCAATAAATGCGCTTAGATTTCTCTGGAGCAAAATCAGTCTTGTAATTCTAACGTAATTTAGAGATAAAATAACACCTGATGCACTTCTTCTATTTTACACATTCGACTCGTATCTATTTCACACCTAGAACCGTGGTGGGTCAGGGGATAGAGTGTTCGCATTCCAATGAGGTGAACCGTGGTGGGTCAGGGGATAGAGTGTTCGCATTCCAATGAGGTGAACCGTGGTGGGTCAGGGGATAGAGTGTTCGCATTCCAATGAGGTGAACCGTGGTGGGTCAGGGGATAGAGTGTTCGCATTCCAATGAGGTGAACCGTGGTGGGTCAGGGGATAGAGTGTTCGCATTCCAATGAGGTGAACCGTGGTGGGTCAGGGGATAGAGTGTTCGCATTCCAATGAGGTGAACCGTGGTGGGTCAGGGGATAGAGTGTTCGCATTCCAATGAGGTGAACCAGGCTTGATATTCCAGGTATTGCAATAAATGCGCTTAGATTTCTCTGGAGCAAAATCAGTCTTGTAATTCTAACGTAATTTAGAGATAAAATAACACCTGATGCACTTCTTCTATTTTACACATTCGACTCGTATCTATTTCACACCTAGAACCGTGGTGGGTCAGGGGATAGAGTGTTCGCATTCCAATGAGGTGAACCGTGGTGGGTCAGGGGATAGAGTGTTCGCATTCCAATGAGGTGAACCGTGGTGGGTCAGGGGATAGAGTGTTCGCATTCCAATGAGGTGAACCAGGCTTGATATTCCAGGTATTGCAATAAATGCGCTTAGATTTCTCTGGAGCAAAATCAGTCTTGTAATTCTAACGTAATTTAGAGATAAAATAACACCTGATGCACTTCTTCTATTTTACACATTCGACTCGTATCTATTTCACACCTAGAACCGTGGTGGGTCAGGGGATAGAGTGTTCGCATTCCAATGAGGTGAACCGTGGTGGGTCAGGGGATAGAGTGTTCGCATTCCAATGAGGTGAACCGTGGTGGGTCAGGGGATAGAGTGTTCGCATTCCAATGAGGTGAACCGTGGTGGGTCAGGGGATAGAGTGTTCGCATTCCAATGAGGTGAACCGTGGTGGGTCAGGGGATAGAGTGTTCGCATTCCAATGAGGTGAACCGTGGTGGGTCAGGGGATAGAGTGTTCGCATTCCAATGAGGTGAACCAGGCTTGATATTCCAGGTATTGCAATAAATGCGCTTAGATTTCTCTGGAGCAAAATCAGTCTTGTAATTCTAACGTAATTTAGAGATAAAATAACACCTGATGCACTTCTTCTATTTTACACATTCGACTCGTATCTATTTCACACCTAGAACCGTGGTGGGTCAGGGGATAGAGTGTTCGCATTCCAATGAGGTGAACCGTGGTGGGTCAGGGGATAGAGTGTTCGCATTCCAATGAGGTGAACCGTGGTGGGTCAGGGGATAGAGTGTTCGCATTCCAATGAGGTGAACCAGGCTTGATATTCCAGGTATTGCAATAAATGCGCTTAGATTTCTCTGGAGCAAAATCAGTCTTGTAATTCTAACGTAATTTAGAGATAAAATAACACCTGATGCACTTCTTCTATTTTACACATTCGACTCGTATCTATTTCACACCTAGAACCGTGGTGGGTCAGGGGATAGAGTGTTCGCATTCCAATGAGGTGAACCGTGGTGGGTCAGGGGATAGAGTGTTCGCATTCCAATGAGGTGAACCGTGGTGGGTCAGGGGATAGAGTGTTCGCATTCCAATGAGGTGAACCAGGCTTGATATTCCAGGTATTGCAATAAATGCGCTTAGATTTCTCTGGAGCAAAATCAGTCTTGTAATTCTAACGTAATTTAGAGATAAAATAACACCTGATGCACTTCTTCTATTTTACACATTCGACTCGTATCTATTTCACACCTAGAACCGTGGTGGGTCAGGGGATAGAGTGTTCGCATTCCAATGAGGTGAACCGTGGTGGGTCAGGGGATAGAGTGTTCGCATTCCAATGAGGTGAACCGTGGTGGGTCAGGGGATAGAGTGTTCGCATTCCAATGAGGTGAACCAGGCTTGATATTCCAGGTATTGCAATAAATGCGCTTAGATTTCTCTGGAGCAAAATCAGTCTTGTAATTCTAACGTAATTTAGAGATAAAATAACACCTGATGCACTTCTTCTATTTTACACATTCGACTCGTATCTATTTCACACCTAGAACCGTGGTGGGTCAGGGGATAGAGTGTTCGCATTCCAATGAGGTGAACCGTGGTGGGTCAGGGGATAGAGTGTTCGCATTCCAATGAGGTGAACCGTGGTGGGTCAGGGGATAGAGTGTTCGCATTCCAATGAGGTGAACCAGGCTTGATATTCCAGGTATTGCAATAAATGCGCTTAGATTTCTCTGGAGCAAAATCAGTCTTGTAATTCTAACGTAATTTAGAGATAAAATAACACCTGATGCACTTCTTCTATTTTACACATTCGACTCGTATCTATTTCACACCTAGAACCGTGGTGGGTCAGGGGATAGAGTGTTCGCATTCCAATGAGGTGAACCGTGGTGGGTCAGGGGATAGAGTGTTCGCATTCCAATGAGGTGAACCGTGGTGGGTCAGGGGATAGAGTGTTCGCATTCCAATGAGGTGAACCAGGCTTGATATTCCAGGTATTGCAATAAATGCGCTTAGATTTCTCTGGAGCAAAATCAGTCTTGTAATTCTAACGTAATTTAGAGATAAAATAACACCTGATGCACTTCTTCTATTTTACACATTCGACTCGTATCTATTTCACACCTAGAACCGTGGTGGGTCAGGGGATAGAGTGTTCGCATTCCAATGAGGTGAACCGTGGTGGGTCAGGGGATAGAGTGTTCGCATTCCAATGAGGTGAACCAGGCTTGATATTCCAGGTATTGCAATAAATGCGCTTAGATTTCTCTGGAGCAAAATCAGTCTTGTAATTCTAACGTAATTTAGAGATAAAATAACACCTGATGCACTTCTTCTATTTTACACATTCGACTCGTATCTATTTCACACCTAGAACCGTGGTGGGTCAAGGGATAGAGTGTTCGCATTCCAATGAGGTGAACCGTGGTGGGTCAGGGGATAGAGTGTTCGCATTCCAATGAGGTGAACCAGGCTTGATATTCCAGGTATTGCAATAAATGCGCTTAGATTTCTCTGGAGCAAAATCAGTCTTGTAATTCTAACGTAATTTAGAGATAAAATAACACCTGATGCACTTCTTCTATTTTACACATTCGACTCGTATCTATTTCACACCTAGAACCGTGGTGGGTCAGGGGATAGAGTGTTCGCATTCCAATGAGGTGAACCGTGGTGGGTCAGGGGATAGAGTGTTCGCATTCCAATGAGGTGAACCAGGCTTGATATTCCAGGTATTGCAATAAATGCGCTTAGATTTCTCTGGAGCAAAATCAGTCTTGTAATTCTAACGTAATTTAGAGATAAAATAACACCTGATGCACTTCTTCTATTTTACACATTCGACTCGTATCTATTTCACACCTAGAACCGTGGTGGGTCAGGGGATAGAGTGTTCGCATTCCAATGAGGTGAACCGTGGTGGGTCAGGGGATAGAGTGTTCGCATTCCAATGAGGTGAACCAGGCTTGATATTCCAGGTATTGCAATAAATGCGCTTAGATTTCTCTGGAGCAAAATCAGTCTTGTAATTCTAACGTAATTTAGAGATAAAATAACACCTGATGCACTTCTTCTATTTTACACATTCGACTCGTATCTATTTCACACCTAGAACCGTGGTGGGTCAGGGGATAGAGTGTTCGCATTCCAATGAGGTGAACCGTGGTGGGTCAGGGGATAGAGTGTTCGCATTCCAATGAGGTGAACCAGGCTTGATATTCCAGGTATTGCAATAAATGCGCTTAGATTTCTCTGGAGCAAAATCAGTCTTGTAATTCTAACGTAATTTAGAGATAAAATAACACCTGATGCACTTCTTCTATTTTACACATTCGACTCGTATCTATTTCACACCTAGAACCGTGGTGGGTCAGGGGATAGAGTGTTCGCATTCCAATGAGGTGAACCGTGGTGGGTCAGGGGATAGAGTGTTCGCATTCCAATGAGGTGAACCAGGCTTGATATTCCAGGTATTGCAATAAATGCGCTTAGATTTCTCTGGAGCAAAATCAGTCTTGTAATTCTAACGTAATTTAGAGATAAAATAACACCTGATGCACTTCTTCTATTTTACACATTCGACTCGTATCTATTTCACACCTAGAACCGTGGTGGGTCAGGGGATAGAGTGTTCGCATTCCAATGAGGTGAACCGTGGTGGGTCAGGGGATAGAGTGTTCGCATTCCAATGAGGTGAACCAGGCTTGATATTCCAGGTATTGCAATAAATGCGCTTAGATTTCTCTGGAGCAAAATCAGTCTTGTAATTCTAACGTAATTTAGAGATAAAATAACACCTGATGCACTTCTTCTATTTTACACATTCGACTCGTATCTATTTCACACCTAGAACCGTGGTGGGTCAGGGGATAGAGTGTTCGCATTCCAATGAGGTGAACCGTGGTGGGTCAGGGGATAGAGTGTTCGCATTCCAATGAGGTGAACCGTGGTGGGTCAGGGGATAGAGTGTTCGCATTCCAATGAGGTGAACCAGGCTTGATATTCCAGGTATTGCAATAAATGCGCTTAGATTTCTCTGGAGCAAAATCAGTCTTGTAATTCTAACGTAATTTAGAGATAAAATAACACCTGATGCACTTCTTCTATTTTACACATTCGACTCGTATCTATTTCACACCTAGAACCGTGGTGGGTCAGGGGATAGAGTGTTCGCATTCCAATGAGGTGAACCGTGGTGGGTCAGGGGATTGAGTGTTCGCATTCCAATGAGGTGAACCAGGCTTG
Organism: Parasteatoda lunata; assembly: GCA_949128135.1. NCBI lineage: Eukaryota > Metazoa > Arthropoda > Arachnida > Araneae > Theridiidae > Parasteatoda > Parasteatoda lunata. The sequence goes on from OX421975.1 coordinate 102,857,513, forward strand.
ATATTCCAGGTATTGCAATAAATGCGCTTAGATTTCTCTGGAGCAAAATCAGTCTTGTAATTCTAACGTAATTTAGAGATAAAATAACACCTGATGCACTTCTTCTATTTTACACATTCGACTCGTATCTATTTCACACCTAGAACCGTGGTGGGTCAGGGGATAGAGTGTTCGCATTCCAATGAGGTGAACCGTGGTGGGTCAGGGGATAGAGTGTTCGCATTCCAATGAGGTGAACCAGGCTTGATATTCCAGGTATTGCAATAAATGCGCTTAGATTTCTCTGGAGCAAAATCAGTCTTGTAATTCTAACGTAATTTAGAGATAAAATAACACCTGATGCACTTCTTCTATTTTACACATTCGACTCGTATCTATTTCACACCTAGAACCGTGGTGGGTCAGGGGATAGAGTGTTCGCATTCCAATGAGGTGAACCGTGGTGGGTCAGGGGATAGAGTGTTCGCATTCCAATGAGGTGAACCGTGGTGGGTCAGGGGATAGAGTGTTCGCATTCCAATGAGGTGAACCAGGCTTGATATTCCAGGTATTGCAATAAATGCGCTTAGATTTCTCTGGAGCAAAATCAGTCTTGTAATTCTAACGTAATTTAGAGATAAAATAACACCTGATGCACTTCTTCTATTTTACACATTCGACTCGTATCTATTTCACACCTAGAACCGTGGTGGGTCAGGGGATAGAGTGTTCGCATTCCAATGAGGTGAACCGTGGTGGGTCAGGGGATAGAGTGTTCGCATTCCAATGAGGTGAACCAGGCTTGATATTCCAGGTATTGCAATAAATGCGCTTAGATTTCTCTGGAGCAAAATCAGTCTTGTAATTCTAACGTAATTTAGAGATAAAATAACACCTGATGCACTTCTTCTATTTTACACATTCGACTCGTATCTATTTCACACCTAGAACCGTGGTGGGTCAGGGGATAGAGTGTTCGCATTCCAATGAGGTGAACCGTGGTGGGTCAGGGGATAGAGTGTTCGCATTCCAATGAGGTGAACCGTGGTGGGTCAGGGGATAGAGTGTTCGCATTCCAATGAGGTGAACCAGGCTTGATATTCCAGGTATTGCAATAAATGCGCTTAGATTTCTCTGGAGCAAAATCAGTCTTGTAATTCTAACGTAATTTAGAGATAAAATAACACCTGATGCACTTCTTCTATTTTACACATTCGACTCGTATCTATTTCACACCTAGAACCGTGGTGGGTCAGGGGATAGAGTGTTCGCATTCCAATGAGGTGAACCGTGGTGGGTCAGGGGATAGAGTGTTCGCATTCCAATGAGGTGAACCGTGGTGGGTCAGGGGATAGAGTGTTCGCATTCCAATGAGGTGAACCAGGCTTGATATTCCAGGTATTGCAATAAATGCGCTTAGATTTCTCTGGAGCAAAATCAGTCTTGTAATTCTAACGTAATTTAGAGATAAAATAACACCTGATGCACTTCTTCTATTTTACACATTCGACTCGTATCTATTTCACACCTAGAACCGTGGTGGGTCAGGGGATAGAGTGTTCGCATTCCAATGAGGTGAACCGTGGTGGGTCAGGGGATAGAGTGTTCGCATTCCAATGAGGTGAACCGTGGTGGGTCAGGGGATAGAGTGTTCGCATTCCAATGAGGTGAACCGTGGTGGGTCAGGGGATAGAGTGTTCGCATTCCAATGAGGTGAACCGTGGTGGGTCAGGGGATAGAGTGTTCGCATTCCAATGAGGTGAACCGTGGTGGGTCAGGGGATAGAGTGTTCGCATTCCAATGAGGTGAACCGTGGTGGGTCAGGGGATAGAGTGTTCGCATTCCAATGAGGTGAACCGTGGTGGGTCAGGGGATAGAGTGTTCGCATTCCAATGAGGTGAACCGTGGTGGGTCAGGGGATAGAGTGTTCGCATTCCAATGAGGTGAACCAGGCTTGATATTCCAGGTATTGCAATAAATGCGCTTAGATTTCTCTGGAGCAAAATCAGTCTTGTAATTCTAACGTAATTTAGAGATAAAATAACACCTGATGCACTTCTTCTATTTTACACATTCGACTCGTATTTATTTCACACCTAGAACCGTGGTGGGTCAGGGGATAGAGTGTTCGCATTCCAATGAGGTGAACCGTGGTGGGTCAGGGGATAGAGTGTTCGCATTCCAATGAGGTGAACCGTGGTGGGTCAGGGGATAGAGTGTTCGCATTCCAATGAGGTGAACCGTGGTGGGTCAGGGGATAGAGTGTTCGCATTCCAATGAGGTGAACCGTGGTGGGTCAGGGGATAGAGTGTTCGCATTCCAATGAGGTGAACCGTGGTGGGTCAGGGGATAGAGTGTTCGCATTCCAATGAGGTGAACCGTGGTGGGTCAGGGGATAGAGTGTTCGCATTCCAATGAGGTGAACCAGGCTTGATATTCCAGGTATTGCAATAAATGCGCTTAGATTTCTCTGGAGCAAAATCAGTCTTGTAATTCTAACGTAATTTAGAGATAAAATAACACCTGATGCACTTCTTCTATTTTACACATTCGACTCGTATCTATTTCACACCTAGAACCGTGGTGGGTCAGGGGATAGAGTGTTCGCATTCCAATGAGGTGAACCGTGGTGGGTCAGGGGATAGAGTGTTCGCATTCCAATGAGGTGAACCGTGGTGGGTCAGGGGATAGAGTGTTCGCATTCCAATGAGGTGAACCGTGGTGGGTCAGGGGATAGAGTGTTCGCATTCCAATGAGGTGAACCAGGCTTGATATTCCAGGTATTGCAATAAATGCGCTTAGATTTCTCTGGAGCAAAATCAGTCTTGTAATTCTAACGTAATTTAGAGATAAAATAACACCTGATGCACTTCTTCTATTTTACACATTCGACTCGTATCTATTTCACACCTAGAACCGTGGTGGGTCAGGGGATAGAGTGTTCGCATTCCAATGAGGTGAACCGTGGTGGGTCAGGGGATAGAGTGTTCGCATTCCAATGAGGTGAACCGTGGTGGGTCAGGGGATAGAGTGTTCGCATTCCAATGAGGTGAACCGTGGTGGGTCAGGGGATAGAGTGTTCGCATTCCAATGAGGTGAACCGTGGTGGGTCAGGGGATAGAGTGTTCGCATTCCAATGAGGTGAACCGTGGTGGGTCAGGGGATAGAGTGTTCGCATTCCAATGAGGTGAACCGTGGTGGGTCAGGGGATAGAGTGTTCGCATTCCAATGAGGTGAACCAGGCTTGATATTCCAGGTATTGCAATAAATGCGCTTAGATTTCTCTGGAGCAAAATCAGTCTTGTAATTCTAACGTAATTTAGAGATAAAATAACACCTGATGCACTTCTTCTATTTTACACATTCGACTCGTATCTATTTCACACCTAGAACCGTGGTGGGTCAGGGGATAGAGTGTTCGCATTCCAATGAGGTGAACCGTGGTGGGTCAGGGGATAGAGTGTTCGCATTCCAATGAGGTGAACCGTGGTGGGTCAGGGGATAGAGTGTTCGCATTCCAATGAGGTGAACCAGGCTTGATATTCCAGGTATTGCAATAAATGCGCTTAGATTTCTCTGGAGCAAAATCAGTCTTGTAATTCTAACGTAATTTAGAGATAAAATAACACCTGATGCACTTCTTCTATTTTACACATTCGACTCGTATCTATTTCACACCTAGAACCGTGGTGGGTCAGGGGATAGAGTGTTCGCATTCCAATGAGGTGAACCGTGGTGGGTCAGGGGATAGAGTGTTCGCATTCCAATGAGGTGAACCGTGGTGGGTCAGGGGATAGAGTGTTCGCATTCCAATGAGGTGAACCGTGGTGGGTCAGGGGATAGAGTGTTCGCATTCCAATGAGGTGAACCGTGGTGGGTCAGGGGATAGAGTGTTCGCATTCCAATGAGTTGAACCGTGGTGGGTCAGGGGATAGAGTGTTCGCATTCCAATGAGGTGAACCAGGCTTGATATTCCAGGTATTGCAATAAATGCGCTTAGATTTCTCTGGAGCAAAATCAGTCTTGTAATTCTAACGTAATTTAGAGATAAAATAACACCTGATGCACTTCTTCTATTTTACACATTCGACTCGTATCTATTTCACACCTAGAACCGTGGTGGGTCAGGGGATAGAGTGTTCGCATTCCAATGAGGTGAACCGTGGTGGGTCAGGGGATAGAGTGTTCGCATTCCAATGAGGTGAACCGTGGTGGGTCAGGGGATAGAGTGTTCGCATTCCAATGAGGTGAACCAGGCTTGATATTCCAGGTATTGCAATAAATGCGCTTAGATTTCTCTGGAGCAAAATCAGTCTTGTAATTCTAACGTAATTTAGAGATAAAATAACACCTGATGCACTTCTTCTATTTTACACATTCGACTCGTATCTATTTCACACCTAGAACCGTGGTGGGTCAGGGGATAGAGTGTTCGCATTCCAATGAGGTGAACCGTGGTGGGTCAGGGGATAGAGTGTTCGCATTCCAATGAGGTGAACCGTGGTGGGTCAGGGGATAGAGTGTTCGCATTCCAATGAGGTGAACCAGGCTTGATATTCCAGGTATTGCAATAAATGCGCTTAGATTTCTCTGGAGCAAAATCAGTCTTGTAATTCTAACGTAATTTAGAGATAAAATAACACCTGATGCACTTCTTCTATTTTACACATTCGACTCGTATCTATTTCACACCTAGAACCGTGGTGGGTCAGGGGATAGAGTGTTCGCATTCCAATGAGGTGAACCGTGGTGGGTCAGGGGATAGAGTGTTCGCATTCCAATGAGGTGAACCGTGGTGGGTCAGGGGATAGAGTGTTCGCATTCCAATGAGGTGAACCAGGCTTGATATTCCAGGTATTGCAATAAATGCGCTTAGATTTCTCTGGAGCAAAATCAGTCTTGTAATTCTAACGTAATTTAGAGATAAAATAACACCTGATGCACTTCTTCTATTTTACACATTCGACTCGTATCTATTTCACACCTAGAACCGTGGTGGGTCAGGGGATAGAGTGTTCGCATTCCAATGAGGTGAACCGTGGTGGGTCAGGGGATAGAGTGTTCGCATTCCAATGAGGTGAACCGTGGTGGGTCAGGGGATAGAGTGTTCGCATTCCAATGAGGTGAACCAGGCTTGATATTCCAGGTATTGCAATAAATGCGCTTAGATTTCTCTGGAGCAAAATCAGTCTTGTAATTCTAACGTAATTTAGAGATAAAATAACACCTGATGCACTTCTTCTATTTTACACATTCGACTCGTATCTATTTCACACCTAGAACCGTGGTGGGTCAGGGGATAGAGTGTTCGCATTCCAATGAGGTGAACCGTGGTGGGTCAGGGGATAGAGTGTTCGCATTCCAATGAGGTGAACCGTGGTGGGTCAGGGGATAGAGTGTTCGCATTCCAATGAGGTGAACCGTGGTGGGTCAGGGGATAGAGTGTTCGCATTCCAATGAGGTGAACCAGGCTTGATATTCCAGGTATTGCAATAAATGCGCTTAGATTTCTCTGGAGCAAAATCAGTCTTGTAATTCTAACGTAATTTAGAGATAAAATAACACCTGATGCACTTCTTCTATTTTACACATTCGACTCGTATCTATTTCACACCTAGAACCGTGGTGGGTCAGGGGATAGAGTGTTCGCATTCCAATGAGGTGAACCGTGGTGGGTCAGGGGATAGAGTGTTCGCATTCCAATGAGGTGAACCGTGGTGGGTCAGGGGATAGAGTGTTCGCATTCCAATGAGGTGAACCAGGCTTGATATTCCAGGTATTGCAATAAATGCGCTTAGATTTCTCTGGAGCAAAATCAGTCTTGTAATTCTAACGTAATTTAGAGATAAAATAACACCTGATGCACTTCTTCTATTTTACACATTCGACTCGTATCTATTTCACACCTAGAACCGTGGTGGGTCAGGGGATAGAGTGTTCGCATTCCAATGAGGTGAACCGTGGTGGGTCAGGGGATAGAGTGTTCGCATTCCAATGAGGTGAACCAGGCTTGATATTCCAGGTATTGCAATAAATGCGCTTAGATTTCTCTGGAGCAAAATCAGTCTTGTAATTCTAACGTAATTTAGATATAAAATAACACCTGATGCACTTCTTCTATTTTACACATTCGACTCGTATCTATTTCACACCTAGAACCGTGGTGGGTCAAGGGATAGAGTGTTCGCATTCCAATGAGGTGAACCGTGGTGGGTCAGGGGATAGAGTGTTCGCATTCCAATGAGGTGAACCAGGCTTGATATTCCAGGTATTGCAATAAATGCGCTTAGATTTCTCTGGAGCAAAATCAGTCTTGTAATTCTAACGTAATTTAGAGATAAAATAACACCTGATGCACTTCTTCTATTTTACACATTCGACTCGTATCTATTTCACACCTAGAACCGTGGTGGGTCAGGGGATAGAGTGTTCGCATTCCAATGAGGTGAACCGTGGTGGGTCAGGGGATAGAGTGTTCGCATTCCAATGAGGTGAACCAGGCTTGATATTCCAGGTATTGCAATAAATGCGCTTAGATTTCTCTGGAGCAAAATCAGTCTTGTAATTCTAACGTAATTTAGAGATAAAATAACACCTGATGCACTTCTTCTATTTTACACATTCGACTCGTATCTATTTCACACCTAGAACCGTGGTGGGTCAGGGGATAGAGTGTTCGCATTCCAATGAGGTGAACCGTGGTGGGTCAGGGGATAGAGTGTTCGCATTCCAATGAGGTGAACCAGGCTTGATATTCCAGGTATTGCAATAAATGCGCTTAGATTTCTCTGGAGCAAAATCAGTCTTGTAATTCTAACGTAATTTAGAGATAAAATAACACCTGATGCACTTCTTCTATTTTACACATTCGACTCGTATCTATTTCACACCTAGAACCGTGGTGGGTCAGGGGATAGAGTGTTCGCATTCCAATGAGGTGAACCGTGGTGGGTCAGGGGATAGAGTGTTCGCATTCCAATGAGGTGAACCAGGCTTGATATTCCAGGTATTGCAATAAATGCGCTTAGATTTCTCTGGAGCAAAATCAGTCTTGTAATTCTAACGTAATTTAGAGATAAAATAACACCTGATGCACTTCTTCTATTTTACACATTCGACTCGTATCTATTTCACACCTAGAACCGTGGTGGGTCAGGGGATAGAGTGTTCGCATTCCAATGAGGTGAACCGTGGTGGGTCAGGGGATAGAGTGTTCGCATTCCAATGAGGTGAACCAGGCTTGATATTCCAGGTATTGCAATAAATGCGCTTAGATTTCTCTGGAGCAAAATCAGTCTTGTAATTCTAACGTAATTTAGAGATAAAATAACACCTGATGCACTTCTTCTATTTTACACATTCGACTCGTATCTATTTCACACCTAGAACCGTGGTGGGTCAGGGGATAGAGTGTTCGCATTCCAATGAGGTGAACCGTGGTGGGTCAGGGGATAGAGTGTTCGCATTCCAATGAGGTGAACCAGGCTTGATATTCCAGGTATTGCAATAAATGCGCTTAGATTTCTCTGGAGCAAAATCAGTCTTGTAATTCTAACGTAATTTAGAGATAAAATAACACCTGATGCACTTCTTCTATTTTACACATTCGACTCGTATCTATTTCACACCTAGAACCGTGGTGGGTCAGGGGATAGAGTGTTCGCATTCCAATGAGGTGAACCGTGGTGGGTCAGGGGATAGAGTGTTCGCATTCCAATGAGGTGAACCGTGGTGGGTCAGGGGATAGAGTGTTCGCATTCCAATGAGGTGAACCAGGCTTGATATTCCAGGTATTGCAATAAATGCGCTTAGATTTCTCTGCAGCAAAATCAGTCTTGTAATTCTAACGTAATTTAGAGATAAAATAACACCTGATGCACTTCTTCTATTTTACACATTCGACTCGTATCTATTTCACACCTAGAACCGTGGTGGGTCAGGGGATAGAGTGTTCGCATTCCAATGAGGTGAACCGTGGTGGGTCAGGGGATTGAGTGTTCGCATTCCAATGAGGTGAACCAGGCTTGATATTCCAGGTATTGCAATAAATGCGCTTAGATTTCTCTGGAGCAAAATCAGTCTTGTAATTCTAACGTAATTTAGAGATAAAATAACACCTGATGCACTTCTTCTATTTTACACATTCGACTCGTATCTATTTCACACCTAGAACCGTGGTGGGTCAGGGGATAGAGTGTTCGCATTCCAATGAGGTGAACCGTGGTGGGTCAGGGGATAGAGTGTTCGCATTCCAATGAGGTGAACCAGGCTTGATATTCCAGGTATTGCAATAAATGCGCTTAGATTTCTCTGGAGCAAAATCAGTCTTGTAATTCTAACGTAATTTAGAGATAAAATAACACCTGATGCACTTCTTCTATTTTACACATTCGACTCGTATCTATTTCACACCTAGAACCGTGGTGGGTCAGGGGATAGAGTGTTCGCATTCCAATGAGGTGAACCGTGGTGGGTCAGGGGATAGAGTGTTCGCATTCCAATGAGGTGAACCGTGGTGGGTCAGGGGATAGAGTGTTCGCATTCCAATGAGGTGAACCAGGCTTGATATTCCAGGTATTGCAATAAATGCGCTTAGATTTCTCTGGAGCAAAATCAGTCTTGTAATTCTAACGTAATTTAGAGATAAAATAACACCTGATGCACTTCTTCTATTTTACACATTCGACTCGTATCTATTTCACACCTAGAACCGTGGTGGGTCAGGGGATAGAGTGTTCGCATTCCAATGAGGTGAACCGTGGTGGGTCAGGGGATAGAGTGTTCGCATTCCAATGAGGTGAACCAGGCTTGATATTCCAGGTATTGCAATAAATGCGCTTAGATTTCTCTGGAGCAAAATCAGTCTTGTAATTCTAACGTAATTTAGAGATAAAATAACACCTGATGCACTTCTTCTATTTTACACATTCGACTCGTATCTATTTCACACCTAGAACCGTGGTGGGTCAGGGGATAGAGTGTTCGCATTCCAATGAGGTGAACCGTGGTGGGTCAGGGGATAGAGTGTTCGCATTCCAATGAGGTGAACCGTGGTGGGTCAGGGGATAGAGTGTTCGCATTCCAATGAGGTGAACCAGGCTTGATATTCCAGGTATTGCAATAAATGCGCTTAGATTTCTCTGGAGCAAAATCAGTCTTGTAATTCTAACGTAATTTAGAGATAAAATAACACCTGATGCACTTCTTCTATTTTACACATTCGACTCGTATCTATTTCACACCTAGAACCGTGGTGGGTCAGGGGATAGAGTGTTCGCATTCCAATGAGGTGAACCGTGGTGGGTCAGGGGATAGAGTGTTCGCATTCCAATGAGGTGAACCGTGGTGGGTCAGGGGATAGAGTGTTCGCATTCCAATGAGGTGAACCAGGCTTGATATTCCAGGTATTGCAATAAATGCGCTTAGATTTCTCTGGAGCAAAATCAGTCTTGTAATTCTAACGTAATTTAGAGATAAAATAACACCTGATGCACTTCTTCTATTTTACACATTCGACTCGTATCTATTTCACACCTAGAACCGTGGTGGGTCAGGGGATAGAGTGTTCGCATTCCAATGAGGTGAACCGTGGTGGGTCAGGGGATAGAGTGTTCGCATTCCAATGAGGTGAACCAGGCTTGATATTCCAGGTATTGCAATAAATGCGCTTAGATTTCTCTGGAGCAAAATCAGTCTTGTAATTCTAACGTAATTTAGAGATAAAATAACACCTGATGCACTTCTTCTATTTTACACATTCGACTCGTATCTATTTCACACCTAGAACCGTGGTGGGTCAGGGGATAGAGTGTTCGCATTCCAATGAGGTGAACCGTGGTGGGTCAGGGGATAGAGTGTTCGCATTCCAATGAGGTGAACCGTGGTGGGTCAGGGGATAGAGTGTTCGCATTCCAATGAGGTGAACCAGGCTTGATATTCCAGGTATTGCAATAAATGCGCTTAGATTTCTCTGGAGCAAAATCAGTCTTGTAATTCTAACGTAATTTAGAGATAAAATAACACCTGATGCACTTCTTCTATTTTACACATTCGACTCGTATCTATTTCACACCTAGAACCGTGGTGGGTCAGGGGATAGAGTGTTCGCATTCCAATGAGGTGAACCGTGGTGGGTCAGGGGATAGAGTGTTCGCATTCCAATGAGGTGAACCAGGCTTGATATTCCAGGTATTGCAATAAATGCGCTTAGATTTCTCTGGAGCAAAATCAGTCTTGTAATTCTAACGTAATTTAGAGATAAAATAACACCTGATGCACTTCTTCTATTTTACACATTCGACTCGTATCTATTTCACACCTAGAACCGTGGTGGGTCAGGGGATAGAGTGTTCGCATTCCAATGAGGTGAACCGTGGTGGGTCAGGGGATAGAGTGTTCGCATTCCAATGAGGTGAACCGTGGTGGGTCAGGGGATAGAGTGTTCGCATTCCAATGAGGTGAACCAGGCTTGATATTCCAGGTATTGCAATAAATGCGCTTAGATTTCTCTGGAGCAAAATCAGTCTTGTAATTCTAACGTAATTTAGAGATAAAATAACACCTGATGCACTTCTTCTATTTTACACATTCGACTCGTATCTATTTCACACCTAGAACCGTGGTGGGTCAGGGGATAGAGTGTTCCCATTCCAATGAGGTGAACCGTGGTGGGTCAGGGGATAGAGTGTTCGCATTCCAATGAGGTGAACCAGGCTTGATATTCCAGGTATTGCAATAAATGCGCTTAGATTTCTCTGGAGCAAAATCAGTCTTGTAATTCTAACGTAATTTAGAGATAAAATAACACCTGATGCACTTCTTCTATTTTACACATTCGACTCGTATCTATTTCACACCTAGAACCGTGGTGGGTCAGGGGATAGAGTGTTCGCATTCCAATGAGGTGAACCGTGGTGGGTCAGGGGATAGAGTGTTCGCATTCCAATGAGGTGAACCAGGCTTGATATTCCAGGTATTGCAATAAATGCGCTTAGATTTCTCTGGAGCAAAATCAGTCTTGTAATTCTAACGTAATTTAGAGATAAAATAACACCTGATGCACTTCTTCTATTTTACACATTCGACTCGTATCTATTTCACACCTAGAACCGTGGTGGGTCAGGGGATAGAGTGTTCGCATTCCAATGAGGTGAACCGTGGTGGGTCAGGGGATAGAGTGTTCGCATTCCAATGAGGTGAACCAGGCTTGATATTCCAGGTATTGCAATAAATGCGCTTAGATTTCTCTGGAGCAAAATCAGTCTTGTAATTCTAACGTAATTTAGAGATAAAATAACACCTGATGCACTTCTTCTATTTTACACATTCGACTCGTATCTATTTCACACCTAGAACCGTGGTGGGTCAGGGGATAGAGTGTTCGCATTCCAATGAGGTGAACCGTGGTGGGTCAGGGGATAGAGTGTTCGCATTCCAATGAGGTGAACCAGGCTTGATATTCCAGGTATTGCAATAAATGCGCTTAGATTTCTCTGGAGCAAAATCAGTCTTGTAATTCTAACGTAATTTAGAGATAAAATAACACCTGATGCACTTCTTCTATTTTACACATTCGACTCGTATCTATTTCACACCTAGAACCGTGGTGGGTCAGGGGATAGAGTGTTCGCATTCCAATGAGGTGAACCGTGGTGGGTCAGGGGATAGAGTGTTCGCATTCCAATGAGGTGAACCGTGGTGGGTCAGGGGATAGAGTGTTCGCATTCCAATGAGGTGAACCGTGGTGGGTCAGGGGATAGAGTGTTCGCATTCCAATGAGGTGAACCGTGGTGGGTCAGGGGATAGAGTGTTCGCATTCCAATGAGGTGAACCAGGCTTGATATTCCAGGTATTGCAATAAATGCGCTTAGATTTCTCTGGAGCAAAATCAGTCTTGTAATTCTAACGTAATTTAGAGATAAAATAACACCTGATGCACTTCTTCTATTTTACACATTCGACTCGTATCTATTTCACACCTAGAACCGTGGTGGGTCAGGGGATAGAGTGTTCGCATTCCAATGAGGTGAACCGTGGTGGGTCAGGGGATAGAGTGTTCGCATTCCAATGAGGTGAACCGTGGTGGGTCAGGGGATAGAGTGTTCGCATTCCAATGAGGTGAACCGTGGTGGGTCAGGGGATAGAGTGTTCGCATTCCAATGAGGTGAACCGTGGTGGGTCAGGGGATAGAGTGTTCGCATTCCAATGAGGTGAACCAGGCTTGATATTCCAGGTATTGCAATAAATGCGCTTAGATTTCTCTGGAGCAAAATCAGTCTTGTAATTCTAACGTAATTTAGAGATAAAATAACACCTGATGCACTTCTTCTATTTTACACATTCGACTCGTATCTATTTCACACCTAGAACCGTGGTGGGTCAGGGGATAGAGTGTTCGCATTCCAATGAGGTGAACCGTGGTGGGTCAGGGGATAGAGTGTTCGCATTCCAATGAGGTGAACCAGGCTTGATATTCCAGGTATTGCAATAAATGCGCTTAGATTTCTCTGGAGCAAAATCAGTCTTGTAATTCTAACGTAATTTAGAGATAAAATAACACCTGATGCACTTCTTCTATTTTACACATTCGACTCGTATCTATTTCACACCTAGAACCGTGGTGGGTCAGGGGATAGAGTGTTCGCATTCCAATGAGGTGAACCGTGGTGGGTCAGGGGATAGAGTGTTCGCATTCCAATGAGGTGAACCGTGGTGGGTCAGGGGATAGAGTGTTCGCATTCCAATGAGGTGAACCGTGGTGGGTCAGGGGATAGAGTGTTCGCATTCCAATGAGGTGAACCGTGGTGGGTCAGGGGATAGAGTGTTCGCATTCCAATGAGGTGAACCAGGCTTGATATTCCAGGTATTGCAATAAATGCGCTTAGATTTCTCTGGAGCAAAATCAGTCTTGTAATTCTAACGTAATTTAGAGATAAAATAACACCTGATGCACTTCTTCTATTTTACACATTCGACTCGTATCTATTTCACACCTAGAACCGTGGTGGGTCAGGGGATAGAGTGTTCGCATTCCAATGAGGTGAACCGTGGTGGGTCAGGGGATAGAGTGTTCGCATTCCAATGAGGTGAACCAGGCTTGATATTCCAGGTATTGCAATAAATGCGCTTAGATTTCTCTGGAGCAAAATCAGTCTTGTAATTCTAACGTAATTTAGAGATAAAATAACACCTGATGCACTTCTTCTATTTTACACATTCGACTCGTATCTATTTCACACCTAGAACCGTGGTGGGTCAGGGGATAGAGTGTTCGCATTCCAATGAGGTGAACCGTGGTGGGTCAGGGGATAGAGTGTTCGCATTCCAATGAGGTGAACCAGGCTTGATATTCCAGGTATTGCAATAAATGCGCTTAGATTTCTCTGGAGCAAAATCAGTCTTGTAATTCTAACGTAATTTAGAGATAAAATAACACCTGATGCACTTCTTCTATTTTACACATTCGACTCGTATCTATTTCACATCTAGAACCGTGGTGGGTCAGGGGATAGAGTGTTCGCATTCCAATGAGGTGAACCGTGGTGGGTCAGGGGATAGAGTGTTCGCATTCCAATGAGGTGAACCAGGCTTGATATTCCAGGTATTGCAATAAATGCGCTTAGATTTCTCTGGAGCAAAATCAGTCTTGTAATTCTAACGTAATTTAGAGATAAAATAACACCTGATGCACTTCTTCTATTTTACACATTCGACTCGTATCTATTTCACACCTAGAACCGTGGTGGGTCAGGGGATAGAGTGTTCGCATTCCAATGAGGTGAACCGTGGTGGGTCAGGGGATAGAGTGTTCGCATTCCAATGAGGTGAACCAGGCTTGATATTCCAGGTATTGCAATAAATGCGCTTAGATTTCTCTGGAGCAAAATCAGTCTTGTAATTCTAACGTAATTTAGAGATAAAATAACACCTGATGCACTTCTTCTATTTTACACATTCGACTCGTATCTATTTCACACCTAGAACCGTGGTGGGTCAGGGGATAGAGTGTTCGCATTCCAATGAGGTGAACCGTGGTGGGTCAGGGGATAGAGTGTTCGCATTCCAATGAGGTGAACCAGGCTTGATATTCCAGGTATTGCAATAAATGCGCTTAGATTTCTCTGGAGCAAAATCAGTCTTGTAATTCTAACGTAATTTAGAGATAAAATAACACCTGATGCACTTCTTCTATTTTACACATTCGACTCGTATCTATTTCACACCTAGAACCGTGGTGGGTCAGGGGATAGAGTGTTCGCATTCCAATGAGGTGAACCGTGGTGGGTCAGGGGATAGAGTGTTCGCATTCCAATGAGGTGAACCAGGCTTGATATTCCAGGTATTGCAATAAATGCGCTTAGATTTCTCTGGAGCAAAATCAGTCTTGTAATTCTAACGTAATTTAGAGATAAAATAACACCTGATGCACTTCTTCTATTTTACACATTCGACTCGTATCTATTTCACACCTAGAACCGTGGTGGGTCAGGGGATAGAGTGTTCGCATTCCAATGAGGTGAACCGTGGTGGGTCAGGGGATAGAGTGTTCGCATTCCAATGAGGTGAACCAGGCTTGATATTCCAGGTATTGCAATAAATGCGCTTAGATTTCTCTGGAGCAAAATCAGTCTTGTAATTCTAACGTAATTTAGAGATAAAATAACACCTGATGCACTTCTTCTATTTTACACATTCGACTCGTATCTATTTCACACCTAGAACCGTGGTGGGTCAGGGGATAGAGTGTTCGCATTCCAATGAGGTGAACCGTGGTGGGTCAGGGGATAGAGTGTTCGCATTCCAATGAGGTGAACCGTGGTGGGTCAGGGGATAGAGTGTTCGCATTCCAATGAGGTGAACCGTGGTGGGTCAGGGGATAGAGTGTTCGCATTCCAATGAGGTGAACCGTGGTGGGTCAGGGGATAGAGTGTTCGCATTCCAATGAGGTGAACCAGGCTTGATATTCCAGGTATTGCAATAAATGCGCTTAGATTTCTCTGGAGCAAAATCAGTCTTGTAATTCTAACGTAATTTAGAGATAAAATAACACCTGATGCACTTCTTCTATTTTACACATTCGACTCGTATCTATTTCACACCTAGAACCGTGGTGGGTCAGGGGATAGAGTGTTCGCATTCCAATGAGGTGAACCGTGGTGGGTCAGGGGATAGAGTGGTCGCATTCCAATGAGGTGAACCAGGCTTGATATTCCAGGTATTGCAATAAATGCGCTTAGATTTCTCTGGAGCAAAATCAGTCTTGTAATTCTAACGTAATTTAGAGATAAAATAACACCTGATGCACTTCTTCTATTTTACACATTCGACTCGTATCTATTTCACACCTAGAACCGTGGTGGGTCAGGGGATAGAGTGTTCGCATTCCAATGAGGTGAACCGTGGTGGGTCAGGGGATAGAGTGTTCGCATTCCAATGAGGTGAACCGTGGTGGGTCAGGGGATAGAGTTTTCGCATTCCAATGAGGTGAACCGTGGTGGGTCAGGGGATAGAGTGTTCGCATTCCAATGAGGTGAACCGTGGTGGGTCAGGGGATAGAGTGTTCGCATTCCAATGAGGTGAACCAGGCTTGATATTCCAGGTATTGCAATAAATGCGCTTAGATTTCTCTGGAGCAAAATCAGTCTTGTAATTCTAACGTAATTTAGAGATAAAATAACACCTGATGCACTTCTTCTATTTTACACATTCGACTCGTATCTATTTCACACCTAGAACCGTGGTGGGTCAGGGGATAGAGTGTTCGCATTCCAATGAGGTGAACCGTGGTGGGTCAGGGGATAGAGTGTTCGCATTCCAATGAGGTGAACCAGGCTTGATATTCCAGGTATTGCAATAAATGCGCTTAGATTTCTCTGGAGCAAAATCAGTCTTGTAATTCTAACGTAATTTAGAGATAAAATAACACCTGATGCACTTCTTCTATTTTACACATTCGACTCGTATCTATTTCACACCTAGAACCGTGGTGGGTCAGGGGATAGAGTGTTCGCATTCCAATGAGGTGAACCGTGGTGGGTCAGGGGATAGAGTGTTCGCATTCCAATGAGGTGAACCAGGCTTGATATTCCAGGTATTGCAATAAATGCGCTTAGATTTCTCTGGAGCAAAATCAGTCTTGTAATTCTAACGTAATTTAGAGATAAAATAACACCTGATGCACTTCTTCTATTTTACACATTCGACTCGTATCTATTTCACACCTAGAACCGTGGTGGGTCAGGGGATAGAGTGTTCGCATTCCAATGAGGTGAACCGTGGTGGGTCAGGGGATAGAGTGTTCGCATTCCAATGAGGTGAACCAGGCTTGATATTCCAGGTATTGCAATAAATGCGCTTAGATTTCTCTGGAGCAAAATCAGTCTTGTAATTCTAACGTAATTTAGAGATAAAATAACACCTGATGCACTTCTTCTATTTTACACATTCGACTCGTATCTATTTCACACCTAGAACCGTGGTGGGTCAGGGGATAGAGTGTTCGCATTCCAATGAGGTGAACCGTGGTGGGTCAGGGGATAGAGTGTTCGCATTCCAATGAGGTGAACCAGGCTTGATATTCCAGGTATTGCAATAAATGCGCTTAGATTTCTCTGGAGCAAAATCAGTCTTGTAATTCTAACGTAATTTAGAGATAAAATAACACCTGATGCACTTCTTCTATTTTACACATTCGACTCGTATCTATTTCACACCTAGAACCGTGGTGGGTCAGGGGATAGAGTGTTCGCATTCCAATGAGGTGAACCGTGGTGGGTCAGGGGATAGAGTGTTCGCATTCCAATGAGGTGAACCAGGCTTGATATTCCAGGTATTGCAATAAATGCGCTTAGATTTCTCTGGAGCAAAATCAGTCTTGTAATTCTAACGTAATTTAGAGATAAAATAACACCTGATGCACTTCTTCTATTTTACACATTCGACTCGTATCTATTTCACACCTAGAACCGTGGTGGGTCAGAGGATAGAGTGTTCGCATTCCAATGAGGTGAACCGTGGTGAAATCAGTCTTGTAATTCTAACGTAATTTAGAGATAAAATAACACCTGATGCACTTCTTCTATTTTACACATTCGACTCGTATCTATTTCACACCTAGAACCGTGGTGGGTCAGGGGATAGAGTGTTCGCATTCCAATGAGGTGAACCGTGGTGAAATCAGTCTTGTAATTCTAACGTAATTTAGAGATAAAATAACACCTGATGCACTTCTTCTATTTTACACATTCGACTCGTATCTATTTCACACCTAGAACCGTGGTGGGTCAGGGGATAGAGTGTTCGCATTCCAATGAGGTGAACCGTGGTGGGTCAGGGGATAGAGTGTTCGCATTCCAATGAGGTGAACCAGGCTTGATATTCCAGGTATTGCAATAAATGCGCTTAGATTTCTCTGGAGCAAAATCAGTCTTGTAATTCTAACGTAATTTAGAGATAAAATAACACCTGATGCACTTCTTCTATTTTACACATTCGACTCGTATCTATTTCACACCTAGAACCGTGGTGGGTCAGGGGATAGAGTGTTCGCATTCCAATGAGGTGAACCGTGGTGGGTCAGGGGATAGAGTGTTCGCATTCCAATGAGGTGAACCAGGCTTGATATTCCAGGTATTGCAATAAATGCGCTTAGATTTCTCTGGAGCAAAATCAGTCTTGTAATTCTAACGTAATTTAGAGATAAAATAACACCTGATGCACTTCTTCTATTTTACACATTCGACTCGTATCTATTTCACACCTAGAACCGTGGTGGGTCAGGGGATAGAGTGTTCGCATTCCAATGAGGTGAACCGTGGTGAAATCAGTCTTGTAATTCTAACGTAATTTAGAGATAAAATAACACCTGATGCACTTCTTCTATTTTACACATTCGACTCGTATCTATTTCACACCTAGAACCGTGGTGGGTCAGGGGATAGAGTGTTCGCATTCCAATGAGGTGAACCGTGGTGAAATCAGTCTTGTAATTCTAACGTAATTTAGAGATAAAATAACACCTGATGCACTTCTTCTATTTTACACATTCGACTCGTATCTATTTCACACCTAGAACCGTGGTGGGTCAGGGGATAGAGTGTTCGCATTCCAATGAGGTGAACCGTGGTGGGTCAGGGGATAGAGTGTTCGCATTCCAATGAGGTGAACCAGGCTTGATATTCCAGGTATTGCAATAAATGCGCTTAGATTTCTCTGGAGCAAAATCAGTCTTGTAATTCTAACGTAATTTAGAGATAAAATAACACCTGATGCACTTCTTCTATTTTACACATTCGACTCGTATCTATTTCACACCTAGAACCGTGGTGGGTCAGGGGATAGAGTGTTCGCATTCCAATGAGGTGAACCGTGGTGGGTCAGGGGATAGAGTGTTCGCATTCCAATGAGGTGAACCGTGGTGGGTCAGGGGATAGAGTGTTCGCATTCCAATGAGGTGAACCAGGCTTGATATTCCAGGTATTGCAATAAATGCGCTTAGATTTCTCTGGAGCAAAATCAGTCTTGTAATTCTAACGTAATTTAGAGATAAAATAACACCTGATGCACTTCTTCTATTTTACACATTTGACTCGTATCTATTTCACACCTAGAACCGTGGTGGGTCAGGGGATAGAGTGTTCGCATTCCAATGAGGTGAACCGTGGTGAAATCAGTCTTGTAATTCTAACGTAATTTAGAGATAAAATAACACCTGATGCACTTCTTCTATTTTACACATTCGACTCGTATCTATTTCACACCTAGAACCGTGGTGGGTCAGGGGATAGAGTGTTCGCATTCCAATGAGGTGAACCGTGGTGGGTCAGGGGATAGAGTGTTCGCATTCCAATGAGGTGAACCGTGGTGGGTCAGGGGATAGAGTGTTCGCATTCCAATGAGGTGAACCAGGCTTGATATTCCAGGTATTGCAATAAATGCGCTTAGATTTCTCTGGAGCAAAATCAGTCTTGTAATTCTAACGTAATTTAGAGATAAAATAACACCTGATGCACTTCTTCTATTTTACACATTCGACTCGTATCTATTTCACACCTAGAACCGTGGTGGGTCAGGGGATAGAGTGTTCGCATTCCAATGAGGTGAACCGTGGTGGGTCAGGGGATAGAGTGTTCGCATTCCAATGAGGTGAACCGTGGTGGGTCAGGGGATAGAGTGTTCGCATTCCAATGAGGTGAACCGTGGTGGGTCAGGGGATAGAGTGTTCGCATTCCAATGAGGTGAACCGTGGTGGGTCAGGGGATAGAGTGTTCGCATTCCAATGAGGTGAACCGTGGTGGGTCAGGGGATAGAGTGTTCGCATTCCAATGAGGTGAACCGTGGTGGGTCAGGGGATAGAGTGTTCGCATTCCAATGAGGTGAACCGTGGTGGGTCAGGGGATAGAGTGTTCGCATTCCAATGAGGTGAACCAGGCTTGATATTCCAGGTATTGCAATAAATGCGCTTAGATTTCTCTGGAGCAAAATCAGTCTTGTAATTCTAACGTAATTTAGAGATAAAATAACACCTGATGCACTTCTTCTATTTTACACATTCGACTCGTATCTATTTCACACCTAGAACCGTGGTGGGTCAGGGGATAGAGTGTTCGCATTCCAATGAGGTGAACCGTGGTGGGTCAGGGGATAGAGTGTTCGCATTCCAATGAGGTGAACCGTGGTGGGTCAGGGGATAGAGTGTTCGCATTCCAATGAGGTGAACCGTGGTGGGTCAGGGGATAGAGTGTTCGCATTCCAATGAGGTGAACCAGGCTTGATATTCCAGGTATTGCAATAAATGCGCTTAGATTTCTCTGGAGCAAAATCAGTCTTGTAATTCTAACGTAATTTAGAGATAAAATAACACCTGATGCACTTCTTCTATTTTACACATTCGACTCGTATCTATTTCACACCTAGAACCGTGGTGGGTCAGGGGATAGAGTGTTCGCATTCCAATGAGGTGAACCGTGGTGGGTCAGGGGATAGAGTGTTC
Organism: Parasteatoda lunata; assembly: GCA_949128135.1. Taxonomy (NCBI): domain Eukaryota; kingdom Metazoa; phylum Arthropoda; class Arachnida; order Araneae; family Theridiidae; genus Parasteatoda; species Parasteatoda lunata. The sequence goes on from OX421975.1 coordinate 102,877,482, forward strand.
GCATTCCAATGAGGTGAACCAGGCTTGATATTCCAGGTATTGCAATAAATGCGCTTAGATTTCTCTGGAGCAAAATCAGTCTTGTAATTCTAACGTAATTTAGAGATAAAATAACACCTGATGCACTTCTTCTATTTTACACATTCGACTCGTATCTATTTCACACCTAGAACCGTGGTGGGTCAGGGGATAGAGTGTTCGCATTCCAATGAGGTGAACCGTGGTGGGTCAGGGGATAGAGTGTTCGCATTCCAATGAGGTGAACCAGGCTTGATATTCCAGGTATTGCAATAAATGCGCTTAGATTTCTCTGGAGCAAAATCAGTCTTGTAATTCTAACGTAATTTAGAGATAAAATAACACCTGATGCACTTCTTCTATTTTACACATTCGACTCGTATCTATTTCACACCTAGAACCGTGGTGGGTCAGGGGATAGAGTGTTCGCATTCCAATGAGGTGAACCGTGGTGGGTCAGGGGATAGAGTGTTCGTATTCCAATGAGGTGAACCAGGCTTGATATTCCAGGTATTGCAATAAATGCGCTTAGATTTCTCTGGAGCAAAATCAGTCTTGTAATTCTAACGTAATTTAGAGATAAAATAACACCTGATGCACTTCTTCTATTTTACACATTCGACTCGTATCTATTTCACACCTAGAACCGTGGTGGGTCAGGGGATAGAGTGTTCGCATTCCAATGAGGTGAACCGTGGTGGGTCAGGGGATAGAGTGTTCGCATTCCAATGAGGTGAACCAGGCTTGATATTCCAGGTATTGCAATAAATGCGCTTAGATTTCTCTGGAGCAAAATCAGTCTTGTAATTCTAACGTAATTTAGAGATAAAATAACACCTGATGCACTTCTTCTATTTTACACATTCGACTCGTATCTATTTCACACCTAGAACCGTGGTGGGTCAGGGGATAGAGTGTTCGCATTCCAATGAGGTGAACCGTGGTGGGTCAGGGGATAGAGTGTTCGCATTCCAATGAGGTGAACCAGGCTTGATATTCCAGGTATTGCAATAAATGCGCTTAGATTTCTCTGGAGCAAAATCAGTCTTGTAATTCTAACGTAATTTAGAGATAAAATAACACCTGATGCACTTCTTCTATTTTACACATTCGACTCGTATCTATTTCACACCTAGAACCGTGGTGGGTCAGGGGATAGAGTGTTAGCATTCCAATGAGGTGAACCGTGGTGGGTCAGGGGATAGAGTGTTCGCATTCCAATGAGGTGAACCAGGCTTGATATTCCAGGTATTGCAATAAATGCGCTTAGATTTCTCTGGAGCAAAATCAGTCTTGTAATTCTAACGTAATTTAGAGATAAAATAACACCTGATGCACTTCTTCTATTTTACACATTCGACTCGTATCTATTTCACACCTAGAACCGTGGTGGGTCAGGGGATAGAGTGTTCGCATTCCAATGAGGTGAACCGTGGTGAAATCAGTCTTGTAATTCTAACGTAATTTAGAGATAAAATAACACCTGATGCACTTCTTCTATTTTACACATTCGACTCGTATCTATTTCACACCTAGAACCGTGGTGGGTCAGGGGATAGAGTGTTCGCATTCCAATGAGGTGAACCGTGGTGAAATCAGTCTTGTAATTCTAACGTAATTTAGAGATAAAATAACACCTGATGCACTTCTTCTATTTTACACATTCGACTCGTATCTATTTCACACCTAGAACCGTGGTGGGTCAGGGGATAGAGTGTTCGCATTCCAATGAGGTGAACCGTGGTGGGTCAGGGGATAGAGTGTTCGCATTCCAATGAGGTGAACCAGGCTTGATATTCCAGGTATTGCAATAAATGCGCTTAGATTTCTCTGGAGCAAAATCAGTCTTGTAATTCTAACGTAATTTAGAGATAAAATAACACCTGATGCACTTCTTCTATTTTACACATTCGACTCGTATCTATTTCACACCTAGAACCGTGGTGGGTCAGGGGATAGAGTGTTCGCATTCCAATGAGGTGAACCGTGGTGGGTCAGGGGATAGAGTGTTCGCATTCCAATGAGGTGAACCGTGGTGGGTCAGGGGATAGAGTGTTCGCATTCCAATGAGGTGAACCGTGGTGGGTCAGGGGATAGAGTGTTCGCATTCCAATGAGGTGAACCGTGGTGGGTCAGGGGATAGAGTGTTCGCATTCCAATGAGGTGAACCGTGGTGGGTCAGGGGATAGAGTGTTCGCATTCCAATGAGGTGAACCGTGGTGGGTCAGGGGATAGAGTGTTCGCATTCCAATGAGGTGAACCAGGCTTGATATTCCAGGTATTGCAATAAATGCGCTTAGATTTCTCTGGAGCAAAATCAGTCTTGTAATTCTAACGTAATTTAGAGATAAAATAACACCTGATGCACTTCTTCTATTTTACACATTCGACTCGTATCTATTTCACACCTAGAACCGTGGTGGGTCAGGGGATAGAGTGTTCGCATTCCAATGAGGTGAACCGTGGTGGGTCAGGGGATAGAGTGTTCGCATTCCAATGAGGTGAACCGTGGTGGGTCAGGGGATAGAGTGTTCGCATTCCAATGAGGTGAACCGTGGTGGGTCAGGGGATAGAGTGTTCGCATTCCAATGAGGTGAACCAGGCTTGATATTCCAGGTATTGCAATAAATGCGCTTAGATTTCTCTGGAGCAAAATCAGTCTTGCAATTCTAACGTAATTTAGAGATAAAATAACACCTGATGCACTTCTTCTATTTTACACATTCGACTCGTATCTATTTCACACCTAGAACCGTGGTGGGTCAGGGGATAGAGTGTTCGCATTCCAATGAGGTGAACCGTGGTGGGTCAGGGGATAGAGTGTTCGCATTCCAATGAGGTGAACCAGGCTTGATATTCCAGGTATTGCAATAAATGCGCTTAGATTTCTCTGGAGCAAAATCAGTCTTGTAATTCTAACGTAATTTAGAGATAAAATAACACCTGATGCACTTCTTCTATTTTACACATTCGACTCGTATCTATTTCACACCTAGAACCGTGGTGGGTCAGGGGATAGAGTGTTCGCATTCCAATGAGGTGAACCGTGGTGGGTCAGGGGATAGAGTGTTCGCATTCCAATGAGGTGAACCAGGCTTGATATTCCAGGTATTGCAATAAATGCGCTTAGATTTCTCTGGAGCAAAATCAGTCTTGTAATTCTAACGTAATTTAGAGATAAAATAACACCTGATGCACTTCTTCTATTTTACACATTCGACTCGTATCTATTTCACACCTAGAACCGTGGTGGGTCAGGGGATAGAGTGTTCGCATTCCAATGAGGTGAACCGTGGTGGGTCAGGGGATAGAGTGTTCGTATTCCAATGAGGTGAACCAGGCTTGATATTCCAGGTATTGCAATAAATGCGCTTAGATTTCTCTGGAGCAAAATCAGTCTTGTAATTCTAACGTAATTTAGAGATAAAATAACACCTGATGCACTTCTTCTATTTTACACATTCGACTCGTATCTATTTCACACCTAGAACCGTGGTGGGTCAGGGGATAGAGTGTTCGCATTCCAATGAGGTGAACCGTGGTGGGTCAGGGGATAGAGTGTTCGCATTCCAATGAGGTGAACCAGGCTTGATATTCCAGGTATTGCAATAAATGCGCTTAGATTTCTCTGGAGCAAAATCAGTCTTGTAATTCTAACGTAATTTAGAGATAAAATAACACCTGATGCACTTCTTCTATTTTACACATTCGACTCGTATCTATTTCACACCTAGAACCGTGGTGGGTCAGGGGATAGAGTGTTCGCATTCCAATGAGGTGAACCGTGGTGGGTCAGGGGATAGAGTGTTCGCATTCCAATGAGGTGAACCAGGCTTGATATTCCAGGTATTGCAATAAATGCGCTTAGATTTCTCTGGAGCAAAATCAGTCTTGTAATTCTAACGTAATTTAGAGATAAAATAACACCTGATGCACTTCTTCTATTTTACACATTCGACTCGTATCTATTTCACACCTAGAACCGTGGTGGGTCAGGGGATAGAGTGTTAGCATTCCAATGAGGTGAACCGTGGTGGGTCAGGGGATAGAGTGTTCGCATTCCAATGAGGTGAACCAGGCTTGATATTCCAGGTATTGCAATAAATGCGCTTAGATTTCTCTGGAGCAAAATCAGTCTTGTAATTCTAACGTAATTTAGAGATAAAATAACACCTGATGCACTTCTTCTATTTTACACATTCGACTCGTATCTATTTCACACCTAGAACCGTGGTGGGTCAGGGGATAGAGTGTTCGCATTCCAATGAGGTGAACCGTGGTGAAATCAGTCTTGTAATTCTAACGTAATTTAGAGATAAAATAACACCTGATGCACTTCTTCTATTTTACACATTCGACTCGTATCTATTTCACACCTAGAACCGTGGTGGGTCAGGGGATAGAGTGTTCGCATTCCAATGAGGTGAACCGTGGTGAAATCAGTCTTGTAATTCTAACGTAATTTAGAGATAAAATAACACCTGATGCACTTCTTCTATTTTACACATTCGACTCGTATCTATTTCACACCTAGAACCGTGGTGGGTCAGGGGATAGAGTGTTCGCATTCCAATGAGGTGAACCGTGGTGGGTCAGGGGATAGAGTGTTCGCATTCCAATGAGGTGAACCAGGCTTGATATTCCAGGTATTGCAATAAATGCGCTTAGATTTCTCTGGAGCAAAATCAGTCTTGTAATTCTAACGTAATTTAGAGATAAAATAACACCTGATGCACTTCTTCTATTTTACACATTCGACTCGTATCTATTTCACACCTAGAACCGTGGTGGGTCAGGGGATAGAGTGTTCGCATTCCAATGAGGTGAACCGTGGTGGGTCAGGGGATAGAGTGTTCGCATTCCAATGAGGTGAACCAGGCTTGATATTCCAGGTATTGCAATAAATGCGCTTAGATTTCTCTGGAGCAAAATCAGTCTTGTAATTCTAACGTAATTAGAGATAAAATAACACCTGATGCACTTCTTCTATTTTACACATTCGACTCGTATCTATTTCACACCTAGAACCGTGGTGGGTCAGGGGATAGAGTGTTCGCATTCCAATGAGGTGAACCGTGGTGAAATCAGTCTTGTAATTCTAACGTAATTTAGAGATAAAATAACACCTGATGCACTTCTTCTATTTTACACATTCGACTCGTATCTATTTCACACCTAGAACCGTGGTGGGTCAGGGGATAGAGTGTTCGCATTCCAATGAGGTGAACCGTGGTGAAATCAGTCTTGTAATTCTAACGTAATTTAGAGATAAAATAACACCTGATGCACTTCTTCTATTTTACACATTCGACTCGTATCTATTTCACACCTAGAACCGTGGTGGGTCAGGGGATAGAGTGTTCGCATTCCAATGAGGTGAACCGTGGTGGGTCAGGGGATAGAGTGTTCGCATTCCAATGAGGTGAACCAGGCTTGATATTCCAGGTATTGCAATAAATGCGCTTAGATTTCTCTGGAGCAAAATCAGTCTTGTAATTCTAACGTAATTTAGAGATAAAATAACACCTGATGCACTTCTTCTATTTTACACATTCGACTCGTATCTATTTCACACCTAGAACCGTGGTGGGTCAGGGGATAGAGTGTTCGCATTCCAATGAGGTGAACCGTGGTGGGTCAGGGGATAGAGTGTTCGCATTCCAATGAGGTGAACCGTGGTGGGTCAGGGGATAGAGTGTTCGCATTCCAATGAGGTGAACCAGGCTTGATATTCCAGGTATTGCAATAAATGCGCTTAGATTTCTCTGGAGCAAAATCAGTCTTGTAATTCTAACGTAATTTAGAGATAAAATAACACCTGATGCACTTCTTCTATTTTACACATTCGACTCGTATCTATTTCACACCTAGAACCGTGGTGGGTCAGGGGATAGAGTGTTCGCATTCCAATGAGGTGAACCGTGGTGAAATCAGTCTTGTAATTCTAACGTAATTTAGAGATAAAATAACACCTGATGCACTTCTTCTATTTTACACATTCGACTCGTATCTATTTCACACCTAGAACCGTGGTGGGTCAGGGGATAGAGTGTTCGCATTCCAATGAGGTGAACCGTGGTGGGTCAGGGGATAGAGTGTTCGCATTCCAATGAGGTGAACCGTGGTGGGTCAGGGGATAGAGTGTTCGCATTCCAATGAGGTGAACCAGGCTTGATATTCCAGGTATTGCAATAAATGCGCTTAGATTTCTCTGGAGCAAAATCAGTCTTGTAATTCTAACGTAATTTAGAGATAAAATAACACCTGATGCACTTCTTCTATTTTACACATTCGACTCGTATCTATTTCACACCTAGAACCGTGGTGGGTCAGGGGATAGAGTGTTCGCATTCCAATGAGGTGAACCGTGGTGGGTCAGGGGATAGAGTGTTCGCATTCCAATGAGGTGAACCGTGGTGGGTCAGGGGATAGAGTGTTCGCATTCCAATGAGGTGAACCGTGGTGGGTCAGGGGATAGAGTGTTCGCATTCCAATGAGGTGAACCGTGGTGGGTCAGGGGATAGAGTGTTCGCATTCCAATGAGGTGAACCGTGGTGGGTCAGGGGATAGAGTGTTCGCATTCCAATGAGGTGAACCGTGGTGGGTCAGGGGATAGAGTGTTCGCATTCCAATGAGGTGAACCGTGGTGGGTCAGGGGATAGAGTGTTCGCATTCCAATGAGGTGAACCAGGCTTGATATTCCAGGTATTGCAATAAATGCGCTTAGATTTCTCTGGAGCAAAATCAGTCTTGTAATTCTAACGTAATTTAGAGATAAAATAACACCTGATGCACTTCTTCTATTTTACACATTCGACTCGTATCTATTTCACACCTAGAACCGTGGTGGGTCAGGGGATAGAGTGTTCGCATTCCAATGAGGTGAACCGTGGTGGGTCAGGGGATAGAGTGTTCGCATTCCAATGAGGTGAACCGTGGTGGGTCAGGGGATAGAGTGTTCGCATTCCAATGAGGTGAACCGTGGTGGGTCAGGGGATAGAGTGTTCGCATTCCAATGAGGTGAACCAGGCTTGATATTCCAGGTATTGCAATAAATGCGCTTAGATTTCTCTGGAGCAAAATCAGTCTTGTAATTCTAACGTAATTTAGAGATAAAATAACACCTGATGCACTTCTTCTATTTTACACATTCGACTCGTATCTATTTCACACCTAGAACCGTGGTGGGTCAGGGGATAGAGTGTTCGCATTCCAATGAGGTGAACCGTGGTGGGTCAGGGGATAGAGTGTTCGCATTCCAATGAGGTGAACCAGGCTTGATATTCCAGGTATTGCAATAAATGCGCTTAGATTTCTCTGGAGCAAAATCAGTCTTGTAATTCTAACGTAATTTAGAGATAAAATAACACCTGATGCACTTCTTCTATTTTACACATTCGACTCGTATCTATTTCACACCTAGAACCGTGGTGGGTCAGGGGATAGAGTGTTCGCATTCCAATGAGGTGAACCGTGGTGGGTCAGGGGATAGAGTGTTCGCATTCCAATGAGGTGAACCAGGCTTGATATTCCAGGTATTGCAATAAATGCGCTTAGATTTCTCTGGAGCAAAATCAGTCTTGTAATTCTAACGTAATTTAGAGATAAAATAACACCTGATGCACTTCTTCTATTTTACACATTCGACTCGTATCTATTTCACACCTAGAACCGTGGTGGGTCAGGGGATAGAGTGTTCGCATTCCAATGAGGTGAACCGTGGTGGGTCAGGGGATAGAGTGTTCGCATTCCAATGAGGTGAACCAGGCTTGATATTCCAGGTATTGCAATAAATGCGCTTAGATTTCTCTGGAGCAAAATCAGTCTTGTAATTCTAACGTAATTTAGAGATAAAATAACACCTGATGCACTTCTTCTATTTTACACATTCGACTCGTATCTATTTCACACCTAGAACCGTGGTGGGTCAGGGGATAGAGTGTTCGCATTCCAATGAGGTGAACCGTGGTGGGTCAGGGGATAGAGTGTTCGCATTCCAATGAGGTGAACCAGGCTTGATATTCCAGGTATTGCAATAAATGCGCTTAGATTTCTCTGGAGCAAAATCAGTCTTGTAATTCTAACGTAATTTAGAGATAAAATAACACCTGATGCACTTCTTCTATTTTACACATTCGACTCGTATCTATTTCACACCTAGAACCGTGGTGGGTCAGGGGATAGAGTGTTCGCATTCCAATGAGGTGAACCGTGGTGGGTCAGGGGATAGAGTGTTCGCATTCCAATGAGGTGAACCAGGCTTGATATTCCAGGTATTGCAATAAATGCGCTTAGATTTCTCTGGAGCAAAATCAGTCTTGTAATTCTAACGTAATTTAGAGATAAAATAACACCTGATGCACTTCTTCTATTTTACACATTCGACTCGTATCTATTTCACACCTAGAACCGTGGTGGGTCAGGGGATAGAGTGTTCGCATTCCAATGAGGTGAACCGTGGTGGGTCAGGGGATAGAGTGTTCGCATTCCAATGAGGTGAACCGTGGTGGGTCAGGGGATAGAGTGTTCGCATTCCAATGAGGTGAACCGTGGTGGGTCAGGGGATAGAGTGTTCGCATTCCAATGAGGTGAACCAGGCTTGATATTCCAGGTATTGCAATAAATGCGCTTAGATTTCTCTGGAGCAAAATCAGTCTTGTAATTCTAACGTAATTTAGAGATAAAATAACACCTGATGCACTTCTTCTATTTTACACATTCGACTCGTATCTATTTCACACCTAGAACCGTGGTGGGTCAGGGGATAGAGTGTTCGCATTCCAATGAGGTGAACCGTGGTGGGTCAGGGGATAGAGTGTTCGCATTCCAATGAGGTGAACCAGGCTTGATATTCCAGGTATTGCAATAAATGCGCTTAGATTTCTCTGGAGCAAAATCAGTCTTGTAATTCTAACGTAATTTAGAGATAAAATAACACCTGATGCACTTCTTCTATTTTACACATTCGACTCGTATCTATTTCACACCTAGAACCGTGGTGGGTCAGGGGATAGAGTGTTCGCATTCCAATGAGGTGAACCGTGGTGGGTCAGGGGATAGAGTGTTCGCATTCCAATGAGGTGAACCAGGCTTGATATTCCAGGTATTGCAATAAATGCGCTTAGATTTCTCTGGAGCAAAATCAGTCTTGTAATTCTAACGTAATTTAGAGATAAAATAACACCTGATGCACTTCTTCTATTTTACACATTCGACTCGTATCTATTTCACACCTAGAACCGTGGTGGGTCAGGGGATAGAGTGTTCGCATTCCAATGAGGTGAACCGTGGTGGGTCAGGGGATAGAGTGTTCGCATTCCAATGAGGTGAACCGTGGTGGGTCAGGGGATAGAGTGTTCGCATTCCAATGAGGTGAACCGTGGTGGGTCAGGGGATAGAGTGTTCGCATTCCAATGAGGTGAACCAGGCTTGATATTCCAGGTATTGCAATAAATGCGCTTAGATTTCTCTGGAGCAAAATCAGTCTTGTAATTCTAACGTAATTTAGAGATAAAATAACACCTGATGCACTTCTTCTATTTTACACATTCGACTCGTATCTATTTCACACCTAGAACCGTGGTGGGTCAGGGGATAGAGTGTTCGCATTCCAATGAGGTGAACCGTGGTGGGTCAGGGGATAGAGTGTTCGCATTCCAATGAGGTGAACCGTGGTGGGTCAGGGGATAGAGTGTTCGCATTCCAATGAGGTGAACCGTGGTGGGTCAGGGGATAGAGTGTTCGCATTCCAATGAGGTGAACCGTGGTGGGTCAGGGGATAGAGTGTTCGCATTCCAATGAGGTGAACCAGGCTTGATATTCCAGGTATTGCAATAAATGCGCTTAGATTTCTCTGGAGCAAAATCAGTCTTGTAATTCTAACGTAATTTAGAGATAAAATAACACCTGATGCACTTCTTCTATTTTACACATTCGACTCGTATCTATTTCACACCTAGAACCGTGGTGGGTCAGGGGATAGAGTGTTCGCATTCCAATGAGGTGAACCGTGGTGGGTCAGGGGATAGAGTGTTCGCATTCCAATGAGGTGAACCAGGCTTGATATTCCAGGTATTGCAATAAATGCGCTTAGATTTCTCTGGAGCAAAATCAGTCTTGTAATTCTAACGTAATTTAGAGATAAAATAACACCTGATGCACTTCTTCTATTTTACACATTCGACTCGTATCTATTTCACACCTAGAACCGTGGTGGGTCAGGGGATAGAGTGTTCGCATTCCAATGAGGTGAACCGTGGTGGGTCAGGGGATAGAGTGTTCGCATTCCAATGAGGTGAACCGTGGTGGGTCAGGGGATAGAGTGTTCGCATTCCAATGAGGTGAACCGTGGTGGGTCAGGGGATAGAGTGTTCGCATTCCAATGAGGTGAACCGTGGTGGGTCAGGGGATAGAGTGTTCGCATTCCAATGAGGTGAACCAGGCTTGATATTCCAGGTATTGCAATAAATGCGCTTAGATTTCTCTGGAGCAAAATCAGTCTTGTAATTCTAACGTAATTTAGAGATAAAATAACACCTGATGCACTTCTTCTATTTTACACATTCGACTCGTATCTATTTCACACCTAGAACCGTGGTGGGTCAGGGGATAGAGTGTTCGCATTCCAATGAGGTGAACCGTGGTGGGTCAGGGGATAGAGTGTTCGCATTCCAATGAGGTGAACCGTGGTGGGTCAGGGGATAGAGTGTTCGCATTCCAATGAGGTGAACCGTGGTGGGTCAGGGGATAGAGTGTTCGCATTCCAATGAGGTGAACCGTGGTGGGTCAGGGGATAGAGTGTTCGCATTCCAATGAGGTGAACCGTGGTGGGTCAGGGGATAGAGTGTTCGCATTCCAATGAGGTGAACCGTGGTGGGTCAGGGGATAGAGTGTTCGCATTCCAATGAGGTGAACCAGGCTTGATATTCCAGGTATTGCAATAAATGCGCTTAGATTTCTCTGGAGCAAAATCAGTCTTGTAATTCTAACGTAATTTAGAGATAAAATAACACCTGATGCACTTCTTCTATTTTACACATTCGACTCGTATCTATTTCACACCTAGAACCGTGGTGGGTCAGGGGATAGAGTGTTCGCATTCCAATGAGGTGAACCGTGGTGGGTCAGGGGATAGAGTGTTCGCATTCCAATGAGGTGAACCGTGGTGGGTCAGGGGATAGAGTGTTCGCATTCCAATGAGGTGAACCGTGGTGGGTCAGGGGATAGAGTGTTCGCATTCCAATGAGGTGAACCGTGGTGGGTCAGGGGATAGAGTGTTCGCATTCCAATGAGGTGAACCAGGCTTGATATTCCAGGTATTGCAATAAATGCGCTTAGATTTCTCTGGAGCAAAATCAGTCTTGTAATTCTAACGTAATTTAGAGATAAAATAACACCTGATGCACTTCTTCTATTTTACACATTCGACTCGTATCTATTTCACACCTAGAACCGTGGTGGGTCAGGGGATAGAGTGTTCGCATTCCAATGAGGTGAACCGTGGTGGGTCAGGGGATAGAGTGTTCGCATTCCAATGAGGTGAACCGTGGTGGGTCAGGGGATAGAGTGTTCGCATTCCAATGAGGTGTACCGTGGTGGGTCAGGGGATAGAGTGTTCGCATTCCAATGAGGTGAACCGTGGTGGGTCAGGGGATAGAGTGTTCGCATTCCAATGAGGTGAACCGTGGTGGGTCAGGGGATAGAGTGTTCGCATTCCAATGAGGTGAACCGTGGTGGGTCAGGGGATAGAGTGTTCGCATTCCAATGAGGTGAACCGTGGTGGGTCAGGGGATAGAGTGTTCGCATTCCAATGAGGTGAACCGTGGTGGGTCAGGGGATAGAGTGTTCGCATTCCAATGAGGTGAACCAGGCTTGATATTCCAGGTATTGCAATAAATGCGCTTAGATTTCTCTGGAGCAAAATCAGTCTTGTAATTCTAACGTAATTTAGAGATAAAATAACACCTGATGCACTTCTTCTATTTTACACATTCGACTCGTATCTATTTCACACCTAGAACCGTGGTGGGTCAGGGGATAGAGTGTTCGCATTCCAATGAGGTGAACCGTGGTGGGTCAGGGGATAGAGTGTTCGCATTCCAATGAGGTGAACCGTGGTGGGTCAGGGGATAGAGTGTTCGCATTCCAATGAGGTGAACCGTGGTGGGTCAGGGGATAGAGTGTTCGCATTCCAATGAGGTGAACCGTGGTGGGTCAGGGGATAGAGTGTTCGCATTCCAATGAGGTGAACCGTGGTGGGTCAGGGGATAGAGTGTTCGCATTCCAATGAGGTGAACCAGGCTTGATATTCCAGGTATTGCAATAAATGCGCTTAGATTTCTCTGGAGCAAAATCAGTCTTGTAATTCTAACGTAATTTAGAGATAAAATAACACCTGATGCACTTCTTCTATTTTACACATTCGACTCGTATCTATTTCACACCTAGAACCGTGGTGGGTCAGGGGATAGAGTGTTCGCATTCCAATGAGGTGAACCGTGGTGGGTCAGGGGATAGAGTGTTCGCATTCCAATGAGGTGAACCGTGGTGGGTCAGGGGATAGAGTGTTCGCATTCCAATGAGGTGAACCGTGGTGGGTCAGGGGATAGAGTGTTCGCATTCCAATGAGGTGAACCGTGGTGGGTCAGGGGATAGAGTGTTCGCATTCCAATGAGGTGAACCGTGGTGGGTCAGGGGATAGAGTGTTCGCATTCCAATGAGGTGAACCGTGGTGGGTCAGGGGATAGAGTGTTCGCATTCCAATGAGGTGAACCGTGGTGGGTCAGGGGATAGAGTGTTCGCATTCCAATGAGGTGAACCGTGGTGGGTCAGGGGATAGAGTGTTCGCATTCCAATGAGGTGAACCGTGGTGGGTCAGGGGATAGAGTGTTCGCATTCCAATGAGGTGAACCAGGCTTGATATTCCAGGTATTGCAATAAATGCGCTTAGATTTCTCTGGAGCAAAATCAGTCTTGTAATTCTAACGTAATTTAGAGATAAAATAACACCTGATGCACTTCTTCTATTTTACACATTCGACTCGTATCTATTTCACACCTAGAACCGTGGTCGGTCAGGGGATAGAGTGTTCGTATTCCAATGAGGTGAACCGTGGTGGGTCAGGGGATAGAGTGTTCGCATTCCAATGAGGTGAACCGTGGTGGGTCAGGGGATAGAGTGTTCGCATTCCAATGAGGTGAACCGTGGTGGGTCAGGGGATAGAGTGTTCGCATTCCAATGAGGTGAACCGTGGTGGGTCAGGGGATAGAGTGTTCGCATTCCAATGAGGTGAACCGTGGTGGGTCAGGGGATAGAGTGTTCGCATTCCAATGAGGTGAACCGTGGTGGGTCAGGGGATAGAGTGTTCGCATTCCAATGAGGTGAACCGTGGTGGGTCAGGGGATAGAGTGTTCGCATTCCAATGAGGTGAACCGTGGTGGGTCAGGGGATAGAGTGTTCGCATTCCAATGAGGTGAACCGTGGTGGGTCAGGGGATAGAGTGTTCGCATTCCAATGAGGTGAACCAGGCTTGATATTCCAGGTATTGCAATAAATGCGCTTAGATTTCTCTGGAGCAAAATCAGTCTTGTAATTCTAACGTAATTTAGAGATAAAATAACACCTGATGCACTTCTTCTATTTTACACATTCGACTCGTATCTATTTCACACCTAGAACCGTGGTGGGTCAGGGGATAGAGTGTTCGCATTCCAATGAGGTGAACCGTGGTGGGTCAGGGGATAGAGTGTTCGCATTCCAATGAGGTGAACCAGGCTTGATATTCCAGGTATTGCAATAAATGCGCTTAGATTTCTCTGGAGCAAAATCAGTCTTGTAATTCTAACGTAATTTAGAGATAAAATAACACCTGATGCACTTCTTCTATTTTACACATTCGACTCGTATCTATTTCACACCTAGAACCGTGGTGGGTCAGGGGATAGAGTGTTCGCATTCCAATGAGGTGAACCGTGGTGGGTCAGGGGATAGAGTGTTCGCATTCCAATGAGGTGAACCAGGCTTGATATTCCAGGTATTGCAATAAATGCGCTTAGATTTCTCTGGAGCAAAATCAGTCTTGTAATTCTAACGTAATTTAGAGATAAAATAACACCTGATGCACTTCTTCTATTTTACACATTCGACTCGTATCTATTTCACACCTAGAACCGTGGTGGGTCAGGGGATAGAGTGTTCGCATTCCAATGAGGTGAACCGTGGTGGGTCAGGGGATAGAGTGTTCGCATTCCAATGAGGTGAACCAGGCTTGATATTCCAGGTATTGCAATAAATGCGCTTAGATTTCTCTGGAGCAAAATCAGTCTTGTAATTCTAACGTAATTTAGAGATAAAATAACACCTGATGCACTTCTTCTATTTTACACATTCGACTCGTATCTATTTCACACCTAGAACCGTGGTGGGTCAGGGGATAGAGTGTTCGCATTCCAATGAGGTGAACCGTGGTGGGTCAGGGGATAGAGTGTTCGCATTCCAATGAGGTGAACCAGGCTTGATATTCCAGGTATTGCAATAAATGCGCTTAGATTTCTCTGGAGCAAAATCAGTCTTGTAATTCTAACGTAATTTAGAGATAAAATAACACCTGATGCACTTCTTCTATTTTACACATTCGACTCGTATCTATTTCACACCTAGAACCGTGGTGGGTCAGGGGATAGAGTGTTCGCATTCCAATGAGGTGAACCGTGGTGGGTCAGGGGATAGAGTGTTCGCATTCCAATGAGGTGAACCAGGCTTGATATTCCAGGTATTGCAATAAATGCGCTTAGATTTCTCTGGAGCAAAATCAGTCTTGTAATTCTAACGTAATTTAGAGATAAAATAACACCTGATGCACTTCTTCTATTTTACACATTCGACTCGTATCTATTTCACACCTAGAACCGTGGTGGGTCAGGGGATAGAGTGTTCGCATTCCAATGAGGTGAACCGTGGTGGGTCAGGGGATAGAGTGTTCGCATTCCAATGAGGTGAACCAGGCTTGATATTCCAGGTATTGCAATAAATGCGCTTAGATTTCTCTGGAGCAAAATCAGTCTTGTAATTCTAACGTAATTTAGAGATAAAATAACACCTGATGCACTTCTTCTATTTTACACATTCGACTCGTATCTATTTCACACCTAGAACCGTGGTGGGTCAGGGGATAGAGTGTTCGCATTCCAATGAGGTGAACCGTGGTGGGTCAGGGGATAGAGTGTTCGCATTCCAATGAGGTGAACCAGGCTTGATATTCCAGGTATTGCAATAAATGCGCTTAGATTTCTCTGGAGCAAAATCAGTCTTGTAATTCTAACGTAATTTAGAGATAAAATAACACCTGATGCACTTCTTCTATTTTACACATTCGACTCGTATCTATTTCACACCTAGAACCGTGGTGGGTCAGGGGATAGAGTGTTCGCATTCCAATGAGGTGAACCGTGGTGGGTCAGGGGATAGAGTGTTCGCATTCCAATGAGGTGAACCAGGCTTGATATTCCAGGTATTGCAATAAATGCGCTTAGATTTCTCTGGAGCAAAATCAGTCTTGTAATTCTAACGTAATTTAGAGATAAAATAACACCTGATGCACTTCTTCTATTTTACACATTCGACTCGTATCTATTTCACACCTAGAACCGTGGTGGGTCAGGGGATAGAGTGTTCGCATTCCAATGAGGTGAACCGTGGTGGGTCAGGGGATAGAGTGTTCGCATTCCAATGAGGTGAACCGTGGTGGGTCAGGGGATAGAGTGTTCGCATTCCAATGAGGTGAACCGTGGTGGGTCAGGGGATAGAGTGTTCGCATTCCAATGAGGTGAACCGTGGTGGGTCAGGGGATAGAGTGTTCGCATTCCAATGAGGTGAACCGTGGTGGGTCAGGGGATAGAGTGTTCGCATTCCAATGAGGTGAACCAGGCTTGATATTCCAGGTATTGCAATAAATGCGCTTAGATTTCTCTGGAGCAAAATCAGTCTTGTAATTCTAACGTAATTTAGAGATAAAATAACACCTGATGCACTTCTTCTATTTTACACATTCGACTCGTATCTATTTCACACCTAGAACCGTGGTGGGTCAGGGGATAGAGTGTTCGCATTCCAATGAGGTGAACCGTGGTGGGTCAGGGGATAGAGTGTTCGCATTCCAATGAGGTGAACCAGGCTTGATATTCCAGGTATTGCAATAAATGCGCTTAGATTTCTCTGGAGCAAAATCAGTCTTGTAATTCTAACGTAATTTAGAGATAAAATAACACCTGATGCACTTCTTCTATTTTACACATTCGACTCGTATCTATTTCACACCTAGAACCGTGGTGGGTCAGGGGATAGAGTGTTCGCATTCCAATGAGGTGAACCGTGGTGGGTCAGGGGATAGAGTGTTCGCATTCCAATGAGGTGAACCAGGCTTGATATTCCAGGTATTGCAATAAATGCGCTTAGATTTCTCTGGAGCAAAATCAGTCTTGTAATTCTAACGTAATTTAGAGATAAAATAACACCTGATGCACTTCTTCTATTTTACACTCGTATCTATTTCACACCTAGAACCGTGGTGGGTCAGGGGATAGAGTGTTCGCATTCCAATGAGGTGAACCGTGGTGGGTCAGGGGATAGAGTGTTCGCATTCCAATGAGGTGAACCAGGCTTGATATTCCAGGTATTGCAATAAATGCGCTTAGATTTCTCTGGAGCAAA
Source organism: Parasteatoda lunata (assembly GCA_949128135.1). Lineage (NCBI taxonomy): Eukaryota > Metazoa > Arthropoda > Arachnida > Araneae > Theridiidae > Parasteatoda > Parasteatoda lunata. The sequence continues at coordinate 102,894,208 of OX421975.1, forward strand.
ATCAGTCTTGTAATTCTAACGTAATTTAGAGATAAAATAACACCTGATGCACTTCTTCTATTTTACACATTCGACTCGTATCTATTTCACACCTAGAACCGTGGTGGGTCAGGGGATAGAGTGTTCGCATTCCAATGAGGTGAACCGTGGTGGGTCAGGGGATAGAGTGTTCGCATTCCAATGAGGTGAACCAGGCTTGATATTCCAGGTATTGCAATAAATGCGCTTAGATTTCTCTGGAGCAAAATCAGTCTTGTAATTCTAACGTAATTTAGAGATAAAATAACACCTGATGCACTTCTTCTATTTTACACATTCGACTCGTATCTATTTCACACCTAGAACCGTGGTGGGTCAGGGGATAGAGTGTTCGCATTCCAATGAGGTGAACCGTGGTGGGTCAGGGGATAGAGTGTTCGCATTCCAATGAGGTGAACCAGGCTTGATATTCCAGGTATTGCAATAAATGCGCTTAGATTTCTCTGGAGCAAAATCAGTCTTGTAATTCTAACGTAATTTAGAGATAAAATAACACCTGATGCACTTCTTCTATTTTACACTCGTATCTATTTCACACCTAGAACCGTGGTGGGTCAGGGGATAGAGTGTTCGCATTCCAATGAGGTGAACCGTGGTGGGTCAGGGGATAGAGTGTTCGCATTCCAATGAGGTGAACCAGGCTTGATATTCCAGGTATTGCAATAAATGCGCTTAGATTTCTCTGGAGCAAAATCAGTCTTGTAATTCTAACGTAATTTAGAGATAAAATAACACCTGATGCACTTCTTCTATTTTACACATTCGACTCGTATCTATTTCACACCTAGAACCGTGGTGGGTCAGGGGATAGAGTGTTCGCATTCCAATGAGGTGAACCGTGGTGGGTCAGGGGATAGAGTGTTCGCATTCCAATGAGGTGAACCAGGCTTGATATTCCAGGTATTGCAATAAATGCGCTTAGATTTCTCTGGAGCAAAATCAGTCTTGTAATTCTAACGTAATTTAGAGATAAAATAACACCTGATGCACTTCTTCTATTTTACACATTCGACTCGTATCTATTTCACACCTAGAACCGTGGTGGGTCAGGGGATAGAGTGTTCGCATTCCAATGAGGTGAACCGTGGTGGGTCAGGGGATAGAGTGTTCGCATTCCAATGAGGTGAACCAGGCTTGATATTCCAGGTATTGCAATAAATGCGCTTAGATTTCTCTGGAGCAAAATCAGTCTTGTAATTCTAACGTAATTTAGAGATAAAATAACACCTGATGCACTTCTTCTATTTTACACATTCGACTCGTATCTATTTCACACCTAGAACCGTGGTGGGTCAGGGGATAGAGTGTTCGCATTCCAATGAGGTGAACCGTGGTGGGTCAGGGGATAGAGTGTTCGCATTCCAATGAGGTGAACCAGGCTTGATATTCCAGGTATTGCAATAAATGCGCTTAGATTTCTCTGGAGCAAAATCAGTCTTGTAATTCTAACGTAATTTAGAGATAAAATAACACCTGATGCACTTCTTCTATTTTACACATTCGACTCGTATCTATTTCACACCTAGAACCGTGGTGGGTCAGGGGATAGAGTGTTCGCATTCCAATGAGGTGAACCGTGGTGGGTCAGGGGATAGAGTGTTCGCATTCCAATGAGGTGAACCAGGCTTGATATTCCAGGTATTGCAATAAATGCGCTTAGATTTCTCTGGAGCAAAATCAGTCTTGTAATTCTAACGTAATTTAGAGATAAAATAACACCTGATGCACTTCTTCTATTTTACACATTCGACTCGTATCTATTTCACACCTAGAACCGTGGTGGGTCAGGGGATAGAGTGTTCGCATTCCAATGAGGTGAACCGTGGTGGGTCAGGGGATAGAGTGTTCGCATTCCAATGAGGTGAACCAGGCTTGATATTCCAGGTATTGCAATAAATGCGCTTAGATTTCTCTGGAGCAAAATCAGTCTTGTAATTCTAACGTAATTTAGAGATAAAATAACACCTGATGCACTTCTTCTATTTTACACATTCGACTCGTATCTATTTCACACCTAGAACCGTGGTGGGTCAGGGGATAGAGTGTTCGCATTCCAATGAGGTGAACCGTGGTGGGTCAGGGGATAGAGTGTTCGCATTCCAATGAGGTGAACCAGGCTTGATATTCCAGGTATTGCAATAAATGCGCTTAGATTTCTCTGGAGCAAAATCAGTCTTGTAATTCTAACGTAATTTAGAGATAAAATAACACCTGATGCACTTCTTCTATTTTACACATTCGACTCGTATCTATTTCACACCTAGAACCGTGGTGGGTCAGGGGATAGAGTGTTCGCATTCCAATGAGGTGAACCGTGGTGGGTCAGGGGATAGAGTGTTCGCATTCCAATGAGGTGAACCAGGCTTGATATTCCAGGTATTGCAATAAATGCGCTTAGATTTCTCTGGAGCAAAATCAGTCTTGTAATTCTAACGTAATTTAGAGATAAAATAACACCTGATGCACTTCTTCTATTTTACACATTCGACTCGTATCTATTTCACACCTAGAACCGTGGTGGGTCAGGGGATAGAGTGTTCGCATTCCAATGAGGTGAACCGTGGTGGGTCAGGGGATAGAGTGTTCGCATTCCAATGAGGTGAACCAGGCTTGATATTCCAGGTATTGCAATAAATGCGCTTAGATTTCTCTGGAGCAAAATCAGTCTTGTAATTCTAACGTAATTTAGAGATAAAATAACACCTGATGCACTTCTTCTATTTTACACATTCGACTCGTATCTATTTCACACCTAGAACCGTGGTGGGTCAGGGGATAGAGTGTTCGCATTCCAATGAGGTGAACCGTGGTGGGTCAGGGGATAGAGTGTTCGCATTCCAATGAGGTGAACCAGGCTTGATATTCCAGGTATTGCAATAAATGCGCTTAGATTTCTCTGGAGCAAAATCAGTCTTGTAATTCTAACGTAATTTAGAGATAAAATAACACCTGATGCACTTCTTCTATTTTACACATTCGACTCGTATCTATTTCACACCTAGAACCGTGGTGGGTCAGGGGATAGAGTGTTCGCATTCCAATGAGGTGAACCGTGGTGGGTCAGGGGATAGAGTGTTCGCATTCCAATGAGGTGAACCAGGCTTGATATTCCAGGTATTGCAATAAATGCGCTTAGATTTCTCTGGAGCAAAATCAGTCTTGTAATTCTAACGTAATTTAGAGATAAAATAACACCTGATGCACTTCTTCTATTTTACACATTCGACTCGTATCTATTTCACACCTAGAACCGTGGTGGGTCAGGGGATAGAGTGTTCGCATTCCAATGAGGTGAACCGTGGTGGGTCAGGGGATAGAGTGTTCGCATTCCAATGAGGTGAACCAGGCTTGATATTCCAGGTATTGTAATAAATGCGCTTAGATTTCTCTGGAGCAAAATCAGTCTTGTAATTCTAACGTAATTTAGAGATAAAATAACACCTGATGCACTTCTTCTATTTTACACATTCGACTCGTATCTATTTCACACCTAGAACCGTGGTGGGTCAGGGGATAGAGTGTTCGCATTCCAATGAGGTGAACCGTGGTGGGTCAGGGGATAGAGTGTTCGCATTCCAATGAGGTGAACCGTGGTGGGTCAGGGGATAGAGTGTTCGCATTCCAATGAGGTGAACCGTGGTGGGTCAGGGGATAGAGTGTTCGTATTCCAATGAGGTGAACCGTGGTGGGTCAGGGGATAGAGTGTTCGCATTCCAATGAGGTGAACCGTGGTGGGTCAGGGGATAGAGTGTTCGCATTCCAATGAGGTGAACCGTGGTGGGTCAGGGGATAGAGTGTTCGCATTCCAATGAGGTGAACCGTGGTGGGTCAGGGGATAGAGTGTTCGCATTCCAATGAGGTGAACCGTGGTGGGTCAGGGGATAGAGTGTTCGCATTCCAATGAGGTGAACCAGGCTTGATATTCCAGGTATTGCAATAAATGCGCTTAGATTTCTCTGGAGCAAAATCAGTCTTGTAATTCTAACGTAATTTAGAGATAAAATAACACCTGATGCACTTCTTCTATTTTACACATTCGACTCGTATCTATTTCACACCTAGAACCGTGGTGGGTCAGGGGATAGAGTGCTCGCATTCCAATGAGGTGAACCGTGGTGGGTCAGGGGATAGAGTGTTCGCATTCCAATGAGGTGAACCAGGCTTGATATTCCAGGTATTGCAATAAATGCGCTTAGATTTCTCTGGAGCAAAATCAGTCTTGTAATTCTAACGTAATTTAGAGATAAAATAACACCTGATGCACTTCTTCTATTTTACACATTCGACTCGTATCTATTTCACACCTAGAACCGTGGTGGGTCAGGGGATAGAGTGTTCGCATTCCAATGAGGTGAACCGTGGTGGGTCAGGGGATAGAGTGTTCGCATTCCAATGAGGTGAACCGTGGTGGGTCAGGGGATAGAGTGTTCGCATTCCAATGAGGTGAACCGTGGTGGGTCAGGGGATAGAGTGTTCGCATTCCAATGAGGTGAACCAGGCTTGATATTCCAGGTATTGCAATAAATGCGCTTAGATTTCTCTGGAGCAAAATCAGTCTTGTAATTCTAACGTAATTTAGAGATAAAATAACACCTGATGCACTTCTTCTATTTTACACATTCGACTCGTATCTATTTCACACCTAGAACCGTGGTGGGTCAGGGGATAGAGTGTTCGCATTCCAATGAGGTGAACCGTGGTGGGTCAGGGGATAGAGTGTTCGCATTCCAATGAGGTGAACCAGGCTTGATATTCCAGGTATTGCAATAAATGCGCTTAGATTTCTCTGGAGCAAAATCAGTCTTGTAATTCTAACGTAATTTAGAGATAAAATAACACCTGATGCACTTCTTCTATTTTACACATTCGACTCGTATCTATTTCACACCTAGAACCGTGGTGGGTCAGGGGATAGAGTGTTCGCATTCCAATGAGGTGAACCGTGGTGGGTCAGGGGATAGAGTGTTCGCATTCCAATGAGGTGAACCAGGCTTGATATTCCAGGTATTGCAATAAATGCGCTTAGATTTCTCTGGAGCAAAATCAGTCTTGTAATTCTAACGTAATTTAGAGATAAAATAACACCTGATGCACTTCTTCTATTTTACACATTCGACTCGTATCTATTTCACACCTAGAGTTGTGGTGGGTCAGGGGATAGAGTGTTCGCATTCCAATGAGGTGAACCGTGGTGGGTCAGGGGATAGAGTGTTCGCATTCCAATGAGGTGAACCAGGCTTGATATTCCAGGTATTGCAATAAATGCGCTTAGATTTCTCTGGAGCAAAATCAGTCTTGTAATTCTAACGTAATTTAGAGATAAAATAACACCTGATGCACTTCTTCTATTTTACACATTCGACTCGTATCTATTTCACACCTAGAACCGTGGTGGGTCAGGGGATAGAGTGTTCGCATTCCAATGAGGTGAACCGTGGTGGGTCAGGGGATAGAGTGTTCGCATTCCAATGAGGTGAACCGTGGTGGGTCAGGGGATAGAGTGTTCGCATTCCAATGAGGTGAACCAGGCTTGATATTCCAGGTATTGCAATAAATGCGCTTAGATTTCTCTGGAGCAAAATCAGTCTTGTAATTCTAACGTAATTTAGAGATAAAATAACACCTGATGCACTTCTTCTATTTTACACATTCGACTCGTATCTATTTCACACCTAGAACCGTGGTGGGTCAGGGGATAGAGTGTTCGCATTCCAATGAGGTGAACCGTGGTGGGTCAGGGGATAGAGTGTTCGCATTCCAATGAGGTGAACCGTGGTGGGTCAGGGGATAGAGTGTTCGCATTCCAATGAGGTGAACCGTGGTGGGTCAGGGGATAGAGTGTTCGCATTCCAATGAGGTGAACCAGGCTTGATATTCCAGGTATTGCAATAAATGCGCTTAGATTTCTCTGGAGCAAAATCAGTCTTGTAATTCTAACGTAATTTTGAGATAAAATAACACCTGATGCACTTCTTCTATTTTACACATTCGACTCGTATCTATTTCACACCTAGAACCGTGGTGGGTCAGGGGATAGAGTGTTCGCATTCCAATGAGGTGAACCGTGGTGGGTCAGGGGATAGAGTGTTCGCATTCCAATGAGGTGAACCGTGGTGGGTCAGGGGATAGAGTGTTCGCATTCCAATGAGGTGAACCGTGGTGGGTCAGGGGATAGAGTGTTCGCATTCCAATGAGGTGAACCAGGCTTGATATTCCAGGTATTGCAATAAATGCGCTTAGATTTCTCTGGAGCAAAATCAGTCTTGTAATTCTAACGTAATTTAGAGATAAAATAACACCTGATGCACTTCTTCTATTTTACACATTCGACTCGTATCTATTTCACACCTAGAACCGTGGTGGGTCAGGGGATAGAGTGTTCGCATTCCAATGAGGTGAACCGTGGTGGGTCAGGGGATAGAGTGTTCGCATTCCAATGAGGTGAACCAGGCTTGATATTCCAGGTATTGCAATAAATGCGCTTAGATTTCTCTGGAGCAAAATCAGTCTTGTAATTCTAACGTAATTTAGAGATAAAATAACACCTGATGCACTTCTTCTATTTTACACATTCGACTCGTATCTATTTCACACCTAGAACCGTGGTGGGTCAGGGGATAGAGTGTTCGCATTCCAATGAGGTGAACCGTGGTGGGTCAGGGGATAGAGTGTTCGCATTCCAATGAGGTGAACCAGGCTTGATATTCCAGGTATTGCAATAAATGCGCTTAGATTTCTCTGGAGCAAAATCAGTCTTGTAATTCTAACGTAATTTAGAGATAAAATAACACCTGATGCACTTCTTCTATTTTACACATTCGACTCGTATCTATTTCACACCTAGAACCGTGGTGGGTCAGGGGATAGAGTGTTCGCATTCCAATGAGGTGAACCGTGGTGGGTCAGGGGATAGAGTGTTCGCATTCCAATGAGGTGAACCAGGCTTGATATTCCAGGTATTGCAATAAATGCGCTTAGATTTCTCTGGAGCAAAATCAGTCTTGTAATTCTAACGTAATTTAGAGATAAAATAACACCTGATGCACTTCTTCTATTTTACACATTCGACTCGTATCTATTTCACACCTAGAACCGTGGTGGGTCAGGGGATAGAGTGTTCGCATTCCAATGAGGTGAACCGTGGTGGGTCAGGGGATAGAGTGTTCGCATTCCAATGAGGTGAACCGTGGTGGGTCAGGGGATAGAGTGTTCGCATTCCAATGAGGTGAACCAGGCTTGATATTCCAGGTATTGCAATAAATGCGCTTAGATTTCTCTGGAGCAAAATCAGTCTTGTAATTCTAACGTAATTTAGAGATAAAATAACACCTGATGCACTTCTTCTATTTTACACATTCGACTCGTATCTATTTCACACCTAGAACCGTGGTGGGTCAGGGGATAGAGTGTTCGCATTCCAATGAGGTGAACCGTGGTGGGTCAGGGGATAGAGTGTTCGCATTCCAATGAGGTGAACCGTGGTGGGTCAGGGGATAGAGTGTTCGCATTCCAATGAGGTGAACCGTGGTGGGTCAGGGGATAGAGTGTTCGCATTCCAATGAGGTGAACCGTGGTGGGTCAGGGGATAGAGTGTTCGCATTCCAATGAGGTGAACCGTGGTGGGTCAGGGGATAGAGTGTTCGCATTCCAATGAGGTGAACCGTGGTGGGTCAGGGGATAGAGTGTTCGCATTCCAATGAGGTGAACCGTGGTGGGTCAGGGGATAGAGTGTTCGCATTCCAATGAGGTGAACCGTGGTGGGTCAGGGGATAGAGTGTTCGCATTCCAATGAGGTGAACCGTGGTGGGTCAGGGGATAGAGTGTTCGCATTCCAATGAGGTGAACCAGGCTTGATATTCCAGGTATTGCAATAAATGCGCTTAGATTTCTCTGGAGCAAAATCAGTCTTGTAATTCTAACGTAATTTAGAGATAAAATAACACCTGATGCACTTCTTCTATTTTACACATTCGACTCGTATCTATTTCACACCTAGAACCGTGGTGGGTCAGGGGATAGAGTGTTCGCATTCCAATGAGGTGAACCGTGGTGGGTCAGGGGATAGAGTGTTCGCATTCCAATGAGGTGAACCGTGGTGGGTCAGGGGATAGAGTGTTCGCATTCCAATGAGGTGAACCGTGGTGGGTCAGGGGATAGAGTGTTCGCATTCCAATGAGGTGAACCGTGGTGGGTCAGGGGATAGAGTGTTCGCATTCCAATGAGGTGAACCGTGGTGGGTCAGGGGATAGAGTGTTCGCATTCCAATGAGGTGAACCGTGGTGGGTCAGGGGATAGAGTGTTCGCATTCCAATGAGGTGAACCAGGCTTGATATTCCAGGTATTGCAATAAATGCGCTTAGATTTCTCTGGAGCAAAATCAGTCTTGTAATTCTAACGTAATTTAGAGATAAAATAACACCTGATGCACTTCTTCTATTTTACACATTCGACTCGTATTTATTTCACACCTAGAACCGTGGTGGGTCAGGGGATAGAGTGTTCGCATTCCAATGAGGTGAACCGTGGTGGGTCAGGGGATAGAGTGTTCGCATTCCAATGAGGTGAACCGTGGTGGGTCAGGGGATAGAGTGTTCGCATTCCAATGAGGTGAACCGTGGTGGGTCAGGGGATAGAGTGTTCGCATTCCAATGAGGTGAACCGTGGTGGGTCAGGGGATAGAGTGTTCGCATTCCAATGAGGTGAACCGTGGTGGGTCAGGGGATAGAGTGTTCGCATTCCAATGAGGTGAACCGTGGTGGGTCAGGGGATAGAGTGTTCGCATTCCAATGAGGTGAACCAGGCTTGATATTCCAGGTATTGCAATAAATGCGCTTAGATTTCTCTGGAGCAAAATCAGTCTTGTAATTCTAACGTAATTTAGAGATAAAATAACACCTGATGCACTTCTTCTATTTTACACATTCGACTCGTATCTATTTCACACCTAGAACCGTGGTGGGTCAGGGGATAGAGTGTTCGCATTCCAATGAGGTGAACCGTGGTGGGTCAGGGGATAGAGTGTTCGCATTCCAATGAGGTGAACCGTGGTGGGTCAGGGGATAGAGTGTTCGCATTCCAATGAGGTGAACCGTGGTGGGTCAGGGGATAGAGTGTTCGCATTCCAATGAGGTGAACCAGGCTTGATATTCCAGGTATTGCAATAAATGCGCTTAGATTTCTCTGGAGCAAAATCAGTCTTGTAATTCTAACGTAATTTAGAGATAAAATAACACCTGATGCACTTCTTCTATTTTACACATTCGACTCGTATCTATTTCACACCTAGAACCGTGGTGGGTCAGGGGATAGAGTGTTCGCATTCCAATGAGGTGAACCGTGGTGGGTCAGGGGATAGAGTGTTCGCATTCCAATGAGGTGAACCGTGGTGGGTCAGGGGATAGAGTGTTCGCATTCCAATGAGGTGAACCGTGGTGGGTCAGGGGATAGAGTGTTCGCATTCCAATGAGGTGAACCGTGGTGGGTCAGGGGATAGAGTGTTCGCATTCCAATGAGGTGAACCGTGGTGGGTCAGGGGATAGAGTGTTCGCATTCCAATGAGGTGAACCGTGGTGGGTCAGGGGATAGAGTGTTCGCATTCCAATGAGGTGAACCAGGCTTGATATTCCAGGTATTGCAATAAATGCGCTTAGATTTCTCTGGAGCAAAATCAGTCTTGTAATTCTAACGTAATTTAGAGATAAAATAACACCTGATGCACTTCTTCTATTTTACACATTCGACTCGTATCTATTTCACACCTAGAACCGTGGTGGGTCAGGGGATAGAGTGTTCGCATTCCAATGAGGTGAACCGTGGTGGGTCAGGGGATAGAGTGTTCGCATTCCAATGAGGTGAACCGTGGTGGGTCAGGGGATAGAGTGTTCGCATTCCAATGAGGTGAACCAGGCTTGATATTCCAGGTATTGCAATAAATGCGCTTAGATTTCTCTGGAGCAAAATCAGTCTTGTAATTCTAACGTAATTTAGAGATAAAATAACACCTGATGCACTTCTTCTATTTTACACATTCGACTCGTATCTATTTCACACCTAGAACCGTGGTGGGTCAGGGGATAGAGTGTTCGCATTCCAATGAGGTGAACCGTGGTGGGTCAGGGGATAGAGTGTTCGCATTCCAATGAGGTGAACCGTGGTGGGTCAGGGGATAGAGTGTTCGCATTCCAATGAGGTGAACCGTGGTGGGTCAGGGGATAGAGTGTTCGCATTCCAATGAGGTGAACCGTGGTGGGTCAGGGGATAGAGTGTTCGCATTCCAATGAGGTGAACCGTGGTGGGTCAGGGGATAGAGTGTTCGCATTCCAATGAGGTGAACCAGGCTTGATATTCCAGGTATTGCAATAAATGCGCTTAGATTTCTCTGGAGCAAAATCAGTCTTGTAATTCTAACGTAATTTAGAGATAAAATAACACCTGATGCACTTCTTCTATTTTACACATTCGACTCGTATCTATTTCACACCTAGAACCGTGGTGGGTCAGGGGATAGAGTGTTCGCATTCCAATGAGGTGAACCGTGGTGGGTCAGGGGATAGAGTGTTCGCATTCCAATGAGGTGAACCGTGGTGGGTCAGGGGATAGAGTGTTCGCATTCCAATGAGGTGAACCAGGCTTGATATTCCAGGTATTGCAATAAATGCGCTTAGATTTCTCTGGAGCAAAATCAGTCTTGTAATTCTAACGTAATTTAGAGATAAAATAACACCTGATGCACTTCTTCTATTTTACACATTCGACTCGTATCTATTTCACACCTAGAACCGTGGTGGGTCAGGGGATAGAGTGTTCGCATTCCAATGAGGTGAACCGTGGTGGGTCAGGGGATAGAGTGTTCGCATTCCAATGAGGTGAACCGTGGTGGGTCAGGGGATAGAGTGTTCGCATTCCAATGAGGTGAACCAGGCTTGATATTCCAGGTATTGCAATAAATGCGCTTAGATTTCTCTGGAGCAAAATCAGTCTTGTAATTCTAACGTAATTTAGAGATAAAATAACACCTGATGCACTTCTTCTATTTTACACATTCGACTCGTATCTATTTCACACCTAGAACCGTGGTGGGTCAGGGGATAGAGTGTTCGCATTCCAATGAGGTGAACCGTGGTGGGTCAGGGGATAGAGTGTTCGCATTCCAATGAGGTGAACCGTGGTGGGTCAGGGGATAGAGTGTTCGCATTCCAATGAGGTGAACCAGGCTTGATATTCCAGGTATTGCAATAAATGCGCTTAGATTTCTCTGGAGCAAAATCAGTCTTGTAATTCTAACGTAATTTAGAGATAAAATAACACCTGATGCACTTCTTCTATTTTACACATTCGACTCGTATCTATTTCACACCTAGAACCGTGGTGGGTCAGGGGATAGAGTGTTCGCATTCCAATGAGGTGAACCGTGGTGGGTCAGGGGATAGAGTGTTCGCATTCCAATGAGGTGAACCGTGGTGGGTCAGGGGATAGAGTGTTCGCATTCCAATGAGGTGAACCGTGGTGGGTCAGGGGATAGAGTGTTCGCATTCCAATGAGGTGAACCAGGCTTGATATTCCAGGTATTGCAATAAATGCGCTTAGATTTCTCTGGAGCAAAATCAGTCTTGTAATTCTAACGTAATTTAGAGATAAAATAACACCTGATGCACTTCTTCTATTTTACACATTCGACTCGTATCTATTTCACACCTAGAACCGTGGTGGGTCAGGGGATAGAGTGTTCGCATTCCAATGAGGTGAACCGTGGTGGGTCAGGGGATAGAGTGTTCGCATTCCAATGAGGTGAACCGTGGTGGGTCAGGGGATAGAGTGTTCGCATTCCAATGAGGTGAACCGTGGTGGGTCAGGGGATAGAGTGTTCGCATTCCAATGAGGTGAACCGTGGTGGGTCAGGGGATAGAGTGTTCGCATTCCAATGAGGTGAACCAGGCTTGATATTCCAGGTATTGCAATAAATGCGCTTAGATTTCTCTGGAGCAAAATCAGTCTTGTAATTCTAACGTAATTTAGAGATAAAATAACACCTGATGCACTTCTTCTATTTTACACATTCGACTCGTATCTATTTCACACCTAGAACCGTGGTGGGTCAGGGGATAGAGTGTTCGCATTCCAATGAGGTGAACCGTGGTGGGTCAGGGGATAGAGTGTTCGCATTCCAATGAGGTGAACCAGGCTTGATATTCCAGGTATTGCAATAAATGCGCTTAGATTTCTCTGGAGCAAAATCAGTCTTGTAATTCTAACGTAATTTAGAGATAAAATAACACCTGATGCACTTCTTCTATTTTACACATTCGACTCGTATCTATTTCACACCTAGAACCGTGGTGGGTCAGGGGATAGAGTGTTCGCATTCCAATGAGGTGAACCGTGGTGGGTCAGGGGATAGAGTGTTCGCATTCCAATGAGGTGAACCAGGCTTGATATTCCAGGTATTGCAATAAATGCGCTTAGATTTCTCTGGAGCAAAATCAGTCTTGTAATTCTAACGTAATTTAGAGATAAAATAACACCTGATGCACTTCTTCTATTTTACACATTCGACTCGTATCTATTTCACACCTAGAACCGTGGTGGGTCAGGGGATAGAGTGTTCGCATTCCAATGAGGTGAACCGTGGTGGGTCAGGGGATAGAGTGTTCGCATTCCAATGAGGTGAACCAGGCTTGATATTCCAGGTATTGCAATAAATGCGCTTAGATTTCTCTGGAGCAAAATCAGTCTTGTAATTCTAACGTAATTTAGAGATAAAATAACACCTGATGCACTTCTTCTATTTTACACATTCGACTCGTATCTATTTCACACCTAGAACCGTGGTGGGTCAGGGGATAGAGTGTTCGCATTCCAATGAGGTGAACCGTGGTGGGTCAGGGGATAGAGTGTTCGCATTCCAATGAGGTGAACCAGGCTTGATATTCCAGGTATTGCAATAAATGCGCTTAGATTTCTCTGGAGCAAAATCAGTCTTGTAATTCTAACGTAATTTAGAGATAAAATAACACCTGATGCACTTCTTCTATTTTACACATTCGACTCGTATCTATTTCACACCTAGAACCGTGGTGGGTCAGGGGATAGAGTGTTCGCATTCCAATGAGGTGAACCGTGGTGGGTCAGGGGATAGAGTGTTCGCATTCCAATGAGGTGAACCGTGGTGGGTCAGGGGATAGAGTGTTCGCATTCCAATGAGGTGAACCAGGCTTGATATTCCAGGTATTGCAATAAATGCGCTTAGATTTCTCTGGAGCAAAATCAGTCTTGTAATTCTAACGTAATTTAGAGATAAAATAACACCTGATGCACTTCTTCTATTTTACACATTCGACTCGTATCTATTTCACACCTAGAACCGTGGTGGGTCAGGGGATAGAGTGTTCGCATTCCAATGAGGTGAACCGTGGTGGGTCAGGGGATAGAGTGTTCGCATTCCAATGAGGTGAACCAGGCTTGATATTCCAGGTATTGCAATAAATGCGCTTAGATTTCTCTGGAGCAAAATCAGTCTTGTAATTCTAACGTAATTTAGAGATAAAATAACACCTGATGCACTTCTTCTATTTTACACATTCGACTCGTATCTATTTCACACCTAGAACCGTGGTGGGTCAGGGGATAGAGTGTTCGCATTCCAATGAGGTGAACCGTGGTGGGTCAGGGGATAGAGTGTTCGCATTCCAATGAGGTGAACCAGGCTTGATATTCCAGGTATTGCAATAAATGCGCTTAGATTTCTCTGGAGCAAAATCAGTCTTGTAATTCTAACGTAATTTAGAGATAAAATAACACCTGATGCACTTCTTCTATTTTACACATTCGACTCGTATCTATTTCACACCTAGAACCGTGGTGGGTCAGGGGATAGAGTGTTCGCATTCCAATGAGGTGAACCGTGGTGGGTCAGGGGATAGAGTGTTCGCATTCCAATGAGGTGAACCGTGGTGGGTCAGGGGATAGAGTGTTCGCATTCCAATGAGGTGAACCGTGGTGGGTCAGGGGATAGAGTGTTCGCATTCCAATGAGGTGAACCGTGGTGGGTCAGGGGATAGAGTGTTCGCATTCCAATGAGGTGAACCGTGGTGGGTCAGGGGATAGAGTGTTCGCATTCCAATGAGGTGAACCAGGCTTGATATTCCAGGTATTGCAATAAATGCGCTTAGATTTCTCTGGAGCAAAATCAGTCTTGTAATTCTAACGTAATTTAGAGATAAAATAACACCTGATGCACTTCTTCTATTTTACACATTCGACTCGTATCTATTTCACACCTAGAACCGTGGTGGGTCAGGGGATAGAGTGTTCGCATTCCAATGAGGTGAACCGTGGTGGGTCAGGGGATAGAGTGTTCGCATTCCAATGAGGTGAACCGTGGTGGGTCAGGGGATAGAGTGTTCGCATTCCAATGAGGTGAACCGTGGTGGGTCAGGAGATAGAGTGTTCGCATTCCAATGAGGTGAACCAGGCTTGATATTCCAGGTATTGCAATAAATGCGCTTAGATTTCTCTGGAGCAAAATCAGTCTTGTAATTCTAACGTAATTTAGAGATAAAATAACACCTGATGCACTTCTTCTATTTTACACATTCGACTCGTATCTATTTCACACCTAGAACCGTGGTGGGTCAGGGGATAGAGTGTTCGCATTCCAATGAGGTGAACCGTGGTGGGTCAGGGGATAGAGTGTTCGCATTCCAATGAGGTGAACCAGGCTTGATATTCCAGGTATTGCAATAAATGCGCTTAGATTTCTCTGGAGCAAAATCAGTCTTGTAATTCTAACGTAATTTAGAGATAAAATAACACCTGATGCACTTCTTCTATTTTACACATTCGACTCGTATCTATTTCACACCTAGAACCGTGGTGGGTCAGGGGATAGAGTGTTCGCATTCCAATGAGGTGAACCGTGGTGGGTCAGGGGATAGAGTGTTCGCATTCCAATGAGGTGAACCAGGCTTGATATTCCAGGTATTGCAATAAATGCGCTTAGATTTCTCTGGAGCAAAATCAGTCTTGTAATTCTAACGTAATTTAGAGATAAAATAACACCTGATGCACTTCTTCTATTTTACACATTCGACTCGTATCTATTTCACACCTAGAACCGTGGTGGGTCAGGGGATAGAGTGTTCGCATTCCAATGAGGTGAACCGTGGTGGGTCAGGGGATAGAGTGTTCGCATTCCAATGAGGTGAACCAGGCTTGATATTCCAGGTATTGCAATAAATGCGCTTAGATTTCTCTGGAGCAAAATCAGTCTTGTAATTCTAACGTAATTTAGAGATAAAATAACACCTGATGCACTTCTTCTATTTTACACATTCGACTCGTATCTATTTCACACCTAGAACCGTGGTGGGTCAGGGGATAGAGTGTTCGCATTCCAATGAGGTGAACCGTGGTGGGTCAGGGGATAGAGTGTTCGCATTCCAATGAGGTGAACCGTGGTGGGTCAGGGGATAGAGTGTTCGCATTCCAATGAGGTGAACCAGGCTTGATATTCCAGGTATTGCAATAAATGCGCTTAGATTTCTCTGGAGCAAAATCAGTCTTGTAATTCTAACGTAATTTAGAGATAAAATAACACCTGATGCACTTCTTCTATTTTACACATTCGACTCGTATCTATTTCACACCTAGAACCGTGGTGGGTCAGGGGATAGAGTGTTCGCATTCCAATGAGGTGAACCGTGGTGGGTCAGGGGATAGAGTGTTCGCATTCCAATGAGGTGAACCAGGCTTGATATTCCAGGTATTGCAATAAATGCGCTTAGATTTCTCTGGAGCAAAATCAGTCTTGTAATTCTAACGTAATTTAGAGATAAAATAACACCTGATGCACTTCTTCTATTTTACACATTCGACTCGTATCTATTTCACACCTAGAACCGTGGTGGGTCAGGGGATAGAGTGTTCGCATTCCAATGAGGTGAACCGTGGTGGGTCAGGGGATAGAGTGTTCGCATTCCAATGAGGTGAACCAGGCTTGATATTCCAGGTATTGCAATAAATGCGCTTAGATTTCTCTGGAGCAAAATCAGTCTTGTAATTCTAACGTAATTTAGAGATAAAATAACACCTGATGCACTTCTTCTATTTTACACATTCGACTCGTATCTATTTCACACCTAGAACCGTGGTGGGTCAGGGGATAGAGTGTTCGCATTCCAATGAGGTGAACCGTGGTGGGTCAGGGGATAGAGTGTTCGCATTCCAATGAGGTGAACCGTGGTGGGTCAGGGGATAGAGTGTTCGCATTCCAATGAGGTGAACCAGGCTTGATATTCCAGGTATTGCAATAAATGCGCTTAGATTTCTCTGGAGCAAAATCAGTCTTGTAATTCTAACGTAATTTAGAGATAAAATAACACCTGATGCACTTCTTCTATTTTACACATTCGACTCGTATCTATTTCACACCTAGAACCGTGGTGGGTCAGGGGATAGAGTGTTCGCATTCCAATGAGGTGAACCGTGGTGGGTCAGGGGATAGAGTGTTCGCATTCCAATGAGGTGAACCAGGCTTGATATTCCAGGTATTGCAATAAATGCGCTTAGATTTCTCTGGAGCAAAATCAGTCTTGTAATTCTAACGTAATTTAGAGATAAAATAACACCTGATGCACTTCTTCTATTTTACACATTCGACTCGTATCTATTTCACACCTAGAACCGTGGTGGGTCAGGGGATAGAGTGTTCGCATTCCAATGAGGTGAACCGTGGTGGGTCAGGGGATAGAGTGTTCGCATTCCAATGAGGTGAACCAGGCTTGATATTCCAGGTATTGCAATAAATGCGCTTAGATTTCTCTGGAGCAAAATCAGTCTTGTAATTCTAACGTAATTTAGAGATAAAATAACACCTGATGCACTTCTTCTATTTTACACATTCGACTCGTATCTATTTCACACCTAGAACCGTGGTGGGTCAGGGGATAGAGTGTTCGCATTCCAATGAGGTGAACCGTGGTGGGTCAGGGGATAGAGTGTTCGCATTCCAATGAGGTGAACCGTGGTGGGTCAGGGGATAGAGTGTTCGCATTCCAATGAGGTGAACCAGGCTTGATATTCCAGGTATTGCAATAAATGCGCTTAGATTTCTCTGGAGCAAAATCAGTCTTGTAATTCTAACGTAATTTAGAGATAAAATAACACCTGATGCACTTCTTCTATTTTACACATTCGACTCGTATCTATTTCACACCTAGAACCGTGGTGGGTCAGGGGATAGAGTGTTCGCATTCCAATGAGGTGAACCGTGGTGGGTCAGGGGATCGAGTGTTCGCATTCCAATGAGGTGAACCGTGGTGGGTCAGGGGATAGAGTGTTCGCATTCCAATGAGGTGAACCGTGGTGGGTCAGGGGATAGAGTGTTCGCATTCCAATGAGGTGAACCAGGCTTGATATTCCAGGTATTGCAATAAATGCGCTTAGATTTCTCTGGAGCAAAATCAGTCTTGTAATTCTAACGTAATTTAGAGATAAAATAACACCTGATGCACTTCTTCTATTTTACACATTCGACTCGTATCTATTTCACACCTAGAACCGTGGTGGGTCAGGGGATAGAGTGTTCGCATTCCAATGAGGTGAACCGTGGTGGGTCAGGGGATAGAGTGTTCGCATTCCAATGAGGTGAACCAGGCTTGATATTCCAGGTATTGCAATAAATGCGCTTAGATTTCTCTGGAGCAAAATCAGTCTTGTAATTCTAACGTAATTTAGAGATAAAATAACACCTGATGCACTTCTTCTATTTTACACATTCGACTCGTATCTATTTCACACCTAGAACCGTGGTGGGTCAGGGGATAGAGTGTTCGCATTCCAATGAGGTGAACCGTGGTGGGTCAGGGGATAGAGTGTTCGCATTCCAATGAGGTGAACCAGGCTTGATATTCCAGGTATTGCAATAAATGCGCTTAGATTTCTCTGGAGCAAAATCAGTCTTGTAATTCTAACGTAATTTAGAGATAAAATAACACCTGATGCACTTCTTCTATTTTACACATTCGACTCGTATCTATTTCACACCTAGAACCGTGGTGGGTCAGGGGATAGAGTGTTCGCATTCCAATGAGGTGAACCGTGGTGGGTCAGGGGATAGAGTGTTCGCATTCCAATGAGGTGAACCAGGCTTGATATTCCAGGTATTGCAATAAATGCGCTTAGATTTCTCTGGAGCAAAATCAGTCTTGTAATTCTAACGTAATTTAGAGATAAAATAACACCTGATGCACTTCTTCTATTTTACACATTCGACTCGTATCTATTTCACACCTAGAACCGTGGTGGGTCAGGGGATAGAGTGTTCGCATTCCAATGAGGTGAACCGTGGTGGGTCAGGGGATAGAGTGTTCGCATTCCAATGAGGTGAACCAGGCTTGATATTCCAGGTATTGCAATAAATGCGCTTAGATTTCTCTGGAGCAAAATCAGTCTTGTAATTCTAACGTAATTTAGAGATAAAATAACACCTGATGCACTTCTTCTATTTTACACATTCGACTCGTATCTATTTCACACCTAGAACCGTGGTGGGTCAGGGGATAGAGTGTTCGCATTCCAATGAGGTGAACCGTGGTGGGTCAGGGGATAGAGTGTTCGCATTCCAATGAGGTGAACCGTGGTGGGTCAGGGGATAGAGTGTTCGCATTCCAATGAGGTGAACCAGGCTTGATATTCCAGGTATTGCAATAAATGCGCTTAGATTTCTCTGGAGCAAAATCAGTCTTGTAATTCTAACGTAATTTAGAGATAAAATAACACCTGATGCACTTCTTCTATTTTACACATTCGACTCGTATCTATTTCACACCTAGAACCGTGGTGGGTCAGGGGATAGAGTGTTCGCATTCCAATGAGGTGAACCGTGGTGGGTCAGGGGATAGAGTGTTCGCATTCCAATGAGGTGAACCAGGCTTGATATTCCAGGTATTGCAATAAATGCGCTTAGATTTCTCTGGAGCAAAATCAGTCTTGTAATTCTAACGTAATTTAGAGATAAAATAACACCTGATGCACTTCTTCTATTTTACACATTCGACTCGTATCTATTTCACACCTAGAACCGTGGTGGGTCAGGGGATAGAGTGTTCGCATTCCAATGAGGTGAACCGTGGTGGGTCAGGGGATAGAGTGTTCGCATTCCAATGAGGTGAACCAGGCTTGATATTCCAGGTATTGCAATAAATGCGCTTAGATTTCTCTGGAGCAAAATCAGTCTTGTAATTCTAACGTAATTTAGAGATAAAATAACACCTGATGCACTTCTTCTATTTTACACATTCGACTCGTATCTATTTCACACCTAGAACCGTGGTGGGTCAGGGGATAGAGTGTTCGCATTCCAATGAGGTGAACCGTGGTGGGTCAGGGGATAGAGTGTTCGCATTCCAATGAGGTGAACCGTGGTGGGTCAGGGGATAGAGTGTTCGCATTCCAATGAGGTGAACCGTTATGGGTCAGGGGATAGAGTGTTCGCATTCCAATGAGGTGAACCGTGGTGGGTCAGGGGATAGAGTGTTCGCATTCCAATGAGGTGAACCGTGGTGGGTCAGGGGATAGAGTGTTCGCATTCCAATGAGGTGAACCAGGCTTGATATTCCAGGTATTGCAATAAATGCGCTTAGATTTCTCTGGAGCAAAATCAGTCTTGTAATTCTAACGTAATTTAGAGATAAAATAACACCTGATGCACTTCTTCTATTTTACACATTCGACTCGTATCTATTTCACACCTAGAACCGTGGTGGGTCAGGGGATAGAGTGTTCGCATTCCAATGAGGTGAACCGTGGTGGGTCAGGGGATAGAGTGTTCGCATTCCAATGAGGTGAACCAGGCTTGATATTCCAGGTATTGCAATAAATGCGCTTAGATTTCTCTGGAGCAAAATCAGTCTTGTAATTCTAACGTAATTTAGAGATAAAATAACACCTGATGCACTTCTTCTATTTTACACATTCGACTCGTATCTATTTCACACCTAGAACCGTGGTGGGTCAGGGGATAGAGTGTTCGCATTCCAATGAGGTGAACCGTGGTGGGTCAGGGGATAGAGTGTTCGCATTCCAATGAGGTGAACCAGGCTTGATATTCCAGGTATTGCAATAAATGCGCTTAGATTTCTCTGGAGCAAAATCAGTCTTGTAATTCTAACGTAATTTAGAGATAAAATAACACCTGATGCACTTCTTCTATTTTACACATTCGACTCGTATCTATTTCACACCTAGAACCGTGGTGGGTCAGGGGATAGAGTGTTCGCATTCCAATGAGGTGAACCGTGGTGGGTCAGGGGATAGAGTGTTCGCATTCCAATGAGGTGAACCAGGCTTGATATTCCAGGTATTGCAATAAATGCGCTTAGATTTCTCTGGAGCAAAATCAGTCTTGTAATTCTAACGTAATTTAGAGATAAAATAACACCTGATGCACTTCTTCTATTTTACACATTCGACTCGTATCTATTTCACACCTAGAACCGTGGTGGGTCAGGGGATAGAGTGTTCGCATTCCAATGAGGTGAACCGTGGTGGGTCAGGGGATAGAGTGTTCGCATTCCAATGAGGTGAACCAGGCTTGATATTCCAGGTATTGCAATAAATGCGCTTAGATTTCTCTGGAGCAAAATCAGTCTTGTAATTCTAACGTAATTTAGAGATAAAATAACACCTGATGCACTTCTTCTATTTTACACATTCGACTCGTATCTATTTCACACCTAGAACCGTGGTGGGTCAGGGGATAGAGTGTTCGCATTCCAATGAGGTGAACCGTGGTGGGTCAGGGGATAGAGTGTTCGCATTCCAATGAGGTGAACCGTGGTGGGTCAGGGGATAGAGTGTTCGCATTCCAATGAGGTGAACCAGGCTTGATATTCCAGGTATTGCAATAAATGCGCTTAGATTTCTCTGGAGCAAAATCAGTCTTGTAATTCTAACGTAATTTAGAGATAAAATAACACCTGATGCACTTCTTCTATTTTACACATTCGACTCGTATCTATTTCACACCTAGAACCGTGGTGGGTCA
Organism: Parasteatoda lunata; assembly: GCA_949128135.1. NCBI lineage: Eukaryota > Metazoa > Arthropoda > Arachnida > Araneae > Theridiidae > Parasteatoda > Parasteatoda lunata. The sequence goes on from OX421975.1 coordinate 102,915,290, forward strand.
GGGGATAGAGTGTTCGCATTCCAATGAGGTGAACCGTGGTGGGTCAGGGGATAGAGTGTTCGCATTCCAATGAGGTGAACCAGGCTTGATATTCCAGGTATTGCAATAAATGCGCTTAGATTTCTCTGGAGCAAAATCAGTCTTGTAATTCTAACGTAATTTAGAGATAAAATAACACCTGATGCACTTCTTCTATTTTACACATTCGACTCGTATCTATTTCACACCTAGAACCGTGGTGGGTCAGGGGATAGAGTGTTCGCATTCCAATGAGGTGAACCGTGGTGGGTCAGGGGATAGAGTGTTCGCATTCCAATGAGGTGAACCAGGCTTGATATTCCAGGTATTGCAATAAATGCGCTTAGATTTCTCTGGAGCAAAATCAGTCTTGTAATTCTAACGTAATTTAGAGATAAAATAACACCTGATGCACTTCTTCTATTTTACACATTCGACTCGTATCTATTTCACACCTAGAACCGTGGTGGGTCAGGGGATAGAGTGTTCGCATTCCAATGAGGTGAACCGTGGTGGGTCAGGGGATAGAGTGTTCGCATTCCAATGAGGTGAACCGTGGTGGGTCAGGGGATAGAGTGTTCGCATTCCAATGAGGTGAACCGTTATGGGTCAGGGGATAGAGTGTTCGCATTCCAATGAGGTGAACCGTGGTGGGTCAGGGGATAGAGTGTTCGCATTCCAATGAGGTGAACCGTGGTGGGTCAGGGGATAGAGTGTTCGCATTCCAATGAGGTGAACCAGGCTTGATATTCCAGGTATTGCAATAAATGCGCTTAGATTTCTCTGGAGCAAAATCAGTCTTGTAATTCTAACGTAATTTAGAGATAAAATAACACCTGATGCACTTCTTCTATTTTACACATTCGACTCGTATCTATTTCACACCTAGAACCGTGGTGGGTCAGGGGATAGAGTGTTCGCATTCCAATGAGGTGAACCGTGGTGGGTCAGGGGATAGAGTGTTCGCATTCCAATGAGGTGAACCGTGGTGGGTCAGGGGATAGAGTGTTCGCATTCCAATGAGGTGAACCGTGGTGGGTCAGGAGATAGAGTGTTCGCATTCCAATGAGGTGAACCAGGCTTGATATTCCAGGTATTGCAATAAATGCGCTTAGATTTCTCTGGAGCAAAATCAGTCTTGTAATTCTAACGTAATTTAGAGATAAAATAACACCTGATGCACTTCTTCTATTTTACACATTCGACTCGTATCTATTTCACACCTAGAACCGTGGTGGGTCAGGGGATAGAGTGTTCGCATTCCAATGAGGTGAACCGTGGTGGGTCAGGGGATAGAGTGTTCGCATTCCAATGAGGTGAACCAGGCTTGATATTCCAGGTATTGCAATAAATGCGCTTAGATTTCTCTGGAGCAAAATCAGTCTTGTAATTCTAACGTAATTTAGAGATAAAATAACACCTGATGCACTTCTTCTATTTTACACATTCGACTCGTATCTATTTCACACCTAGAACCGTGGTGGGTCAGGGGATAGAGTGTTCGCATTCCAATGAGGTGAACCGTGGTGGGTCAGGGGATAGAGTGTTCGCATTCCAATGAGGTGAACCAGGCTTGATATTCCAGGTATTGCAATAAATGCGCTTAGATTTCTCTGGAGCAAAATCAGTCTTGTAATTCTAACGTAATTTAGAGATAAAATAACACCTGATGCACTTCTTCTATTTTACACATTCGACTCGTATCTATTTCACACCTAGAACCGTGGTGGGTCAGGGGATAGAGTGTTCGCATTCCAATGAGGTGAACCGTGGTGGGTCAGGGGATAGAGTGTTCGCATTCCAATGAGGTGAACCAGGCTTGATATTCCAGGTATTGCAATAAATGCGCTTAGATTTCTCTGGAGCAAAATCAGTCTTGTAATTCTAACGTAATTTAGAGATAAAATAACACCTGATGCACTTCTTCTATTTTACACATTCGACTCGTATCTATTTCACACCTAGAACCGTGGTGGGTCAGGGGATAGAGTGTTCGCATTCCAATGAGGTGAACCGTGGTGGGTCAGGGGATAGAGTGTTCGCATTCCAATGAGGTGAACCGTGGTGGGTCAGGGGATAGAGTGTTCGCATTCCAATGAGGTGAACCAGGCTTGATATTCCAGGTATTGCAATAAATGCGCTTAGATTTCTCTGGAGCAAAATCAGTCTTGTAATTCTAACGTAATTTAGAGATAAAATAACACCTGATGCACTTCTTCTATTTTACACATTCGACTCGTATCTATTTCACACCTAGAACCGTGGTGGGTCAGGGGATAGAGTGTTCGCATTCCAATGAGGTGAACCGTGGTGGGTCAGGGGATAGAGTGTTCGCATTCCAATGAGGTGAACCGTGGTGGGTCAGGGGATAGAGTGTTCGCATTCCAATGAGGTGAACCAGGCTTGATATTCCAGGTATTGCAATAAATGCGCTTAGATTTCTCTGGAGCAAAATCAGTCTTGTAATTCTAACGTAATTTAGAGATAAAATAACACCTGATGCACTTCTTCTATTTTACACATTCGACTCGTATCTATTTCACACCTAGAACCGTGGTGGGTCAGGGGATAGAGTGTTCGCATTCCAATGAGGTGAACCGTGGTGGGTCAGGGGATAGAGTGTTCGCATTCCAATGAGGTGAACCAGGCTTGATATTCCAGGTATTGCAATAAATGCGCTTAGATTTCTCTGGAGCAAAATCAGTCTTGTAATTCTAACGTAATTTAGAGATAAAATAACACCTGATGCACTTCTTCTATTTTACACATTCGACTCGTATCTATTTCACACCTAGAACCGTGGTGGGTCAGGGGATAGAGTGTTCGCATTCCAATGAGGTGAACCGTGGTGGGTCAGGGGATAGAGTGTTCGCATTCCAATGAGGTGAACCAGGCTTGATATTCCAGGTATTGCAATAAATGCGCTTAGATTTCTCTGGAGCAAAATCAGTCTTGTAATTCTAACGTAATTTAGAGATAAAATAACACCTGATGCACTTCTTCTATTTTACACATTCGACTCGTATCTATTTCACACCTAGAACCGTGGTGGGTCAGGGGATAGAGTGTTCGCATTCCAATGAGGTGAACCGTGGTGGGTCAGGGGATAGAGTGTTCGCATTCCAATGAGGTGAACCAGGCTTGATATTCCAGGTATTGCAATAAATGCGCTTAGATTTCTCTGGAGCAAAATCAGTCTTGTAATTCTAACGTAATTTAGAGATAAAATAACACCTGATGCACTTCTTCTATTTTACACATTCGACTCGTATCTATTTCACACCTAGAACCGTGGTGGGTCAGGGGATAGAGTGTTCGCATTCCAATGAGGTGAACCGTGGTGGGTCAGGGGATAGAGTGTTCGCATTCCAATGAGGTGAACCGTGGTGGGTCAGGGGATAGAGTGTTCGCATTCCAATGAGGTGAACCAGGCTTGATATTCCAGGTATTGCAATAAATGCGCTTAGATTTCTCTGGAGCAAAATCAGTCTTGTAATTCTAACGTAATTTAGAGATAAAATAACACCTGATGCACTTCTTCTATTTTACACATTCGACTCGTATCTATTTCACACCTAGAACCGTGGTGGGTCAGGGGATAGAGTGTTCGCATTCCAATGAGGTGAACCGTGGTGGGTCAGGGGATAGAGTGTTCGCATTCCAATGAGGTGAACCGTGGTGGGTCAGGGGATAGAGTGTTCGCATTCCAATGAGGTGAACCAGGCTTGATATTCCAGGTATTGCAATAAATGCGCTTAGATTTCTCTGGAGCAAAATCAGTCTTGTAATTCTAACGTAATTTAGAGATAAAATAACACCTGATGCACTTCTTCTATTTTACACATTCGACTCGTATCTATTTCACACCTAGAACCGTGGTGGGTCAGGGGATAGAGTGTTCGCATTCCAATGAGGTGAACCGTGGTGGGTCAGGGGATAGAGTGTTCGCATTCCAATGAGGTGAACCAGGCTTGATATTCCAGGTATTGCAATAAATGCGCTTAGATTTCTCTGGAGCAAAATCAGTCTTGTAATTCTAACGTAATTTAGAGATAAAATAACACCTGATGCACTTCTTCTATTTTACACATTCGACTCGTATCTATTTCACACCTAGAACCGTGGTGGGTCAGGGGATAGAGTGTTCGCATTCCAATGAGGTGAACTGTGGTGGGTCAGGGGATAGAGTGTTCGCATTCCAATGAGGTGAACCGTGGTGGGTCAGGGGATAGAGTGTTCGCATTCCAATGAGGTGAACCAGGCTTGATATTCCAGGTATTGCAATAAATGCGCTTAGATTTCTCTGGAGCAAAATCAGTCTTGTAATTCTAACGTAATTTAGAGATAAAATAACACCTGATGCACTTCTTCTATTTTACACATTCGACTCGTATCTATTTCACACCTAGAACCGTGGTGGGTCAGGGGATAGAGTGTTCGCATTCCAATGAGGTGAACCGTGGTGGGTCAGGGGATAGAGTGTTCGCATTCCAATGAGGTGAACCAGGCTTGATATTCCAGGTATTGCAATAAATGCGCTTAGATTTCTCTGGAGCAAAATCAGTCTTGTAATTCTAACGTAATTTAGAGATAAAATAACACCTGATGCACTTCTTCTATTTTACACATTCGACTCGTATCTATTTCACACCTAGAACCGTGGTGGGTCAGGGGATAGAGTGTTCGCATTCCAATGAGGTGAACCGTGGTGGGTCAGGGGATAGAGTGTTCGCATTCCAATGAGGTGAACCGTGGTGGGTCAGGGGATAGAGTGTTCGCATTCCAATGAGGTGAACCAGGCTTGATATTCCAGGTATTGCAATAAATGCGCTTAGATTTCTCTGGAGCAAAATCAGTCTTGTAATTCTAACGTAATTTAGAGATAAAATAACACCTGATGCACTTCTTCTATTTTACACATTCGACTCGTATCTATTTCACACCTAGAACCGTGGTGGGTCAGGGGATAGAGTGTTCGCATTCCAATGAGGTGAACCGTGGTGGGTCAGGGGATAGAGTGTTCGCATTCCAATGAGGTGAACCAGGCTTGATATTCCAGGTATTGCAATAAATGCGCTTAGATTTCTCTGGAGCAAAATCAGTCTTGTAATTCTAACGTAATTTAGAGATAAAATAACACCTGATGCACTTCTTCTATTTTACACATTCGACTCGTATCTATTTCACACCTAGAACCGTGGTGGGTCAGGGGATAGAGTGTTCGCATTCCAATGAGGTGAACCGTGGTGGGTCAGGGGATAGAGTGTTCGCATTCCAATGAGGTGAACCAGGCTTGATATTCCAGGTATTGCAATAAATGCGCTTAGATTTCTCTGGAGCAAAATCAGTCTTGTAATTCTAACGTAATTTAGAGATAAAATAACACCTGATGCACTTCTTCTATTTTACACATTCGACTCGTATCTATTTCACACCTAGAACCGTGGTGGGTCAGGGGATAGAGTGTTCGCATTCCAATGAGGTGAACCGTGGTGGGTCAGGGGATAGAGTGTTCGCATTCCAATGAGGTGAACCGTGGTGGGTCAGGGGATAGAGTGTTCGCATTCCAATGAGGTGAACCAGGCTTGATATTCCAGGTATTGCAATAAATGCGCTTAGATTTCTCTGGAGCAAAATCAGTCTTGTAATTCTAACGTAATTTAGAGATAAAATAACACCTGATGCACTTCTTCTATTTTACACATTCGACTCGTATCTATTTCACACCTAGAACCGTGGTGGGTCAGGGGATAGAGTGTTCGCATTCCAATGAGGTGAACCGTGGTGGGTCAGGGGATAGAGTGTTCGCATTCCAATGAGGTGAACCAGGCTTGATATTCCAGGTATTGCAATAAATGCGCTTAGATTTCTCTGGAGCAAAATCAGTCTTGTAATTCTAACGTAATTTAGAGATAAAATAACACCTGATGCACTTCTTCTATTTTACACATTCGACTCGTATCTATTTCACACCTAGAACCGTGGTGGGTCAGGGGATAGAGTGTTCGCATTCCAATGAGGTGAACCGTGGTGGGTCAGGGGATAGAGTGTTCGCATTCCAATGAGGTGAACCAGGCTTGATATTCCAGGTATTGCAATAAATGCGCTTAGATTTCTCTGGAGCAAAATCAGTCTTGTAATTCTAACGTAATTTAGAGATAAAATAACACCTGATGCACTTCTTCTATTTTACACATTCGACTCGTATCTATTTCACACCTAGAACCGTGGTGGGTCAGGGGATAGAGTGTTCGCATTCCAATGAGGTGAACCGTGGTGGGTCAGGGGATAGAGTGTTCGCATTCCAATGAGGTGAACCAGGCTTGATATTCCAGGTATTGCAATAAATGCGCTTAGATTTCTCTGGAGCAAAATCAGTCTTGTAATTCTAACGTAATTTAGAGATAAAATAACACCTGATGCACTTCTTCTATTTTACACATTCGACTCGTATCTATTTCACACCTAGAACCGTGGTGGGTCAGGGGATAGAGTGTTCGCATTCCAATGAGGTGAACCGTGGTGGGTCAGGGGATAGAGTGTTCGCATTCCAATGAGGTGAACCGTGGTGGGTCAGGGGATAGAGTGTTCGCATTCCAATGAGGTGAACCAGGCTTGATATTCCAGGTATTGCAATAAATGCGCTTAGATTTCTCTGGAGCAAAATCAGTCTTGTAATTCTAACGTAATTTAGAGATAAAATAACACCTGATGCACTTCTTCTATTTTACACATTCGACTCGTATCTATTTCACACCTAGAACCGTGGTGGGTCAGGGGATAGAGTGTTCGCATTCCAATGAGGTGAACCGTGGTGGGTCAGGGGATAGAGTGTTCGCATTCCAATGAGGTGAACCGTGGTGGGTCAGAGGATAGAGTGTTCGCATTCCAATGAGGTGAACCGTGGTGGGTCAGGGGATAGAGTGTTCGCATTCCAATGAGGTGAACCAGGCTTGATATTCCAGGTATTGCAATAAATGCGCTTAGATTTCTCTGGAGCAAAATCAGTCTTGTAATTCTAACGTAATTTAGAGATAAAATAACACCTGATGCACTTCTTCTATTTTACACATTCGACTCGTATCTATTTCACACCTAGAACCGTGGTGGGTCAGGGGATAGAGTGTTCGCATTCCAATGAGGTGAACCGTGGTGGGTCAGGGGATAGAGTGTTCGCATTCCAATGAGGTGAACCGTGGTGGGTCAGGGGATAGAGTGTTCGCATTCCAATGAGGTGAACCGTGGTGGGTCAGGGGATAGAGTGTTCGCATTCCAATGAGGTGAACCGTGGTGGGTCAGGGGATAGAGTGTTCGCATTCCAATGAGGTGAACCGTGGTGGGTCAGGGGATAGAGTGTTCGCATTCCAATGAGGTGAACCAGGCTTGATATTCCAGGTATTGCAATAAATGCGCTTAGATTTCTCTGGAGCAAAATCAGTCTTGTAATTCTAACGTAATTTAGAGATAAAATAACACCTGATGCACTTCTTCTATTTTACACATTCGACTCGTATCTATTTCACACCTAGAACCGTGGTGGGTCAGGGGATAGAGTGTTCGCATTCCAATGAGGTGAACCGTGGTGGGTCAGGGGATAGAGTGTTCGCATTCCAATGAGGTGAACCGTGGTGGGTCAGGGGATAGAGTGTTCGCATTCCAATGAGGTGAACCGTGGTGGGTCAGGGGATAGAGTGTTCGCATTCCAATGAGGTGAACCAGGCTTGATATTCCAGGTATTGCAATAAATGCGCTTAGATTTCTCTGGAGCAAAATCAGTCTTGTAATTCTAACGTAATTTAGAGATAAAATAACACCTGATGCACTTCTTCTATTTTACACATTCGACTCGTATCTATTTCACACCTAGAACCGTGGTGGGTCAGGGGATAGAGTGTTCGCATTCCAATGAGGTGAACCGTGGTGGGTCAGGGGATAGAGTGTTCGCATTCCAATGAGGTGAACCGTGGTGGGTCAGGGGATAGAGTGTTCGCATTCCAATGAGGTGAACCGTGGTGGGTCAGGGGATAGAGTGTTCGCATTCCAATGAGGTGAACCGTGGTGGGTCAGGGGATAGAGTGTTCGCATTCCAATGAGGTGAACCGTGGTGGGTCAGGGGATAGAGTGTTCGCATTCCAATGAGGTGAACCGTGGTGGGTCAGGGGATAGAGTGTTCGCATTCCAATGAGGTGAACCGTGGTGGGTCAGGGGATAGAGTGTTCGCATTCCAATGAGGTGAACCGTGGTGGGTCAGGGGATAGAGTGTTCGCATTCCAATGAGGTGAACCAGGCTTGATATTCCAGGTATTGCAATAAATGCGCTTAGATTTCTCTGGAGCAAAATCAGTCTTGTAATTCTAACGTAATTTAGAGATAAAATAACACCTGATGCACTTCTTCTATTTTACACATTCGACTCGTATCTATTTCACACCTAGAACCGTGGTGGGTCAGGGGATAGAGTGTTCGCATTCCAATGAGGTGAACCGTGGTGGGTCAGGGGATAGAGTGTTCGCATTCCAATGAGGTGAACCAGGCTTGATATTCCAGGTATTGCAATAAATGCGCTTAGATTTCTCTGGAGCAAAATCAGTCTTGTAATTCTAACGTAATTTAGAGATAAAATAACACCTGATGCACTTCTTCTATTTTACACATTCGACTCGTATCTATTTCACACCTAGAACCGTGGTGGGTCAGGGGATAGAGTGTTCGCATTCCAATGAGGTGAACCGTGGTGGGTCAGGGGATAGAGTGTTCGCATTCCAATGAGGTGAACCAGGCTTGATATTCCAGGTATTGCAATAAATGCGCTTAGATTTCTCTGGAGCAAAATCAGTCTTGTAATTCTAACGTAATTTAGAGATAAAATAACACCTGATGCACTTCTTCTATTTTACACATTCGACTCGTATCTATTTCACACCTAGAACCGTGGTGGGTCAGGGGATAGAGTGTTCGCATTCCAATGAGGTGAACCGTGGTGGGTCAGGGGATAGAGTGTTCGCATTCCAATGAGGTGAACCAGGCTTGATATTCCAGGTATTGCAATAAATGCGCTTAGATTTCTCTGGAGCAAAATCAGTCTTGTAATTCTAACGTAATTTAGAGATAAAATAACACCTGATGCACTTCTTCTATTTTACACATTCGACTCGTATCTATTTCACACCTAGAACCGTGGTGGGTCAGGGGATAGAGTGTTCGCATTCCAATGAGGTGAACCGTGGTGGGTCAGGGGATAGAGTGTTCGCATTCCAATGAGGTGAACCGTGGTGGGTCAGGGGATAGAGTGTTCGCATTCCAATGAGGTGAACCAGGCTTGATATTCCAGGTATTGCAATAAATGCGCTTAGATTTCTCTGGAGCAAAATCAGTCTTGTAATTCTAACGTAATTTAGAGATAAAATAACACCTGATGCACTTCTTCTATTTTACACATTCGACTCGTATCTATTTCACACCTAGAACCGTGGTGGGTCAGGGGATAGAGTGTTCGCATTCCAATGAGGTGAACCGTGGTGGGTCAGGGGATAGAGTGTTCGCATTCCAATGAGGTGAACCGTGGTGGGTCAGGGGATAGAGTGTTCGCATTCCAATGAGGTGAACCGTGGTGGGTCAGGGGATAGAGTGTTCGCATTCCAATGAGGTGAACCAGGCTTGATATTCCAGGTATTGCAATAAATGCGCTTAGATTTCTCTGGAGCAAAATCAGTCTTGTAATTCTAACGTAATTTAGAGATAAAATAACACCTGATGCACTTCTTCTATTTTACACATTCGACTCGTATCTATTTCACACCTAGAACCGTGGTGGGTCAGGGGATAGAGTGTTCGCATTCCAATGAGGTGAACCGTGGTGGGTCAGGGGATAGAGTGTTCGCATTCCAATGAGGTGAACCAGGCTTGATATTCCAGGTATTGCAATAAATGCGCTTAGATTTCTCTGGAGCAAAATCAGTCTTGTAATTCTAACGTAATTTAGAGATAAAATAACACCTGATGCACTTCTTCTATTTTACACATTCGACTCGTATCTATTTCACACCTAGAACCGTGGTGGGTCAGGGGATAGAGTGTTCGCATTCCAATGAGGTGAACCGTGGTGGGTCAGGGGATAGAGTGTTCGCATTCCAATGAGGTGAACCGTGGTGGGTCAGGGGATAGAGTGTTCGCATTCCAATGAGGTGAACCAGGCTTGATATTCCAGGTATTGCAATAAATGCGCTTAGATTTCTCTGGAGCAAAATCAGTCTTGTAATTCTAACGTAATTTAGAGATAAAATAACACCTGATGCACTTCTTCTATTTTACACATTCGACTCGTATCTATTTCACACCTAGAACCGTGGTGGGTCAGGGGATAGAGTGTTCGCATTCCAATGAGGTGAACCGTGGTGGGTCAGGGGATAGAGTGTTCGCATTCCAATGAGGTGAACCGTGGTGGGTCAGGGGATAGAGTGTTCGCATTCCAATGAGGTGAACCAGGCTTGATATTCCAGGTATTGCAATAAATGCGCTTAGATTTCTCTGGAGCAAAATCAGTCTTGTAATTCTAACGTAATTTAGAGATAAAATAACACCTGATGCACTTCTTCTATTTTACACATTCGACTCGTATCTATTTCACACCTAGAACCGTGGTGGGTCAGGGGATAGAGTGTTCGCAATCCAATGAGGTGAACCGTGGTGGGTCAGGGGATAGAGTGTTCGCATTCCAATGAGGTGAACCGTGGTGGGTCAGGGGATAGAGTGTTCGCATTCCAATGAGGTGAACCAGGCTTGATATTCCAGGTATTGCAATAAATGCGCTTAGATTTCTCTGGAGCAAAATCAGTCTTGTAATTCTAACGTAATTTAGAGATAAAATAACACCTGATGCACTTCTTCTATTTTACACATTCGACTCGTATCTATTTCACACCTAGAACCGTGGTGGGTCAGGGGATAGAGTGTTCGCATTCCAATGAGGTGAACCGTGGTGGGTCAGGGGATAGAGTGTTCGCATTCCAATGAGGTGAACCAGGCTTGATATTCCAGGTATTGCAATAAATGCGCTTAGATTTCTCTGGAGCAAAATCAGTCTTGTAATTCTAACGTAATTTAGAGATAAAATAACACCTGATGCACTTCTTCTATTTTACACATTCGACTCGTATCTATTTCACACCTAGAACCGTGGTGGGTCAGGGGATAGAGTGTTCGCATTCCAATGAGGTGAACCGTGGTGGGTCAGGGGATAGAGTGTTCGCATTCCAATGAGGTGAACCAGGCTTGATATTCCAGGTATTGCAATAAATGCGCTTAGATTTCTCTGGAGCAAAATCAGTCTTGTAATTCTAACGTAATTTAGAGATAAAATAACACCTGATGCACTTCTTCTATTTTACACATTCGACTCGTATCTATTTCACACCTAGAACCGTGGTGGGTCAGGGGATAGAGTGTTCGCATTCCAATGAGGTGAACCGTGGTGGGTCAGGGGATAGAGTGTTCGCATTCCAATGAGGTGAACCGTGGTGGGTCAGGGGATAGAGTGTTCGCATTCCAATGAGGTGAACCAGGCTTGATATTCCAGGTATTGCAATAAATGCGCTTAGATTTCTCTGGAGCAAAATCAGTCTTGTAATTCTAACGTAATTTAGAGATAAAATAACACCTGATGCACTTCTTCTATTTTACACATTCGACTCGTATCTATTTCACACCTAGAACCGTGGTGGGTCAGGGGATAGAGTGTTCGCATTCCAATGAGGTGAACCGTGGTGGGTCAGGGGATAGAGTGTTCGCATTCCAATGAGGTGAACCAGGCATGATATTCCAGGTATTGCAATAAATGCGCTTAGATTTCTCTGGAGCAAAATCAGTCTTGTAATTCTAACGTAATTTAGAGATAAAATAACACCTGATGCACTTCTTCTATTTTACACATTCGACTCGTATCTATTTCACACCTAGAACCGTGGTGGGTCAGGGGATAGAGTGTTCGCATTCCAATGAGGTGAACCGTGGTGGGTCAGGGGATAGAGTGTTCGCATTCCAATGAGGTGAACCGTGGTGGGTCAGGGGATAGAGTGTTCGCATTCCAATGAGGTGAACCAGGCTTGATATTCCAGGTATTGCAATAAATGCGCTTAGATTTCTCTGGAGCAAAATCAGTCTTGTAATTCTAACGTAATTTAGAGATAAAATAACACCTGATGCACTTCTTCTATTTTACACATTCGACTCGTATCTATTTCACACCTAGAACCGTGGTGGGTCAGGGGATAGAGTGTTCGCATTCCAATGAGGTGAACCGTGGTGGGTCAGGGGATAGAGTGTTCGCATTCCAATGAGGTGAACCGTGGTGGGTCAGGGGATAGAGTGTTCGCATTCCAATGAGGTGAACCAGGCTTGATATTCCAGGTATTGCAATAAATGCGCTTAGATTTCTCTGGAGCAAAATCAGTCTTGTAATTCTAACGTAATTTAGAGATAAAATAACACCTGATGCACTTCTTCTATTTTACACATTCGACTCGTATCTATTTCACACCTAGAACCGTGGTGGGTCAGGGGATAGAGTGTTCGCATTCCAATGAGGTGAACCGTGGTGGGTCAGGGGATAGAGTGTTCGCATTCCAATGAGGTGAACCGTGGTGGGTCAGGGGATAGAGTGTTCGCATTCCAATGAGGTGAACCAGGCTTGATATTCCAGGTATTGCAATAAATGCGCTTAGATTTCTCTGGAGCAAAATCAGTCTTGTAATTCTAACGTAATTTAGAGATAAAATAACACCTGATGCACTTCTTCTATTTTACACATTCGACTCGTATCTATTTCACACCTAGAACCGTGGTGGGTCAGGGGATAGAGTGTTCGCATTCCAATGAGGTGAACCGTGGTGGGTCAGGGGATAGAGTGTTCGCATTCCAATGAGGTGAACCGTGGTGGGTCAGGGGATAGAGTGTTCGCATTCCAATGAGGTGAACCAGGCTTGATATTCCAGGTATTGCAATAAATGCGCTTAGATTTCTCTGGAGCAAAATCAGTCTTGTAATTCTAACGTAATTTAGAGATAAAATAACACCTGATGCACTTCTTCTATTTTACACATTCGACTCGTATCTATTTCACACCTAGAACCGTGGTGGGTCAGGGGATAGAGTGTTCGCATTCCAATGAGGTGAACCGTGGTGGGTCAGGGGATAGAGTGTTCGCATTCCAATGAGGTGAACCAGGCTTGATATTCCAGGTATTGCAATAAATGCGCTTAGATTTCTCTGGAGCAAAATCAGTCTTGTAATTCTAACGTAATTTAGAGATAAAATAACACCTGATGCACTTCTTCTATTTTACACATTCGACTCGTATCTATTTCACACCTAGAACCGTGGTGGGTCAGGGGATAGAGTGTTCGCATTCCAATGAGGTGAACCGTGGTGGGTCAGGGGATAGAGTGTTCGCATTCCAATGAGGTGAACCGTGGTGGGTCAGGGGATAGAGTGTTCGCATTCCAATGAGGTGAACCAGGCTTGATATTCCAGGTATTGCAATAAATGCGCTTAGATTTCTCTGGAGCAAAATCAGTCTTGTAATTCTAACGTAATTTAGAGATAAAATAACACCTGATGCACTTCTTCTATTTTACACATTCGACTCGTATCTATTTCACACCTAGAACCGTGGTGGGTCAGGGGATAGAGTGTTCGCATTCCAATGAGGTGAACCGTGGTGGGTCAGGGGATAGAGTGTTCGCATTCCAATGAGGTGAACCGTGGTGGGTCAGGGGATAGAGTGTTCGCATTCCAATGAGGTGAACCAGGCTTGATATTCCAGGTATTGCAATAAATGCGCTTAGATTTCTCTGGAGCAAAATCAGTCTTGTAATTCTAACGTAATTTAGAGATAAAATAACACCTGATGCACTTCTTCTATTTTACACATTCGACTCGTATCTATTTCACACCTAGAACCGTGGTGGGTCAGGGGATAGAGTGTTCGCATTCCAATGAGGTGAACCGTGGTGGGTCAGGGGATAGAGTGTTCGCATTCCAATGAGGTGAACCGTGGTGGGTCAGGGGATAGAGTGTTCGCATTCCAATGAGGTGAACCAGGCTTGATATTCCAGGTATTGCAATAAATGCGCTTAGATTTCTCTGGAGCAAAATCAGTCTTGTAATTCTAACGTAATTTAGAGATAAAATAACACCTGATGCACTTCTTCTATTTTACACATTCGACTCGTATCTATTTCACACCTAGAACCGTGGTGGGTCAGGGGATAGAGTGTTCGCATTCCAATGAGGTGAACCGTGGTGGGTCAGGGGATAGAGTGTTCGCATTCCAATGAGGTGAACCAGGCTTGATATTCCAGGTATTGCAATAAATGCGCTTAGATTTCTCTGGAGCAAAATCAGTCTTGTAATTCTAACGTAATTTAGAGATAAAATAACACCTGATGCACTTCTTCTATTTTACACATTCGACTCGTATCTATTTCACACCTAGAACCGTGGTGGGTCAGGGGATAGAGTGTTCGCATTCCAATGAGGTGAACCGTGGTGGGTCAGGGGATAGAGTGTTCGCATTCCAATGAGGTGAACCGTGGTGGGTCAGGGGATAGAGTGTTCGCATTCCAATGAGGTGAACCAGGCTTGATATTCCAGGTATTGCAATAAATGCGCTTAGATTTCTCTGGAGCAAAATCAGTCTTGTAATTCTAACGTAATTTAGAGATAAAATAACACCTGATGCACTTCTTCTATTTTACACATTCGACTCGTATCTATTTCACACCTAGAACCGTGGTGGGTCAGGGGATAGAGTGTTCGCATTCCAATGAGGTGAAGCGTGGTGGGTCAGGGGATAGAGTGTTCGCATTCCAATGAGGTGAACCGTGGTGGGTCAGGGGATAGAGTGTTCGCATTCCAATGAGGTGAACCGTGGTGGGTCAGGGGATAGAGTGTTCGCATTCCAATGAGGTGAACCAGGCTTGATATTCCAGGTATTGCAATAAATGCGCTTAGATTTCTCTGGAGCAAAATCAGTCTTGTAATTCTAACGTAATTTAGAGATAAAATAACACCTGATGCACTTCTTCTATTTTACACATTCGACTCGTATCTATTTCACACCTAGAACCGTGGTGGGTCAGGGGATAGAGTGTTCGCATTCCAATGAGGTGAACCGTGGTGGGTCAGGGGATAGAGTGTTCGCATTCCAATGAGGTGAACCGTGGTGGGTCAGGGGATAGAGTGTTCGCATTCCAATGAGGTGAACCAGGCTTGATATTCCAGGTATTGCAATAAATGCGCTTAGATTTCTCTGGAGCAAAATCAGTCTTGTAATTCTTACGTAATTTAGAGATAAAATAACACCTGATGCACTTCTTCTATTTTACACATTCGACTCGTATCTATTTCACACCTAGAACCGTGGTGGGTCAGGGGATAGAGTGTTCGCATTCCAATGAGGTGAACCGTGGTGGGTCAGGGGATAGAGTGTTCGCATTCCAATGAGGTGAACCAGGCTTGATATTCCAGGTATTGCAATAAATGCGCTTAGATTTCTCTGGAGCAAAATCAGTCTTGTAATTCTAACGTAATTTAGAGATAAAATAACACCTGATGCACTTCTTCTATTTTACACATTCGACTCGTATCTATTTCACACCTAGAACCGTGGTGGGTCAGGGGATAGAGTGTTCGCATTCCAATGAGGTGAACCGTGGTGGGTCAGGGGATAGAGTGTTCGCATTCCAATGAGGTGAACCGTGGTGGGTCAGGGGATAGAGTGTTCGCATTCCAATGAGGTGAACCAGGCTTGATATTCCAGGTATTGCAATAAATGCGCTTAGATTTCTCTGGAGCAAAATCAGTCTTGTAATTCTAACGTAATTTAGAGATAAAATAACACCTGATGCACTTCTTCTATTTTACACATTCGACTCGTATCTATTTCACACCTAGAACCGTGGTGGGTCAGGGGATAGAGTGTTCGCATTCCAATGAGGTGAACCGTGGTGGGTCAGGGGATAGAGTGTTCGCATTCCAATGAGGTGAACCGTGGTGGGTCAGGGGATAGAGTGTTCGCATTCCAATGAGGTGAACCAGGCTTGATATTCCAGGTATTGCAATAAATGCGCTTAGATTTCTCTGGAGCAAAATCAGTCTTGTAATTCTAACGTAATTTAGAGATAAAATAACACCTGATGCACTTCTTCTATTTTACACATTCGACTCGTATCTATTTCACACCTAGAACCGTGGTGGGTCAGGGGATAGAGTGTTCGCATTCCAATGAGGTGAACCGTGGTGGGTCAGGGGATAGAGTGTTCGCATTCCAATGAGGTGAACCAGGCTTGATATTCCAGGTATTGCAATAAATGCGCTTAGATTTCTCTGGAGCAAAATCAGTCTTGTAATTCTAACGTAATTTAGAGATAAAATAACACCTGATGCACTTCTTCTATTTTACACATTCGACTCGTATCTATTTCACACCTAGAACCGTGGTGGGTCAGGGGATAGAGTGTTCGCATTCCAATGAGGTGAACCGTGGTGGGTCAGGGGATAGAGTGTTCGCATTCCAATGAGGTGAACCGTGGTGGGTCAGGGGATAGAGTGTTCGCATTCCAATGAGGTGAACCAGGCTTGATATTCCAGGTATTGCAATAAATGCGCTTAGATTTCTCTGGAGCAAAATCAGTCTTGTAATTCTAACGTTATTTAGAGATAAAATAACACCTGATGCACTTCTTCTATTTTACACATTCGACTCGTATCTATTTCACACCTAGAACCGTGGTGGGTCAGGGGATAGAGTGTTCGCATTCCAATGAGGTGAACCGTGGTGGGTCAGGGGATAGAGTGTTCGCATTCCAATGAGGTGAACCGTGGTGGGTCAGGGGATAGAGTGTTCGCATTCCAATGAGGTGAACCAGGCTTGATATTCCAGGTATTGCAATAAATGCGCTTAGATTTCTCTGGAGCAAAATCAGTCTTGTAATTCTAACGTAATTTAGAGATAAAATAACACCTGATGCACTTCTTCTATTTTACACATTCGACTCGTATCTATTTCACACCTAGAACCGTGGTGGGTCAGGGGATAGAGTGTTCGCATTCCAATGAGGTGAACCGTGGTGGGTCAGGGGATAGAGTGTTCGCATTCCAATGAGGTGAACCAGGCTTGATATTCCAGGTATTGCAATAAATGCGCTTAGATTTCTCTGGAGCAAAATCAGTCTTGTAATTCTAACGTAATTTAGAGATAAAATAACACCTGATGCACTTCTTCTATTTTACACATTCGACTCGTATCTATTTCACACCTAGAACCGTGGTGGGTCAGGGGATAGAGTGTTCGCATTCCAATGAGGTGAACCGTGGTGGGTCAGGGGATAGAGTGTTCGCATTCCAATGAGGTGAACCGTGGTGGGTCAGGGGATAGAGTGTTCGCATTCCAATGAGGTGAACCAGGCTTGATATTCCAGGTATTGCAATAAATGCGCTTAGATTTCTCTGGAGCAAAATCAGTCTTGTAATTCTAACGTAATTTAGAGATAAAATAACACCTGATGCACTTCTTCTATTTTACACATTCGACTCGTATCTATTTCACACCTAGAACCGTGGTGGGTCAGGGGATAGAGTGTTCGCATTCCAATGAGGTGAAGCGTGGTGGGTCAGGGGATAGAGTGTTCGCATTCCAATGAGGTGAACCGTGGTGGGTCAGGGGATAGAGTGTTCGCATTCCAATGAGGTGAACCGTGGTGGGTCAGGGGATAGAGTGTTCGCATTCCAATGAGGTGAACCGTGGTGGGTCAGGGGATAGAGTGTTCGCATTCCAATGAGGTGAACCAGGCTTGATATTCCAGGTATTGCAATAAATGCGCTTAGATTTCTCTGGAGCAAAATCAGTCTTGTAATTCTAACGTAATTTAGAGATAAAATAACACCTGATGCACTTCTTCTATTTTACACATTCGACTCGTATCTATTTCACACCTAGAACCGTGGTGGGTCAGGGGATAGAGTGTTCGCATTCCAATGAGGTGAACCGTGGTGGGTCAGGGGATAGAGTGTTCGCATTCCAATGAGGTGAACCAGGCTTGATATTCCAGGTATTGCAATAAATGCGCTTAGATTTCTCTGGAGCAAAATCAGTCTTGTAATTCTAACGTAATTTAGAGATAAAATAACACCTGATGCACTTCTTCTATTTTACACATTCGACTCGTATCTATTTCACACCTAGAACCGTGGTGGGTCAGGGGATAGAGTGTTCGCATTCCAATGAGGTGAACCGTGGTGGGTCAGGGGATAGAGTGTTCGCATTCCAATGAGGTGAACCGTGGTGGGTCAGGGGATAGAGTGTTCGCATTCCAATGAGGTGAACCGTGGTGGGTCAGGGGATAGAGTGTTCGCATTCCAATGAGGTGAACCGTGGTGGGTCAGGGGATAGAGTGTTCGCATTCCAATGAGGTGAACCAGGCTTGATATTCCAGGTATTGCAATAAATGCGCTTAGATTTCTCTGGAGCAAAATCAGTCTTGTAATTCTAACGTAATTTAGAGATAAAATAACACCTGATGCACTTCTTCTATTTTACACATTCGACTCGTATCTATTTCACACCTAGAACCGTGGTGGGTCAGGGGATAGAGTGTTCGCATTCCAATGAGGTGAACCGTGGTGGGTCAGGGGATAGAGTGTTCGCATTCCAATGAGGTGAACCGTGGTGGGTCAGGGGATAGAGTGTTCGCATTCCAATGAGGTGAACCGTGGTGGGTCAGGGGATAGAGTGTTCGCATTCCAATGAGGTGAACCAGGCTTGATATTCCAGGTATTGCAATAAATGCGCTTAGATTTCTCTGGAGCAAAATCAGTCTTGTAATTCTAACGTAATTTAGAGATAAAATAACACCTGATGCACTTCTTCTATTTTACACATTCGACTCGTATCTATTTCACACCTAGAACCGTGGTGGGTCAGGGGATAGAGTGTTCGCATTCCAATGAGGTGAACCGTGGTGGGTCAGGGGATAGAGTGTTCGCATTCCAATGAGGTGAACCGTGGTGGGTCAGGGGATAGAGTGTTCGCATTCCAATGAGGTGAACCGTGGTGGGTCAGGGGATAGAGTGTTCGCATTCCAATGAGGTGAACCATGGTGGGTCAGGGGATAGAGTGTTCGCATTCCAATGAGGTGAACCAGGCTTGATATTCCAGGTATTGCAATAAATGCGCTTAGATTTCTCTGGAGCAAAATCAGTCTTGTAATTCTAACGTAATTTAGAGATAAAATAACACCTGATGCACTTCTTCTATTTTACACATTCGACTCGTATCTATTTCACACCTAGAACCGTGGTGGGTCAGGGGATAGAGTGTTCGCATTCCAATGAGGTGAACCGTGGTGGGTCAGGGGATAGAGTGTTCGCATTCCAATGAGGTGAACCAGGCTTGATATTCCAGGTATTGCAATAAATGCGCTTAGATTTCTCTGGAGCAAAATCAGTCTTGTAATTCTAACGTAATTTAGAGATAAAATAACACCTGATGCACTTCTTCTATTTTACACATTCGACTCGTATCTATTTCACACCTAGAACCGTGGTGGGTCAGGGGATAGAGTGTTCGCATTCCAATGAGGTGAACCGTGGTGGGTCAGGGGATAGAGTGTTCGCATTCCAATGAGGTGAACCAGGCTTGATATTCCAGGTATTGCAATAAATGCGCTTAGATTTCTCTGGAGCAAAATCAGTCTTGTAATTCTAACGTAATTTAGAGATAAAATAACACCTGATGCACTTCTTCTATTTTACACATTCGACTCGTATCTATTTCACACCTAGAACCGTGGTGGGTCAGGGGATAGAGTGTTCGCATTCCAATGAGGTGAACCGTGGTGGGTCAGGGGATAGAGTGTTCGCATTCCAATGAGGTGAACCAGGCTTGATATTCCAGGTATTGCAATAAATGCGCTTAGATTTCTCTGGAGCAAAATCAGTCTTGTAATTCTAACGTAATTTAGAGATAAAATAACACCTGATGCACTTCTTCTATTTTACACATTCGACTCGTATCTATTTCACACCTAGAACCGTGGTGGGTCAGGGGATAGAGTGTTCGCATTCCAATGAGGTGAACCGTGGTGGGTCAGGGGATAGAGTGTTCGCATTCCAATGAGGTGAACCAGGCTTGATATTCCAGGTATTGCAATAAATGCGCTTAGAATTCTCTGGAGCAAAATCAGTCTTGTAATTCTAACGTAATTTAGAGATAAAATAACACCTGAAGCACTTCTTCTATTTTACACATTCGACTCGTATCTATTTCACACCTAGAACCGTGGTGGGTCAGGGGATAGAGTGTTCGCATTCCAATGAGGTGAACCGTGGTGGGTCAGGGGATAGAGTGTTCGCATTCCAATGAGGTGAACCAGGCTTGATATTCCAGGTATTGCAATAAATGCGCTTAGATTTCTCTGGAGCAAAATCAGTCTTGTAATTCTAACGTAATTTAGAGATAAAATAACACCTGATGCACTTCTTCTATTTTACACATTCGACTCGTATCTATTTCACACCTAGAACCGTGGTGGGTCAGGGGATAGAGTGTTCGCATTCCAATGAGGTGAACCGTGGTGGGTCAGGGGATAGAGTGTTCGCATTCCAATGAGGTGAACCAGGCTTGATATTCCAGGTATTGCAATAAATGCGCTTAGATTTCTCTGGAGCAAAATCAGTCTTGTAATTCTAACGTAATTTAGAGATAAAATAACACCTGATGCACTTCTTCTATTTTACACATTCGACTCGTATCTATTTCACACCTAGAACCGTGGTGGGTCAGGGGATAGAGTGTTCGCATTCCAATGAGGTGAACCGTGGTGGGTCAGGGGATAGAGTGTTCGCATTCCAATGAGGTGAACCAGGCTTGATATTCCAGGTATTGCAATAAATGCGCTTAGATTTCTCTGGAGCAAAATCAGTCTTGTAATTCTAACGTAATTTAGAGATAAAATAACACCTGATGCACTTCTTCTATTTTACACATTCGACTCGTATCTATTTCACACCTAGAACCGTGGTGGGTCAGGGGATAGAGTGTTCGCATTCCAATGAGGTGAACCGTGGTGGGTCAGGGGATAGAGTGTTCGCATTCCAATGAGGTGAACCAGGCTTGATATTCCAGGTATTGCAATAAATGCGCTTAGATTTCTCTGGAGCAAAATCAGTCTTGTAATTCTAACGTAATTTAGAGATAAAATAACACCTGATGCACTTCTTCTATTTTACACATTCGACTCGTATCTATTTCACACCTAGAACCGTGGTGGGTCAGGGGATAGAGTGTTCGCATTCCAATGAGGTGAACCGTGGTGGGTCAGGGGATAGAGTGTTCGCATTCCAATGAGGTGAACCAGGCTTGATATTCCAGGTATTGCAATAAATGCGCTTAGATTTCTCTGGAGCAAAATCAGTCTTGTAATTCTAACGTAATTTAGAGATAAAATAACACCTGATGCACTTCTTCTATTTTACACATTCGACTCGTATCTATTTCACACCTAGAACCGTGGTGGGTCAGGGGATAGAGTGTTCGCATTCCAATGAGGTGAACCGTGGTGGGTCAGGGGATAGAGTGTTCGCATTCCAATGAGGTGAACCAGGCTTGATATTCCAGGTATTGCAATAAATGCGCTTAGATTTCTCTGGAGCAAAATCAGTCTTGTAATTCTAACGTAATTTAGAGATAAAATAACACCTGATGCACTTCTTCTATTTTACACATTCGACTCGTATCTATTTCACACCTAGAACCGTGGTGGGTCAGGGGATAGAGTGTTCGCATTCCAATGAGGTGAACCGTGGTGGGTCAGGGGATAGAGTGTTCGCATTCCAATGAGGTGAACCAGGCTTGATATTCCAGGTATTGCAATAAATGCGCTTAGATTTCTCTGGAGCAAAATCAGTCTTGTAATTCTAACGTAATTTAGAGATAAAATAACACCTGATGCACTTCTTCTATTTTACACATTCGACTCGTATCTATTTCACACCTAGAACCGTGGTGGGTCAGGGGATAGAGTGTTCGCATTCCAATGAGGTGAACCGTGGTGGGTCAGGGGATAGAGTGTTCGCATTCCAATGAGGTGAACCGTGGTGGGTCAGGGGATAGAGTGTTCGCATTCCAATGAGGTGAACCGTGGTGGGTCAGGGGATAGAGTGTTCGCATTCCAATGAGGTGAACCGTGGTGGGTCAGGGGATAGAGTGTTCGCATTCCAATGAGGTGAACCGTGGTGGGTCAGGGGATAGAGTGTTCGCATTCCAATGAGGTGAACCGTGGTGGGTCAGGGGATAGAGTGTTCGCATTCCAATGAGGTGAACCGTGGTGGGTCAGGGGATAGAGTGTTCGCATTCCAATGAGGTGAACCGTGGTGGGTCAGGGGACAGAGTGTTCGCATTCCAATGAGGTGAACCGTGGTGGGTCAGGGGATAGAGTGTTCGCATTCCAATGAGGTGAACCGTGGTGGGTCAGGGGATAGAGTGTTCGCATTCCAATGAGGTGAACCGTGGTGGGTCAGGGGATAGAGTGTTCGCATTCCAATGAGGTGAACCAGGCTTGATATTCCAGGTATTGCAATAAATGCGCTTAGATTTCTCTGGAGCAAAATCAGTCTTGTAATTCTAACGTAATTTAGAGATAAAATAACACCTGATGCACTTCTTCTATTTTACACATTCGACTCGTATCTATTTCACACCTAGAACCGTGGTGGGTCAGGGGATAGAGTGTTCGCATTCCAATGAGGTGAACCGTGGTGGGTCAGGGGATAGAGTGTTCGCATTCCAATGAGGTGAACCAGGCTTGATATTCCAGGTATTGCAATAAATGCGCTTAGATTTCTCTGGAGCAAAATCAGTCTTGTAATTCTAACGTAATTTAGAGATAAAATAACACCTGATGCACTTCTTCTATTTTACACATTCGACTCGTATCTATTTCACACCTAGAACCGTGGTGGGTCAGGGGATAGAGTGTTCGCATTCCAATGAGGTGAACCGTGGTGGGTCAGGGGATAGAGTGTTCGCATTCCAATGAGGTGAACCAGGCTTGATATTCCAGGTATTGCAATAAATGCGCTTAGATTTCTCTGGAGCAAAATCAGTCTTGTAATTCTAACGTAATTTAGAGATAAAATAACACCTGATGCACTTCTTCTATTTTACACATTCGACTCGTATCTATTTCACACCTAGAACCGTGGTGGGTCAGGGGATAGAGTGTTCGCATTCCAATGAGGTGAACCGTGGTGGGTCAGGGGATAGAGTGTTCGCATTCCAATGAGGTGAACCAGGCTTGATATTCCAGGTATTGCAATAAATGCGCTTAGATTTCTCTGGAGCAAAATCAGTCTTGTAATTCTAACGTAATTTAGAGATAAAATAACACCTGATGCACTTCTTCTATTTTACACATTCGACTCGTATCTATTTCACACCTAGAACCGTGGTGGGTCAGGGGATAGAGTGTTCGCATTCCAATGAGGTGAACCGTGGTGGGTCAGGGGATAGAGTGTTCGCATTCCAATGAGGTGAACCAGGCTTGATATTCCAGGTATTGCAATAAATGCGCTTAGATTTCTCTGGAGCAAAATCAGTCTTGTAATTCTAACGTAATTTAGAGATAAAATAACACCTGATGCACTTCTTCTATTTTACACATTCGACTCGTATCTATTTCACACCTAGAACCGTGGTGGGTCAGGGGATAGAGTGTTCGCATTCCAATGAGGTGAACCGTGGTGGGTCAGGGGATAGAGTGTTCGCATTCCAATGAGGTGAACCAGGCTTGATATTCCAGGTATTGCAATAAATGCGCTTAGATTTCTCTGGAGCAAAATCAGTCTTGTAATTCTAACGTAATTTAGAGATAAAATAACACCTGATGCACTTCTTCTATTTTACACATTCGACTCGTATCTATTTCACACCTAGAACCGTGGTGGGTCAGGGGATAGAGTGTTCGCATTCCAATGAGGTGAACCGTGGTGGGTCAGGGGATAGAGTGTTCGCATTCCAATGAGGTGAACCAGGCTTGATATTCCAGGTATTGCAATAAATGCGCTTAGATTTCTCTGGAGCAAAATCAGTCTTGTAATTCTAACGTAATTTAGAGATAAAATAACACCTGATGCACTTCTTCTATTTTACACATTCGACTCGTATCTATTTCACACCTAGAACCGTGGTGGGTCAGGGGATAGAGTGTTCGCATTCCAATGAGGTGAACCGTGGTGGGTCAGGGGATAGAGTGTTCGCATTCCAATGAGGTGAACCAGGCTTGATATTCCAGGTATTGCAATAAATGCGCTTAGATTTCTCTGGAGCAAAATCAGTCTTGTAATTCTAACGTAATTTAGAGATAAAATAACACCTGATGCACTTCTTCTATTTTACACATTCGACTCGTATCTATTTCACACCTAGAACCGTGGTGGGTCAGGGGATAGAGTGTTCGCATTCCAATGAGGTGAACCGTGGTGGGTCAGGGGATAGAGTGATCGCATTCCAATGAGGTGAACCAGGCTTGATATTCCAGGTATTGCAATAAATGCGCTTAGATTTCTCTGGAGCAAAATCAGTCTTGTAATTCTAACGTAATTTAGAGATAAAATAACACCTGATGCACTTCTTCTATTTTACACATTCGACTCGTATCTATTTCACACCTAGAACCGTGGTGGGTCAGGGGATAGAGTGTTCGCATTCCAATGAGGTGAACCGTGGTGGGTCAGGGGATAGAGTGTTCGCATTCCAATGAGGTGAACCAGGCTTGATATTCCAGGTATTGCAATAAATGCGCTTAGATTTCTCTGGAGCAAAATCAGTCTTGTAATTCTAACGTAATTTAGAGATAAAATAACACCTGATGCACTTCTTCTATTTTACACATTCGACTCGTATCTATTTCACACCTAGAACCGTGGTGGGTCAGGGGATAGAGTGTTCGCATTCCAATGAGGTGAACCGTGGTGGGTCAGGGGATAGAGTGTTCGCATTCCAATGAGGTGAACCGTGGTGGGTCAGGGGATAGAGTGTTCGCATTCCAATGAGGTGAACCGTGGTGGGTCAGGGGATAGAGTGTTCGCATTCCAATGAGGTGAACCGTGGTGGGTCAGGGGATAGAGTGTTCGCATTCCAATGAGGTGAACCGTGGTGGGTCAGGGGATAGAGTGTTCGCATTCCAATGAGGTGAACCGTGGTGGGTCAGGGGATAGAGTGTTCGCATTCCAATGAGGTGAACCGTGGTGGGTCAGGGGATAGAGTGTTCGCATTCCAATGAGGTGAACCAGGCTTGATATTCCAGGTATTGCAATAAATGCGCTTAGATTTCTCTGGAGCAAAATCAGTCTTGTAATTCTAACGTAATTTAGAGATAAAATAACACCTGATGCACTTCTTCTATTTTACACATTCGACTCGTATCTATTTCACACCTAGAACCGTGGTGGGTCAGGGGATAGAGTGTTCGCATTCCAATGAGGTGAACCGTGGTGGGTCAGGGGATAGAGTGTTCGCATTCCAATGAGGTGAACCGTGGTGGGTCAGGGGATAGAGTGTTCGCATTCCAATGAGGTGAACCGTGGTGGGTCAGGGGATAGAGTGTTCGCATTCCAATGAGGTGAACCGTGGTGGGTCAGGGGATAGAGTGTTCGCATTCCAATGAGGTGAACCGTGGTGGGTCAGGGGATAGAGTGTTCGCATTCCAATGAGGTGAACCGTGGTGGGTCAGGGGATAGAGTGTTCGCATTCCAATGAGGTGAACCGTGGTGGGTCAGGGGATAGAGTGTTCGCATTCCAATGAGGTGAACCGTGGTGGGTCAGGGGATAGAGTGTTCGCATTCCAATGAGGTGAACCGTGGTGGGTCAGGGGATAGAGTGTTCGCATTCCAATGAGGTGAACCGTGGTGGGTCAGGGGATAGAGTGTTCGCATTCCAATGAGGTGAACCGTGGTGGGTCAGGGGATAGAGTGTTCGCATTCCAATGAGGTGAACCGTGGTGGGTCAGGGGATAGAGTGTTCGCATTCCAATGAGGTGAACCAGGCTTGATATTCCAGGTATTGCAATAAATGCGCTTAGATTTCTCTGGAGCAAAATCAGTCTTGTAATTCTAACGTAATTTAGAGATAAAATAACACCTGATGCACTTCTTCTATTTTACACATTCGACTCGTATCTATTTCACACCTAGAACCGTGGTGGGTCAGGGGATAGAGTGTTCGCATTCCAATGAGGTGAACCGTGGTGGGTCAGGGGATAGAGTGTTCGCATTCCAATGAGGTGAACCGTGGTGGGTCAGGGGATAGAGTGTTCGCATTCCAATGAGGTGAACCGTGGTGGGTCAGGGGATAGAGTGTTCGCATTCCAATGAGGTGAACCGTGGTGGGTCAGGGGATAGAGTGTTCGCATTCCAATGAGGTGAACCGTGGTGGGTCAGGGGATAGAGTGTTCGCATTCCAATGAGGTGAACCGTGGTGGGTCAGGGGATAGAGTGTTCGCATTCCAATGAGGTGAACCGTGGTGGGTCAGGGGATAGAGTGTTCGCATTCCAATGAGGTGAACCGTGGTGGGTCAGGGGATAGAGTGTTCGCATTCCAATGAGGTGAACCGTGGTGGGTCAGGGGATAGAGTGTTCGCATTCCAATGAGGTGAACCGTGGTGGGTCAGGGGATAGAGTGTTCGCATTCCAATGAGGTGAACCGTGGTGGGTCAGGGGATAGAGTGTTCGCATTCCAATGAGGTGAACCGTGGTGGGTCAGGGGATAGAGTGTTCGCATTCCAATGAGGTGAACCGTGGTGGGTCAGGGGATAGAGTGTTCGCATTCCAATGAGGTGAACCAGGCTTGATATTCCAGGTATTGCAATAAATGCGCTTAGATTTCTCTGGAGCAAAATCAGTCTTGTAATTCTAACGTAATTTAGAGATAAAATAACACCTGATGCACTTCTTCTATTTTACACATTCGACTCGTATCTATTTCACACCTAGAACCGTGGTGGGTCAGGGGATAGAGTGTTCGCATTCCAATGAGGTGAACCGTGGTGGGTCAGGGGATAGAGTGTTCGCATTCCAATGAGGTGAACCGTGGTGGGTCAGGGGATAGAGTGTTCGCATTCCAATGAGGTGAACCGTGGTGGGTCAGGGGATAGAGTGTTCGCATTCCAATGAGGTGAACCGTGGTGGGTCAGGGGATAGAGTGTTCGCATTCCAATGAGGTGAACCGTGGTGGGTCAGGGGATAGAGTGTTCGCATTCCAATGAGGTGAACCGTGGTGGGTCAGGGGATAGAGTGTTCGCATTCCAATGAGGTGAACCGTGGTGGGTCAGGGGATAGAGTGTTCGCATTCCAATGAGGTGAACCGTGGTGGGTCAGGGGATAGAGTGTTCGCATTCCAATGAGGTGAACCGTGGTGGGTCAGGGGATAGAGTGTTCGCATTCCAATGAGGTGAACCGTGGTGGGTCAGGGGATAGAGTGTTCGCATTCCAATGAGGTGAACCGTGGTGGGTCAGGGGATAGAGTGTTCGCATTCCAATGAGGTGAACCAGGCTTGATATTCCAGGTATTGCAATAAATGCGCTTAGATTTCTCTGGAGCAAAATCAGTCTTGTAATTCTAACGTAATTTAGAGATAAAATAACACCTGATGCACTTCTTCTATTTTACACATTCGACTCGTATCTATTTCACACCTAGAACCGTGGTGGGTCAGGGGATAGAGTGTTCGCATTCCAATGAGGTGAACCGTGGTGGGTCAGGGGATAGAGTGTTCGCATTCCAATGAGGTGAACCAGGCTTGATATTCCAGGTATTGCAATAAATGCGCTTAGATTTCTCTGGAGCAAAATCAGTCTTGTAATTCTAACGTAATTTAGAGATAAAATAACACCTGATGCACTTCTTCTATTTTACACATTCGACTCGTATCTATTTCACACCTAGAACCGTGGTGGGTCAGGGGATAGAGTGTTCGCATTCCAATGAGGTGAACCGTGGTGGGTCAGGGGATAGAGTGTTCGCATTCCAATGAGGTGAACCAGGCTTGATATTCCAGGTATTGCAATAAATGCGCTTAGATTTCTCTGGAGCAAAATCAGTCTTGTAATTCTAACGTAATTTAGAGATAAAATAACACCTGATGCACTTCTTCTATTTTACACATTCGACTCGTATCTATTTCACACCTAGAACCGTGGTGGGTCAGGGGATAGAGTGTTCGCATTCCAATGAGGT
Source organism: Parasteatoda lunata (assembly GCA_949128135.1). NCBI lineage: Eukaryota > Metazoa > Arthropoda > Arachnida > Araneae > Theridiidae > Parasteatoda > Parasteatoda lunata. The sequence continues at coordinate 102,943,596 of OX421975.1, forward strand.
GAACCAGGCTTGATATTCCAGGTATTGCAATAAATGCGCTTAGATTTCTCTGGAGCAAAATCAGTCTTGTAATTCTAACGTAATTTAGAGATAAAATAACACCTGATGCACTTCTTCTATTTTACACATTCGACTCGTATCTATTTCACACCTAGAACCGTGGTGGGTCAGGGGATAGAGTGTTCGCATTCCAATGAGGTGAACCGTGGTGGGTCAGGGGATAGAGTGTTCGCATTCCAATGAGGTGAACCAGGCTTGATATTCCAGGTATTGCAATAAATGCGCTTAGATTTCTCTGGAGCAAAATCAGTCTTGTAATTCTAACGTAATTTAGAGATAAAATAACACCTGATGCACTTCTTCTATTTTACACATTCGACTCGTATCTATTTCACACCTAGAACCGTGGTGGGTCAGGGGATAGAGTGTTCGCATTCCAATGAGGTGAACCAGGCTTGATATTCCAGGTATTGCAATAAATGCGCTTAGATTTCTCTGGAGCAAAATCAGTCTTGTAATTCTAACGTAATTTAGAGATAAAATAACACCTGATGCACTTCTTCTATTTTACACATTCGACTCGTATCTATTTCACACCTAGAACCGTGGTGGGTCAGGGGATAGAGTGTTCGCATTCCAATGAGGTGAACCGTGGTGGGTCAGGGGATAGAGTGTTCGCATTCCAATGAGGTGAACCAGGCTTGATATTCCAGGTATTGCAATAAATGCGCTTAGATTTCTCTGGAGCAAAATCAGTCTTGTAATTCTAACGTAATTTAGAGATAAAATAACACCTGATGCACTTCTTCTATTTTACACATTCGACTCGTATCTATTTCACACCTAGAACCGTGGTGGGTCAGGGGATAGAGTGTTCGCATTCCAATGAGGTGAACCGTGGTGGGTCAGGGGATAGAGTGTTCGCATTCCAATGAGGTGAACCAGGCTTGATATTCCAGGTATTGCAATAAATGCGCTTAGATTTCTCTGGAGCAAAATCAGTCTTGTAATTCTAACGTAATTTAGAGATAAAATAACACCTGATGCACTTCTTCTATTTTACACATTCGACTCGTATCTATTTCACACCTAGTACCGTGATGGGTCAGGGGATAGAGTGTTCGCATTCCAATGAGGTGAACCGTGGTGGGTCAGGGGATAGAGTGTTCGCATTCCAATGAGGTGAACCAGGCTTGATATTCCAGGTATTGCAATAAATGCGCTTAGATTTCTCTGGAGCAAAATCAGTCTTGTAATTCTAACGTAATTTAGAGATAAAATAACACCTGATGCACTTCTTCTATTTTACACATTCGACTCGTATCTATTTCACACCTAGTACCGTGGTGGGTCAGGGGATAGAGTGTTCGCATTCCAATGAGGTGAACCGTGGTGGGTCAGGGGATAGAGTGTTCGCATTCCAATGAGGTGAACCGTGGTGGGTCAGGGGATAGAGTGTTCGCATTCCAATGAGGTGAACCGTGGTGGGTCAGGGGATAGAGTGTTCGCATTCCAATGAGGTGAACCGTGGTGGGTCAGGGGATAGAGTGTTCGCATTCCAATGAGGTGAACCAGGCTTGATATTCCAGGTATTGCAATAAATGCGCTTAGATTTCTCTGGAGCAAAATCAGTCTTGTAATTCTAACGTAATTTAGAGATAAAATAACACCTGATGCACTTCTTCTATTTTACACATTCGACTCGTATCTATTTCACACCTAGTACCGTGGTGGGTCAGGGGATAGAGTGTTCGCATTCCAATGAGGTGAACCGTGGTGGGTCAGGGGATAGAGTGTTCGCATTCCAATGAGGTGAACCGTGGTGGGTCAGGGGATAGAGTGTTCGCATTCCAATGAGGTGAACCGTGGTGGGTCAGGGGATAGAGTGTTCGCATTCCAATGAGGTGAACCGTGGTGGGTCAGGGGATAGAGTGTTCGCATTCCAATGAGGTGAACCAGGCTTGATATTCCAGGTATTGCAATAAATGCGCTTAGATTTCTCTGGAGCAAAATCAGTCTTGTAATTCTAACGTAATTTAGAGATAAAATAACACCTGATGCACTTCTTCTATTTTACACATTCGACTCGTATCTATTTCACACCTAGTACCGTGGTGGGTCAGGGGATAGAGTGTTCGCATTCCAATGAGGTGAACCGTGGTGGGTCAGGGGATAGAGTGTTCGCATTCCAATGAGGTGAACCGTGGTGGGTCAGGGGATAGAGTGTTCGCATTCCAATGAGGTGAACCGTGGTGGGTCAGGGGATAGAGTGTTCGCATTCCAATGAGGTGAACCGTGGTGGGTCAGGGGATAGAGTGTTCGCATTCCAATGAGGTGAACCGTGGTGGGTCAGGGGATAGAGTGTTCGCATTCCAATGAGGTGAACCGTGGTGGGTCAGGGGATAGAGTGTTCGCATTCCAATGAGGTGAACCGTGGTGGGTCAGGGGATAGAGTGTTCGCATTCCAATGAGGTGAACCAGGCTTGATATTCCAGGTATTGCAATAAATGCGCTTAGATTTCTCTGGAGCAAAATCAGTCTTGTAATTCTAACGTAATTTAGAGATAAAATAACACCTGATGCACTTCTTCTATTTTACACATTCGACTCGTATCTATTTCACACCTAGTACCGTGGTGGGTCAGGGGATAGAGTGTTCGCATTCCAATGAGGTGAACCGTGGTGGGTCAGGGGATAGAGTGTTCGCATTCCAATGAGGTGAACCGTGGTGGGTCAGGGGATAGAGTGTTCGCATTCCAATGAGGTGAACCGTGGTGGGTCAGGGGATAGAGTGTTCGCATTCCAATGAGGTGAACCGTGGTGGGTCAGGGGATAGAGTGTTCGCATTCCAATGAGGTGAACCAGGCTTGATATTCCAGGTATTGCAATAAATGCGCTTAGATTTCTCTGGAGCAAAATCAGTCTTGTAATTCTAACGTAATTTAGAGATAAAATAACACCTGATGCACTTCTTCTATTTTACACATTCGACTCGTATCTATTTCACACCTAGTACCGTGGTGGGTCAGGGGATAGAGTGTTCGCATTCCAATGAGGTGAACCGTGGTGGGTCAGGGGATAGAGTGTTCGCATTCCAATGAGGTGAACCGTGGTGGGTCAGGGGATAGAGTGTTCGCATTCCAATGAGGTGAACCGTGGTGGGTCAGGGGATAGAGTGTTCGCATTCCAATGAGGTGAACCGTGGTGGGTCAGGGGATAGAGTGTTCGCATTCCAATGAGGTGAACCGTGGTGGGTCAGGGGATAGAGTGTTCGCATTCCAATGAGGTGAACCAGGCTTGATATTCCAGGTATTGCAATAAATGCGCTTAGATTTCTCTGGAGCAAAATCAGTCTTGTAATTCTAACGTAATTTAGAGATAAAATAACACCTGATGCACTTCTTCTATTTTACACATTCGACTCGTATCTATTTCACACCTAGAACCGTGGTGGGTCAGGGGATAGAGTGTTCGCATTCCAATGAGGTGAACCGTGGTGGGTCAGGGGATAGAGTGTTCGCATTCCAATGAGGTGAACCAGGCTTGATATTCCAGGTATTGCAATAAATGCGCTTAGATTTCTCTGGAGCAAAATCAGTCTTGTAATTCTAACGTAATTTAGAGATAAAATAACACCTGATGCACTTCTTCTATTTTACACATTCGACTCGTATCTATTTCACACCTAGTACCGTGGTGGGTCAGGGGATAGAGTGTTCGCATTCCAATGAGGTGAACCGTGGTGGGTCAGGGGATAGAGTGTTCGCATTCCAATGAGGTGAACCGTGGTGGGTCAGGGGATAGAGTGTTCGCATTCCAATGAGGTGAACCGTGGTGGGTCAGGGGATAGAGTGTTCGCATTCCAATGAGGTGAACCGTGGTGGGTCAGGGGATAGAGTGTTCGCATTCCAATGAGGTGAACCAGGCTTGATATTCCAGGTATTGCAATAAATGCGCTTAGATTTCTCTGGAGCAAAATCAGTCTTGTAATTCTAACGTAATTTAGAGATAAAATAACACCTGATGCACTTCTTCTATTTTACACATTCGACTCGTATCTATTTCACACCTAGTACCGTGGTGGGTCAGGGGATAGAGTGTTCGCATTCCAATGAGGTGAACCGTGGTGGGTCAGGGGATAGAGTGTTCGCATTCCAATGAGGTGAACCGTGGTGGGTCAGGGGATAGAGTGTTCGCATTCCAATGAGGTGAACCGTGGTGGGTCAGGGGATAGAGTGTTCGCATTCCAATGAGGTGAACCGTGGTGGGTCAGGGGATAGAGTGTTCGCATTCCAATGAGGTGAACCGTGGTGGGTCAGGGGATAGAGTGTTCGCATTCCAATGAGGTGAACCAGGCTTGATATTCCAGGTATTGCAATAAATGCGCTTAGATTTCTCTGGAGCAAAATCAGTCTTGTAATTCTAACGTAATTTAGAGATAAAATAACACCTGATGCACTTCTTCTATTTTACACATTCGACTCGTATCTATTTCACACCTAGAACCGTGGTGGGTCAGGGGATAGAGTGTTCGCATTCCAATGAGGTGAACCGTGGTGGGTCAGGGGATAGAGTGTTCGCATTCCAATGAGGTGAACCAGGCTTGATATTCCAGGTATTGCAATAAATGCGCTTAGATTTCTCTGGAGCAAAATCAGTCTTGTAATTCTAACGTAATTTAGAGATAAAATAACACCTGATGCACTTCTTCTATTTTACACATTCGACTCGTATCTATTTCACACCTAGAACCGTGGTGGGTCAGGGGATAGAGTGTTCGCATTCCAATGAGGTGAACCGTGGTGGGTCAGGGGATAGAGTGTTCGCATTCCAATGAGGTGAACCAGGCTTGATATTCCAGGTATTGCAATAAATGCGCTTAGATTTCTCTGGAGCAAAATCAGTCTTGTAATTCTAACGTAATTTAGAGATAAAATAACACCTGATGCACTTCTTCTATTTTACACATTCGACTCGTATCTATTTCACACCTAGAACCGTGGTGGGTCAGGGGATAGAGTGTTCGCATTCCAATGAGGTGAACCGTGGTGGGTCAGGGGATAGAGTGTTCGCATTCCAATGAGGTGAACCAGGCTTGATATTCCAGGTATTGCAATAAATGCGCTTAGATTTCTCTGGAGCAAAATCAGTCTTGTAATTCTAACGTAATTTAGAGATAAAATAACACCTGATGCACTTCTTCTATTTTACACATTCGACTCGTATCTATTTCACACCTAGAACCGTGGTGGGTCAGGGGATAGAGTGTTCGCATTCCAATGAGGTGAACCGTGGTGGGTCAGGGGATAGAGTGTTCGCATTCCAATGAGGTGAACCGTGGTGGGTCAGGGGATAGAGTGTTCGCATTCCAATGAGGTGAACCGTGGTGGGTCAGGGGATAGAGTGTTCGCATTCCAATGAGGTGAACCGTGGTGGGTCAGGGGATAGAGTGTTCGCATTCCAATGAGGTGAACCAGGCTTGATATTCCAGGTATTGCAATAAATGCGCTTAGATTTCTCTGGAGCAAAATCAGTCTTGTAATTCTAACGTAATTTAGAGATAAAATAACACCTGATGCACTTCTTCTATTTTACACATTCGACTCGTATCTATTTCACACCTAGAACCGTGGTGGGTCAGGGGATAGAGTGTTCGCATTCCAATGAGGTGAACCGTGGTGGGTCAGGGGATAGAGTGTTCGCATTCCAATGAGGTGAACCGTGGTGGGTCAGGGGATAGAGTGTTCGCATTCCAATGAGGTGAACCGTGGTGGGTCAGGGGATAGAGTGTTCGCATTCCAATGAGGTGAACCAGGCTTGATATTCCAGGTATTGCAATAAATGCGCTTAGATTTCTCTGGAGCAAAATCAGTCTTGTAATTCTAACGTAATTTAGAGATAAAATAACACCTGATGCACTTCTTCTATTTTACACATTCGACTCGTATCTATTTCACACCTAGAACCGTGGTGGGTCAGGGGATAGAGTGTTCGCATTCCAATGAGGTGAACCGTGGTGGGTCAGGGGATAGAGTGTTCGCATTCCAATGAGGTGAACCAGGCTTGATATTCCAGGTATTGCAATAAATGCGCTTAGATTTCTCTGGAGCAAAATCAGTCTTGTAATTCTAACGTAATTTAGAGATAAAATAACACCTGATGCACTTCTTCTATTTTACACATTCGACTCGTATCTATTTCACACCTAGAACCGTGGTGGGTCAGGGGATAGAGTGTTCGCATTCCAATGAGGTGAACCGTGGTGGGTCAGGGGATAGAGTGTTCGCATTCCAATGAGGTGAACCGTGGTGGGTCAGGGGATAGAGTGTTCGCATTCCAATGAGGTGAACCGTGGTGGGTCAGGGGATAGAGTGTTCGCATTCCAATGAGGTGAACCGTGGTGGGTCAGGGGATAGAGTGTTCGCATTCCAATGAGGTGAACCAGGCTTGATATTCCAGGTATTGCAATAAATGCGCTTAGATTTCTCTGGAGCAAAATCAGTCTTGTAATTCTAACGTAATTTAGAGATAAAATAACACCTGATGCACTTCTTCTATTTTACACATTCGACTCGTATCTATTTCACACCTAGAACCGTGGTGGGTCAGGGGATAGAGTGTTCGCATTCCAATGAGGTGAACCGTGGTGGGTCAGGGGATAGAGTGTTCGCATTCCAATGAGGTGAACCAGGCTTGATATTCCAGGTATTGCAATAAATGCGCTTAGATTTCTCTGGAGCAAAATCAGTCTTGTAATTCTAACGTAATTTAGAGATAAAATAACACCTGATGCACTTCTTCTATTTTACACATTCGACTCGTATCTATTTCACACCTAGAACCGTGGTGGGTCAGGGGATAGAGTGTTCGCATTCCAATGAGGTGAACCGTGGTGGGTCAGGGGATAGAGTGTTCGCATTCCAATGAGGTGAACCGTGGTGGGTCAGGGGATAGAGTGTTCGCATTCCAATGAGGTGAACCGTGGTGGGTCAGGGGATAGAGTGTTCGCATTCCAATGAGGTGAACCGTGGTGGGTCAGGGGATAGAGTGTTCGCATTCCAATGAGGTGAACCAGGCTTGATATTCCAGGTATTGCAATAAATGCGCTTAGATTTCTCTGGAGCAAAATCAGTCTTGTAATTCTAACGTAATTTAGAGATAAAATAACACCTGATGCACTTCTTCTATTTTACACATTCGACTCGTATCTATTTCACACCTAGAACCGTGGTGGGTCAGGGGATAGAGTGTTCGCATTCCAATGAGGTGAACCGTGGTGGGTCAGGGGATAGAGTGTTCGCATTCCAATGAGGTGAACCGTGGTGGGTCAGGAGATAGAGTGTTCGCATTCCAATGAGGTGAACCGTGGTGAAATCAGTCTTGTAATTCTAACGTAATTTAGAGATAAAATAACACCTGATGCACTTCTTCTATTTTACACATTCGACTCGTATCTATTTCACACGTAGAACCGTGGTGGGTCAGGGGATAGAGTGTTCGCATTCCAATGAGGTGAACCGTGGTGGGTCAGGGGATAGAGTGTTCGCATTCCAATGAGGTGAACCGTGGTGAAATCAGTCTTGTAATTCTAACGTAATTTAGAGATAAAATAACACCTGATGCACTTCTTCTATTTTACACATTCGACTCGTATCTATTTCACACCTAGAACCGTGGTGGGTCAGGGGATAGAGTGTTCGCATTCCAATGAGGTGAACCGTGGTGGGTCAGGGGATAGAGTGTTCGCATTCCAATGAGGTGAACCAGGCTTGATATTCCAGGTATTGCAATAAATGCGCTTAGATTTCTCTGGAGCAAAATCAGTCTTGTAATTCTAACGTAATTTAGAGATAAAATAACACCTGATGCACTTCTTCTATTTTACACATTCGACTCGTATCTATTTCACACCTAGAACCGTGGTGGGTCAGGGGATAGAGTGTTCGCATTCCAATGAGGTGAACCGTGGTGGGTCAGGGGATAGAGTGTTCGCATTCCAATGAGGTGAACCAGGCTTGATATTCCAGGTATTGCAATAAATGCGCTTAGATTTCTCTGGAGCAAAATCAGTCTTGTAATTCTAACGTAATTTAGAGATAAAATAACACCTGATGCACTTCTTCTATTTTACACATTCGACTCGTATCTATTTCACACCTAGAACCGTGGTGGGTCAGGGGATAGAGTGTTCGCATTCCAATGAGGTGAACCGTGGTGGGTCAGGGGATAGAGTGTTCGCATTCCAATGAGGTGAACCAGGCTTGATATTCCAGGTATTGCAATAAATGCGCTTAGATTTCTCTGGAGCAAAATCAGTCTTGTAATTCTAACGTAATTTAGAGATAAAATAACACCTGATGCACTTCTTCTATTTTACACATTCGACTCGTATCTATTTCACACCTAGAACCGTGGTGGGTCAGGGGATAGAGTGTTCGCATTCCAATGAGGTGAACCGTGGTGGGTCAGGGGATAGAGTGTTCGCATTCCAATGAGGTGAACCAGGCTTGATATTCCAGGTATTGCAATAAATGCGCTTAGATTTCTCTGGAGCAAAATCAGTCTTGTAATTCTAACGTAATTTAGAGATAAAATAACACCTGATGCACTTCTTCTATTTTACACATTCGACTCGTATCTATTTCACACCTAGAACCGTGGTGGGTCAGGGGATAGAGTGTTCGCATTCCAATGAGGTGAACCGTGGTGGGTCAGGGGATAGAGTGTTCGCATTCCAATGAGGTGAACCAGGCTTGATATTCCAGGTATTGCAATAAATGCGCTTAGATTTCTCTGGAGCAAAATCAGTCTTGTAATTCTAACGTAATTTAGAGATAAAATAACACCTGATGCACTTCTTCTATTTTACACATTCGACTCGTATCTATTTCACACCTAGAACCGTGGTGGGTCAGGGGATAGAGTGTTCGCATTCCAATGAGGTGAACCGTGGTGGGTCAGGGGATAGAGTGTTCGCATTCCAATGAGGTGAACCAGGCTTGATATTCCAGGTATTGCAATAAATGCGCTTAGATTTCTCTGGAGCAAAATCAGTCTTGTAATTCTAACGTAATTTAGAGATAAAATAACACCTGATGCACTTCTTCTATTTTACACATTCGACTCGTATCTATTTCACACCTAGAACCGTGGTGGGTCAGGGGATAGAGTGTTCGCATTCCAATGAGGTGAACCGTGGTGGGTCAGGGGATAGAGTGTTCGCATTCCAATCAGGTGAACCGTGGTGGGTCAGGGGATAGAGTGTTCGCATTCCAATGAGGTGAACCGTGGTGGGTCAGGGGATAGAGTGTTCGCATTCCAATGAGGTGAACCAGGCTTGATATTCCAGGTATTGCAATAAATGCGCTTAGATTTCTCTGGAGCAAAATCAGTCTTGTAATTCTAACGTAATTTAGAGATAAAATAACACCTGATGCACTTCTTCTATTTTACACATTCGACTCGTATCTATTTCACACCTAGAACCGTGGTGGGTCAGGGGATAGAGTGTTCGCATTCCAATGAGGTGAACCGTGGTGGGTCAGGGGATAGAGTGTTCGCATTCCAATGAGGTGAACCAGGCTTGATATTCCAGGTATTGCAATAAATGCGCTTAGATTTCTCTGGAGCAAAATCAGTCTTGTAATTCTAACGTAATTTAGAGATAAAATAACACCTGATGCACTTCTTCTATTTTACACATTCGACTCGTATCTATTTCACACCTAGAACCGTGGTGGGTCAGGGGATAGAGTGTTCGCATTCCAATGAGGTGAACCGTGGTGGGTCAGGGGATAGAGTGTTCGCATTCCAATGAGGTGAACCAGGCTTGATATTCCAGGTATTGCAATAAATGCGCTTAGATTTCTCTGGAGCAAAATCAGTCTTGTAATTCTAACGTAATTTAGAGATAAAATAACACCTGATGCACTTCTTCTATTTTACACATTCGACTCGTATCTATTTCACACCTAGAACCGTGGTGGGTCAGGGGATAGAGTGTTCGCATTCCAATGAGGTGAACCGTGGTGGGTCAGGGGATAGAGTGTTCGCATTCCAATGAGGTGAACCAGGCTTGATATTCCAGGTATTGCAATAAATGCGCTTAGATTTCTCTGGAGCAAAATCAGTCTTGTAATTCTAACGTAATTTAGAGATAAAATAACACCTGATGCACTTCTTCTATTTTACACATTCGACTCGTATCTATTTCACACCTAGAACCGTGGTGGGTCAGGGGATAGAGTGTTCGCATTCCAATGAGGTGAACCGTGGTGGGTCAGGGGATAGAGTGTTCGCATTCCAATGAGGTGAACCAGGCTTGATATTCCAGGTATTGCAATAAATGCGCTTAGATTTCTCTGGAGCAAAATCAGTCTTGTAATTCTAACGTAATTTAGAGATAAAATAACACCTGATGCACTTCTTCTATTTTACACATTCGACTCGTATCTATTTCACACCTAGAACCGTGGTGGGTCAGGGGATAGAGTGTTCGCATTCCAATGAGGTGAACCGTGGTGGGTCAGGGGATAGAGTGTTCGCATTCCAATCAGGTGAACCGTGGTGGGTCAGGGGATAGAGTGTTCGCATTCCAATGAGGTGAACCGTGGTGGGTCAGGGGATAGAGTGTTCGCATTCCAATGAGGTGAACCGTGGTGGGTCAGGGGATAGAGTGTTCGCATTCCAATGAGGTGAACCAGGCTTGATATTCCAGGTATTGCAATAAATGCGCTTAGATTTCTCTGGAGCAAAATCAGTCTTGTAATTCTAACGTAATTTAGAGATAAAATAACACCTGATGCACTTCTTCTATTTTACACATTCGACTCGTATCTATTTCACACCTAGAACCGTGGTGGGTCAGGGGATAGAGTGTTCGCATTCCAATGAGGTGAACCGTGGTGGGTCAGGGGATAGAGTGTTCGCATTCCAATGAGGTGAACCAGGCTTGATATTCCAGGTATTGCAATAAATGCGCTTAGATTTCTCTGGAGCAAAATCAGTCTTGTAATTCTAACGTAATTTAGAGATAAAATAACACCTGATGCACTTCTTCTATTTTACACATTCGACTCGTATCTATTTCACACCTAGAACCGTGGTGGGTCAGGGGATAGAGTGTTCGCATTCCAATGAGGTGAACCGTGGTGGGTCAGGGGATAGAGTGTTCGCATTCCAATGAGGTGAACCGTGGTGGGTCAGGGGATAGAGTGTTCGCATTCCAATGAGGTGAACCGTGGTGGGTCAGGGGATAGAGTGTTCGCATTCCAATGAGGTGAACCGTGGTGGGTCAGGGGATAGAGTGTTCGCATTCCAATGAGGTGAACCAGGCTTGATATTCCAGGTATTGCAATAAATGCGCTTAGATTTCTCTGGAGCAAAATCAGTCTTGTAATTCTAACGTAATTTAGAGATAAAATAACACCTGATGCACTTCTTCTATTTTACACATTCGACTCGTATCTATTTCACACCTAGAACCGTGGTGGGTCAGGGGATAGAGTGTTCGCATTCCAATGAGGTGAACCGTGGTGGGTCAGGGGATAGAGTGTTCGCATTCCAATGAGGTGAACCAGGCTTGATATTCCAGGTATTGCAATAAATGCGCTTAGATTTCTCTGGAGCAAAATCAGTCTTGTAATTCTAACGTAATTTAGAGATAAAATAACACCTGATGCACTTCTTCTATTTTACACATTCGACTCGTATCTATTTCACACCTAGAACCGTGGTGGGTCAGGGGATAGAGTGTTCGCATTCCAATGAGGTGAACCGTGGTGGGTCAGGGGATAGAGTGTTCGCATTCCAATGAGGTGAACCAGGCTTGATATTCCAGGTATTGCAATAAATGCGCTTAGATTTCTCTGGAGCAAAATCAGTCTTGTAATTCTAACGTAATTTAGAGATAAAATAACACCTGATGCACTTCTTCTATTTTACACATTCGACTCGTATCTATTTCACACCTAGAACCGTGGTGGGTCAGGGGATAGAGTGTTCGCATTCCAATGAGGTGAACCGTGGTGGGTCAGGGGATAGAGTGTTCGCATTCCAATGAGGTGAACCAGGCTTGATATTCCAGGTATTGCAATAAATGCGCTTAGATTTCTCTGGAGCAAAATCAGTCTTGTAATTCTAACGTAATTTAGAGATAAAATAACACCTGATGCACTTCTTCTATTTTACACATTCGACTCGTATCTATTTCACACCTAGAACCGTGGTGGGTCAGGGGATAGAGTGTTCGCATTCCAATGAGGTGAACCGTGGTGGGTCAGGGGATAGAGTGTTCGCATTCCAATGAGGTGAACCAGGCTTGATATTCCAGGTATTGCAATAAATGCGCTTAGATTTCTCTGGAGCAAAATCAGTCTTGTAATTCTAACGTAATTTAGAGATAAAATAACACCTGATGCACTTCTTCTATTTTACACATTCGACTCGTATCTATTTCACACCTAGAACCGTGGTGGGTCAGGGGATAGAGTGTTCGCATTCCAATGAGGTGAACCGTGGTGGGTCAGGGGATAGAGTGTTCGCATTCCAATGAGGTGAACCGTGGTGGGTCAGGGGATAGAGTGTTCGCATTCCAATGAGGTGAACCAGGCTTGATATTCCAGGTATTGCAATAAATGCGCTTAGATTTCTCTGGAGCAAAATCAGTCTTGTAATTCTAACGTAATTTAGAGATAAAATAACACCTGATGCACTTCTTCTATTTTACACATTCGACTCGTATCTATTTCACACCTAGAACCGTGGTGGGTCAGGGGATAGAGTGTTCGCATTCCAATGAGGTGAACCGTGGTGGGTCAGGGGATAGAGTGTTCGCATTCCAATGAGGTGAACCAGGCTTGATATTCCAGGTATTGCAATAAATGCGCTTAGATTTCTCTGGAGCAAAATCAGTCTTGTAATTCTAACGTAATTTAGAGATAAAATAACACCTGATGCACTTCTTCTATTTTACACATTCGACTCGTATCTATTTCACACCTAGAACCGTGGTGGGTCAGGGGATAGAGTGTTCGCATTCCAATGAGGTGAACCGTGGTGGGTCAGGGGATAGAGTGTTCGCATTCCAATGAGGTGAACCAGGCTTGATATTCCAGGTATTGCAATAAATGCGCTTAGATTTCTCTGGAGCAAAATCAGTCTTGTAATTCTAACGTAATTTAGAGATAAAATAACACCTGATGCACTTCTTCTATTTTACACATTCGACTCGTATCTATTTCACACCTAGAACCGTGGTGGGTCAGGGGATAGAGTGTTCGCATTCCAATGAGGTGAACCGTGGTGGGTCAGGGGATAGAGTGTTCGCATTCCAATGAGGTGAACCGTGGTGGGTCAGGGGATAGAGTGTTCGCATTCCAATGAGGTGAACCAGGCTTGATATTCCAGGTATTGCAATAAATGCGCTTAGATTTCTCTGGAGCAAAATCAGTCTTGTAATTCTAACGTAATTTAGAGATAAAATAACACCTGATGCACTTCTTCTATTTTACACATTCGACTCGTATCTATTTCACACCTAGAACCGTGGTGGGTCAGGGGATAGAGTGTTCGCATTCCAATGAGGTGAACCGTGGTGGGTCAGGGGATAGAGTGTTCGCATTCCAATGAGGTGAACCGTGGTGGGTCAGGGGATAGAGTGTTCGCATTCCAATGAGGTGAACCGTGGTGGGTCAGGGGATAGAGTGTTCGCATTCCAATGAGGTGAACCAGGCTTGATATTCCAGGTATTGCAATAAATGCGCTTAGATTTCTCTGGAGCAAAATCAGTCTTGTAATTCTAACGTAATTTAGAGATAAAATAACACCTGATGCACTTCTTCTATTTTACACATTCGACTCGTATCTATTTCACACCTAGAACCGTGGTGGGTCAGGGGATAGAGTGTTCGCATTCCAATGAGGTGAACCGTGGTGGGTCAGGGGATAGAGTGTTCGCATTCCAATGAGGTGAACCGTGGTGGGTCAGGGGATAGAGTGTTCGCATTCCAATGAGGTGAACCAGGCTTGATATTCCAGGTATTGCAATAAATGCGCTTAGATTTCTCTGGAGCAAAATCAGTCTTGTAATTCTAACGTAATTTAGAGATAAAATAACACCTGATGCACTTCTTCTATTTTACACATTCGACTCGTATCTATTTCACACCTAGAACCGTGGTGGGTCAGGGGATAGAGTGTTCGCATTCCAATGAGGTGAACCGTGGTGGGTCAGGGGATAGAGTGTTCGCATTCCAATGAGGTGAACCAGGCTTGATATTCCAGGTATTGCAATAAATGCGCTTAGATTTCTCTGGAGCAAAATCAGTCTTGTAATTCTAACGTAATTTAGAGATAAAATAACACCTGATGCACTTCTTCTATTTTACACATTCGACTCGTATCTATTTCACACCTAGAACCGTGGTGGGTCAGGGGATAGAGTGTTCGCATTCCAATGAGGTGAACCGTGGTGGGTCAGGGGATAGAGTGTTCGCATTCCAATGAGGTGAACCAGACTTGATATTCCAGGTATTGCAATAAATGCGCTTAGATTTCTCTGGAGCAAAATCAGTCTTGTAATTCTAACGTAATTTAGAGATAAAATAACACCTGATGCACTTCTTCTATTTTACACATTCGACTCGTATCTATTTCACACCTAGAACCGTGGTGGGTCAGGGGATAGAGTGTTCGCATTCCAATGAGGTGAACCGTGGTGGGTCAGGGGATAGAGTGTTCGCATTCCAATGAGGTGAACCAGGCTTGATATTCCAGGTATTGCAATAAATGCGCTTAGATTTCTCTGGAGCAAAATCAGTCTTGTAATTCTAACGTAATTTAGAGATAAAATAACACCTGATGCACTTCTTCTATTTTACACATTCGACTCGTATCTATTTCACACCTAGAACCGTGGTGGGTCAGGGGATAGAGTGTTCGCATTCCAATGAGGTGAACCGTGGTGGGTCAGGGGATAGAGTGTTCGCATTCCAATGAGGTGAACCAGGCTTGATATTCCAGGTATTGCAATAAATGCGCTTAGATTTCTCTGGAGCAAAATCAGTCTTGTAATTCTAACGTAATTTAGAGATAAAATAACACCTGATGCACTTCTTCTATTTTACACATTCGACTCGTATCTATTTCACACCTAGAACCGTGGTGGGTCAGGGGATAGAGTGTTCGCATTCCAATGAGGTGAACCGTGGTGGGTCAGGGGATAGAGTGTTCGCATTCCAATGAGGTGAACCGTGGTGGGTCAGGGGATAGAGTGTTCGCATTCCAATGAGGTGAACCAGGCTTGATATTCCAGGTATTGCAATAAATGCGCTTAGATTTCTCTGGAGCAAAATCAGTCTTGTAATTCTAACGTAATTTAGAGATAAAATAACACCTGATGCACTTCTTCTATTTTACACATTCGACTCGTATCTATTTCACACCTAGAACCGTGGTGGGTCAGGGGATAGAGTGTTCGCATTCCAATGAGGTGAACCGTGGTGGGTCAGGGGATAGAGTGTTCGCATTCCAATGAGGTGAACCAGGCTTGATATTCCAGGTATTGCAATAAATGCGCTTAGATTTCTCTGGAGCAAAATCAGTCTTGTAATTCTAACGTAATTTAGAGATAAAATAACACCTGATGCACTTCTTCTATTTTACACATTCGACTCGTATCTATTTCACACCTAGAACCGTGGTGGGTCAGGGGATAGAGTGTTCGCATTCCAATGAGGTGAACCGTGGTGGGTCAGGGGATAGAGTGTTCGCATTCCAATGAGGTGAACCGTGGTGGGTCAGGGGATAGAGTGTTCGCATTCCAATGAGGTGAACCAGGCTTGATATTCCAGGTATTGCAATAAATGCGCTTAGATTTCTCTGGAGCAAAATCAGTCTTGTAATTCTAACGTAATTTAGAGATAAAATAACACCTGATGCACTTCTTCTATTTTACACATTCGACTCGTATCTATTTCACACCTAGAACCGTGGTGGGTCAGGGGATAGAGTGTTCGCATTCCAATGAGGTGAACCGTGGTGGGTCAGGGGATAGAGTGTTCGCATTCCAATGAGGTGAACCGTGGTGGGTCAGGGGATAGAGTGTTCGCATTCCAATGAGGTGAACCGTGGTGGGTCAGGGGATAGAGTGTTCGCATTCCAATGAGGTGAACCAGGCTTGATATTCCAGGTATTGCAATAAATGCGCTTAGATTTCTCTGGAGCAAAATCAGTCTTGTAATTCTAACGTAATTTAGAGATAAAATAACACCTGATGCACTTCTTCTATTTTACACATTCGACTCGTATCTATTTCACACCTAGAACCGTGGTGGGTCAGGGGATAGAGTGTTCGCATTCCAATGAGGTGAACCGTGGTGGGTCAGGGGATAGAGTGTTCGCATTCCAATGAGGTGAACCGTGGTGGGTCAGGGGATAGAGTGTTCGCATTCCAATGAGGTGAACCAGGCTTGATATTCCAGGTATTGCAATAAATGGCTTAGATTTCTCTGGAGCAAAATCAGTCTTGTAATTCTAACGTAATTTAGAGATAAAATAACACCTGATGCACTTCTTCTATTTTACACATTCGACTCGTATCTATTTCACACCTAGAACCGTGGTGGGTCAGGGGATAGAGTGTTCGCATTCCAATGAGGTGAACCGTGGTGGGTCAGGGGATAGAGTGTTCGCATTCCAATGAGGTGAACCAGGCTTGATATTCCAGGTATTGCAATAAATGCGCTTAGATTTCTCTGGAGCAAAATCAGTCTTGTAATTCTAACGTAATTTAGAGATAAAATAACACCTGATGCACTTCTTCTATTTTACACATTCGACTCGTATCTATTTCACACCTAGAACCGTGGTGGGTCAGGGGATAGAGTGTTCGCATTCCAATGAGGTGAACCGTGGTGGGTCAGGGGATAGAGTGTTCGCATTCCAATGAGGTGAACCGTGGTGGGTCAGGGGATAGAGTGTTCGCATTCCAATGAGGTGAACCAGGCTTGATATTCCAGGTATTGCAATAAATGCGCTTAGATTTCTCTGGAGCAAAATCAGTCTTGTAATTCTAACGTAATTTAGAGATAAAATAACACCTGATGCACTTCTTCTATTTTACACATTCGACTCGTATCTATTTCACACCTAGAACCGTGGTGGGTCAGGGGATAGAGTGTTCGCATTCCAATGAGGTGAACCGTGGTGGGTCAGGGGATAGAGTGTTCGCATTCCAATGAGGTGAACCGTGGTGGGTCAGGGGATAGAGTGTTCGCATTCCAATGAGGTGAACCGTGGTGGGTCAGGGGATAGAGTGTTCGCATTCCAATGAGGTGAACCGTGGTGGGTCAGGGGATAGAGTGTTCGCATTCCAATGAGGTGAACCGTGGTGGGTCAGGGGATAGAGTGTTCGCATTCCAATGAGGTTAACCGTGGTGGGTCAGGGGATAGAGTGTTCGCATTCCAATGAGGTGAACCAGGCTTGATATTCCAGGTATTGCAATAAATGCGCTTAGATTTCTCTGGAGCAAAATCAGTCTTGTAATTCTAACGTAATTTAGAGATAAAATAACACCTGATGCACTTCTTCTATTTTACACATTCGACTCGTATCTATTTCACACCTAGAACCGTGGTGGGTCAGGGGATAGAGTGTTCGCATTCCAATGAGGTGAACCGTGGTGGGTCAGGGGATAGAGTGTTCGCATTCCAATGAGGTGAACCGTGGTGGGTCAGGGGATAGAGTGTTCGCATTCCAATGAGGTGAACCAGGCTTGATATTCCAGGTATTGCAATAAATGCGCTTAGATTTTTAAGTCTCTACATTCTTTTATGATATCTGTCACAAAAAACCCCTTCTTAATAGTAATTTTTTTTATATTTTTCATTAATGTCAAAAAGGGCAAGCAAAATTTTCAGTCTGACTACTGTCTTTAGAACTATGATTTCAAGCCCTGGTTTAAAAAGATACAGGGTGATTTCAGTAATGTTTATTGGCACCTTAAAAAGTAAAATAATAATAAAAACATTTTTTCACCTTTTCAAGGTTTAAAATTTCTTTCTAATAAGCTGTGTCTTCACACACACACACAAAAAAAAGTCTTCTATAATAATTCATATTTTCAATAGAATTATTTTTTGTCAACTGTTACACAACTTAGAAATATTGTGTTGAAAGTGGGTCTGAAGAGCAATATCTTTTATATTGTATTGTCATCACTCATTCGAACCACGTGGGCCATCCAATTCATTTTTATTATTTTTATGTATTTAATAATAATATCAGGTTGTTTATAAATCTTACACAGTCAGTTCAAAGTTAAATCTCATTCTCCAGTTATTGTTTCCATTTACACCACCAAATCTTTCTCTCAAATATTGCGATTTCCTACAATTTTCCTCCAGTTTTGTCATTGTCCAAATTTCAGAAGCATTTGGCAAGACCAACCTGACAAGAGTTTCGTAAATTAAGAGCTTTGTTTTTTTAGAAAGAAACCTAGATTTAATTGAAATCTAATCATCTTTTAAATAGCTACTAGTTGAATCTGCATAATTTCTGTTTCAATCAACGTGTTTGGTGTTGGCATAGCTAAAGAATTATGTAAAATAAATTAACCAGTATCTGTAGTAGATTTAATAATATATCTTTTTCAAAAACTTAAAATCCATTCTTTGAAATATATAACTTACAATGAAAATAAAATGAATGAGTTTTTTGCTAAATGTGCTTAGCTTTCTGAATAATTAAGATAATAGCAACAGGGCTAGAAATTTATGATGGTCAGTTGGCCTACACAAGTAAACCAACCAATCAGAATGCATACGGACAATTAAAATCTTTTAGTTACTTTTTTACTCTGAAAAATCAGGTAAAATAATACTGATAAAAGCAATTTCAATAACAATTAATTTTAACAACATATATCTCATCTTAGAATAAGATTATTAAGGATTTTGCCTAAGTTGAAAAATAATTATTCAGTATATTTACTAGTAAACACATAGAGTTGTAAATAGAGTCCAGAGAGTCAATGCAAATATTTAAGTTTTAGAGAACTTTTTTACTCTAAAAAAACAGGTAAAATGATACACTGGTAAAAGCAACTTCAATAACAATTTATTTTAACAATATATACCTTATCTTAGAATAAGATTATTAAGCATTTCATACAAGGATTTTGCTTCAGTTGAAAAATAAGTATTCAGTATATTTACTAGGAAACACATAGAGTTGCATAAAGAGTCGAGAGAGGGGATGCAAATGCAGCTAAGGATTTATTATTTACAGACCGAGACAAAACATCACAAAATGTAAGTCTGGCCATTTCCTGTCGAGTTAAAATGCAAACAGTGCAAGTGAAAATAATTGTAACTAATGTTAAAATAAGTCCGCCTCTTGATTTATGCTGAATTTGTTCTAAACAATTCGATTAAAATGAGAAAATTGTTCTAAATTACAATTTTAAAAGACACGATTATTACTAATTTTCTATAATTTGCACATAGTTTGTCACCCTTAAAAATATTTTAAAAAAGAATAACCTATCTGATACTATAACATATAAATTGTTATTGAATTTCTATCATTTGCTTTAGGCCTGTCACCTATGAAAACAATTTAAAACTCATTTAAAATAACAATTTAAAAAAAAAAAAAAAACCATTAAAAAATTTTATCATTTGGACTCTGTCCATTACCTATAAAAATGATTTAAGAACAATTTAAATAACAATTCAAATTATTAATTATATTAAATAACACTTATTACCTAAATATTATTAATTTTCAATCGAGTGCAAATACTGCATCTATAAAAATGATTTGAAAACTTAAGTATTTCACTAATTAGCATTAGAACTGAAAACTTAAAAAAAAAAAAAAAAACACTTTAGGTTTGCTTAGCTTCAACCTCTTAGCAATTAACTAAAATAATGTCAAAAAAGTTAATAGTTCTCGCTTAGATCCTAACTGCAATTTTCATTGTTTACACCTACTTTTATTTATAAATTTTTTTTTGTTTAAGGCTAATTACAGACCTTCTATTGTATATATAAATTAGTAATCAAATATATGTATATTAGGAACATACTATGTACAAAAAAAAAAAAAAATTTAAATGAATGATATGATATTTTGTGATGCTACCTCTCAGACTATCACAGTTAATTAAAATCAATTTCAAATCGACTCTTCTTTAATTTCTACAACTAAAGGTTCACTTTCAGGTTTTTCTGATTTAATTGTTTTCAATATAACACATTCCTCAATATCTGTAGAAGAAGAGGGAGAATTAACTTCTAATTTAACAGCCGATATCTCTGGCAACGATGGAGAGTTCGGTTCTGATTTAATAGCCTGAGTAGAACTATAGACTGGTAAAGATGAAAAGTCATAATTAGTAGACACACTTGAAGATGTGGCTTCCAACGGCTCAATTTTAACTGTTCGCAATGGTGAAGTGTGATTATTAACTGTTGGCGTTATTGAAGATGGACTGGTCAGATGAACACAGCTTTCATTTGTAAGAGTCTTCTGCTCAGCATGAAACAGAACTTCAGATATTAGCTTTTCGGCAAGGGTTTTTTGGGGCGGAGACAGCGCTTCTAATTTTCGTAACTTTGTGGTACAAAGATGACCAAAAGCATCACATTCATCGCTTGGCGACTGACCAGTTGTTTGATCTCCTACTTTTCTCTTATTGGTTGAACTGGTCGACGGTAAAGACTGTCTGACATTATCCCATGTGCTGCTGTCAGGAACCTGAACCATAACCTGCAATAAATAAGTAATATTAGCATATTAAATATATCTTGTATTCAGTGGGAGTTTTTACAATAACAGTATTAGAAAAATCTTTTTATTTTTCTTAACAGTTTTCAGAAAGACTGACATGAAAGATAAATACTAATAATAGGTAGTGAATAAAGTAATACTTGATAGCATTGCTATCACCACCCAGTAATAGATAATGAAAACATTTACATAGCTGCAAATACGTAATAAAAAAATCCAGTAGATTTTACACAACGATTTCACTACTGAAGCATAACGGAATATAGCAAAAAAAAAAAAAAAAATTACACTTTCGAATTTCTATTTTACTCCCATAAGTCATAATTACATTAACAAAGTATATAATATACTGCCAGGGGGCTAATAATTTTAAGTTCACATACGTGGATCTCAGGTCTTAACTACGCAAGAAATATATAATATTTCAAAAAAATATTTAAAATTTTGAATTGCACCTAAAGCAGGTGCAAACATGTTATGGTCTATTGTCACTTCATTTGGATTTTGGTACAAAATTGTGACCTAAAAATTAAGCCGACCACTGACCCCTCATCTCTGACGTCTTGCTGTCCTTCGTCCTTCACGACCTTGACCTTCCGCTGCTTTTGATGTTTTGATTCTCAAGGAACCATGTGCACGTACGTTAAAGAGTAACGTTGATGCAGTCATAGTTCGAGTTGTGAATTATGATTTTTTTAATCCTTTGGTGAAGTCCAGTCATGATTTCACTCTAAATGTTCCCGGCAAGGATCTGTTTTCCACTGTGATTCGTGTATGTTGGATATGCGTTCGGGCGGAGTTGGTACCACGAAAATCAGTCACTCCAGACTGCCACACTCTCCCTCCGATGTGCCACCTGTGATTTTACCTCTGAGGTCGTTGATATAAAATAAAACCATCTATGATTCAGCCTAACAAGTGAGTCTTTTTTTCTTTTAGTGAACTTTTGTTTAGTTTTTTAGATTTTGTAATAGGACATCTCTCAGCTACATAATAGGTATGTGTTTTCTTTGTGTCTATCCCTGTTTTTTTCTTGTTAAGTTCTTTTGCCTTTTAATTTTTATGCATTGGTTATAAGTAGTGTTTATAAACATTTTTGATCATTGTTTATAAATTTTGTTTATAGGCATTGTTATTTTTGTTTGTTATGCATAGTTTTGGCTAGGACTATGATGTTTATGATTACAACATACTTTATATGATCAAATTTTTTTAGTGAGAAAAATGTCTGTGATACGTAAGTTGTAATTTCTAACTTAGTTTTTTGTAGGAGTTTTGCCTAGGCCTTTAAAATTTAACATTCGTCTAATCTTAAGCTCATAAGTTTTTTTTTAAACCCTAATGTCTGTGATACGTAAGTTGTAATTTCTAACTTAGTTTTTTGTAGGAGTTTTGCCTAGGCCTTTAAAATTTAACATTCGTCTAATCTTAAGCTCATAAGTTTTTTTTAAACCCTTAATATTTCATAATTTTCTCCAGTTTTGTATCTCACTTGGGACTTTGAATTTGTAGAGTATTTTTTATGTACAAAATTTTTCGTTTTAACTCCGAGGTTGTATGGATCTTTGTTGATTCATAGTAATTTTAAGCTTAAGCAAAAATTCAATCAATACAGGAATATTTTTGTTTAAAATACTCGTTTGGACTCGGAATACCAAAATCATCGGTCGTATACGATTGATTTTAAAATTTTTTTTTCAAATTTCAATTAATTGTTGTACAAAATTTCTTTCTCATTGGTTTAAGATCGGAATACTTTCAGTCTACATAGGTAGCCTGATTTTTTTTCGTTTGTTTGCAATTAATTTTCTAATTTCTTTACTAATAACTTTCAGCAAACAAATAAAAATTTATTTTTTCATTCCTTCTTACAAGGAGCCATTTGAGTTAATTTCTTTACCTCAATTTTTTTTACACATCTGACTGTGTGAGATTTTTTATACTCAAATATACATTTTTACCTCCTTAATGTTCTTTTCTAGGGAGATGAATTTTTGCTCTCTCTACTTCATGTAGAGTGAAGTTTGTTTTTTTGTCAATTTTCTAGCAAACAATTAAGATTGTTTTTTGTCATTTTCTAGCAAACAATTAAGATTGTTTGTTCATTTGTACTACTCAAGATCAGCTATGTACGTCTGCTAATATGTGTTTCGTGTTGTCATAACTATTGTAACTGTATGCTGGAGCACTGCATTCCTAATTCTAGGCTAAATTACTGTCAAAATGATTGAAATGTAATTTTATGTAACATCTGACCATTTGTAAGTGGAGAAGTGGTGATCTGGACTGGTAGGTTGTTAATTTATTAATTTATGATGTATTTTGGTTACGAATACTTTTGGCTTTTCCTTTTAATTTTTGCTTTACCTTTAATTTTCTAAAAAAAAAAAAAAAAAAAAAAAAAAATTTTTGTTCAAAATTTTTTTTTTGTCGGCTGTGGGTTGTGACATTGTGTCACTTCATTTGGATTTTGGTACAAAATTGTGACCTAAAAATTAAGCCGACCCCTGACCCCTCATCTCTGACGCCTTGCTGTCCTTCGTCCTTCACGACCTTGACCTTCGGCTGCTTTTGATGTTGCACATGCGAAACAGTGCAGTTGTAGTCGCAGTTAGTTCAAAATTGTAATTTCATTTAAACTTTTTTTAGTTCACTTCAAGTCCCTGCTTAAGCATGATTCTTGCTGTGTTTTAGGCTAAGGATATAAATAGCCACCCAATTCTTTGGATCGGGGCATTCGAATTTATTTTCTCCGGCAAAGAGCATTACTCCGCTTAACGGGGTGTTACATTTTCTACCCTTTCCTCTCCTTGAGGGACGGACTAAAGATTTGATGGCGTCGATTGCAGCCATCCTCAAAATGCTGCAAGATTGATTTGGCGTAACTAGCCATGCAATGATTTGGGCTACAATATATTTCTTTTCACCAAGCAACTCCTTTTTTAAGAGGATGTTCTCTCAGTTACATAATAGGTATGTGTTTTCTTTGTGTCTATCCCTGTTTTTTTTCTTGTTAAGTTGTTTTTGCCTGTAAATTTTTAATGGGTCATTGTACTGCACTTCTTCATTTATCCGGTCATATGTTCTCTAAGTTTGATTTTTATATAATCCCTTCTTTTATATACCCAGCATTCCACACAAAAATATAATAGTCATATTATGGTCTATTTAAATACGATGATGAATAGATTTAGTAATTATTTACAAAAAAGAAATGAATTAAAAAAAAAAACGAAGTTTTATTTAAGTATACTGCAATGCCGTATTAAATCTATTTTAATTAAGCAAACCATGCAAAATAAATAATTATTGAAAACAATCTAACATTAATTATGAAAAACATTTAATATTTGGAGGTAACATTTCAAAATTAAGGGAAAAAGCACAAAAAGTTAAAGTTATTAAATGTATGCACATAAAAATATTACTAAATAGAAATAAAATTAAATACTCATAATACTATGAGATACGATGTCAAAAATTTTGCTATATGTATTTAAGTACACATGTTCTGGACAATATTATTTTTTATATATTAAGTAAATATATATTTAATAAAACTACTAAGTCAAAAGAAAAAAATTACTATCAGAATATCTAAATTATGTAATATTTAAAATTACCTTCATGTCTGAGCAGGTAGATATAGCGTCATTTCCCCCCAGAAAATTTTAAATGTCCACAAATGTTTCAGTGAAAGTAACAACTATAAATTTTTTAGCATGTTTTTAGAAACTATAAAGCAAAGGTTCACATAAGTGGAATAAGGAAATGAAAAGGATAAATATAAATTTCCAGATAACTGTTGCACAATATAATAAATATTTTATATATAAGAATTTTAGAGACTATTGTCATCAAAATACAAAAACTTTATTACAC
Organism: Parasteatoda lunata; assembly: GCA_949128135.1. NCBI lineage: Eukaryota > Metazoa > Arthropoda > Arachnida > Araneae > Theridiidae > Parasteatoda > Parasteatoda lunata. The sequence goes on from OX421975.1 coordinate 102,968,272, forward strand.
TAAAAACTATAAAGAGTCTGAAATATTTTCCATTTCTTATTAACATTAAATAGACTTGAATTTGAAATGTTTTTTATTATGTAAACTCCTAATTTTAAATAGTAGTAGAGAAGTAATTCATTGATAGTTATACAATAAATTGTGTAAAATTTTTTTTTATTACAGTAGTGATATTTTTAGGAAACTTTCTGAAATTCACAAAACCTAAGAGAATTTTTATTAAACCAGTAGACCAGGAGAAACTGGCTTAATTCAATAGTATACTGGTAAATCCAATAGACTTGGCAGTCATTCTGAACTCACTCTCCAAAATGAAATAAAACTTAAAGAAAACAAAATGTAAACTAGGTTATAAAAGAGTCTCATTATCAATACAAAAAGCCGTCATATTTCACATGTAAAAAATTAATTCAAATACGGTTACATTGTTGAAGAAATAATTTAAGGTAAGAGTATTATAAAAATTTTTTTGCAACCTATCTTGTGTACACATAAAATAAATTTGAATCAAATTACAGAACTCTTGCATGCAAATGATGCTGGGATCTTATCCTCTACCAAGTATTTCTGCTGATTCAAAGTAAATAGAATAATTTTATTTTTATTCTTTAATCCAATTAAAATTTTCTTTTAGCTTCTAAATTACCTTGTTCTTCCAAAAAAAAAAAAAGGTGATTTATTAGGATATGTTTGCACAGCTGAAAATCAATGACAACTGAGCGTCAAACTCTAGTTGGCTAGTTTGTACAGTGGTCAACTTATGCAATCAAACTCCAAGCTTTGGTGTGCAATAGATCTTGGCATAGGCAAAATATGCTAAAATGTGCTCTAATGTTAAATTTAACGAGGGAAAATTATGAACGTTATTAAAATAAATTTGTATATTTGCTGATATTGATGAAGCTTGTGTAAATATTGTGCTCTTTAAACTACATATGCAAATATTGCAATATTTACTTTAATGTTAATGATAGAATTGTTGTTCATATATTGGTCTACAGATGGATGTACTTTAAATAATTTGTCTGCTGGTTTAAAGAATACATTTATTTATACCTTTCTTTATACCTATTTATTTTTATACCCTTTAAAATTTTTTAAATTATATCTGTCCTCTTTCAATTACACGCACATGGGCAAGTCTTTTCCTAAGATTGCTTTAAACGTTACTTTGCTATGGAGGGATAATTAGAAAAAAAAAAAAAAAAAGAAAAAAAAAGAACACATTTTTATAGTTCTTTCAGTTGGATAACTAAACGCTTTTATGTCTATCATGCGTTATAGGGTATTTAAATCTAAATATTCATTTTTTTAAAAATTGTCTAATTTAATGCTGTAACTTGTATTAAAATTATAACAAAATTGATAATAATATGCATAAATGAAATCTAATGCACTTACACCACCAGCTAACAGCAATCTCTGACGAAAAGCAGGAAATGGATTTTGAATTGTTAATTTCACTTGGCGCACATTTGAGAAAGAAGCATTGTCTTTCAAATACAGATCATAATCTATTCGCATCTTCTTGGGGTCAGGAAAACTCTTAAAATAGATATCAACATTCATAACAAAGGATCTTGACCCAGAGTCAGTAACACTAAAAGGAGGCTGATTCACAACTGAAAAAAAAAAAAAAGGAACATATAAATATATATAGGATGTTCAATAAGTATGAAAATATTAACTAACATGAGAATAATGTATTCAATAAAACATTTTAAAATATTTATATGAAAAGTTTTCAGAATACATTTAATGACACCAAACTCAGTTCGAGGCCTTAAGAGTCATCCTTGTTGTATGAGAGTAGAGATTGAGTTTGCTGTCATTTGTCATTAGATGGTCTTATTCAATATATATATATATTACCCAATATGCATTTTTCAAGGTATCTCTATTTGAAACAATTTATACCCCATTTTTCTTCTTGCAAATACAGCATGCCCGGTAATCCAAAATTGAAAAACCTGTTAGTCAAATTAGAGTATTTTTTTTTTTCTCTGGAGAGTCTAGATCTGCAGTAAAAATTGAGGTTCTGACTTAAAATTTTGAAGCTGTCCTATCAGATGGGTCAGGAATTGAGGTTGGGAAGTCGAGTTTAGCATAAATGATTTCTCAAGTCATTCTTAAAAATGAATTAAATAATTTCAAATTAATATTAGGGTGAGCAAAATGAAAAATGTCCACAGTATGCACGATAGTGTCAAAAATGCAACAATGATAACAGCAACACCTTTCAGGTTAAATAAGTTTATACTAAAACTTAGAGGGTTAAAACATTACAAGACCTTCTAATGTAACATTTGAGGTAAAACAAAATAGTGTTGGAAAAAAATTTATTCCTCACAGAAAAAATACTAATTTTTATGGTTCTGAGAGTTAAGGTAGCTGGAGATTTAGCAGGGGATATATATTCTTCATTGGAGGTCATAACTTCAAGGAACCAGAACCGACTCCTTGAAGCTAACATGTTATGAAATAGTTAGAAGCTAAGGTAAAAAATATGTTCAACGATGCTGTTCAAAACTTTTAGGAACCAGAACCAATTTTTCAGAGTCAACATAATATGAAACAGTTAGGAGCTATGGCAGAAAACATGTTCTATGATGCAATTTAAAATTTCTAGGAGCCACAACCAATTTTTTGGAATCTACATGATATAAAAAGATTAGAAGCTAAGGTAAGAAATATGCTTCCATCAATGCAGTTTAAAACTTCTAGGAACCAGAATAAATTTTTGGAGCCAACATGTTATAAAAAAGGAAAAGAGCATCATTTATCTCATAATCATTTTGTCTTTAGGAAATAAAGATAATTAATAATTTATATTACTTGTAAAAATTAAGATGAAAATTAACCATCTTATGATAAATTGTATGAGACATTTAAAAAATGAAATTTAGCACAAGTGATGAATTCTTTGAGTTGATAGAAAAAGCTTATAAAGAGGATTTTTGGATCAAATCACATGATTAGAAAAATTTTCTGTTTTTTAATCATATTCAATTTTTAGAATTTAAAAAAAGGTTAAATTTTACTAAAATATTGAGTGCCAGCTACGATTTCTAAGACAATGGGCGATCGGCTACCAGCGTTTTGTAGAAACTTATGCACTAATGGACTAATAGAACAAAATATTTCTACAGAATGATGAAGCAAGTTAAATTATTGCTTTGAGTTATTTCTTTTAAATTCTTTAGTAATATAGAAAATGCACTCATCTCAATCTATTTGAATTTATGTTAATATGTAACTTACCCAAAGGAGCACGAGCTAAAATTTGTGGAAAGCTGAATTCTACTTTTTCAAGAAAAATACCAGTTGCACTTTGATTCGTACAACGAACAAATGCAGTCCAATCATGAGTATGCCCTTGAGGATTTTTTGTAGTCTTCAATGTAGCATCATGACCAATCTCCATTTTCATATCTACAATTTCTTTCCCAGCCTAAAAACAAAGATCGAACAAATTAGGAAATGTTTCTTTCATAAAAAACTAACAAAATATTGCTAAAAGCGGTAATTTCCAATGAAGGCATCTAGCCTTCAATTACAAAGAAAATAAAATGTCATAATTACAGTCAGATTAGAGATTTGGATAACCCCCCAAAAAATTCTTTTAAAATAAGAAATAATAAGAATATTAAAATGAGAAAAATATAAAAGAAATCAAAACAATTGCTTTTTAAAGTTGTTCCTATTTCTGTCTGGAGTATCACAATAAGAGTCATCAATGTAGTTTTAATGAATGGTGGAAAGGTACAATATCATCAATGATATAAAGTATTTCAAAAAGTATAGCATAATTTAAAATTATTCAGCTTGGTTGGAGGAATATTTGTAGGCATAAGACCTCACATAATTCATAGTAAAATGGTGACATCCCTTATCCTGTGGATGAGTTACATTGCTAAATTGAATGTTGAGCTTGACAATCAAGTTACAATCTAAAAGTAAAGTTCAAACCATTAGATTCCAACTTAAAAACAAACTTAGCTTGCTTTCTTGTTTCAGTAAGTTGAAGAACTTTTATCGCTGCTTCCTGAGTGGTTCTATGTCTATTCTGATGGGTCACCTGATCCCACAGCAAGAAATGCTGGCGCTGGAGGGAATTGTAAGTTCTTTAAACTAAAAAGTCTAGTAGGAATAAGATGTACTCAAATAACTTTCTGCAGTGCTTTTTGCTGACGAAGTATTACAAAATTTCATGTGAGAAAAAAATTGTGTTTCCTATTTATTCAAAAGCTGTAATTCAGGCCTCAGATAATAGGAAACATTTGTTAAAATTTAATAAAAAAAATAAAGCTATTATTAAAACGAATTAGTAAATTATATATATCATAAAATGTTTATAAACACTATCTGATAGAGATAAATACGAATTTATTAATTATTAGTTTCAATCTTTAAGAACAGCAGAATAGTAGAATAATTTTTACATTTTATCAAAATATTTTTTGATGTTCTTAAAAAAAAAATGGCTATTGTGCAAATAAAAGTCAATAATCCTGCAAAACTCTGTTCATGCAACATGATCTCAAGATTAATAGGTACTTACATATTAACGCAACCAGGCCAAAATTCACATAAATTGCCAAATTTGGCGACCCTACTTACGGCAACCCTAAGTGATTTATATTATTTTTCTTCACACATCTTGAATAAATGTATACGGGGCAGTGGCACTTGATCTTAAAAAAACATCAGTGTAGGGTATACCGGGCAGTGGCACCTGACCTTAAAAAAACATCAGTGTAGGGTATACCGGGCAGTGGCACTTGACCTTAAAAAACATCAGTGTAGGATATATCGGGCAGTGGCACTTGAACTTAAAAAAACATCAGTGCAAATCGCATACATACAAAAAACATAACATACAAATCGCGCCAACCTGGTTGCGATAATACGTAAGAACCGATTAATATTTGCTTAGAGAGCATAATATTCAATTAAAGAAAAATTCTCATAAATTTTTCTCTTAAATGAAAAAATAAATAAATAAAGATAAAACTGATTGTAAACATTTTCTAGTTAATTATTGACCACGACAGCCCTAACTTTAGATAACATTGAACGACTCTGGAATAACGAACACCTTCATTTAAGGAGCAAATTGCCTCGGTCTTAGCATTCTCTTTCATAGACAAGCTAGTACGAAGTCTCCAAAAGTAAACACTATAATTTTGAGAGGACTTAAAGATTCTATAAAATTATAATCAGACGTAATTTAAAACTTAAAATATTCATGCTTGGACATGCTATTTTGCAGGAGGTAGAGATACTTAAAGAAAATCTTTGTTGAAAAGAGGTTTCAAAAGAATTTAACTTACTTGATTTTCGGAATCTCCTGGCAAATGGGGATGAAGAAATTTCATAAAATGTGCTGGATTTTTTCTATAGCACGCAGTACCATACCGGCACACAGGAGTGAAATCAATAAAAACATTTTCACTTTGATCACTAACATCATCAGTCTCCCCACTCATTTTGCTACCCATAAAATTAAAAAAACAAAAGGTTAGTAATTTACTTTATCTATAACCTTTCTTTAATTTTATCTTTTTAGACAGAATTCATGCGCAAGTGAATTGAATAAAAGAAAGAGGGTTAAAAGTTAGAAAAGCACTGTTTAGAACACTCGACACGAACCAAAATTTAAAATTGATATAAATAGCGTGATCTTTTTTATTAAAAAGTTAGACAGTTCTAGCTTGTAGCTTGTTTTAAGCATTCACGTCCTCTAAATAAAAGAATTGTTCTTTTTAATGGCAACGTTGTTATCAGTTACTATGACAACTGTTTCAAACAATAGATCTATTTCTCCCCAGAATGCCACAGATAAACAAAGAAAGCATAACTTCACTATTTTTGAATTAATTCTTCAGAATGATTTTGAAATGTTGTTGCAAATCATATTAAAGCTATTTCAGTGGGAAATCACTTTTATTCAATTTGAATTTATATAAAAATTGAAAACAAATCTTCGGTAATGTTTAAGTTTAATGCTTTAGACATTTTCTTTTATTAATGCTAGTAGGTAGTATTATGGTTGTTATGTTGTTAATAATTATGCCTAAAGTATTGTAAGAAGGACCTTTTTGTGAAATTTACTTTTTTTTCTGACTTTCTTCATAAAAAACATCGAGAAAAATCCGTTTTCGATCCGAAAATATCTAAATTTGGTATCCATTAGATTTTGCTATAAATATTGAGATTTGCTAATAATGAATGGAAGGAATAAACATTTTTGCTTTTTATTTGTTCTTTATACTTTTCATAAAAATTAAAATGAATTCAATGTTTTCTTTCAAAGGAAGTTATACTGAAATTCAATGCTTGAATAATTACTTAATAAATTTAACTTTCTTGTTTACTTCAATGAAATAAATTTGTCACTTGTTTAGCTTTGTTCTTGCCTCCACATTTTACACAGTTATAATACGAATGCTTTGGTAAGGAAGTTTTACAATATTTCAGCAGCTTTGTCAACAAGTTAAATATTCAACTTTGTATTGTTTATGCAGTCTTTCAATTATAGAAAATTTTTACATATTTAAAAATTAAGATAAGTTTCTGCAGTATATAATTATACTATTTTACTTTTCTTCATGCATTATTCACCTATAAAACTAACCAAACTGTATTTACCTATTCACTTTTGAATTTTTCATTTTCATAAAAGAAGGGCAAAGGGTTTTTTGAAAATGAGCTAATTCATATCCCTCAATTTCTTATGAAACTGGCTCATTTGTATTAGGAAATAGGAGTTCCATGCAAGTGACTGACAAATGGGTTTTTCAATGGCACACAGGTGACTAGATTTGTTATAGAATATATAAATTGAGAAATGGATACCAAAAGCGATACTTATACATTCTTTTTTTTCTTATTCAGCAAAGAAAGTCAAATAAAGGTGCAATACTTAATAATTTCTTTTGCGTTTTCGAAATAAAATATAAGGAAAGAAATTTTTGTAAAATTGCCGAATGGTTAGCAAATTTTGCCGAATAGTGAAAGCCTCACAGCGACCTCCCAACACACCCTAGGTACTACTAGTATTATTACGGTTAGGCATTAATATAGTACCTAGGAGCTATAGTGGCTCAGAGATTGAGTGCTCGCTTCACAATGAGGTGACTCAAGTTTGAATCCCAGGGATGGCTGGTCGATACGAATTCCACACCTGGCTTGTACTGACCTCAGTGCTGATGTAAAGTAGTAGTACATGGATCATTAGTTAGAGTAACTTCGCCATCGGGCTAATCAAGGGTGGTTTTCATAATTTCTTTCTCCATGTGACACAAATGAGGGTTAGTTTTATCAAAATATCCTCTACATTGCAAATTTCTCACAATTCTTGATCCACGAGTTCCCTTGTTTTCTGGATTGGGTTTAAAGTTTCAAAGCTATGGAGTTGATCATTGGTAGTTGTAAACTCGAAATTTGGTTGGCTGTTTAACAACGGTTATAAAATAATAGTGTATGTATCTAGAATCACCTGTTATAAAGTACTTCCCTCCTAATAAAATCCCAGCAATGGCTGGTCGATATGAAATCTCTGACATAAAATATCCTTAGTGGTGATCATGGGTTAAAATCCCTTTGATGTTGGGCTAACCATAGGAAGTTTTGGTGATTTTCCTTTCCATGTGACACAAATATGTGTTAGTTACATCAAAAAAGTCTTCAACGAAGGCTAGTTTGTCCCTAAGCTTGATTTAGGAGTTCTGTTTTCTTTTGGGTTGGGTTAAAAATTACAAGGCTGGGGAGTTAAACATTGATAGTGGTAAACTCTGTATTGGATCTGCTAAAATAATATATAATGTCTAAATTAAATGCTTTGGTAATAACTTTATTACATTTTCCGAAATAAGATAATTATCTCTCTTTATAAGGTTACATTTCCATATTAAATCCTGAACAATTCAAGTGCACTCCCTAGTACTTATAATTAATGAATTAGTAAAATGTATCCAAAGGGTTATCTACAGGTGGGCATAATTTTTTCTTCTTTTTTTTAGATTTGCTTCATTGTGTGGTGTTTTTCTTTTTTTTCTTCTCTTCTAATGTTTGTTAAGTTTTTTTTAATGCTCTTGTCTAGTTTTCACTTTTCCTTTGTGATTATTTTAAAACAAGGTTTTAAATGGAAACCTTTTAATTTTTTTTTTCAAACTTAGAATATAGTACATAATTTTAAAATTTCTATTGATTTTAGTTAAGAATATAAATTATGTTGATTTATTGCATTATTATTAAAATGATTTTTATTTTTTTATTTATTGTCTCACTTGTTCAGGAGAGGAACTTGTTCAGCTACACACAATGATGGAAATTAATTTAAATCGTGTGGATTATTTGCAAGTAATGTACTAATTGATTTCAAATCATTTTTATAAACAGTTCTTTTGATTGATATATTTGTCAATAAAACAAATTTGCATTCAAAGTATATATTTATTTAGAAATAGTATCATAAAGCTGGTTTTACTAAAAAAAAAAAAAAAAAAAAAAAAAAAACATTTTTCCAATTAAAAAAAAATTTAATATTTCTAAAGAATTTTGATAAATATGGTCAGGTATGTATGATCAAATGTTGATACCTCTTACTAGAAAATACACAAATTAAAACATCAAAAATATGTTATATTGAAATTGCACTTATTTTTAAAATTCTTGTTAAAATAATAGATGGGTTGTTAGTTTAAAAATAGAACATGCCTTTATAATAAAAAATAAAACAATGATGATATTAAATTATTTCTACTTAATTTGTTATGAATCATACTTATATAATTTGCATTTTTGAAATTTGAATCAGATTGAAATATTTTGAGGTTTTATTCAAGCCTTACATTCAATGAATTTTTTTATAATTCATTACTTCTGACTTGAGACTCACTGTTTAAATTATTTTGTTATTAATTATTTATTTTGAACTATTATAAAATGATTCAAATTAGCAGATATTTTAGAACGGATCTAGCAGCTGAAGAGATTCAGAAACTGATTAAGTTATCATATTTACTGATTTAGTTCTATGTACAGTAATTAGTTTTGTTAGACCGAAAATGAAAGGTTCTAATAATATATGCCACATTATTAAGCTATTTTCAACTATTTATTAATATTTTACTCTTTATGATAATTTTTTGTTTATTTTTTATTATCAAAACTCTTCTATATTTTACCATTTTGCTGTATTAAAAATTTGTTTTTTTGATTTTTTATTATTATTATTATTAGAAAATATGTTATTGCACCTTTGCATTTTTCAGGTTGGTGTAACGTCACCAAAATCTACCAGACTGCTTCCTGCAATGGAAGAAAAGGGATGCCAAAGAGTATGAATATTTGATTTTTAAACGTTGCATCTAAAATTTTTAGAATATGGTTGTACCTCAAGACATCGTTTCTTATGTGACTCGCTTAATCCATCGTTTCTTATCGTTTCTTCATTGCTAATGATATTTATGAGAAAATAACTTTATAAAATATCAAATAATTTCTTGAAAATAAGTAATAAAGAAGTAATTGACTTGAATATTGATAAGATTACAATAAATGTAAAAAAATTTTAATTAATAAAATTATGTGCATATTACAAAACTATTTATGATGCAAATGAATGACGAATAGAGACCTACGGAGATGTGTACCAGTTAGAGTTAGAAAAATAGTTGTTTGATATTTATTTCATTATTAAACTAACATTGAAAGCAGTTTCCATAAATTGCTAGAAACTACTGTATTTTTTTTTTTGGATTTTACTACTCACTAAACTACTTTTTTGAAAAAGTAGCACTCTACACTATATACTACGAAAAAAAGTAACTACAGTACTTTTGCTACTTGTAGCATGCTACTTTTAATCATAGTGCATTTAGTGACATTGCCATTCAATAATGTCTATTGAACTTAGATAAATACCATCAAAGACATATAAATTGAAGTTCACTTGTGAATTCTAATTTAGTAACATGACCGAAAACATAGAATTTATTTTAAACATTCTCAAGTTATATTTTTGATTATAACATTTTAAGTTCATAGTTCAGGTATTGCTTTTGTTACAAGCATGGCATGGTGATATAAGCATGGCATATCTGAATGCATAATAAAATGATTCATTCTAAATTAACAAAAACAATAGTATACAGTCAAATCAAGGAAATTCGTTTATAACTAACAATAAACAATTATACTTTTATTGTTGTACTTGTTTTATACAAGATCGTTACAACGTTGAACTATTTTTCAATAAAAGGTAAATGTTGGTGACTTTTATCTCATATTGTTACCCCTAAAAAACTGCGCATTATTTTACAAACATCAAGGAATGAGAAAAAAATCTTTTTCTTAAATAGTAATAAATTAATAAAAATTTCACTTTTTTAAAATTAAAAACTATTAATAAACAATATTAATAATTATTATTATAAATTTTTATGTCATCTGGAATATCGAAAGTCAAACATTTTTTAATGGTCCTATTTTTTAAGAAGATTAATAATATAGGGACCATTTGAAAAGCTACTATATTGAAGAAATATCTTATTGGACAAAAATTATTTTATATGTTTTTATTTGAAAACTTAGATGATCTTGTAAATTACTTAAAACTTAAAGAAAAGAAAAAAAAAGGAAGAAAAAAACACAAAAATTTTTCAATTTTCAACGTGAAATTCAAATTTAGTTATTTTATTTAATTAAATTTAGTTAGAATGCTAAAAGTAAAATTTTTTTTAAAACTTCCTTAACACTAAACAAAGCCTATTAAATGAAGCTACTAAACTAATAACTTTAAAAAATAGTCTCATTAAAAAAATGTTTTATCTTCAAAAAATTTTTACTTTTCATTTAAGGTTGCTGTAGCCGATCATTATGGTGTTGTTCATTGTTTTGGAACTAAGAAAGGTGATATTCAGGTAAAAAAAATTCACCTAATTTATGCTCTCAATACTTACTCGTTTTATTATACTCACAGTCTTACTCTTCATCATACTACAGAATTATTGCAATCTCAAATTTATAATATTCTATAAAATTCTATTCTATAATATTCTATAATTATTAATATTCTATAAATATTTATCTGAGCAATGGAGAATTTAGGGTAATAGTCCAATATGCAATCTGAGAGTGTAATGGACATTTTAAGAGATTTTTTTAAAATTATTTTTAATTATCAAATTAATCTATAAGAATGGAAATGACTGCTGGTTTACCTTATACTGATGTTTCTTTTAAGGTTAAGTACCACACCCCAGTATACCCAACACTGATGCTTTTTTTTGGATTAAGTGCCATTGTCAGTGTATTCCATGCTGATGTTTTTCTTAATGTATCCAAATCAGTTATTAATAATAAACTATAACAAGTAAAGTAATTATAGAGGTAAATTACCTATTGGGACAATGCTGAAAAAGGTTTACATCAGCAATTTTAAACTTCCTGAAGATAATCATTTCATAAAATTATATAATTTTTACTATAATAGTAAAGTGACATAACTGAAAACTAAATAACATAGAAGTTGACATTCATAGAATTTTGGAAAATTACTTGGCTTCAATCAAAATTCTATGTATTAAAAAATAAGTATTTTTTTAAATCCAATTTTAAATGAATATGTAAGTAGAATTGGTATTAAACATAATAGTTAAAAAATTTAAAATCTTATAATGAGACTGCTTACATTTTTTAAAAAGTTATTTTGAAATTTCTTTATAATGTTGCAAACTTAACACATGATTTAAATTCATTTACGTTATTAAATTTTTTTTTTTTTTTTGAATTGGTAAAGTAAAAGAACACAATCTTTTGACCAAATTTAAAACCATATTTTTGTACCAACTTTAGTTTCTCCAAAACTTTAATTGCTTACTCAAAACTGAACTTCCGAATTATTAATTATTCCAAAGAAAAATAATGTCTAATAGTTTCAAAAATGAAATTGCATTAAATCACACAATCATATTAAACTAATAGTATAACTAAATTAATTTTATTTATTTATCCCTTCATAACTGTTTCCCTTCATATATGTGGTTGTTTGATTCTCCTTTCACTTCCCACAATATCATTTATGAAATGAGCCTGTCTGATTTTGGGGGCTCAAGATCAATGGACGTGATTTCAATGTAGATGAGTGACAAAATAATGCAAACACTTTACTAACTATGTAAACAATCTTCCTTTTAGTAGCGAATGTTTTGAAGATTTTACATGGTAAATCTGTTAGCATAATTTAAAAGATACTGTTTGAAGCTTTTTGAAATATCATTTTGATCCACCCGAAATTCAAATCAACCAAAATGAGGAGAGGAAGTGAATAATTTCCTTTTAAGATTAATACCAGCTATTCTAAAATTATTCTATAGGGTTGTGGTATTTGTATCAGAATACTTTTAGGGGTAATTATAGGGGTATTAAAAAGGGAAAGAAGCTTTAAAATTCCTACGCTCATTTTGGTCGATGTGAACTTTGCATGGGTAAAAAGAACACCATTTCTAAAAGCTTCAGGCTGGATCTATCAAACTGTGTCATCAGTTTTGCTGTGTAAAATCTTCTAAAATATTTGCTGCTAAAAGAAAGATTGTTCCCATGAAGTAAGTATAGAAATGTTTGTATTATTTTGTGATTCATCTGTGAGGTACTTTTATGTTACATCTCGTATTAATATGTGTACATGTTTTTTCATGCAGATAGACTCAGAGTTTAGAGAACCTCTTCTTTCTTCATCTGCTGGTCATAAAGGGGTTAAATTTATTAATCCAGCTATTTAATCTCTTTAAAACTAAGAATGTTTGTTCCAAAGATTGAACTTCACACATCTTCAGAAATATTTTTGCTGGATCATGAAATCACATGATCTTGGTGATTAATTGTAATTGTGAAAGAGTAAAGCTTGACACTGTTCCCACTATTTATAGTATGTTTTAATACTTTATACATTATTGAGCTATTTTCACATCACAGCTGAGAAGAATGTAAGTACAGTGAAACCTCCAAGAAGGACCACCTCTATTTACAACCACTTATGGGAGGCACAGAATTTTTTTTGCACAAAATGCTAAAAAGGTCAGATTAAATAAAGAAACACAAAAAAAAAAAAAAAAAAAAAAATCAAAACAAAAAGTTTTACAAATTAAATAAATAGATTAAAATATATTTAAAATATTTGTGTGGGGCTCTTGTTTAGAGAGCTCTTTTAGACAATACAACCTCATGTTATAACTTCATGTTGCAGTCGGGGATCACTAAAGTGGATGCTATTAATGATTTACTTTTAGAGTTGAAAATTAAATTAGGAAAAAAAAGTTATTTTAGAAAAAAACAAGCACCTCAAACAAACAAACCTCTTCTCATCTTTTAAATCTAACTAATTTTTATGATATGAAATAAAATGCAAACAAAAAACAGAATTGCTTATTTATTTTAATAGGTGTTATACACTAAGTACTGTGAACTGCACTAAGTTTAACTGTACTACAATAAGTTTAAAAGAATATAGATAATACTCTGTAAGATTTAGAGTTTAAATCTTAGACTACTTTTAGGAAATTTACTATTTTCCTCGAAGAAAATTTCCACTTTCTGATCCAAAATATTTGTTTTTAATTTTCCAGACATTTTTCAAAACTTTACCTGGTCCTAAAATCATGAGACTTGAACTTGGTGGTGCAATTGGCACTTTAAGAGATAAAATATTTGTTGCTGCAGGAGGAGAAGTAAAGGGCTATACACGTAAAGGAAAACAGTTTCTGAAGTTTGATACTAATATGACTGAAGCAATCAAATCTATGTAAGTATGCATGTCTTAATTACATTTATTAAGTTTTTTGAAGATAAAATAATGTTCTGGACGATCACTTGTCTAGTGTTTCCTGTACTGGACTACGGGACCAGTGGTTGTAGGTTTGATTCCCACCGTAGGCCTGGATGTAACTTTTCTTTCTGTGTTCTATGTCCTTTCTTCTGTGTGATTGTGTGAATGTAACTTGCCCTACAAACAGGTTTGTTGTTGTATGACGTGAGCGATGCTACTCCTCCGCCGTGGCTTGGCCACAGTTGCCCATTGGGTAATGATAAGAGAGTAGCGATTCTGGCAGTTCTGAGGCCAACGGGAAATAGACCCAAGTGCCCACCCATAAAAAAAAGTGTCCTGTTTTTTAGACACACATTACTGGTCATTAATTACAAATAATTCCACTTAAAAAAATTTATTCATCAAACGGATGCAAAATGAGATATTTCAATGAAAATGCCAAAATAGCTGTTACTATCATACTGTTTCCTCTCATTTCTGTATTATTAAATATAAAATAAAAAGGGTAAAAATATCTCATAAAAATATCTTATAAGTTGTTTATTAACGAAAGTTTTGGGGCAGAGTTTTGATTCTTGCATTATATAATACAAAATATACATGATATTAAGTGAATAATTTGGATTAATAGCATCAGAAATATAAATATTGCAAACAGAAATCATGGTTGGGCGGTGATATCGAATAATATTCAAAAAAATTCAAAAGTTTGACCAAAACTAATAAATGAAATGCTCTGAGTGTGAAGCTATTAAAGTGGGTAATCTTGGTAAAGAAAAGGTTTTTATTCAAAATTCTGTTGTGTGTGTGGAATGAAGTATGCTTTGTTGCTTGAATATATTTATATATTCAGTGAATATTTTATCAATTGGTCAATTTTATGGAAAAACTGAAAAAAAAAAAAAAAACAGTGGGTATATTGAAATAATTGAGTGATAGTGTATAAGCATACTGTGTAGGTATCACCTATCTTGCTTAATTTTCATTGTTGTGCTAAATTGATATAAAGGGTATGAAATAGAAAAGAAAAATGTCTAAAAAACTTGTGAAGCAATTTTATTTTTGCATGTTTTTTTTGTTGTTTTGTTGTTAGTTTGTTTCATTCAGTTACCTAAAATCTTATAGTATATGATTTTATTTCTAAAATAACATTTATATTTTATTTCTGTAACCACATTACACAACTTAAATGATCTCAATATGAAATGTTTAAAAATTATAATATTAAAATAATTAACCCTTATAAAAATTTTATCAGATATATTGATAATTTTTTCATAAAATTATATATTCAAAATCATTGAACGGTTTAAATTTTAAAATATTTTCTAGAAGTTTAAATTGACAGTAATTTAAATGAGAAATCTATACTATATTTTGCATTTACACTTGTATGGCTGGAATAAGTTTTTATATATATTTCAAATAGTATTTTTAGAAACAACAGTTTTTTTACTCTCAGATTCATATCTGAGAATAGAACTCACAGGTATGAATATTCTAACTCTTACATTTTCATCAAATTTACTTTATTTAAAAAAAACAAAACATATATAATAAATAAAGTTTTCATCATGCATTATTAAAGATTTTTTTGAATATAATTTTTATTTAATAAATGATAAACTCAAACTTAATATGCATATACATATATCAGTTAGGCGTTTTTATATCTTTCAGTCGTAAATCATTTTTTATGTGTTAAACATGAGGAAAGAATTTTTAATGAAACTACTGAAAATGTCTTATGAAAGCCTTAAACATAGACATTCTTTGCAGTGCCTAATTCTGGGAAGTAAGTACGCACATTTAAAAATTGGCTTATTTTTGACTTGCAGATTTGCAAGTAGTTCCTTGAATTTGCTATCAATTGCACTGCCAGTCTATGATGCGACTTTTTTTTTTCTAAAAAATTAAAACATGTTTTTTTCCCAAAATCAAAATTTCTAACCAAAAAGTTGATAAGAAAAAAGATTTTAAAAATTTTGAAAAAAAGATATATATTTTGAAAAAAAGAAAAATTGTTTAGATGAGAGCATGTGCCATAATTTTTTTTTAAGTCACTTGTAGGGCATGGGCCCCTAAAATAGCTCTTAATTTATTTTGCATCGAATATTTCTCAAATTAATTTTTTGTTTCAGGCATATAAGTGGAAATGATTTATTTGTATGTGGTAATTTTATCTATAACCACTATTATGAATGCCAAGATCAAAGTTATTATTTGTCAGTAGACAATATAAATGATATGATATGCCTTGATATGGACAAAGTAGGTACCATAGTTCCCATCCTTGCTTGTCAAGACAGAGTTTTGCGAGTTTTAAAGGTAAATTACTTTCTTTTTTTATTTACTGGGGAATAAAAAATATATATATATGGTGAAATTTCCCCTATATATAAGGGAAATATCCGGATTGGGGCCATTTAAATGCAATTGTTTTAAGTTATTCCTGAAACTTATTTTTGCCAAAGTTGTTTTCTAATCGATATTAAAATTCTTTAAAAATTAAAATTTTTTAGTTTTTATTAAAATTTTAAAGTTATTTTTGCTTAAGTTATTCCTGAAACTTATTTATTCTCAATAACTTATTCAAAATTTTAGAAACTTTGTGAAAATGTTTTATATATTTTCTCGAATAGTTTTAAAAGCAAATTTAAGTTTTTAATTCTTTTTCACAACATGGTGTCATGTTTAAACTTTAAGAAAAAGAAAACGATAATCTTTACAAAAGTTTTTACATAGGTTAACATTACATTTTTTTAGGAAAGTGATTTTTAAAAAAAAAAAAAAAATAAAATAAATTCTAATTCATTAATTGTAGTGATAGTAGAACAAACAAAAGTAGTAGAAATGTTTAGGAAATCTTTAAATTTATGCCAATTTTTCAGTTTTATGGTAATATATTTTTATTTTTAAAAAAGAAGTCTTTAAATAATGACATTTCAATACAACATTTTCTAAATATAACAACTTTATTATTACCCAACTTAAGGAATATCAAAATAAATTTTTTTAACTTAAACTATTTGCATAAATAATATTTATTTTATGTAAATGTGTTTCTGACATCATTGAACACATTATTAAAAATGTGTGTTTAAGCAACTACATAGTTGATGCACTCTATATAGAAATTAGGCATCGAATATTAAAGACGTTACTTACCCTCTAATATGGTTATTTAAGTAGAAATAAACAAAAAACAGTAAACATGAAATTTTTTTTTACATATTGTTTGTATATTGCAGCTATGGATACCTGTTTTTCAAAATATTTTTTTAGTTATATTATGATATCTAAAGAAAATCATTTTACCAGACATTATCTTTAAAACTTCTCATGATAAATAATGAGTTATTGTAAGTTGACTATTTTGGGTGACAAAATTAGCAACTTTCTTTAATCTTCAATTTAATAATACTTTTTACGAAATTTAGGAATCTAATTGTCTTTATGAAGTAGAGGTACCTGGACCACCTTCTACATTAGCCCTTTTTCAAAATGATGGAGGTTTGTTTGAGTTATTTTTTTTCTTGAATATTAATTATTATGTTTAGCTCAAGATGCATTCAGGCATGCAAACTACTTAGAATTTTCCATAATTTCCATGTATTTTCAATCAATTATAAAAATGTAAAAAATTTTTAAGATTGAAATAATATAATATTTTTATTTTTTTTATATGTCTTTTTTATTTTTTGGTATATAATTTTTTTTAAATAAACAAGTAATACCAGGAAGACTATAAAGTTTTTTTAAATGTCAGTTTTTTTTAAATATTGTGACTGTTGAATGAAAAAAATTTTTATTTTAAATAATTCACATACTGGCAATTTTACTTTTTCTCAGGCATGTAATAAAAAGCTGAATAGGCTGTCATGTAATTTAAATGTTACTCTGCCCTATATATTACTTAAACTTTAAATAAAATGGAGATTAAAATAATAAAACACTTGAGGTAACATGAAAACATAGATAACTATTCTTGCATGTAAAGGTAAAAATTAAATAAATAAAATATCACAGTCTCTTATTCTTTTTAAAACTGCCCACTAATAAAAAAGATTGTTAGATAATTCAATTAAAAATGAATTCTTATGCCTTATTAATTTAACATTCATTAATGTTCTTTTTGGTTTCAAATAAGTTTAATGGCTGACTACTAAAAACTGAACCGCATAATTATTTCTTTCATTAAAAGAAAATTTGCTTTTCTTAGGTGACACTGGGGAAGATTTATTGTATGGAACAACAGATGGTAAAATTGGACTTGTTTCAATTGGCAGGTAAATTTTAAAGACCTATTTATTAATTTTAGACTTTTATGGCCCTATAGGAGGCTACCAAAGTTATGGGAAGCAAAGAGAAAACTAAATTTATGGTGGCTAGCACCATTGTGTGCATTCACTCAAGATTGGCAATTATACCTTTAGTGAAGTTACCCAGTTTAAGTACAAGGCACACTTACTACCAATAAAAATTGAGTTAAAATTAGAAATCGGGAACTGCAATTTGATGACCAATAGATGTTACTTTGGACTGAAGAACCAATTGAAATTAATTTATCTCCATTTGTGCTGTAGTAAGTTTATATAAAACACTTATTAGACCTATTATTTTGTATGGAAGGGAGACTTCGGCGCTTTAGTAAAGCAAAAGAATGTTGGTTGCTTCCTTTTTCTTTCGGAAAAATCTTTTGGTAAAAGTATTGGTAGGGAATAGATGGAGAAATTTAGCAGCAAGTTGAACTATCTGGAAGAATCAGACTGAGAAAACTTTGGCCTGCACTAGATTGTATTGCTGTTAAAGAAGAAGAATTTATTTATTTTATTATTATTATTATTTTGCATACAAAATTACTAGTACTAAAACTTGCTAACATACATCTGTCATTACTTTTGGTTTAATCTATTTATTTTATTTTTATAAGTGTTGCTACTTTTGCCATTGAAATTGATATTAATAACTCTGTATCAATTTATCTCCTTCAAAAACTATTGATAAAATTTTTTAAAATTATAAACCACAAGTTTAGATTTTAAAGAACATCATTTGGGTCAGATTCAATGATAATAATGTCATCATACAGATCCCACTCTGCAATGGATTCTACTTTATTATATCTGAGTCCCACAAAAAATCATCTCCAACTCCATTCAAAGAATTGAAATTACACGCTTTTTAAAATATTTTGCTATAACTTTTGAATCCACATTTTCCTACCGATCAATATCATTTGACGCATGGTATAGGTATAATAATCGACAATGGTCATCTTAGACACTCGGCATACCAGAAATTTGCAATCTCATAATAAAAAGTACGAAGTTAAATTATAGACTGGGATAACAGTATTATTATTAATAGTTTGAATACAAAATATAATTAATTTTCTAGTATACATCTACGATTACTTTTACTTGTATGTATTTATTCAATTTATTTTTAGAACTGGCGCTACTCACAAATGGGAAATTCCTAACAACAAAAAGAATGGAGGTATTTTATTTTAAACTTTTTAATATTTTACAAATTTGCGAAGCTAGTAAATTTATCATAAAAAAATTGTAAAATTAATGTAATAATTTTATATTTATTGCAATTTTTCTGAATCTCTTATTCATATGAATTGAATATAATTTTACATTGTATATATATATATATATATATATATATATATATATATATATATATATATATATATATATATAATTGAGCCTTGATCCATCATTCCTATGTTTCTTGTATAATATAATAGGGGGGAAGCAAAAAACTGAAAATGTGAATTTCAAAATGCCTATATTTCCAAAAGTTGCATTTTGTTGTCATATTGACATAAAAAGTATCCTTTATAGCCTTAGAATATATATATATATTTTTTAAATTGGGTAAATTATCTTAAACTGTCTGTAAATTATGCATATTGTGAATTCTTTGTATTTAAATTTTACAATGTCCTATAAAACAGAAAGAAAAAAATATATAATTTTGTTTAATGGCATTGCTAATCAAAAGAATGTAGGCTATGATAACTTTTCTTGCATTTGAGACTTAGTTGTTTAGGGATGAAACAATGAAATTTTTTATCAGATGAAATTGTAGAATTTTGTTTGAAACATCTCATACTGTCGCTTTTCTATTAACTTGCTTTATTCTTTATTTTAAATCATCAACCATCCTAACATAAGTGCTAATTAAATTAATCAGAAGTTGATCAATCGAAATTCAGAAGTTTTTAATTTATGATATTTAATTAACATATTTTATAATGGGTATCATAAAACAAATCCAATGAGACAACAATCTCTTTGTCCTATGCTTTGTGCCACAGCAGTGAAAATATCCGTCCTACATGGGTAGATGTAAATATTATTTTTTTTTGTATTTGTACATTCATAATAAAGCAGAATCATTGAAAGAACTTTTTTCAGAAACTAGGTATACTTGATTTAAAGTATATTTGATTCAAATATAAAGGGATATTTGATTTAAATATAAAGGGATATTTGATTTAAAGAATTAATTCTTTTTTTTGACAATTCAACAAATTATTGCAAAGTTTGAAATTAGTTTTGAATGTTAGCAAGCGTGAATTCTTAAACATCTTAAAATTGAACAGATACGTAAATTCTTAGAAAAATTTCGGGATAAGGTTGTGAAAAAAATTATTTTACATTTCATGTAGTAATTGTAGTGACATTTCATGTAATATAAACTTTTTAGATTGTGATTGCCTAAAGGATAAAAAAAAGTGTGTATTGAAGAAAATGTGTTCCTTTGTAAAACAAACAGCACAAGACTCCCACAGGTCAGGGAGAGCCTGGAATTGTCAGGAATTTTATTTTAACTCTAAAATATAGGGAATAGTCAGGGAAAGTTACAATTTTTTTGCAAAAAACCTGTAAAATTCCTATATCATACCTGGAAAGTAATCAGTTTTAGAACTGTCAGTAACAGAAATGTGTTATTGTGATTCAAGTTAAATAATTCTAACAATTAAAAATTATTTTTATAAAATTCAACGTTTCAGTGAAACTTAATATTTCCATTCTCTTTCTATTATATAAGTTTTCTGATGAAAAATTCCATGATATGGATAAAATATAGTATAGAATTTCATTGCAATTTACATGATATACCTAGAAAAGCCAGGGAATTTTTTTCCTTCTAAAATCGAGTGGATTCCCTAACCACAGAAGGAATATTTTTGTTGTTGTTGCAGAAATAGAAAAAATAGCATTTGTATAAAGCAGATAGTTTCTGAAAGACTTCTCAAACATGCAAGAAATTTGTAAACAACTTTTCTTCCATGTCTATTTCTAATTCTGAAAAAAATATATGTAATGAAACATGTGAAAATCATCTAGCATGAATTGAGAAAAAAATTATAATGTCTTTATATTTATCAGATTTAACAACCCGATATGAAAAAAACCAATTGATAATTCCTTAAACAAGTTTTGCTATAAAATGTGATAGGCATGTGTCATGCCTGTACTTTATTTCTTGGAGGATATAAAAAAAACATTGTTCACTTAAATCACTTTGATAATGTCTTAACATTTCTTAAATTAAATATTCACTGTAGAGAAAAGCATTAAGTTTAAAGGTTAAAAGAACAAATTTGTAAAAAGTGCTTTAGAATTAAAAAAAACTATCTTCGTGTAAACAAGGATTAAAACTTCTTAATAAATCCTCCTATTTAATAAAGCCAATTTTTTATTCAAAATCATTTTGAATATTGGTGAAAATTAATTTCTCCAGTTAAGTTTCTTTTTTAAAAGTAGTGAAGTAGTGACTGCATTTCAAAAGTAGTTTGTAGTCGTTACATTTAAGAAAAGTATAGTTGCAGTTAACTACAATTGTAATAAAGTAATTGCAGAAAATGTTGTTTTTCCAACCACCTGAATTGAGTTGACTAGACTGAATGAAATTACTGTACATAAATTGTACTTTTTCTTCAGAGCTGACTTTTGAAAAATTACCTTATAGGTATTGTTTGTCTTGACAATTATGATATCACTGGAGATGGTATCAAGGATTTAATAGTTGGACGCAATGATGGTTTAATTGAGGTGTACGGCTATGATGAAACAGAAAATCCTGTTTTAAGATTTACTTATGTGAGTTGAAAATGATGCTTAAAACTGTAATGAAAATTATAATACTTTAAAATTAGTTTGTTTTTAATTGTTGAAAATGACTTGTTTTATTATTTTATAGAAATTATCTATGATGTTGAAATGATAGTGTAAATTTTTTTATTTATTAATGTACTTTCAAAGTAAATAAATGCACTTGGTAAAAAAAAAATTCATTTAATTCAGTTGCTGTTCTTAAAATTTGTGAAAATATTTTAACATTTATGAATGTTAAATATCATTTATGAATGTATTTTCCATCTGTTGACCTGGTTTTTTGGAAGAGCTTCCACATCAAAAGTAAAAACTCTGTTCCTTATGACCTTGTTGCTATATCATATTTGTCAAATATTTGGAAATCATTAACATTTTTATCTTCTATCATTTTAACTTTTAATTGTATGTTTGTCTCTTTATTATTATGAAACCTCAGTTGTATTAAGTCATTTCTATTTTTACCATTCTTGTCTTTTATCCTACTGATGAAGGATTACCCTAGTGACCACAAAGCATGTATGTGATTTTAAATGTTGGTTTTAATTAATTTTATAAGGTTGTATTTATATTTTCTATATTTAACGTACAGTGGTACCTCGAGATACGAGTGCCCTGACATACGAGTTATTTGAGATACGAGCTGTCGAGGGAGCAAAATTTTGTTTTGAGATACGAGCGACATTTGAGATACGAGGAACGGCCATGCAAGCCCTTCTCGTCCTCGACAATGCTCCTGCTCACCCACCGAACCTCGAACATGACATCCTCGAAGAGTTAAAGTTTATAAAGGTTCTCTATCTACCACCTAACACCACTCCTATCCTGCAGCCCATGGATCAGCAGGTGATTTCTAATTTTTAAAAGCTGTACACTAAGTACCATTTCCAGCGCTGCTTTGAGGTGACAGAGAACACAAACTTCACCCTTCGAGAATACTGGAAGGACCACTTTAACATTGTGATATGCCTCAGAATGATTAGATCAGGCCTTGCTGAGTGTTACAACGAGGACCTTGACCTCTGCATGAAAGCTGTAGTCTGAGTGAGTCTGTAACCGAAAATTGTTTTGTCGCCCGAGTCTGTAGCTTCGAAGGATTCGAACCCGAAGTGCCAATAGAGGAGGAGATTGTGTCTCTGGGAAAATCCATGGACCTGGTTATGGGCGAGAGAGATGTGAGCGGGCTCGCCGAGGAGCACTTTCAGGAACTGACGACCGAAGAATTACAAGAGTTACAGTCGCAGCAGCATTCAGGAGTTCTGCAAGAAATTGTTTCGAGGAAGAGCCAGAGGTGGAGGAGGTTATCTCTACAAGTGAGATAAAAGAGTTCATGGGAATGTGGAAGAGAATTTCAAAGTTCGTGGTAAAGATACACCCCGAAAATTTGCAACTGGTCGTACATCGGAGCTATTTAATGACACTTGCCTAACTCATTTCTGCAGCATTCTGAAAAGGAGGAGGAAACAAACCTCCTAGGACAGGTTTTTTTAATCCGGCTAAAAACGCAAAGACCAGTGAAGAGAAATGCAGTGACTAAAATTAAGCATGCATGCAGTAGCATTTAAGTTGTTTGTTAGTTGCATTTAAGTGACAAAAATACAAATATGTATGTACACTTGCCAGTTTTTTTTTTGCTTTACATTCTCTTTTATTATGTTTTTATACAATATTTGTCATTCATAAATACATTTTTCTTATTCAAAAACACGTAACAAAAACAATTGGGGATAGTATTTTTGGGGCTGGAACGGATTAATGGCATTTCAATTAATTTCAATGGGGAAAATTGTTTTGAGATACGAGAAAATTGACATACGAGCAAGGTTACGGAACAAGATAAACTCGTATCGCGAGGTATCACTGTATTATTAATGAAAATTTTTAAAACAAAGCAACATTTGGACTAAAAATAAAAAAGTATTTTATTTGAAAAAAATGATCCTATTTTGCTTTTTTAAGTGAAATTATTTTATTTTGTTTCAACTATTTCTGTTATTTAATGATTTTTTTGTTGTTGAAAAATTGATTTTTTTATGAGAAAAATATTTGCATACGAGGGTTGCTATTTATATTTCTGGCCTAATAATGAAAAAACAAATATGTAGGATCGAAATTGGTTTTATTGTTTTTCAAAATATTCTCCATGATGATCAATACACTTTTGCATGCGTTTGAACCAATTTTCAAAGCACTTTTTCCAGTCCGATTGAGGTAACTCCAAAACATGCGTTTTGAATGCATCAACCGCTTCTTCGGGGGTCGAAAATCGTTGTCCACGTAATTTATTTTTGATGTGTGGGAATAAGAAGAAGTCATTGGGTGCCAAATCAGGGCTGTACGGCGGATGACCCATCAGTTCGATCTTTCGCTCCATCAGAAATGCCTTTGTTTGAGTCGATGTGTGAGAGCTCGCATTGTCATGATGAAGAATGATTCCCCTGTTCTTCTGCTTTTTTCGAATTTCTCCGATGACTTCTGGCAAACAAATGGTCGTGTACCGTTCAGAATTGACCGTCCTGCGTTGCTCTAACGCCACTGTTGCCACATGACCTTTAATGCCGAAGAAACAGGCAATCATTTGTTTCGATGTGCTTCTTCCTCGAACAACTTTTGTTGGTTTTGCCTCGTCTTGGAAGACCCATACAGTTGATTGCTGTTTTGTTTCCGGCTCATATGCATAGATCCATGATTCGTCACCTGTGTAGATGTTATACACAGCCTTTGATGTACCTTGAACGTATTTTTCCAACATTTCCTTGCATCAATCGACACAAGCCTTTTTTTTGAGCGTTTGTCAGATTATGCGGGATCCAACGCCAAAAAAAAATTTTTACGCTCAAATGTTCATGCAATATTTTATTGATGCTAGTCATACTAATGTCCAAAGACGCCTCTATCTAACGGTATGTCACATGACGATCTTGCTTTATCAGTTCATGCACAGCATCGATCTTTTCTGGCACAACAACGGATTTTGGACGACCTGCACGGGATTCGTCCTGGATCGAACATTGACCACGATTAAATTCGTTATACCAATTTTTTACAGTGTGTAAGATGGCTCTTTATCGCTGAATAAAGAATTAAGTTCATCGAAGCACTCTTGTCTTGACAATTCTCGTCGAAAGTTATGAAAAGTAATGGCACGAAAATGTTCACGTTTCAATTCCATTTTTTGAAAGAGAAGAACTTTTCAATTTACTGTCAACAACACAAATGAAGCTATAATGGTAAATCGCCTGCTGAATTTATGTTTAAAAATATCAAACTTTCGATTAAAATCGTCTGCGGTCGCCTAGCAACACTTACTGTTGCTAAGGCCAGAAATATAAATAGCAACCCTCGTACTTATTATTTGATAGTTTAAATTTATGATTCATTTCAACTTATATTTTTCATTTTCTAAGCAATTTATTTTTTCAGCATAAGACTCTTAGGTCACATTGATAAATCAAAAATGCATGTTCCACTATCTGTGTGCGTGTTTTTTTCCAGTTTTTTTTTTAAAATTTGAATTAAAGAAAGTAGCATTTGAGGGTTTTTTTTGTGAATTTATATATTTTATATATTTTTTATACATTTATAAATTTTAAAGTTTTTAATAACTTTAAAAGATTAAAAAATCTTTCCCATTTTGAATGTTTAGTTACATCCCAAAATTATTTCACCTTCTCAAGATTGCAATTTATTTGACGCCATTTATTCGTAATTGATATTATTTTTTCTAGAAAAACAAAAGTTGAGTAAAATGAAATAAATATTAATTTGCTATTTTCTGAATTAATTTGAAGTTTATTTTTAAGTTGAATCAACTATAATTATTTTGTTTAATAGTTTTCTGATTATAAAATTTATACAAAACAATCACATCCTCAAAAATCTTAATCTAGCTTATTAAGGCATGAGTAACCAAGCTATTTTTATGATTTATAAATATGTATGGTATATGGCTGTTATATAAATTATATTTTTTAGAATTGTGGTGAAAGTGTGACCTCTGTCAATGGTGGAGTCGTTGGAACAGCTGGTTATGATGAAATTTTAATTACCACTTATTCCGGTAAGAATTTTATGGTCTCACTTTTTTTTTATAAAAAATTAATTTTATAAAAAATAAATTTTATGCTACATCTGTTGTGCCTGAAAATCTTGAAGATCCAACCATATTTCTTCCTGTTGCTTTACTTCATTAAAATCTTCAGAACATGTTTTAATGTTTGAACTGACCAAAAGAAAGGTTAAATATATTTAGTGTTAATCAATATGAGAAATGATTGAATTGATAGTACATTACTCGTAATTGTCGATATTATACTACGTTCCTCGAACTAATATGAATTACTTTGCACTTAGTGTAAAATTTCAATTTTTTTTAAAAATCCTATTGATTTTACAAAATTTAGATTAATAGAATATTGCCATAAAAGTATGTAGTATATTCCAATTCCGATTTACTAGTATAAAATTCTAATACTAGTAAAAAATTCCAATTCACTATTATATAAGATATGTTAACTCAATTTCATGAAGGGGAACCTTTTGATAGGTGAAGGTTGACAATGTCTATAACTTCTCTCCCCACATTGGTGACCCAGACCTGATGTGAACATGCATACTTTGACAGAAACTCCCACCTCGATTTGAACACGTCTATTTCGATGGATGGTCCACATTGAACAGTTGACTTGCTACTTGTAACTGCGATATTGTCCTCCTAACGCTGTTGCTACTCAGTCTCGTTCACACGCAACATCGGCCTGTATACACTCGACTGTTAATGTCAACACAGGAGCGATGACGGCAGTGAACTTAATACAGTTCTCACAATCAGCACTCTAAAGAATGACGATTTTAATACAGCTCTCCCGACTTCTCACAAAACAACAATGAATCAACTAGTGGTATCTGTTCATCGAATTCTATCATAGATAAAATTCTGGTGGGGGAGTACTGTAGTGTACACTGCAAAATTACAATTCACGAGTAAAGAAGACATGTTAACTCGATTCTATGAAAGGTAACCTTTTCATAGATGAAGGTTGACAATATCTATAACTCTCCCCACAAGTATAAATATAAATATGTTTAACAAATATGGTTTAATTAATTTTTAAATACCATTATTCATGTTACATAAATGGAAACATTGTTATTTTATTATTACATAGATTTCAAAAATTATGTTATATGTAATGTTCAGCAATTTTTGAAATTTATAATTATTTTAGTTTAGATTTTAAATTTTATTTTAGATCGATATATTGCAGTACAAGTTAATTGCAAATATTTTAATAAAATATAAGCTTTCATAAATTAATAATTTATTATCTTAAAAACCTAACAATTTTATATTAAGTTATTTTGAAATGTTTTAAGATTTTAAATGCTTTGAATGCTATTATAAAATTTAATCTGATTAAAAAAAATGTTTTTTTAAGGCAGTCATTTAACAACCAGTCTCATTACCAAAAATTCTTATTATTTCTAAATATGTAAGATCTGTAGCTTTTAATTCATTCATTAGAGTATCATACCAGCTTGAGATATATAGATCTTTAAAAATTACGTGGTATTTTAAACCATGGAGTGTATGAGCATTTAGGAAAGCAAAATTTTGTAAAACAGTTTTGGTTATAATTCTTACACCTTTCTTTTTCAAAGATGGATATATTGTCATTCTATATTTCCTGTATACGATCAAAAAGTTGTAACTTTTTTTTCTTTTTGATATTTGGTCTACACAGCAGTTGTAGTAAAAATGTTAGAATTCCTGAATTTTTTTAGGTTGGATATTTGGTCTATCTTCTGAACCATCTGATAAACGTCTTGATCCAAATTATTTATTAATATCAGAGGATGCTGCACAGAAAATTTATAAACTTAGGTATCATATATATATTTCCTTTAATATTTTATATTTTAATTTTTTTACTTTTGGAATAACTCTTTTAGAATATATTATTTAATTTTCATCCCATAGCACAGCTCATTTCATTTCTTTTTTTCAGCTCATTTCATTTCTAGGGCTTTTTCTTTTCTTTTTATGTTTTGCTCTCATGAAAGATTTTTTTATATTCTGCACAATATGAAATATCTATTATAGGCTCATCTAATTAAGGACTTTTTCTTTTGAAAATTTATTAATAAATACTATTTTTATAAACTTATGTAACTAAATGGTATTGTTTTATTCGAAACAAAAATATATCTACTTTTTTCATTTTATATCTACATTTAGTTTTTGTTATTTTCCATCCTATTTCTTGTTCATATAATAAATAAGCCTTTTTTTTTAAAAAATTTTTGTTAATATTGTTTCATTACTTTTTCTAACTTTTCTTCTTTACATCAGGTTTGGATTCTTTTTTTGTTAATTTAATTTCAATTTCAGTTTATCGCTGGCAAAATGTAAATTTAATATCAATTACTTAGAAAGGTTCACTTAATAATCATGTTCATTAATTAAATTCCTAACAACTATGGATTCAATACTTTAATGTTCTTTAATCATGTTAAGTTTCATTTAACTGAACATTTTCAACACTCCCCCTTTTTTTTAAAAAAAAAAAAAAATATTTCATAAAATTACCAATAGCATATTTATGTGGTTTTTCATGCTACATAAAAGGTATTTAATTTATAATTGAAGGGCTTAAAGAGAGTTTGAAAAAAAATTGCTAGATTAAAGCAAAATAGATATACAAAAATAGCTGATTGCTAACAAGGAAGTTCTGGTGTTTTTTCATAAAAACATCAGATTAAAAAAGTTTTCTTTGAACAATTTTTTAATTTGATTTATCATTACATGGTCTCAAGCCTTTTAATTGTATATGCATTTGTTTTAATATTTTATGAAGAAAACTACACCGTGCTTGTGGTTTTTGCTTTTTGCACTTTGTGATTTTTGTAGTTAATGACACTATAAAACTTATAATATACATACTTTACAGGATCAATTTTTGGTATTTCTATGCAGCAACAATCAAAGCACTTCACTCACTCTATTGATCCAGATGCCTTTAATAGATTCATGCACCTCAAGTATATTTACTTTTGCACCTTTTTTCAGGATAGTTTTTTTTACTTTTTTTTATTTTGAAATTAATTTTAAGTGTAATTGCATGACCCTCATTATTAAGTAAGAACTTAATATCTGAAGACTTCTTCTTTGTGGGTTTTGCTCCTTTTTAACAAAGTGTATTTTTTTTTTATAAAAATTAACTTTTGCTATGTGATTAAAACTTTTAAGTTATTAAGTGACAAAAATATGCTTTCTTGGTTGACTGATATATTTAAATTTTTTTTTATTGCTATCTAATTATATCTTTGTACTCGTATAACTGGTTTAACTTCTAACCTTAAACCCAATTATGGTAAAAATTGAGTTAACCCCCTAAACCCAATTTCAACCAAATTAACCCAAATTGGTTGCTTTCCCTGATAACCAATTTTGTGCCATATTACTCAACAGGAAATATGAAAAATATTTGTTCAAATTTATAAATTTATTTGAAAATATTGCCTATAAATTTGTATTTTTTTTATGCAAGATTTGCATTTTTATAGTTCAGTGTCTTTTCAATTTGAATAACTTTTAAAATAATAATAAAATTTTTTTTTAAATGCACTTAAAATTTTTGTTGTGTGAAAAGAAAGAATTGATTTATTGTTTTATGTCCAATATTGTTTTCAAGTATATAAATTATAGTTTGTAGGATAAAAACTTAACTGCAATTAAGAATATAATTAAAATTTTTCTCGTGATATTATTTAAAAGTTTATATTTCAAAAATATGCAAAAAAAATTTTCCTTATTGAAAACTAATTTTATGTTTTGGATAAAACAATTTATAGATTATACAGAATGATTGTAAATTAACTTTACCATCATATAAGTAAGATTTACAGTTTTGTTTACAGATACCAAGGCATTAAAAAATAATGATAATATTCTAGCCTCCAGCTTTTGTTGTTAAATTACAGTTACAGATTTTTTAAATCGTTACACTTACATTTTCTCATCAAAATGTGATATTCAATGTAAAAAAAGTTAAAAGGAAGCTGAAAGGTTATTTTCAGCATGAATTGTGATGATGCTTTATGTAGACTAAGAGGACAAGATGAAGTAAACAAATATCTGTGAAGTAAGATGAAGTAATCAAATATATTTCTTTATTTTATCACCTGCATAATTTCAGTATTGAAACAGTAACACTTTTAAAATGTATAAAAATTTTTTCCTTGATTTCAGCCTGGTGCTGCCATTTTTCATTTTAAAAGTGCTCTTTTGTCATTTTTACTGTGAATATTATGTTTTTAGTAGGAATTTTCATTTAAAAATTTTTAAATTCTGTCAGTGTAACACTGGGAATTGTATACTTGTTTTCAATAATATTCTTAAGGACATACCTTATAATAGTTTTATGTGAAATGTTGTTCCATTCTCTAGGACGACTTTGTGACCCTGACTGGTTTAACGTGCACCATTCACTATTTAATGCACAAAGATTTTTTTCCTGCAGGATTCAAACTCACTTTATTACAAACTTGGGTCCCATGTTCTACCAAACAGGATATCCCGACTCAATTATGTAATAATAATTAAACCTTTACTTGTTTATGAAACAAGAATTACATTACAAAAAACAGTATGTTACAGTATTTTAATAATTTCTTAGACTATTTCTATTTCTCAGCCTAATTCTCTAAAGCATATAAGAAAGACTTTTTTCTTTAAATTTTACAAAGGAAGGTAAAAGTGTCCAACTGATATTATTAAAATATTAACTTCAGAAGATGAACTCGCAATAAGGTTAAATGTTGCTTCCTTTTTTAGAGAAGAAGTGGAGGAGCTTCAGCAGCAAGTTCAGAAAGAGAGAGAAAACTATCAAATGGCTGCTCAATCTGACATTGGAGGGGTTTCAGCAGTTCCTTATTTCAGCATAAATGACATGTTCCAACTCAGCCATGAAGATGCTTCCTATTTGTTAACACTAGAAGTGCAAACTCCCATCGATAATGTTCTGATCCAAGTAACCGTAATTTATTTTTCAAATGAAAGATTTAAATTTGTTTCAGGCAGGTGCTTGTTTAGCCCTTTAGCAGCCCTGGTCCAAACATTATGGCATTTCATCATGGTTTATAAAAATCGTGTTTAGTTTAACAAAGTATACATTAAACATTGGATTTTTTTTTACTTTAATCAGTTTTACTTTCAAGAGTTTCCTGAAAATAAATGCCATATTTTATATATTTACTTGCTTTTTGAAACAAAAGTTATAAAGTTAATTTCTGAAAGTAAAAACAAAATTTCCTAAGATTTGATATAATTTTTAAATTAACATAAATTAAAATTCTTTTTCAAAAGCAAATTTTGATTTCTGGCTTGGTTTCTTGATATTTTAAATGTTATCTATTTCCAAGAATTTTGTAACATTTTCACACATTTTAAAAATGTATGCATTTAAATTAAAATTTAATACACTTTGAATTAAAAATGTTATATTTTTTTCTTACATTTCTTAATGAAATTTAAGATTACTTTGAATTTTCGATTTCCTCAAAATTTACTTTAAAATCGTTAATCGTGTATTTAAAATCATGTTTTGTTCTTGTTTTTTTTTTAACTCCTTACTTTTCAATATCAAAGCTTTTTACTTTCTTTTCATTACTTTTGCTAGTTACTTTTTAAAAGTAACATTCCTGTGTATGTTAATATCATTATAGGTATTATTGATTTTGATATAATGATATTGAGGGATTTATTTATTTAGTAAAGAAGAATTAGTTATTAAATAAAAAAAGTCACAATAACATTTTTCAGAGTGATGTTCCTGTTGATCTGTTAGATAGTGAAAGGAATTCAGCAGTTGTCAGTTACAGTTCTTGTGATCCTGAAGTGAGTTATAAATAATCATGGGTTATTATTTATAATAATTCA
This sequence comes from Parasteatoda lunata, assembly GCA_949128135.1. Lineage (NCBI taxonomy): Eukaryota > Metazoa > Arthropoda > Arachnida > Araneae > Theridiidae > Parasteatoda > Parasteatoda lunata. The sequence continues at coordinate 103,000,181 of OX421975.1, forward strand.
ATATAATTTAAGTTCTTTTAATTTGTAGTTCTCAAAAAGGATTATTCAATAACGTATTTTTCAGAAATGTTTATATTAATTTTTCATTTATCCCACTGTATAAATTTTAAAACAATACTTTATAAAAGTTATTATACATTAATTCTTAGTGATAAATCATTTGTGCATTTATTTATCCTTTTTTGTAATTACAGTTTGATCTTGGTTATCCAAAGTAATTGAAACTAGTAATTGAAACTAACAAAATATTGATTTTAGAGGTATTGTTTAATATAGTGCTACATAGTATTCAATTTTAATTTTAATGTGACCATATAAGCAAATAATAAAATCCCAAGGTAATAAAAAAATTTCTCTTTATTTGTAAAAATTCTTTCTTGTCTAATATTATTTTACTGCTTTAAAAATTTCATTGTTGCTATTTTTACTGTTGCAAGTTTTATTGTTTTTGATTTATATATTTTTTATTTTATTTATATGTTATTTTGATTTCCTTTCTAGAATGATGGGAATTTTCTTTTGGCAACATACAGATGTCAAGCAAACACTACCCGATTGGAAGTTAAGATTAGATCAATAGAAGGACAATATGGTACTCTTCAAGCTTATATAACTCCGAGACTCCAGCCAAAGTGCTGCCAAATTAGGCAATATCAAATAAAGCCTTTGTCTTTACACTGCAGAACACATACTTTTGATGAAAACAGGTATCTGTTTGTTTTATTTGTTTAAAAAAATGCATTTCTTTTTTTTACAAAATAACTTGCTATTTTTTTTAGGGTTTTTGATTATGATGCTTCATTGCTGTAAGAATTTTAGTTTTTGTTAGAAACAAGAATATTTTCTACTGAGCTAGCTTTTCATACAAACCAGGATTTTAATTGATTTAAATTAAATGAAACCCTGTTATAGTATTGATGAACTATACTAATTCTCCAGAATACTTAATTATCAATTTAAAGATAATTTATTTGAGTATTTATAACATATTTTGGGAAATTAATTATTAATTTTCTAAACATTTTCTCTCTGCATAGAGTCTTAATTTTTTTTCTCTACACATTACTTTGTCCTCTCTTAAATAACATGAACTAAAAATAGTTTTCATTGCTAAACAACACTGAATTTTCTGTATGAAAAGAGCTTGAATGAATAACATAAAGCGTATTAATTTCAAAGAGAGTTAAAGTTTAGAAAATTTAATTTATAACTACGTAAATTGCTTTTATTTATTTATTTATTTTAAAATATTCTTTTAATGATGTTATTTTCTATTTGCGTTAGACCATTAAACACTTTGACATTAAGAGGAGCATTTGCACTTGCTGAAATACATTCTTGGATTGTATTCTGCATGCCTGAAGTACCTGATCGTATGCCTCCAGGAGAATGTGCTACATTTTATTTTAGATCTACTTTTCTGGATACTGTTTTGTATTGTTTTTATAAGTAAGTAGTTTTATAGTAACTTCAGATTTAAAAAAAAAAAAAAATTTAAAATTTTATTTCTCAGATTTCTCTCAAGTTTTGTATTCTTCCATGTAGAATTACATTATTTAAATTGTTGTCTAAAACTGTATTTCTTATAATTCAAAATATTTTTGACTATTATGAAATAAAATAATAAAAAATTATGATATTTACATAAAATAAATTTTGCATGAAAATATCTTTGGATAAACGAATTTTATAATTGTGCGCAAATCTTTATAAAACTTTCTTAAAAAATGTGCGAGATATGGCAAAATATGCAAAAAGTAAAATTCACATTAAGGGGTCGAAACTTTGGACCGCTCTCCTGGCCAATCTAATTTCCCAGATTGTGATTACCCCCCAGATCTTAGAGGTCTAAAATACTAAAAGGTCGTAAAAAGGTATGTTTATTCAGCGAAAATAATTTTTTTTATCTGATATCTTAACTTAAAATATCGTCTCCACTAAATAATTAACATATTTAAGGTCACTCCTTTGAACAATTAAAAACTAGTCCTATAGAAACTAGAAAGGGAAAATCTGATCATTTGATCAATTGTTATTCAGAATGGTCCTTTTTTTTCTTTTGCTTAAAAACTTATTAATAAGCAAGTTTTAAACAGTGTCTTTCTTACATTTCTACAATTCTATTTATAAATTGTGTTCAACAATTGATCCAGTTAAAAAAATTATTAATTTTTCAATTTTGAATACATTTTTTAAAGTTTTTTTTCCTGTTGAGCAAATAAAGTCATATTATTCTTTTAATAATTTTTTATGTACTAGGGAACGGTGCCTCTTGCCTGAAAATTACATAATTGAAATTCATATTCTTTTTTTTATAAATATTAATGAATATTAATACCAAGTTCTTAAACTGTAATAATTGACATTGACGTGAAGCTAAAAATTTTTGATGATCCAGCTTCTCTCTCAAATAATAATTAAAAGCTTCAGCTATGTTAAAACTTAGTCAATTTTAGTACATATTTATGTGCTCTTCTGAACTTCAGATTTTTATTTAAAATTTTATTATGAAAAGAACATTAATTATTAATGCTTCCCTAGTATTGGTATAAAAATGAATTTGGAATAATATTATGATTAGTATGCCATTTTAGAATGAAAACAAATGCTGCATTACCCACTTTAAAACAAAGTTAAATAAAATGTTTCATTCAGAAACAAACAATTTTGTTATTTTAAGCCTGAAAAATTTATAAGACTGAAAAAAAGATTATTATTAAAAAAATTATGAGAGCCCTGGACCAAAATTTAGAGCTCCAGGAAAAACAAAACTCCGGAGCATCCCAACTGTGTATCCTCTACAGTTAAATAATATTTTTTTTATTGAAGGCAGTCAGTATGATTATGTTATCTTCTAAAAAAACATAAATAGACATTTTTGTTAACATTTAAGGATTATTTAAATGAATTTAACTAAAAGAAAGCAAAAAATTAAAAAAAAAAAAATTTAAGTTATTGTTTGTAAAATTAATTCAAAATTTAAGAAAAGGCTAAAATCTTTTTTGTCTTAGTAAAGTATTTAACATTTCAATTTTTTAGTAACATTTTTATGGAGTGTGTGGGAAGGCACGGGGAAAATTTTTGATCTTTGTATATTGAATTGAATGAAGTGAAAGTATCTAATTTACTAGTTCCTTTAAAACATCCATTATATGGATAAGTTTTTTGAATTCCCTTTATAAAATATATAGTCTAAACATATTTTCTTAGACATGAGTGCAGTAAGAAATTTAAAGGTATTATATTTTTGATAGTGGATTGAACACAAATGAATATTTGATATCATTTACAATTTTTGAAATATTTCACTTGATGATGTTTCTGGCATTAAATAGATGGTTAAAAGAGTTTTTATTTCTCTAAAATTGTAAAAAAGAAAAAATATTTTTTTCTATTACCTTTATAGAAAAGGAGAATCTGTTTTTAAATCTGACAACATCTCCACTATTTCTATTTTGAAGGATGTCTTGTCACGAGAAGCCACCAAAAAGAAAATAATGCTTGACATATCCTTTGGTTAGTATTCATAATCCTAATTTCAAAATTTTTGTAACAATATTTTTTGTGTTTAAATTTCATTTCAATCAGTCATGTGTGTGTTTCAAAAGTGCTAAGGACTATGAAAATTTTTTGCAATCATTTTAAACCTTAAGTATTTAAGCTAATTAATAATCTAAAGTAGTTTTATGTAGTTTAAAACTTTCTTATATGTATGATTTTTTTTTGCAGATATTAATGATGAAAGTGTTCCACATATGCTTAGATTCATTCACCCAAAATTGGAATATCAGTTGCTTTTAGCCAAAAAAGTCCAAGTGATAGATGCTTTAAAGGTTTCCTTTATTGATTATTAACTTAGTTTTTTAATTATCTAATTTTGAAAACTTAACTGAGGTTATGCTTCTTTACCTCTATAGAGTCATTTCACTGTCATGTGTGAGATATCAATTAATTGTATCATAATATGCTAAGTAACTTTAAAAATCAGATATTGTATGTAATTTGTTGAAAGTCCATAAAGTAATCTATTTCTTAAGACCAAAAACTTTTTTCCATGTCCTGAATTGCATTGATTATAACAATTAAACCAAGCTTCACATGTGGGACAGAGCTGAAATTGTGTAAATATAATTTTTTTAAATAAATCGATGACTTCAGCCGATTCAAAGAAATAATTTATACAATATATTATATTATATCGAAAGTATACTTCTGTAAGAAGCTTTGCAATGATTTTAAATATGTTCGAATTCTTATTTGCATTATAATTACTTTTTAAATTTGACAGTAGTTCACGTTCATCTAGTAAGAATATACAATGACCTGCACATGATGTTTAATAAGGAAACAACATTAAACTTAATTTTAACCTATTGTAGACCTTTGCTAAAGATTTACAATTTATTAAAACAGTTTAATTATAAAATTGCTTTTTATGGTAGTTAATTGAACAATTTATTAAATGAAGCAAATTTCACTTAGTATTCTATTTTTCAATAAAATATGAAACAAAAAGTTAAATGAAAATTTCTATTCAAGAATTACAATTATATATTTTTTCTTGAGCCTGAATTTATTGTGTATCTACTATGAGTGCGAAAAATGTTTCTACAATCTGTTGTGCTTCACACGTGGAATAGTTGTGAGAAATTCGTCATTTATAAATTACAAATGCACAGTTTACTTCCTTAATATTTCAATGATATCTGGACTTTTTCATGCATTTTTTTCCTAAATAATTGGAATCAATCATAGCAATTACTATCTCCCTAGGGATGGTGTTTTCAATATAAATGTAAACAATAACAATCTCAAGCTCTATACCTGCTCTAGTTCTGCTTAGAAAGTTTGCAACTGCTTACTACAGCTTATTCTGCATGACGTTCTTTTCAAACGGATAATTTTGTTTTCAATAAAAGAAGTAAATTAAATAATTTCTGAGCTCAAATCTGCCGTATTTCATAAGATATTAATGTTGTTAAATAATTCTGGTGAGTTAAGCGAAAATTTGTTTTGGTTATTTATAGATATATTGTCAAAAAAGGTGACATGGTTGCTAGAGTTTGAATAACTCGCTTTTTTGGCAGTCCTGATTTGGCCTCTTTCCATTTGTTTATTACTGTTTGTTCTTGTTGCAAGCTGTGCACCATCTTACGTTAGTGTTAGCACCTTTAGCATTGTAAACACAAGTATTGTTAACATTGTAAGCATAAGTAATCAAATACCACGTTTTCAAGAATCTCAAAACACAATGATCATGTTGTGAGATAAATGGCTTTAAAATACACTGGAAACAGTAATCTGGAAGTATAGGCGGTATGGAGCTTGCAGTGTTCCCTAGTGTAGAAAACACCATCCAGATAATTATTCAAATTTTTAGCATGGCTTTTTGCATGATTAGTAATTAATTTGGTATCCTTACATTGACATTGCATTTTCAACGGATTATTTTTCTTCCTACCATATAATGTATTGTTTTATTTCGGTAATATTTAATACTGGCTCTACACACTTTACTCTTTCAATTTGTTTTCTTAATTTATTTTGAAGTTATAAAAGTATTTTGGAATTTGCTTTTTGTCACGTACATGCTATCTAAATACCTACCTTTAGATTCATTCATTTGTTACTTCTTCTGATATTTTAAATCATGAAGTTTTATTTACTCAAATCTGAAAATATAGAAAATAGGATTTTGTTTTCTTTGTTCTCTGATACTTTCAGCCCTTGCTTCTTTTTTGTTTCATTCTTTTCCTGTTGGTGATATATCTATTGTAATAATTGAAAATGCAATGAGTAATTAATTCACATTTTTTCTATGAAAATGCAAAAAATATATTATTTTCAAAAACTTGAAATTATTAAAAAAATATGAATATAAAATATTATTTCTTGAAGTTTTAGAATTTATATTTTGCATTAAATTCAGCATGTAAAAGAGCTATAACTATTATTTTAATTTAAATTTATTTATTTTTATCATATATTTGTTCAATTAAATTAGGCAAAAGAAAAAGTCACCCAATTTTCCATACTTTATAATAATTTTGATTTTGTGATATCTCTTGTCGAACAAAATGTATTCTTCAAAATTTTTTGTTTTTGAAAAAGTTTTTTAATTTCTATGAATTTATATTAATGAATGTTAAATCAATGTTTAAATACAGAATTTGAAAACATATTTATTATTAATTTAGTCATTATTGAAAAAATATATATATTCTGTTACATGCGGGACAGATATTCTATGTAAGTTTAACAAGATATTTCTCAGACAAAAATTATTTTTAATTCATTAAAGAATAAGGAAACTAAGAATAGTTAGTAACTTAATTTGAGTACTTGATTAATAGGTTGAAGAAAAATTTCATGCCTTAATAATGGTCCTAAAAAAGCAGTTCTCCACGGCACGAACGGGTCTCTCAGAACATCAATGTTTGATACACTGTTGCCTCTAAAAAAATGAATTTCTTGAAAAATTGCTTGAAAATCAATTGATTTGAACCTTCAACTGATAAATTTTATACGTCTTAGTAATTTTTTTATGTAATGTTTTCACTTTTTGTGGAATGACCCTATACTGTGTTTTTGTTAGCAATAGAAGATGCTTCACTAACTAGGTTATAAAAGAAAATCATAACAAACAAGTTAGCTCTTACAAGTGTTATATAATTGATAAATTATATGAACTTCAGTTACATATAAAATATATCAGTTATATAAACTTTTTTTTTAAAAATATACAAAAACATTATGTTTTAGTTGTTACCCTAGGAAAGCCTTTTAAATATTCATTTGTAATTCCTAATATTATTAACTGAATTTTTACAAAGATTCTAAAACTCTGTGTTAAGGGTGGTGACTAAAAAAAACATTTTGTGTTTTCTATTACTTATTTGTAATAATCTCATTTTAAAGGCCGATATAAAAATGCATAGATTGAAGAACTTAGTGGATGAAAGTACCAAATAACTCTAATATTATAAAAGAAACATTTATTAAATTATTTTCTAAAAAATGAAAGTAATAATTTTGGTTTTATGTATCTCTATGTACAAAATTTAGTTTTTATTTCCAGTGCATTAAATAAGAGAGATTAAATTTAGAAAATTTGTTTTGTAAATAGCTCCTTTTGCAAAAGCTGGTATTTTTTAAGTTGAATAAAAGTTTGTATGGAATTTTGTTCGATTAATTTCTTCAATAATATTTCAAATTCAATTATGCATAGTTAAACTCTCAATTAAAATTGGATATGCTATTGTTTAAATTTTAAATATCATTTTATACCTACTAATTAAATATGGATACTTAGTTGTTTAACTTTTTTCAGTTTCTTACTTATTTATAAAATGACTTTTTCCAGTAGTTTTAAAAACTAATTGCTTATGATAAATTGTTCAAGTGACTATTAAAAACTTATTTTTTTTATTTAAACCTTAGTTTTAATACTTATTTTTTAATTTATTCACGATGCATCATTTTTAGGACTTGAAAGTGCACGAAAATGATCTCAGCTTTTTAGCACCAGAGTATCAGGATATATTAGGAAACGCTGATCAGTTGCAGCTGGAATACAAGAGGCAGCCTTGTCATCTTGAAAGGCTTTTTGGTAACAATTATTTTCTATTTATCATTGTCTTGTGTAATTGTTTCCAACATAATTGAATCAATTATATCATGTGTCTCACAATTAAACAAAAATATAAAAGATCATTTCAAGAAAAATTGACGGCAGTAGAAATGTAGGGATTTCTGCTTCGGAAACTATACAATATATTCTTACCAAATTTCAAAATTAGTTCTCAAGTTTGACAACAGATGGTGCTGCTGACTAGAAAAATTATCAAACACTATTTTCTTCGTCATATCAAACTCAATCAACTGAAATAGTTTCATGGACTTCTTCAGTTTTGTTTTCAAACTGCATCACATTGTTTCTGAAAATGAAAATTATTTCAAAAACCTTATTTTATAGTTTCTCTCAATTATTTCTTTTAGAACATGGTAAAAAGTTTTGAAAATTTTCTAATTTTCTTAGCAGGATGCAGAAAGTCACAGATTTTTATCTCTTTCTGTTCTTATTTCATTGATTTTTCAAATACTTGGTTATATTTTTTAACATGTAGTAAATAAAATTTTTTGGTGCTTTTTTGTTTCTTGTGCTATATAACATATGTAATTATTAATAACACCGGGGAACATATTTCTTGTCGCATTAGATAAGTACTTGATTTTGCCTAATTTGACTGTGGTGATATCAAAAATTAGTTCTATTCCGAAAGCTATATATATATATATTTCTTTCAAAATGACTTTTAGAGATTTTGTGTATAAGCCATAAGGATTAAAAGATATGATACCATAACTTATCACATCATAAACTTGAAGCGTATTATTTCCTTCTTCCTGACACCACACAAGACAGAAGTGGAGACACTTTGTACTTATTTGAGTGAAATAAAAAAAATCCTGATGTTCGAACTTATTATTAAGGATCAAACTGACTGTAGCTTGTGGGGAGAAATCAATTGCATATTTGAGGTCAGTGTTGTAACAAACATTAATATCTGTCGAAAAATATCCCCTGCAACAGATATGTTTCCCAATATAATCCATAATTTACACTCTTCTTACCGATCCCAGTGTTCTTTTTTGTAGTGTTTTGTTTAAGTAATTTGTACATAAAATCATATTTTTAATAGCAGTTTTGTCACTGAACAAAAATGAATAAGTTATTTATTATTAATAACATTTTGTCTGTGTTTTTTATGCAATACAAAATTGTATGTGAAAATGTATTATGTATACAGTATATTTTTTCAAAAGGCTATCATGTTATTGTGTTAGACTTCTTTTAAAATTAAATTTTATTACTTTATGATTTTTAGTTTTTGAACAAAGTGTTATTTATTAAAAAAAACCATGGAAATTATAACTGTGTTCCCAACAGAATGGTGTTATAGATTTTAAGTAAATGCTCTGTGTGTTATTGAAAATTAAATAGTAGTATGAAATTTCTTCTTTCGTTTCCATTTACGTGTAAAAATATCTTAGTTTGAAATGCATTTTTCTTATATGGTTTTTTAAACAAAAATAATTAGTATTAGTTTTACACAGATTAGCAATGTAAATTGATTCAGTAAAAGAATATTCTGGTGAAAAAAAACTCAAATTTTCGACTATATAAAATATATTGTAATCAGATACCATGTTTTTTTTTAACCAGTTTATTTATTACGATGAATTTTAACGAAAAAATATGATACTCAAACATTTCCCTGTCCTATTCTTATATTGCCTAAGGCAAGGATTCTAAACATATATATTAATGGTGGTTTCTACAAAATATTTAAGATATTTGACTATGTTATGGGAGGTTTTGAAGTAATCTGATTTGTTATTAGGTTTAAATATTCAGGATAAATTTTACTAATTTTAAAGTCAAATTAGCCTTTAATTAATTTTTTTAAATATGTTGTTTCTAGCTTCTTGAAAAAAAAAAAAAACATTTTTTATTATCCTTTACTCCTTCCTATCATTTTTTTTTCATAATAACTAAATTTTAAAAATTCAAATCAGAGTCTGGAGCTTATTGGATTCATCAATTCAATAATCTAACTCTGCATGGGTTTTAAATAATTCATTTATGCTATTAATGATTACCATTAAATTATTATATGTATAAATAGTATAACAATAAAATCAAATTCATTTCACCTTTTTTATATCTTATTTAACAATTATTTTAAAACTGATTTTTTTAACTTTTGTTTGTTGTCTGTTTTTAGGTATGATCACAGATTTGTTCATTGATGTGTTTAAGTTCAAGGGTATAAATGTAAAATCTAAGGTGCCTTCTCTTCTGCAGATCCTAAACAATTATGATTTAAATAATTTAATAAATTTTTTTCAAGTGAAATAAATATTTTAAATGCAATTCAGTATATAGTTATGTACATAATTTTCAATTTTCTGTTCATAATCTGGCCCAGATCTTAAAGGCATATGTATTTTTGAGATCTTTCGAGATATTATAATAATTTTTCTTTTATATTATAATTAATGAATGTTTAATATTTAATCATATTTACAAGTGATTTTGTTAATATTTTTGTTTTTTTAAAATGCAATTCTTAGAAAATATTTTTTTCTGTATGCAAACTAATCAGCGCAGATAAGAATGAAGTAAGAAGTAATTTAACCAATTGAAATTCTTGTTTAATTCAAAAGGGAAATTTAATTTTTTTACCTTCAAAGCCTTTTTCTGTTTTCTATTTTTAAGGTCATTGATATCTGGGCTCTACTGATCAACACTATTATTATAATTTTATTATAGTATGTGTGTGTATATTTAATAAATGTATAAAATAATTCAATAAACTTATTGTCAATATTCAATAAACTTTTCTTTAGATTAATTTTCTGGAATCAATGGTTTAGTGTCATTTGTACCTGCCTTTCTTTTCTTTTCATCTCATAGATACCAACTCTTTCTCTTTTTTAATTAGTCTTACTAATTTTACACAACTTTCCACTGCTGTAAAATACTTTGTAAAATGTATCGTTATAGGCCTTTAATCAACGACAAAAGTTTAAAGTTGAAAAACAATTTTTTATATCAATTCAAAATTTTATTATACCCATTCTAATTATTAATAAAATTTTATTATTTTTATTGAATACTTTAAGTAAAATAATACAATTAAGTTCATTTTTTTAGTAAAGCGGATAATTTTCTGGCAATACATTTAAAAAACATTAACATTTTGAACACTATTTTATAACAGTTTTACTAACTAGCTTTAAACTGAAGTTATCTTCAATCAAAATTTTGTCTACTTTCCAACCTAAACAAACTAACAGACATATAACTGAAAATGAGATAGTATTAAAATAAAAGACAAATTTTAAAGATTATGTGTTTCATGTAAATTGAAGAACAGAATGTAATTTTTGTTTTGTCAGATTAAAAATGAAAAACTTAAGGTCTTTACTTATGTAATAAACTTCAATCACCACCGCAAATTTTCTCCTTTTGTATTCCGGAATTGATGCTGCTCTGGATTTTTTAATTTTGGGTCTGACAAAAAAAAAAAATGTTCCACTAAACAAACAAAAAAAAAAAAAAAAAAAACAGTTTTTGAAATTTCTATTTGTTCCAGCATTTAACATGTCTCTGGTAGAAAGTATGACCTCTAAAATTTTCTACTCTTTAAGGATAAAGAGAAAGCAGCTTGAAACACATGAATCCATCTAAAGTTAATAAGCAAAAACGCTCTTATTATGTTCTCAAGAATTAAGAACTTATTAGATTATGATTATTAAGATTGATGTTTAAGCACCTTTTTCGATTTTATTTTTCTCATGATATAATATTAACTTTTTGTACTGATATTAATTAATTAAAATGAATTAATTATGAATAAAATGAACTAAATTGTGAATAGGCTTACAGCATCTGGTTCTTTGACAGAAAATGAAGATTGTGAAACAGAAGAATTTTAGTAAGAATTAATTTCAAATTTTTTTTTTGTGTAGGCTGTGGTGATTTTTGTAAGGAAATTTTCTAAATCCAAATCTGGTTTCTTTATCCAGATCTGGTCTATCAAAACTTAATTTGATAATAAAGAGAAATAAAAAACATGAAACTAAACTATTTGGATTATATTAGGATTAAGAAACGTACATAATGCATAATGAATCAATTATGAATAATTTGATATCAATGAATTCAGGATATTGAGGTTCCACTGTATGAAAAAAGTTATTTAATACAGACCTCTATGCTAAATCAATAAAAACAAGATCCTAGAAAAACTGCTTAATATTTTTTTAAGAGACGAAATATAATTAAATAAGAAAAGGAAACTTATATATAAGGAGTTAATTTATAAAAAAAGCCTAAATCATTATGTTCAACTGTAGCTTGTTTTGTTCTTGCGTTAACTGAAACTTACTTATTTTTTTCCCCCATTGGCCCATTAAAATTACTTGTATATTAGAAGTTAAAAAAAAAAAAAAAAAAAAGAGTTTCAAGATCTGTAAGATTCATTCTATTGAAGCTTTCAGATAATTGTTAAGCTTTTAAAGATTAGGATTAAAAGCTTCAGGGGGAAAATGGGTAAAAAAGAATGTCTTGTAAGAAATAAGAGCCTTTTCCTCTATTTATTTTTACTTTCTTCTTCGTTCTATATCCAGGAAAGCTTCTGGCAAAAAGAAATATTCCGCTGCTAAAATACTTTTTAAATTTTCAACCACTATTTTTTGATAAAATTTAAAATGATCAGCCTAATTTAATAATATTGTTAAGAGAAATACCACTGAACACATTAATGGTCACATTTTAACTAAATAAATGTTAAATAGCTTTCGTGGACTACATTTTATATTTGTGGTGTGATAAATCTAAGGGATGTATGCATTTTACTATGTTTCTATGCCACTTTTAGGGTCTGGGTTAGGATTCGATTTCAACAAGTGAAAAGTGCTAAAAGCTGCGTGTCTATTCTATTTGAACTGTCTGTGATTCAAAAGCACTGTGATTGTTCGGGTTCTGAAACAGATTTAAAATATAAGTCAAATCACCTTCGTTACATTTCAAGATCTAAGCTCCCACAGTGGGCTGATCGTTAAGACACGGTTCCCAGTAGAACATCAAAGTCAAGCATCACTGCCTGCTGTCAGCATGCGGCTGAGAAACCACTTGGATCAGTCTACGAAGGGACCAAGGGTGTGCGGCATGGGTCCTCATTAAACTGTTCTACCTTAAAGTGCTCGAATTCACTCGTAGGCATTACTACAAAGGATCTACTGCATTACATGTTTTAATTACATTTACCTTTCAATTGTATACACAAATGGAAAAATATTTTAATCTAAATTTATTTTCAAAATTTAGTCTTGCTGTGATACCTCAACTAGAATCGACTTTCTGAATGTTTCTTTATATTATTATTAGATATTTTTGAAAAAATTATTACATTGATGAGAAATTGCTTATAAAAATTAAAAGCACATTATGTACAAAAGATGCATAATTTTTTAAGCCATTTGGAACATAAAAAGACTTAGCAATATTAATGTGAAACATTCTGCACAACAAGTTTGCTTCAATGCTATTACATTTCAGCATTTATTCGATAAATTAACCAACAGAAAACCATTTGCTTTTATAATTTGGAAGCAATAAAAAGTTAAACGTTAACCACCAAGCTCTCTTCACTTTGAACTATCCACATTAACACATGCAAAACTTATAGCTGCATTGTGTATTGTTGACGAAGATAAATTTAACTAATTAATAGACATAAATTTATTTCATTTATTAATTAAAAAAGCAGAAATTATTTTATCAATTCTTTTAGCATACAAACATAGTTTATAAATCGCAACCTACAACTTGATTTTGAGCAATTCTGGAAGGACAAGCTGTAACATGGAGATATTTCTGAATCAACTATGATCACAAAGACGCATAAAGGTTTCTGAACTTCATTCTGGGAGCATCTTTGAGTTATACACTTTAACTTAATCCCTTTCTGTTCTGTTTATTTTTATAGCTATTTCTTTGCGATTGCCCAGAATTTGCAAGAGGTTGAAAATGATTTTTAATCAAAGACGGATATAGAAATCTTTCCAATAAAAAGTATTGCCACATTTTTTTAAAAACTTTTAATCCAGCATAAGTAACAAAGTAATCATAATTTTAAAATCTTAAATAAATGATTTAGATAAGTTTAAACAGGTTATCAATGAAAGATGAGAAGTTAAAATACTACATTAGAAATCGAAATTGACAGTTTGTCTATTTGTACTAAATTTACTAGAAATAATAAAAGCTGACATTTTCTTCAGAGATACTTAAAAATTGAAAGATAACACACAAAAGACAGTAACCCGAAACTAAAGAATTTCTAGATCTTTACACCAACTGAAATCGCCAAGGTGCCAACAAAAACTTTCCATTTGTTATACATGAAATAAATTTAGGATATTTCCGTATCACTGCACCAACTACAATCGCCAAGGTGCCAAAAACATTTGAAACTTGAATATTTTTTTTTTTTTTTCTGTAAAAAAAAACATGTAGGTGTCTGCCCGGGAGTGGCTACAAGTTATACTTTTCAAGTTGTTACCTTTCTGTGATACTTTTTTTTAGTTTCTTGCAGGCCACTGCCTGGAAGTTGCCAAGACTTGGTGATTATTCTGCCACAGATACGGAAATCTCCCTAATAAACTTTTTCAAAAGAAGTAAGATTAGCTTGCCCAGAGGCAACTATAAGTTTCACCTACAAATTAGTCCTTCTTTGTGATATTTGCTCCCAATTTTTACCAAAACCAAACAATTATTTTGGCACAGGTATCTAATCAGAAATCCCTTATTAGCATCCAGTTTTCCTCTCAATGATTAGGTCAACATTGAATTTAAATTTCATCATAGACAACCAGCTCTCTAGTATCTTCATGATTTCCTTTTTGAGGAAAGTTTACCGCCAATGACGACCAGGATGAAGATGAAGAATCCTCTCCCAACGGTGGTATTAAAGGTTGGCGCCTAGCTAGAGAAACGTTCAGTCGCATTCCATTAATTTGTGTTCCACTCATTTCTTTTATAGCTTTCTCTGCCTGATCGATTTTTTCAAAAGTCACAAAACCGCAGTTCTTATCCATTTCCATGGATATGTTAATAATGTTACCAATGGGCTCAAACGTTTTTTGAAGTATTTCCTGAGTCACACCATAACCTCTTACATACACAGTATTTCCTTGGCGTGGTCTCTCTGGTCTGCCATCTCGATCTCTCTCTCGTCGAGGAATGTCGCGAGCTCGTTCTTCCTTAATCTCATCTTCTAATTTCCTAGAGCTGACAAAACTTTCGTATAATTTTTTAACAGGAGGTCGAGGACTATTGCCAGATGAGGCTGATGAATCAGCAGAATTAGCTGCATTAGAAGCTTCTTCCTCTGCTGAATGCGATGCAGTGAAAGGTTGATAACCAGCAACCGAACCGCTGGTTCGTTCACAGGCGTTACGCTTGCGTTCAAGGGCTTTGGGTCGCTTAAATCCTTGGCGCTCCTTGTGTTCTACCTTAATAGCACTGATCGCGCCAGATTTGAGAAGCTTTTTGGCCACTTCCTTGGCATCTGGTTTCGCTTCAAGGGATCTAACAAGAGGTTTTGGTGGGGGAGGTTCCTGTTTTGGAGCATTCAGATTTTGCAGAGCTTTCTTCTTACGACGAAGTTTCTCATATTTCTTTTTCAGCATTTCTTCTTCCTCCGTCATTTGAGAAGGAAAATGTAAATAAACCATTTTGATAAAATCAAATAAACTAAGTTAGGGCTGGTAAAGAACGAAGAATATTCCACTATTTTCTAAACGGACAGTTATATTGATAAAATTGCATCAATAAATTTAAATTAACAAAATTTATTTAACTTAACTTGATTCTCGCACTTCACTCTCTAAAAGATGTAAACAAACAATTTACCGTAAAGAGTGAAAGTTGAAGTGCAAACACGTACGCTCAAGATACTAGTCTTAAAGACTATTCTTACTGTATATAAAATATCCGCAGATAGATCAATTACGTTTTTCTTGATTGGTGACGTTGATTGATGAGATTTTTGCAGGGCATTGATTGACGAGTTTTTCATGTCCCGCAGTGGACTGATCGTTAAGACACGGTTCCCAGCAGATCACCGAAGTCAAGCATCACTGGCTGCGGTCAGTGTGCGGGTGGGTGACCACTTGGATCAGTCTACGTAGGGACCGAGGGTGTGCGGTATTGGTCCTCGTTCAACTGTTCTACCGTAAAGTGCTCGACTTCGCGTGCAGGTCGTCGGGCTACCGAAGCGGGGGCGCCATCCCTTCTGCAGAGGATCAAAATTGTGATGGCATATCTTCGGATCATCCTCAGGGATGTTTTCCAGACCGTCGCCAATAGCCCATTGTGCAGCTCTAGTGCAACGTAAATGAACTACAACAACAACGACAAGTTTTTAATCTATTCAGGCTCCCATTCGCATCTGCAATTTTTTACTTGCAGTGAAAATGGATGGAAAAGAAGATAGAAAGCACAACACAAAACAGTGATAATACAAACATGTAATTACATAAACAAACAAATGAAGTCATTAGTCTGTAAGAATATACATGTATATTTTTTATATGTATAATTATTAACCAATAAATAGTTAGTGATTATCATTGTTTGTAGTTGTATTAGTAAATTGATTCAAAATGAGCCGCAGTAATTCCGCGAAGGGTGATACCAACCCAAGTAGGTGGAAAAGGGCAATGATGATCGAGGAGATGAGGAGCCAATCAGGGGTAAAGAAAAATCAGCAGTACGACTTAGACGATGTCTTGAAGATTTTTATAGTAATGGAGGCCGTCTCCTGGGTGAATTGCGGAGGGTTTTGTGAACCTTGTAAGAGTTTAAGACTTGTCTTTGCGGCCCCCCGCAGGCGGGTCCTGCATATGTTAATAGGAAGGTGAGAAGCATTTTAAAAATTAGAATCCTGTTTGTTTTTAGTGCTGAGGAGGGAGTTCTTTTTTAGAATCGGATAAACTGCACATTTTGCTTAGCTATGAATTTATTTTTAATGTTTCTAAAATGATATTTGAATGTCAGGGTTTTATCCATAATGACACCTAAGTACGTAGCCTTTCTCGTTTCCCATTTGAATGAGAAGTTGTTATCAATGATTACATCCTTCGTGTAGCTTCTTTTTCTGGTGAATAGCACCGACTGAGTTTTGTCGATATTGAGGGCAAGTTTCCAATTTTGGAAGTAGTCAATGATGGTTAGGAGTCGTCTTTATTTGGGGGCCTTTTATGAGTAGTTTTAAAGAAAACTTTTTTTACTTATGAATCATTTTGAATTTCTGTTTTATTTTAAACAATAATATAAAAACAACAACAGGTTATTATAAAAACTTTAATACATTATTTGCATAGTAAGTTTAAGGTAGCAATCACAATAGCCTTTTATCACAACATTAAAATTAGTTTCTTGCAAAACATCTTATTCCATTTTTTATTAATTTTAATCTGGAGAATGAATGTTTGCCACTACATTTAGTTATTATGAGTAAAAAAAAAAATTCGAAGTGAAATGTTAATATTTGGAAATGTGTATTCGAGATTATTGTTTTTCACTATTTTATACATCTCATCTATGTATTAATTGGTCTAACTTATTCTCCTGTGGGAAATAATGCTTGAAATGTTTTGACCATAGAGCTAGTTCTTTTTCATTCATATCATTGGCAAAAAATCTTAAAAAATTATAACAGTGAAGCATTAATTCCTTAGACTTTAAAGAATTCAAATTGGGAAAAAAAAATCCGAATAAATCAATTATTGGTTCATACGCTATTGAAAGAGATTTTAATTGACTAATCAATATGCCCATTACTGGGAGATAAACTTTAAATATTTCGCTACCTAGTAATAAAACATCATCTGCATCTCCATAATAAAATGTCAAACGAGAAATCCTTGGTGAAGTACGCGCCTTCTCATTTTCATATTTAAAATTAGGTAAATTTTCCTTAAAAATGGTTTCATAAGTAAAGAGTATCTCTCTCTGTTCTCTCACAAAAGCAATCAAGGATTCAATCAATTTCCGACTAACATCGAGAGGAGGACCTTTCTTCTGTATATTTATATTGAAGACTGATTTTTTCATGGAAACATATCACCCAAAATTCAGTCATCACAGTATTTTCCAACTTCTTCACTTTCTTTAGAAGGCCACGAGGATGGAGTCCAGTTTCTGGAAGTTCTTCCTTGTTCTTTTCGAACCTTAATTCTGGTGGCAAAGTTTCGAACATTTGAAGGACAGATATTTATGTTTCCGTAACTTTTTTGCAGTGCCGTTATTGCGTCTAAATGGGCGAAACACCAAGCATCCAATGGAGTCTTTACGACTAGTGCAGATTCTAAGCATTCTGTTAAGGTATTCCACCGATGGGTAGAACTGAAGGGGGAAAAAAATGAGTCAAGTTTCTATAAAAATCGGAAACAATCCTCTAAGATGCATCCCGCGGCTTGTGCGCGCATTAATTTGAGGCTATGTGTAGGCGTGGTAAAAAAAAAAAAAAAAAAAAAAAATTGCAGCGGGACATTTCTCTTTAAACCTTGTTTGTAAACCTAAGTACTTGATTGACATATTTAGTACGTTATTTTATGTTTGTTCTCGACAATAACTTATTTTTATGCCTTATTTTTATACAGTAGTATCAGACAAAAACTCAGCTTTATGACTTTTAATTGTAATAAAATCCAAAAAACGTTCCACGTGAATTCCGTCCGTTCACATATTGGACAGCAATTTCAGCAAATACTATTTAATATCAAAAATTTCTTGATTAAAAATTTTTTTATTTTTTATATAATTTATAGCAAATGTGTTAAAATTTATACTAAAGGTTTTAGCCTAACTTCTAGGTTTTAGCCTAACTAAACTAAAAAAGAATCAGAGCCTGTTATTTGAAATCGAAATAAAACTGATATAGGTTATGTGTTTTGATTCTCACACTCACCTGAGCACACGACCTAAGTGTTAATACTGTCCTGATTCGGAGTATAGAACACGAACTAAACAACATAAAATAGGAAAGAGCATGGTAACTAAATTCAAGGAATAACAAGCATAAAACATTGTTCCACTGTTGTTGACTGGCATTCAAAACTCCCCTTTCCCAAAAGTACACAGCACGCGCATTTCTTTCTGTTCTTATTACCTTTCCTGTTCCTGTTCTACAAGAGTGTATTATTCCATCATCTGCAACATGTCATGATTGATGATACATATAGTTGAACCAATTTTTTCTTCTAATATTTCTTTTCAATCTCTTTCACTTGCTAACTTTTTTTAACAAATGAGTTAGGATAACGAATTAATAAGGATAAAAAATATTAATGTAATGAGATTTTTGACTTTTCGGGAGCCCCATCGGAACTCTCGGCCCTAGGCTCGGTCCCATTCTTAAAAACGGCTCTGAGTGATGTAAACAATATTTCTGTTGATATCGCTGATATACTTGCTTTATGTGGCAATGGCCGTATCGTCAGCATACAGTGCAATCAGAATACCAGTTTCACTGCTTGTAGCAAGCTACTTTGTGCTTTTAAATCTTTGTTGTTGTGGCTTATCCTCCAATGCCTGACGAAGTCAGACAAGTTCCATCAGACCGTTGACCCTAAGAAAATCGAGGACCAGAAGGGGGTATAAGTATATGTCCTCTCTGGAATCAGTTCTTTGTTTAGTTACGAAGCTTTTTATTATTGTTTGAGCTGTTTTTTCCCCTCAAAGTTATAAACGACTAGTTTGTCTATAGCTTTTTTAACTTTCTCCATTCAAATTTCTCATTTATATATTACAGTTGGCTGTATTTTAGATTGTATCCTTAGACATCAGTGTTTCACCAAACTCGAGTGTATATTCACTTGAGAAAGTTTGAAAAAAGCGCCTCTTGAGTCTATTGACGGACCTGCGAAGGTTTGTACCCATCGAATTAAAAAAAAATTAATTGCGTTTTGGATGTATTTTCGATTTCTGCTGCAACCACTCAGAATGTGATTGATACTTGTTTTCAAGAGTATTACAAAACACTTACGAAATAGAATTAATAAAAAAGTGGTAAATACATTTTATCTCAAGAACACTATAGTTATTATCCACTTTAGTGCAATTAATAAATAAATATAAGCAGTTTTCGTAAACCTCGTTATATAAACATTCTTGAAGTTAGTCTTTCAATGTGCAGGTGAAACGTTTTTATAAAGAAAAAAAAAGCAATCAAAATAAATATTTAACGAATTAAGCTGTACACTAAATGGAAAAGTAATATTTTAATGGACTTATTTTGATAAAATTTCCTTGAAGACGAAAGTAAAATTTAAAATATTTGTATATTTAATGTATCCCCTTGGGAAAAAAATATTCACTTTATTTGTTCATATGCTGTTTTAAGTGTTCTATAATTACACTCTATTTTGTTTTTATGTACGTAGATAGCTTTTTAAACATTTTTTTGGATATTTAATAGCAATAAATTAACCATAGAAACATTTCGATGGAAAGTAATACACTACTAAATAACACAGAGAAATTAATTTGTAAACCACAAGTATGTTAACCATAAAAATTCTTTTCTAGAACATAATCAATAAGAAGCTATATAATAATAATTTATGAAAATGTGTGCAAATACAATTTTTTTTTATTAACATTTGTTATTGTATATAAAGTACGTTAACTTCATTGAAGAGTTATAGGTTCATTCAAAAGCCTGATATTCAAAATGACTTCTCAATTTTTTCTTCTTGTTCTTGTAATTTTGGCTCTTTTGGCTACATTAAGTAAGTTTGTTTTCCCTCTCTCTTTTTATTTTTGCATAAAATAATTTTGTAAGATAGTTAGTTGAACATTAAAAAAGCAATATATGTTCGAATGCACGAAATAACGAAAGCCATTATAAATGAAAAGTTCTAGTTTTAGTAACCAAATGTGAGTTATAACGCATAAATCATATCCAATTATTAGAAAAGTACTAGTTTAAGAAACCGAATGAGAGATATAAAACGAATAATAGTAAATTATTAAAAAATACTACCGTCTACCCATTTTTTCAGTTCGTTAACTTTCAAGTGGTCAAACTTTTGTAAATATTAAAGAAAAAAGGCTTTTAATAGGTGTTTCGGAATCGCTATTTATCCCTCTTTAAAGCTCTAAAATCGATTTTGGAAAATATTAACAGTTACGCTGTTACTGTATATTTTTATAGAACTGCTGACAAATCTCTCGTATGGGGCGAGTCTACCCATTCTACTAAAATGAATGTTAACATTGTAAATAATCAAATTTTACTATTAAATTGTTATTTTAGTTACTATATAGGATATTTATGAAGTAAAATTCATAACTTTATTATATATTCCATTTTTTATTCATAAAATAACACAAATTGAGTATTTGATCGATTATCACATTTTGATCACAGTTTTGTTTTATAATCATTAACATTATAAAATAAAATTTTTTTCTGATAATTGTTGATAAAAATAAATTAAAATTAATATAAATTTACAATTAAATAATTAATAAATAATAATAATTAAAGATTATTAACAAAATCGAATTTCAAACATTGGGAATCATGAAAAATCCTTTTTTATTATTAATGATAAATTTATCAATGCGGAATTAAAATAATATACTCAAATTCATTTAAAATGACTTAATTTTAATGTAAACAAAGTTCTAAATTATATTATTATGCTTTATTAAAACTAAATACGAATGGGTAGACTCGCCCCGCGAATTCTGGCTTTTTGTTTACAACAGCAAAACTTAAATTCTTTTTGTTTTTTTTCATATAAAATTAATGTAATCTTAGTCTTAGATAAGTTTATCACTTAACCAAAGTGAAAATAGTAATAATAATAATATACTTACGGAGCACCAACTAAAAGTTTGCTGATTTTCAATACAAATCTCTCAAAAGACATTTGAACAGATCGGTTAAAAAGACACCAAATAAATAAAAACGGATCAAACTACTACAGCGCCATCTTCCTTAGAGTCTGAACTAAGTCCTCCGTCGGTAAAAATTTTTTTATTTGCAATTTAAAATAGTGAAAATTAAATAAAACTAAAATGGGTAGACTCGCCCCTGGATGGGTAGACTCGCCCCGGTTTACGGTAGTTTAAATAATCGAATGCTAGATATAACGTGAATCCCTGTAAATTACTAGAAAAGTCATTTTTTAATAATCCAAATACGTAATACAACAAAACTCATTTCAAATTTATCGAAATAAATACTTAATTGTGCGATATACTGATAATCTTCCTAAATTAACAGAAAAGTACTTGTCTATAACTAGGTGAGAATTTCACTGGTTATCGAAGAAAAATATCTGTTTTTAAAAACACAATTGAAAAAAATAAGAGTATTACTTTGTCTGGTAATATTAAAAGTGATATCTGTCTCTAAAACTATCAACGATTTATTTCAAAATCTGTGCATTAATATCAAATGAGAGGTAAAAATAATTTAAAACCTATACGAAATTTGATACTTACAAAGGAAGAAACGCGTTCTCAATAAACTAAAAAACTAATAGCATAAATTCTAAAAGAACAAAGAACATTCGAAAACACACCTTTTTTTAAGAAAGAAATATATCTGTTAGGAAATTCTATCGAAGTGTCTCTGCTCTAAGAACATTAATTTGTGAAAAAAAAAGTAATTTTCACGATAAAGTATTAAATATAGAGATTTTACGAACAGTTTATTAGTTTCTTGCGGGCGCTGGACAACTTAGCTATACATTCTACATGATAACCTACAACTTTTAGATATCAACATGTTTTAAAGTGCTAGTTAATTACTAATTAAGTAAGCAAAAGTTCTTGAAATTTCATCATTACCTAATTTCAATACTGCTTGCTTTTTCGATATTTCATGCATACCTTTAAATTATTTATATATTGCAATGGATAAAATCTACTGAAATTTAATATTAAAACAAAAGTTTTATACTTCCACTTTAAGTGTTTGGGAAAAACCTTGGGTTAAAAAAAAGAAATTTTTTCTTGTGTTGTCATTTTAGCATCCAAAGCCGTTAACACTTACGCTATTTGATCATAACTAACAACAATGTAAAGTAACAATTTTTTATTTTTATAATTTCGAAGAAGCTGGTTAAATTATGTCAATACTTAACATCATAGCAGAATTATTAAGCCTCGCGTAATATGTATGAATAAGTCGATTCAGTAGGACTTCAGTTACCCCGTCAAATTTGTTTTTCGCGGTATCCCTTTCGCACTTGTATAGTGTTACGGAGTATTCTCTAAAAAACTTATGTAAATAATGTATATAATTTTTACTTTTTATCTTAACTTGATTAATTATTTTCCTTGTATATACCCCCCCCCCCCAGATTGTTTATTTAATTCTATTTAGTCAGGTCAGTTCCTGGGGAGCAACCTGTGAAAGCTGCGGAATGCCGGGGGGAGGGAGGAAGCAGGTCCTCAGGATATAAGGACATTTCCTCTACTCAATTCAAATTTTGCTTTGGTAATTATTAATCAAGCCCCCCAATAAAATGAATGTGTAAAATCCCGTAATAGGGCTGGGACACAGATATTGATTTTAAATACATAATTCATGGATAATTCTAATGAAAAAGGAAAGAAGCTTCTATGTGCATTTTGATGAATGCAAATTTTACTAGACATGATAAAAAAGACACCATTTCTAAATAGGTTCAAACATGTTCTTATAACTTGTGCCAACAGTTTTGTCATGCAAAACATTTGCTGGTAAAAGAAAGATTGTGAGTTTAGTATAAAAGTGTCTCCATATTTTTGTCCAACCCCGGTATGTTATTTAATATTAAAATGAGCAGAGACTTGCATTGTGATTCGAATAGGGCAGCAATGTTATGTATCTATTTTATGTTACTGAAAAAAAAATCTTATTGTCTTATTGTGGGTTACCACGGGCGACTATCTAAGCAATAAGTGCTGACTAAGAAATTCAAAGTTTTCTTTAAAGAAATTAAAACTAGCATCTTTATACAGTACATTTTTCTTAGTTTACTATAAAAAGTGACTTTGAATAGTTCCGGTTACTTAGTACCAGCTCTGGTGGGCACTGATTCATCGGAAATAATTATTAAATAGGAATAATTTGAAAAATAAGTCATAGTGGTTGTTACGGCTGAATTATTTAATATATAATAAATAAATAAAATTGAATGGAGTTTCTACCACTTTTCATATTTACAGTCGCCTGTGTTATCCCTGTGTATGAGAATTTAATTACAAAAGGAACTTTTTTTAATATAATTTTGGTTTTATTTCTTTTACAGCTTTAGCCGGTAAGTAGCCAGTAGATTGCAAATTATTTGCTTTTTAAATACTATATACAATTGAATAATATATTTGTTAAGCATAAAATAACGTTTTTTTTTCTTTTCACAGATCCCCAACTTGGAGTTTTGGGAGGTAAGTACAGGATTTTTTAAGACCTATTTTAGTTATGTTGTTTGTTCCATATGTGCCTAACACCAATTTCTTGTGACAGTTATTTTTGTCTAGAAGGAAAAAGTGGTAGAAGTTTCGTTTCATTATTAAAACATATTTTTTTAGAAACAAGATACCTACTTTGCACGGCCAAGTGTGGTTCATTATGAACTTCATTTTTTTCTAGACATATTTCCTCCTAAACATTTTCTTTACAGTTAACTTTCTGTTAGTAACTGCATATTTTATTATTTTTTGAAATATTTTACCCCATACTTGACAACTTTTCAGAATTTCGTGGAAGATATTATTTTTATAGTTAATGTGGTAGCAAAATTGCTTGAATTATTTGCTTGATTCCTGATTTAATAAATTTGATTTATTATACTTTTACCTGGAATTATATTTAAATAGTGTAAACCTCCTCATACCTCATATGTGGTGGTTATCTTAGCATCAGCCCCTCTAGGGGCTCTAACTAATTCATTTGAGTGAGAATAAATAATAAATCGCCGAATCGCAACTGAAAGGTGAAAGTTGGGGTTCAGCAACATTTACTGAGAGAAAATTAAAATGAAATAGAGAGATTAAACAAACAAATTTAAGAGAGAGAAGAGGTTTTTGTGGCACACTGCCTTGCCTCCCCTGGAGGTATTGCCCCCGAGTTTCTCAGGTGCACAGTAGCCCTATAGCCTCAGAGAAATAGGAAAAATACATAATAAATGCGCAAAATATATACAAGTATTTACAACTATTTACAAAATTTACGGGACAAAACTCCATCGGATAGGCAAAAGGCGGTTGCCGGGCTGGCCGGACTATATTATATGTTGTCTTAGATGAGCTCAAAATCAAAGTTTTTAGAGTAGTTGCACATATGACAAGAGAGTGCATCTCTGAAGAAACTTGCACATAGTTCAGCTATGTGTTCGTCTATTTTGTTGATTTTTAAATCTCTTCTTAGATCTTTCATTCTCATGGATCTGGGGGCTCCAGTAATGTATCTGAGAAATTTATTTTGAGTACTCTCCAGTTTCTTCTTTTGAGTAGCAGTGGTTGTGCTCCATGCAAAGGTTGCGTAGCTGATGATCGGTCGAATGCATTTCAGGTATAGGGTTCGTCTTGTTTTGAGTGCAAGTTTTGAGTTATAGTTTAATATTGGTTTCAGAGCTCTATAGGCTCCTTGCGCTTTGCTAAGAATATTATCAATATGGGAATTCCAGTTTAAAGTACTAGTAGGTGGCCTTTCGAACTAGTGGTATTGTATCATTGAAAAGAGTAATATTTGGATAAATGACTTTCTTTTTACTTGATTTCCTAATAATTAGTAGTGAAGATTTGTTGGTGTTGATGGCTACCTTCCATTTTGTGCACCAGTCTTCGATATGAGGTATGATATTACTGAGATTAGTAACTGACTTCGTAGGATGAAATGAGAGTCATTCAGTAGTATTTCTGGTCCAGTTTACTTAACTGTTTACGCAAC
Organism: Parasteatoda lunata; assembly: GCA_949128135.1. Taxonomy (NCBI): domain Eukaryota; kingdom Metazoa; phylum Arthropoda; class Arachnida; order Araneae; family Theridiidae; genus Parasteatoda; species Parasteatoda lunata. Next base: position 103,025,713 of record OX421975.1, read on the forward strand.
AGTGGCAACAGTAGATAGGTGATCGCTGTTAAGGTCATGGTAGGTCTCCACAATGATAGGTGTTTTAGTATTAGTTATTAGGAAGTCTAGGATGTCGTGGACAGCTCGAGGTTCATTCGGTGTATTTGTATATTCCGGGGGAGCATAAACGGTGAGTCCATGATTTTCACTTGTTTAATAAGTCTGAGTCCTGTTCTATTATTTTTCCTACACCCCCAGGTGGTGTTTTTAGCATTGAAGTCACAAATGACGATATTTTCTAGATGCGAAGGGGTTGATGTTTTTGTCGGATAGTGAAAATTTAGAAGTTCGCCTTTTTTTGTAATAAATTCCATTGGCATTCCATGCCGCTATGATGATGGGCTTGGACTTATTAGACGTCCTATCCATTATTATTATAATTTGTTTCCTGATTTATAGCATTGTTAGCTTTCAATGTGGTTAGAAGTTGGACTATGGCAGTATTGTTGCATAGTTTAAAAAGATCAGTTAGATCATTAACAGCTTTTTAGCTTCGTCTATTTTGGGGTTTAGGAGATTTATTTCATTTTGTTGATCTTGCTGCTTTAGAGCGTCAGCATACGATTTGTTGACATAGGTGTTCTTATGTTGGAATTATATTTAAATAGTGTAAACCTAAGTCCAACGCACACTTATTATGCTTCTTGTAAAAGATATTATAGAGTGGTAGACATTTTAAAACCTAAGCTTTCAGAATTTTTGGTAATTTTGTAAACACTTTAAAAGCCTCACCACGAGTGAGCTAGAACTAAGTGACGTTTCATATAAACTTTTAAATAATTTATATGTAATGGTGTGAAAAATAATTGTAAAAAATAAAATTGAATAAAGAAAAATACATTAAAACGTTAACTTAGCTACCACTAGAATAAATTTTATCAAAAAGCATAGAAAGTTGGCAGCCCTGATTAAGAAAACCGGTTAGTTATCGTATTGTGTTTTAATTAATGGGGAAAAGTGAATTAAGTATTTGTTTTTAATATCTCTTCGATAGTTATTTCACCATTACTGGGAGAAACGTTTTTTGGAAGAACATAAAAGTTGGCAGGTATGCTTAGTAAATAATAGGCAGATAGTCCTAAATTGCAAATTTTTTTCGGGTTGTATTGATATTTCTCGGAATATTAAAAAATGTGGTTGCTGATATTCATTAATAAGTAAAACCATTGCAGAAAAAGTTTTTTTTTTTTAGAAAAGTTACGAATGGAAAATAAATTAACGGAAATAATTAAATGAAGTAATCAAATAGGATTGAAGCACTTCTAATTTCAATATTACAATTTTTAAGAGTGGAAATTGATGAGTTAATGCATTCCGTTTTAGTAAAGTAGAATAGATAGCTAATAAAAATAAGCTATTTTTTTACTAAAATTGCGTGTCTCCGCGCAAGAACAAAGTTCTCAATTTTGGACGGTAATAATGTTTCTCGGAATGTGAAGAAATACGTTTCCTAATGCATATTAGGAATGAAACTATTGAATTTTTTTTTAAAAGAACAGCTAATAGAAAAACAAATTAATTAAATAAAGGAATTAAATAAGGACACTTCTGATTTCGTCATTACAATATTTGTGGAGGTCAAATTGATGGATTAAGTTATTCCGTTCAAGTAAATTAGAATAGACAGCTTCCAAAAAAATATACCTTTTATTCACACAAATTGTGTGACTAAAATTCGAAATATTCTTTGGACTATAATATTATTGGAACATTAAAAGAATACAATGTTTGTGTTTAAGCAGAAGTGGGTCATTCCATTCTGCCTATAGACCCATTTCTTATTTAATAATTTCAATACTATTATTATATAAGAATTTTCACTCTCATTCTGTTATTATATTCTTTCCTTTAAAAATATTTTACAGTTTTGACCTCTTTATTTTTAATCTTTGGGCATTTGTAAAAGCAACTCTTTCATTTTTAAGGTTTGAAAGAAGGAGCCGATGAAGTTCTCAGCACTGCTGGAGTTCATAATCAGTGATTCTATTGCTAATGCATTGTTGAAATTTGGATTCAACGATGGCTAATCTACACTTCAACCATTAATAAAAATTTATCTCTTTTTGTCTTGTTGTTATTAGAATGACTACGTAGGCAAAAATTGTTATTTCGAATGTTCAAAAAATTAAATAAACTAAAATTTGAGAGCTATTGAATTTTGTTATTTATTGACTAACTGCTTAAATACATCGTCAATTCATATTCCAAATATTTATTCAACAGACAGCCAATTTTAATGCTTGAATAGCTCAGAAAATTTAATCCTAAAATATTGGAATATCAAAGCTTAACCCCGTCCCGCGCCCGTCAGGGGGCATCCGGAGAATACTGTAGACTCTAAGTGCACGCACGTGACATCTCAGTAAGAAAGAGGATTCAAAAAGGTAGGCTTGGTGGCGATTCATGGCAACACCAGAAGGCCTCAAAGAATTTAGGGAAATCTTAAAATTAACAAACTAAAAACAGAAACAATTTCAAAAAGAAGAGTTACGGTGAGGCAGCCGTAAAGAAAAATCCTCAAACAAGAGGAATCTCAAAACGTGAATAGTTGGAAAATTTAAAAAAATTTTGAACCATAAGTTAATCAAAAATTCGAAAATCATTTCTAAAGAACACAAATACAGTATAAATATATATTCATAATATAAATCATATAAATTCAAAATATTGGAATATAAATTAAAAGTAATTTGACTCACATGATGTACAAATATAGTTAGTTTATAGTAGGAACTTCCCTAGCCATTCGTCTGGAGCCGTGGCGGTTACTATGGTAACGAGGTATCACTATTTCAAGTCGGGTTAATTATAAGGGGTAAAGTATTAATGTTTTGATCTATCAGTGTTTAGGATAAGTTTTGGCTCGTATCAGAAAGGGAATCTTTCTTTTCTTCTGTTGATTGTGTTATCCCTAGAATGAAGAGAAGCTACCCTAACTGAAATGCACTATCGTTGTTTCCATAGCAGCAGACGGACTCAGACTTTGTAGCGGGAGGAGTTCTTACCGTAGACGAAATTTAACTCATACGTGGGAGGTCCAGGATTTATAGCGAAACGAAAGAGTTGATATTTAAACTTATGCAACATATCTACACTTTTCCTGAATCCATTCATCGCGCAGAGTTCATTTCATAAAACCATTCAGTCATAGAGCTCAAACTGGGAGTCTAAGGCCTCATGGGCCCTTTACCCATTCATATTGAAATTTGTGGTGGATCAATACGGCAACAGGAACACAAATCTGCCGCGCAATTGAGGAAAAAAACAAACAAACAAAGTAAGTTCTTCACAATTGATTCCGTGAAAAGTGGCTTGATAAATATTTGCTTTCTATAGCTAATGATATGAACGCTGAAATAGAATTTAAAAAAACTGCTGAAACAAAATTTATTTTTGAAAAAAATATTTTTTGCAATATGTATCTTACCATACAAATATGACAAATATATAAAAATCTCAATTTTGGAATTTTTTGTTGCTTGCGTTGGTTATTCAATTGCAGGGCAGATATAGGAAGAGGGTAGGGAATACACGGCATTTCCAGGGCTGCCAGCTATTTACGCTTTTTGTAAAAAAATTGTTTTAGTGGTAGTTAAGTTATAGTTTTGATGTATTATTTTTTATTCAAACTTCTTTACCACACCACTACATATAAATGTTTTAAAAGTTCATATGCAACGCCCCTTTGTTCCAACTTTATTGGGGCCTCCCGGGCAGTGCGGTATCGCCTGCCAAACGCTCAGTTAAGGGTAGAGGTGTAACCTTGGATGTCTTCGCTGTGATATCTTCTCTGTATTGTGTTATTTGTTCTTCTACTTTACAAAGATTTACAAGCCTGAATATGTATGTTGTACCAATAAACTTTATCACGATTTAAGTAGCTTAACTTGTAAATCAATCGATCCTGTTTTATGTCATTTGCGTTCCTCATTTCAACAATAATCAATAAATATGCGTAATAACTTCCTATCAGAACCTGTTAGGTGAAATCGAACATATAGGTGATGTCTTTTGATTCTCACACGACCTAAGTGTTAATGCTGTCCTGATTCGGAGTATAGAACACGAACTATCGTCAGCATACAGTGCAGTCAGAATACCAGGATCTTTAGGGATATCATTAATAAAAATAGGAGGGGTCCTAGTTTGCTCGCCTGCGGAACACCGCTATTAATGGGTCTTAAGGTGGAGAAAAAGGTGGTGTAGTTGGCTATGAATTTTCTGTGTGTTAGGTAGGATTGTATAATTAGAATGAGTGGCCTAGGGAAATTGTATTTAATTAATTTGTAGATAAGTGCATCGATCCATACCTTGTCGAAGGACGCCACCTGTGTGTTTGAAGTGAAGTCATCTTTCGTGTATGTATTCAATGAGCCTGATGAGTTAGTGTTGTGCGGAATGTTTAGGGCGAAAGCCAAATTGCTCATCGATAATTACGTGGTTATCATCGCAGAAGTATCTCATTCTGCGCAATATGATGTCTTTATTAACATAACACAGAGATACCAACTTGCTCCACTTTGTAAAATAATATTTTCCAGTGGTAGCGAAATTTAAGTTACTTTTAGTTTAGTTATTTTTCCTTTTAAGTAAATTTTTCACCACTAAAAATAAAAAATTGCAAGTATCATATAAAATGCAACGTTAAAGCATCAATTTACTGGTTACTCTATAAAAAGGTGGGCGTAACTATGTTTCTCTAACGAATTTTACTATATAATTTGCTACCACTTTATTAAAGCTATTCCAGAAAGCGGAGCAGGTGGCATCACTAATAACATTATCGCTGCCCTAACTCTTTCAGAAGGTGCGATGTCTTGACAGATCTTTGTGAATGTAACTCGATACTCAAAGTTGCTAGATATGGTTGAGATTTCAGTGTTTGGCGCGAAGCGCCACTGACTGATTCATCTTATTCTATAGGTCATAATCTGCAAATATATATATATATATATATATATATATATATATATATATATATATATAAAAGAAAAACAAATCATTAATGTAAAAAGTGGGTTGGAGAAAACTCCATTGTCAAAAATGACGTTGAGCACATTAAAACTAGGTCAGAATAATTAGATATATACAATAATAAAATTTAGATCAATACATGATAGTTGTATATGACGGGAATCTCAAAGTTGCTGTATAAATTTATAATTTTATAGAAATTGTAATTTTGTTTTGACTGGTAGCAACTTTATATTCAGATTGTTACTTTTTTATATTCTGCTTAATTCTTTTTTTCACGCAATGGCTACCATCTTTATCTCAATAGAACTGCTTTTAATGAATTTGGTGGATAACATATTACTTCTACCTATTTATTTGTCTTAAATACGCGAATTTGAGTACTAAAACACAATTGTGACTTGAGCTTGGAATTATAGCTTTTTTGTCTCTCTAAGACAGACTTAACATTGATTTAAATGTATTCTTAGCCGCTACTTCTGTCCCCATTTAATGCTGAAACATTAAATCCTAACTTCAATTTAGTTGCTCTAAGTCATAAGTATCGCCTACTTTCACAAACTTTATTCTTATTATTATTCTATAATTATCGAATCACTCATAGCTACATAGTATTGATATTTGATTAAATGAAAGACTGATTTAGTTTAAAATGGCTCTTAGAAATGGAATTATTTTTTACCCATATCAAAAATTGCATTAACCAAAATGAGCGTAAGAAACTTCTCACCTTTTTCAATAACACTATAATTAAATAAGCATTCTAATATAAATATTTCATCTTATTATATGACTTCAAAATTGCTGGTAATAAAATTAAAACGAAGTTGTTAAATTCCTGTTCTCATTGTGGTTTTTCCACGAGTAAATATCACATCATTTTTTATAAGATTCAAGCTTAATCTTTCAAATAGTGCTAAGATTTTCGCCATACAAAATGTTCTAAAACATTTGCTGTTAAAACAAAAATTGTTTACATGAAGTTAATATAGAAGCATTTCTGAAATTTTTGCCAATCCCTATAGTTATGTTGTTTTCTAGAATAAGATAGTCACTTCAGGGAACACTAAAGATTAGCCAAATGAAAGTAAATTAGCCAAATATTAAAAGTATTAACCAATTTTCGAAAGTCCTCGTCAAATGCAAATCTTAACATTATTTTATGTTTAAATTTTTTCACATAGAAAACTATTTTACGGTAGTTTGTTTCTGGCCTATATTATTTGGACCCAATTCTAATTTGGTAGATGCGGCGCATTAACCAAAAATTACTGTAATCAAATAAAAAATACTGATTTGTTTCGAAAAATTAATTTTGACTTAATTTTGAGGATTAAGTTTAAATATATATTTTTCTTTCCAGTGGAAAAAATCATTCATCAATACTTTCGCCAAAACACAATTTTATTCGTCAAATTTACGATTTTATCTCTCTTGTGTTTCTTCGCCGTGGAAACGAGATATGGGTCCTGCCTGATAGCAGAAGTGCAATACAGCTCTTGACCAATGGGCAAAGCCTGAGAGATAGTGTTGGATTGTCAATACTCAAAAAGTTAAAACGACTTTCCATGTCGCATCAGATTCATCTGCAGTGGATCCCTTCCCACGTCGATCTTGAAGGTAACGAGATCGTGGACACTTTGGCTAAGGCTGGTGCTTTGCGAGTCCTCTGTGCGGTCGGCACCCCTGAGTTTTATGGAAATCTTCTCAAAAATAAAGCGCAAAAACAAGATCACTTGGAATGGAACAAACTATTCTTGCCCGCTTTCGAAGTGGTCACCTTAAATCAATGAAATTTTCGGAAGGATCTAAGAACTTTGAAGTTTGTACCAACAGTTCTTCAGAAGAGGCTTCGCCTCACCACATCCTCGCCAACCTGGGGCTCATCAAGCAGGATTTAGCAGATGATCCATGGACGGTGTTGGATTTTTTGAGGGTGTATAACGTCATGGACCTGGTCTAGCACTGCTGGCCAATGGGGGCGTGTAGCAACAGCAACAACACGATTTTATCGCATTTGGCGAAGTGACGAATGAATAGCTTGCTTAGCTTAAATACTTCACTACTTTAAGGAGACGAACGTCGATGGAGAATTTAATTTACGTCAAAGCTCAAAATGGGTTTACTTTAAACACGAGGAATTGTTAAGAAATATTTATTTATGTTTACATAAACCAGTTTGTAATCCTCACACCTTTTTTTTAAATTTGTTCATTTAAACTTCAACTTTTTATGCTTCTTACGGAAGAAAATATTTCATTTGAGAAATGTTAGTTAATTATCAAGTATTTGGTAATTTTAAGTGTTTAATTCTCTTTTATTTCTCTCTGAGAAATGAAGTACATCAAAAATATGTTCCCTTCTTTTTAAAATAACATCAGTGTTTCACTAACCTCGAGTTTCACATGAGAAAGTGTGACCAAAATACCAGAGGGGTGTTTACTTTGCTTCTATTAATGGACCTGCGAAGGTTTGTACCCATCAAATTCAAAATATTAATTACGTTAGAACCTTATTGTTTCTTTAAACCATTGTTTCCTAAACTTATGACTTTTGTGCACCCTTTCTAAATTTTTCGTAACGCCGTGTACCACTAATAGAAAAAATGAATGTATTTTTTAAAAAATATGTTTATTTTTATTATAAAAAAATTGCAATAAAGTTAAAAATCACAACTGGCTGTTGACGCAACTCATTATTAACTCTTAACTCTGCAAAAAATAGCCAATAGAAAAATACTTAATCGTAAATTTTCATGACTAGCTTTGTTTTTAAATAAAATTTCTTGAAATTTTCGTTTGTTGCAAGATATTTCACATAAGAACGCGTACCCCATAAACTGTTCCCGTACCCCTGGGGGTACGCATACCACACTTTGGGAAACACTGCTTTAAACTAACATTAAAATTAGTTGCCAGAAATCGCTACAAACTACTGTTTCTTTGTATCGCACTACTCACTACGATACTTTTTTTTTTAAAAAGTAGCACACTGCACTACAAACTAAGAGAAAAAGTAGCGACTCCGGTAGTTTCACTGCTTGTAGCAGGCTACTTTGTGCTTTCAGTTCTTTGTTGTTGTTGTGGCTTATCCTCCAATGCCTGACGAAGTCAGACAAGTTCCATCAGACCGTTGACCCTAAGAAAATCGAGGAGCAGAAGGGGGTATAAGTATATGTTCTCTCTGGAATCAGTTCTTTGTTTAGTTACGAAGCTTTTTATTGTTTGAACTGTTTTTTTCCTTCAAAGTTATAAACGACTAGTTTGTCTATAGCTTTTTTTAACTTTCTCCATTCAAATTTCTCATCTATATATTACAGTTGGCTGTATTTTAGATTGTATCCTTAGACCATGGGTGAAAGCCCTTATATAGCAAGACGGAAAAGAGAAAAAACTGGTACGTAAGACATTTCATTCCAGCATTATTTTCGAAAAAAAATAAAATATGTGTAATTATCAAGATTTCTTTTAAAATTTTAGCATATATATAAAACTGCTACTTTTCTAAGATTAAGTAGATATTGTTGAAGAATTTAAAAAACGGATAAGTAAACTCCTCCCCAAAACTAACTATAACTGAAAAGGTTTCACTACCAGCCTTTCCTATTCTATTTTCCGTCTCGCTTTCACCCATGCCTTAGACATCAGTGTTTCACCAAACTCGTGTGTATATATTCACATGAGAAAGTGTGAAAAAAACTTCTCAAGGCCGTTTTCATTGAGTCTATTGACGACCTGCGAAGGTATGTACCCATCGAATTTTAAAAAAATTAATTGCGTTTTGGATGTAGTTTAGATTTCTGCTGCAACCGCTCAGAATGTGATTGATATTTGTTTTCAAAAGTATTCCAAAACACTCACGAAATCGAATTAATAAAAAAGTCGTAAATACATTTTATCTCAAGAACACTATAGTTATTACCCACTTTAGTACAATTAATAAATAAATATAAGCAATTTTCGTAAACCTCGTTAAATAAACATTCTTGAGGTTAGTATTTCAATGTGCAGGTGAAACATTTTTATAAAGAAAAAAAAAAGCAATCAAAATAAATATTTAACGAATTAAGCTGTACACTAAATGGAAAAGTAATATTACAATGGACTTATTTTGATAAAATTTCCTTGAAGACGAAAGTAAAATTTAAAATATATGTATATTTAATGTATCCGCTTGGGAAAAATAATATTCACTTTATTTGTTCATATGCTGTTTTGAGTGTTCTATAATTGCTGTAAAACACAAGTATGTTAACCATAAAAATTCTTTCCTAGAACATAATCAATATAAAGCTTTATAATAATAATTTATGAAAATGTGTGCAAATACAAAATTTTTTTATTAACATTTGTTAATGTATATAAATAACGTTAACTTCATTGAAGAGTTATAGGTTCATTCAAAAGCCTGATATTCAAAATGACTTCACAATTTTTTCTTCTTGTTCTTGTAATTTTGGCTCTTTTGGCTACATTAAGTAAGTTTGTTTTCCCTCTTTTTTTTTATTTTTGTATAAAATAATTTGGTAAGATAGTTGAACAGTAAAAAAACAATATATGTTTGAATGCACAAAATAATGAAAGCCATTATAAATGAAAAGTTCTAATTTTAGTAACCAAATGTGAGTTATAACGCGTAAATCATAGACAATTATTAGAAAAGTACTAATTTAAGAAACCGAATGAAAGATATAAAACGAATAAAAGTAAATTTTTAGAAAAGTACTAGTTTAAAGAGCTGAATAAGAGATATAGAACAAATTATAGTAGACTATTAGAAAAGTACTAACTTAAACAACCAAATGCGAGATATGAAATTATAAATATAATAAAGTGCTAGAAAAATACTTCTTTAAATAACCGAATGTGAGTTATAAAACAAATTATAGTAAATTATTAGAAAAGTACTAATTCAAACAACCGAATGCGAGGTATAAAGCAAATTACAATAAATTAGAAAAATACTAGTTTAAATAACCGAATGTGAGATATGAAACGAATTATAGTATATTGTTAGAAAAATACTAGTTAAAATAACCGAATGTAACTTATAAGACAAATTATACTAAATTATTAGAACAGTACTAATTCAAACAATCGAATGCGAGGTATAAAACAAATTATAATAAATTAGAAAAATACTAGTTTAAATAACTGAATGAGAGATCTAAAACAAATTACCGTATATTTTTACAAAAGTATATGTATAAATAATCGAATGGGAGATATAAAAAAAAATTATAGTATATTATTAGAAAAGTACTAATTCGAGCAACCAAATGCGAGATCTAAAACAAATCATAGTAAATTATTAAAAAATACTAGTTTAAATAATAGAATGCTAGATATAACGTAAATCCCTGTAAATTACTATAAATGTCATTTTTTAATAATCCAAATACGTAATACAGCAAGATTCATTTCAAATTTATCGAAATAAATACTTAATTGTGCGATATACTAATAATCTTCCTAAATTAACAGAAAAGTACTTACGATATACTAAAACTAGGTAAGAATTTCACTGGTTATCGAAGAAAAATTTCTGTTTTTAAAAACACAATTGAAAAAAATAAGAGTATTACTTTGTCTGGTAATATTTAAAATGATATCTGTCTCTAAAACTATCAACAATTTATTTCAAAATCTGTGCTCTAATATCGAATGAGAGGTAAAAATAATTTAAAATCTATACGAAATTTCAGACTTACAAAAGGAGAACCGCGTTCTCAATAAACTAAAAAACTAGTAGAATATATTCTAAAAGAACAAAGAACATTCCAAAACACACCTTTTTTTAAAAAAGAAATATTTCTGTTAGGAAATTCTAGCGAAGGATCTATGTTCTAAGAACATTAACTTGGGAAGATAAAGTAGCTCATACAGAGATTTTACGAACAGTTTATTAGTTTCTTGAGGGCGCTGGACAACTTAGCTACACATTCTACATGATAACCTGCAATTTTTAGACATCAACATGTTTTAAAGTGCTAGTTAATTACTAATTAAGTAAGCAAAAGTTCTTGAAATTTCACCTTCTCTTAATTTCAATACTGCTTGTTTTTTCGACATTTTATGCATACATTTTAATTATTTATATATATATTGTAGTGGATAAAATCTGCTTAAGTGTAGTATTAAAACGAAAGTTTTATATTACCACTTTAAGTGTTTGGGAAAAACCTGAGGTTATCCCTGTGTATGAAAATTTAAATACAAAAGGAAATTTTTAATTTTTTTAAAATATAATTTTGGTTTTATTTCTTTTACAGCTTTAGCCGGTAAGTAGCCAGTAGAATGCAAATTATTTGCTTTTTAAATACTATATACAATTGAATAATATATTTGTTAAGCATAAAATAACGTTTTTTTTTTCTTTTCTCAGATCCCCAACTTGGAGTTTTGGGAGGTAAGTACAGGATTTTTTAAGACCTATTTTAGAAGTTATGTTGTTTTTGTTGTGACAGTTATTTTTGTCTAGAAAGAAAAAGTGGTAGAAGTTTTGTTTCATTATTAAAACATATTTTTTTAGAAACAAGATACCTACTTTGCACGGCCAAGTGTGGTTCATTATGAACTTCATTTTTTTCTAGACATATTTCCTCCTAAACATTTTCTTTACAGTTAACTTTCTGTTAGTAACTGCATATTTTATTATTTTTTGATATATTTTACCCCATATTTGCCAACTTTTCAGAATTTCGTGAAATAAATTATTTTTTTATTTAATGTGGTAGCAAAATTCCTTGAATTATTTGCTTGATTTCTGATTTAATAAATTTAATTTATTATAATTTTACCTGGAATTAGTGTAAACATAAAGCCACTTACTACGCTTCTTGTACAAAATTTTATGGAGTGGGAGACATTTTAAAACCTAAGCTTTCAGAATTTTTGGTAATTCTGTAAACACTTTAAAGGCCTCATAAATGTTTAAATCATTTATATGTAGTGGTGCGGAAAATAAGTTTAACAGAAGAAAGAAAAATTCATTAAAACGTTAACTCAGCTACCACTAGAATGAATTTTATCAAAAAGCATAGAAAGTTGGCAGCCCTGATTAAGAAAACCGGTTAGTTATCGTATTGTGTTTTGATTAATGGGAAAAAGTGAATTAAGTATTTGTTTATAATATATCTTCGATAATTATTTCACCATTACTGGGAGAAATTTTTTTGGAAGAACATAAAAGTTGGCAGGTATGCTTAGTAAATAGAGTATAATGGGGAGATAGTTAAACTTAAAAAATTTTTTTTCGGGTTGTGGTGTTATTTCTCGGAATATTAAAAAATTTGGTTGCTGATTTACATTAAGAAGTACAACCATTGCAAAAAAGTTTTTTTTGTGTAAAAGTTACGAATGGAAAATAAATAAACGGAAATAATTAAATGAAGTAAACAAATAGGATTGAAGCACTTCTAATTTCATCATTTCAATTTTTGTGAGTGAAAATTGATGAGTTATTGCATTCCGCTTTAGTAAAGTAGAATAGACAGCTAACAAAAAAGAAGCTATTTTTTTTACTAAAATTGCGTGACTCCGCGCAAAGTTCTTAATTTTGGACGGTAATAATGTTTCTCGGAATATCAAGAAATACGTTTCCTAACGCATATTAGAAATGAAATTATTGAATTTTTTTTAAAAGAACAGCCAATAGGAAAACAAATTAATTAAATAAAAGAATTAAATAAGGACACTTCTGAATTAATCATAACAATATTTGTGGAGGTGGAATTGATGGATTAAGTCATTTCGTTCAAGTAAAGTAGAATAGAAAAAAAAGAAGCTATTTTTCTCCCTAAAATTGGTGACCTCGTGCACGAACAAATTTCTAAATTTTGAAATAATGTTTGGACGGTAATCATGTTTCTCGGAATATTAAAAAATGCGTTTTCTAACGTATATTATGAATGAAAACTATTGAAATGTTTTTCAAAAAATAACGAATAGGAAAACAAATTAATAACATAAATTATTAAAATAAAGGAATAGGATAAGGGCAATTCTAATTTCATCATTACAAAATTTATGGAGGTGGATTAATTTATATATGGATTAATTCATTCTGCTCAAGTAAAGTAGAATAGACTGTTAACAAAAAAGAAAGCTTTTTTTCCCCCACTAAAATTGTGTGACCTCACACAAGAACAAAGTTCTAAAATTTGAAATAATTTTCAACGGTAATACTGTTTCTCGGAATATTAAGAAATACGTTTCTTAATGCATATTAGGAATGAAAACTATTAAAATTAAGAAAAAAAAAACGAAGAATAGGAAAACAAATTAATAATATAAATTAATAAAATAATGGAATGTGATAAAGGCACTTCTAATTTCATCCTTACAAGATTTGTGGATGTGGAATTGATGAATTAAGTCATTCCGTTCAAGTAAAGTAGAATAGACAGCTTCCAAAAAATATACCTTTTATTCACACAAATTGTGTGACAAAAAGTCGAAATATTCTTTGGACTATAATGGTATTTATTGGAACATTAAAAGAATACAATGTTTGTGTTTAAGCAGAAATGGGTCATTCCATTCTGCCTATAGACCCATTTCTTATTTAATAATTTCAATACTATTATTATATAAGAATTTTCACTCTCATTCTGTTATTATATTCTTTCCTTTAAAAATATTTTACAGTTTTGACCTCTTTATTTTTAATCTTTGGGCATTTGTAAAAGCAACTCTTTCATTTTTAAGGTTTGAAAGAAGGAGCCGATGAAGTTCTCAGCACTGCTGGAGTTCATAATCAGTGATTCTATTGCTAATGCATTGTTGAAATTTGGATTCAACGATGGCTAATCTACACTTCAACCATTAATAAAAATTTATCTCTTTTTGTCTTGTTGTTATTAGAATGACTACGTAGGCAAAAATTGTTATTTCGAATGTTCAAAAAATTAAATAAACTAAAATTTGAGAGCTATTGAATTTTGTTATTTATTGACTAACTGCTTAAATACATCGTCAATTCATATTCCAAATATTTATTCAACAGACAGCCAATTTTAATGATTGATTAGCTCAGAAAATTTTGTCCTAAAATATTGGAATATAAGTTAAAAGTAATTTAACCCTCATGATGTACAAATATAGTTAGTTTAAAGTTAGAACTCCCCTAGCCATTCGTCTGGAATCGTGGCGGTTACTATGGTAACGAAGTATCACTATTTCAAGTCGGGTTAATTATAAGGTGTAAAGTATTAATGTTTTGATGTTTCAGTGTTTAGGATAGGTTTTGGCTCGGGTCACAAAGGGAATCTTTTTTTCCTGTCGATTATGTTATCCCTAGAATGAAGAGAAGCTACCCTAACTGAAATGCACTATCATTGTTTCCATAGCAGCAGACGGTCTCAGGCTTTGTAGCGGGAGGAGTTCTTACCGTAGACGAAATATAGCTCATACGTGGGAGGTCCAGGATTTATAGCGAGACGAAAGAGCTGATATTTCATTTTCTGCAACATGTCTACACTTTTTCTAAAACCATTCATCCCACAGAGTTCATTTCATAAAACCATTCAGTCATAGAGCTCGAACTGGGAGTCTAATGTCTTATGGGCCCTTTACCCATTCATATTATTAGAATTTTTGGTGGATCAATAAGGCAACAGGAACACAAATCTACCATGCAATTAAAAAAAAAAAAAAAACGTAAGTGCTTCACTATTGATTCCGAGAAAAGTGACTTGACAAATATTTGCCTTCTGTAGCTAATGCTATGAACACTAAAGTAGAATTTAAAAAGACTGCTGAAACAAAGTTTATTTTTGAAAAAAACATATTTTGTAATATGTATCTTACTATACAAATATGACAAATATATAAAATCTCAATTTTGAATTTTTTGTTGCTTGCGTTGGTTATTCATCTGCACGGCAGATATAGGTAGAGGGTAGGGAATACACGGCATTTCCAGGGCTGCCAGCTATTTACGGTTTTTGTAAAAAAATTGTTTTAGTAGTAGCAAAGTTATTGTTTTGATGTATTATTTTTTATTCAAACTTCTTTACCACACCACTACATATAAATGATTTAAAAGTTCATATGCAACGCCTCTTTATTCCAATTTTATTGGGGCCTCCGGGGCAGAGCGTTTTCGCTTGCAGAACGCTTTGTTACGGGTGGGGATGGCTGGTTCGAAAAAAATAGTTTTAGTGCTTTCGCCTTCACGAGACCAATACCTGCTACTCCACCACGAAATAAAAGCTAATTGATATTTTATTATAAGGTTTTAGGTCATTATTATGTAGTGGTGGGTAGAATGACTTCAAATTTACTAAACTAAGAATTATATATTAAGCAGAAATTTTGCAACCACTAGCGGAATAAAATTGGCCTTTCTGTTGTTACTTTAGGCATACCTGCCAACTCTTCCGGTTTTCCCGGAAGATTTTTTTTTTCATATTTAAAGTGCTAGCAAAATTCATGTTATTACACTAAACTTTTTGAATTATATTAATAATTATAAATGAGTTTGATTACCACTACATATAAATAATTACAACAAATATATAAAAAGCATATTAGTCCTCACGATAGCAAATTTCAACCTGGTTAAAATATAAATATCTTTTTGAGTAAAACTGTGTTTCTGTAATTGTTTTACTACCACTTGGAAAATCCATCCTCGAAAAGAATGAATGTTGGCAGGTATGCTTTAGGACATTTAAAAATTGCAATTTTGATCATAAGATACTTTACGTTCCATGCTCCAAAGGAATCTGGAATAAAGTAGAAAGTGGTAGTAATATTAAATATTTTTTTTAAAAATATTATTATGTTTGTAGCTACCAGAATGTTTTCTTTTCTTTAAGCAAATGTATATAGATCCGAAGGTGAACTTTAATCCAATGGTGGAAGCTAATAGTAAGAAATGTACAGCTTCTTTATAACAAAATTGGTACTGATAATTAATTTTTATAAGGTGTGTACGAACCCTGCGTTCGAACGAACTTTCTGTTTAAGAAAAAACGGTCTTCTTTTTTAATTTATAATTTTAAACAAACAGCGAATGTGAGTGAGACGTTAATAGTGTTTTAATTGTGTCTTATGCTGCTGGAAACTGTTTTTATCAGCATTATTTAGCCACATTAATGTTGATTATCTACTTTACTATGACAGAATTTATGTGCGTATTGCATACCATTTATTGTTAGCTGACTTTAATAAGCCAGCCTCAATAGTTATGAATAGGCTGATGACACAGTTCCTAAACATTTGCAGGCTAACATTTTGAGAGTTTTGTGCTAAGAAATGCCGTTTATTCTGCTCTTTTCTTTAAAATTTACTGACTTAATATTTAGATAATACTTTATAAAATAAGTAAAATAGTTACCAATTTAATCATTGAAACCACGATATTCTCTTATTTGACTGATAGAATTTTCTGTGTCCCTTCCCCCTTAAAAGAGAATAAACTCATAGTAAAACCAATTCCTACTTATTTTAATTTCTAAAGGAGTGAAGAATGCCTAATTATAACAAGGTTCCCACGGTTTTGAATTTTTTTTTTAAATTGTAGCAAAAGTGAGATAGATCTAGATGCATAGCTGCCAACTCTTGCGGTTTTTTGGGAATATTTTATTTTCACATTTAAAGTTAATATTATCTCATATTATTGCACAAAACTTTTAAAACTATATTAATAATTATAAATGAGTTTGATCACCACTATATACAAATAACTGGAACAGAAATATAAAAGCATAATAGTACCTACGATAGCGAATTTCAACCCGGTCAAAGTATATTCTTGAGTAGAATTTTTTTTTTTTTTTTTTGTAATTGCTTTACAACTTCTTAACCCTTTGTACTCGAAGTCCTTTCAACAGTTAAGAAAATGGACGCAACCACTAACATTTTGAAATATTTTTTACTAACTTACCATATAATACTCATTTATCACTGAATGATGTAGTAACTAAATAAAAAATGAATTTTACAGGCGACAGTGGTGTCTGACAGTCACCTCTCGAGGGGAAGGGTTAATAAATCCATTCTCGGAAAGAATGGATTTATTAACCCTTTCTGTGAATGTTTTTTAATTTAAAAGAAATATATAGGTAAAAAAGATCTAAAGTACAATTCTGCAATACTCAAATAAAATCTTAATTTAAGCATTTTTCATTGGTCATGAAAAAACTTATGTAACACTCATTTATTTTTTCCAGAACGTAGGATACATGTTTTAAGACTTATAACAATCCTAAAATACATGCTTAGTTGCCAATTTTGCGAAAAATTTTATTTTCATACTGAAAGTGGTAGTGAAATTTATGCTAGTTATTTTTTGGATTTTATTATTTAAAGTTATTTTGATCACCACTGCATAAAAGATAAAATAAAAATAGATATAGAGGTATGATAAATCCATTATGGTGTATCCAGACAATTTTCTCACAATCGAGGTTTGGTTGAGTATAGAAGGACAGTCGCTTAAGAGTCAGTTTTTTGAAGGATTACCAAAATTGATCATAGAAGCCTTGATTTGGATGTGAAGGGTCAAACTGTGAAAAAGTGGAATACCAAAGATTGATGCGTATTTTGCGATTACGAAGCCGAAAATCGTGAAGGAAGTTGGACCCAAATCGACGTGAAAGCATGCTGCTCTTATGTGTAAGTTGAATCGCCATTGATATTCACTGATAATTTGTGTTGATGACGCTGTGATGAGTATTGATGACGTGTTTTTATGCCACGTATACAACAATTGAAATAGTAAACATATCTCCGTGAACTATTATTTAAACTGATTCATTTGTGCTACAACAGTGATACATAAACTGATTCCCGAAATACAGTTTCATAGTGCGAGCTGCACTATTTTATTTTCTCACCAGCATAAAGTGTATGCTGAGCTACAATTTTACTTTCTATATTACTGGATATAGTTTTCGAGCAGCGGTAGCTGCATTATTTTCAAGTAAGTGCAAATAAACTTTATTTTATAAACTTTATAATTCAATCTCTGTGCTTACAATAACATAATGTCCAATACTATCAAAATCAGTGAAAGTGAGGTTCCCAGCTGGGTAATGGACACCATGGATTTACTTAAACAACAACTCCAACAACAAACTGAACTCAATAAATCTTTATCTCAGCAATTAAATGACATAAAAACAATATTTGATACTAAGATGTCCGCATTGCAACATAGTATCGATAAACTTCAAGCTGAAAATGACGAACTAAAAAAAGAAAATCGACATCTACAAAAAATCAACAAACAAAATGCAGAATCAACAATCACAATCCCTGATACACCTACAACTCCAGTAACAACATCACCAAAGAGAAGTAAAAACCGAAAGAAAACAACATCTAAAAGCAAAACAGAACAACAACAATCTACAAATAATAAGAATAACAACGAAGTGGACAATAGTAAACAACAAACAGTGACCAAAAGAAATAGATCTTCCAGCACAGATGAAGAGGAACCAGCCAGTAATAAAAAACTGTTAACTCAAAAACAAACTGCAAACCCAAATATGCCAGCAGATGGAGACACCATACACCAACCTTCAACAAGTACCACCCCACCGCAACGTCAACGTGAAGTAACGACTACACACTACGAACATGAAAAAAAAATACTATTAATCAGCAACAGGACACCAGCGATGAAGAAGAAATGGATGACAATGAGGATTATCAGTATCAAAGACCCAGCAAACCAAGAATACCACCAATAATAATAAAAGATAACAATGTAAAATGGATGCAACTTAAACAAACTCTACGAGAACAGAAAATTACAGGATTCGAAGGTAAACACACTGGGGAATACCTTAAACTGCATTTCTTTGATATAAATATGAGGCGTCAAGCAATAAATATATTAGATAATTTACAAGTCAAATATCACACTTTTCAACTGAATGAAGAGAAGCCATTAAGAGTTGTTATTAAAAGTATTCCAACAGACATAACCTCAGATGATGTACACCGAAACTTAATCAATTATGGATATACACCAAGAAACGTCTCTCAAATGAAAAAATACTCCGATCAAGGCATTATAAATCTACCACTACACATCATAACTCTAGATAAAACCGAAAGTAACAAGGATATTTTTTATCTTACACGTTTTATGGATCTCGTTGTCACTGTATCAACCTACAGAGGGCGCCGTGGATTCACTCAGTGCCACAGGTGCCAACAGTTCAACCATGTGCAGGCATCCTGTCGGCACACACCAAAATGTCTCAAATGTGGCCAGGAGCACCTGACTCACCTTTGTAAAAAACCCAGAACAACACCAGCAACATGTGCCAACTGTGGAGGTGCTCATCCTGCAAACTATAAACAGTGCCCAAAATATCCAGCTTCCAAAACCATCATCAACAATAGACCTAGCTACTCAAATCACAGAAATGATCCTGGCTACAATAACTCCAATTCCAACTCTTATGCAGATATTTTAAAGTCATCAAACCAAAAAAGCACCAACACTCTACAACTTGACACAACAACAATAAAAGAAGCCAGATCATTACTTGCAGAATTAAAGCTCTTTGTAGGATTTATGCAGGACAACGAGAGTTTTAACATGTTCAAAAGAATTCAAAAAGCAGCCCAATCAAACCAACAAGAAGAAGAAGATGAATATTAAAGTAGCACAAAAACCTTTCATCAACATATATTTTTGGAATGCCAACGGAATACTAGCAAAACAGCACGAACTAAAAAATTTTATTTTAGATCACAACCCGGACATCCTAATAGTTACAGAAACTCATCTCAACCCAACCTTCAACTTTACAATAGCAAACTATAAAACATATAGATGTGATAGAAGGTACAGAGGAGGCGGCGTAGCACTACTAGCAAAAAACAGCCTGATCACAACAGAATATAACTCTACAGATGACAGTGGCTATGAGCAAATATCAATACTTCTAAAATATCAAAATCAGAACATCAAAATCACAGGTATCTACAACTCACCAAGAAATAAACTCACAGACGACGACCTAAGACTCCTATTTCCACCCAATCTGCCAACAATTGTAGCAGGCGACTTCAATGCTAAACATACAATATGGGGCTGCAATAATTCTAACCATACTGGAACTCTGCTTAGAAACCTCATCATAAAATATCAACTTACCGTTATAGCTCCTACTTCTCCCACATATATTCCGAATCTTCTCAACCACAGATCTGACATTCTAGACATTGCAATAACCAACATCCAAGTCCCCATGGTCGCCTGCACCCTAAACCACCTGTCATCTGACCATCTGCCTGTACAATTGCTCGTCGGGCTAACCATCAAACACTTTGAAAAACCTAAACTGAAAACAGACTGGAATCTCTACAAAAACATACTCACCATTAACAATAGCAGTTTACCAACCCTAGAAGACGAGCCTACAATAGAAACATATATTCAACAAGTACAATCTGAAATCCTTGAATCCTATAAAAGATCAACAGTTGAAACCAAACAAATTGCTCATCACTACAGACTCCCACTTGAAATTAAAAACATCATCAGACTTAGAAACTACTACAGAAAGCGGTATCAACGAACAGCAGATCCTTCATACCTCAGTGAAATCAGAAAACTTAATAAACAGATTAAAAAACAAAGTAAGAAATACAAAAATCAACTCTGGCAAAACAAAGTCGCGTCCCTCTGTACCAATGATAACTCAGTCTGGAAAATGGCGAAATTATTTAAAACAGCACCGCAAATAAACAGACCAATCAACGGACCATCTGGCACAACATACTCAATAGAAGAAAAAGTAGAAATATTTGCAGATTCCCTTCAAAACCAATTTTCGCCAAATTCAAACTCAGATCTAAATCACCATAATTCAATCACCGAAAAAGTAAACAACTTCCATGAAGATCATCCTATACCAGAAACAATAGAACCTACAAACAATGAAGAAATCTGTAATATCATCCGAAACCTAAAAAACAATAAAGCTCCAGGTGAAGACGGAATCAAAAATATCATGATAAAACTGCTACCACCAACCTATATTCAGAAGATCACACATATCATCAATAGCTGCCTTGCATTAAATCACTACCCTCAAATCTGGAAAAATGCATCAGTTATTCTATTTCTCAAGAAAAACAAAAATCCAAGTTGCCCTGAGAGTTACAGACCAATCAGCCTACTAAATATATTAGGAAAAATCTATGAAAAAATAATTTACAACAGAATCAAGCCACTTTTAACAGCCCTTCCCGATGAACAATATGGATTCCGACAAAAACTAAATACAACCAAACAGCTACTTCGAATAATAGACTACGCCGGAAGAGCAATAGTAAACAAAGAAACAATAGTTTTCCTAATGATCGACATCTCAAAAGCATTTGACAAAGTATGGCACACCGGTACAATATTCAAACTAATGCAACTAAATTTTCCTCCTGGACTCATCAAACTTCTATCCTGTTATCTCTCAAACCGAACATTTCAAGTGACTATCCAAAACTGCATCTCATCAAAAAGAAACATCTTAGCCGGAGTACCTCAGGGCAGCATACTTGGACCAATTTTATATATACTTTACACCTATGATTTCCCTATAAATAAAGCAGATTACAATAGCATTACAGCCTTCTACGCAGATGATACTGGTATAATAATCAAATCCAGAAATCCAAACTTAGCTCTAATAAAACTACAAGAACAAATAGATGAAATAGAAGACTGGTGTAGAAAATGGAAAATAGCCGTAAACGCCGACAAATCACAAATCCTCATCATACAAAAAAGAAGAATTAAAATTTCACCTCAATGCAAACCGAAACTGTTCAACATTCAAATTCCAATAGTTAAGAGAGCAAAGTACCTTGGACTCATAATTAATAGCAAACTCACTTGGAGCGACCATATTAAAAATATAATAGACAAAGCAAATGCAGCAGTTAATATCATCCAACCTCTCATCTATAACCAAAATGCCTCACTAAAAATCAGAAAATTACTATACACCTCTATGATCCGACCTATACTTACATATGCTTCACCTGCCTGGACTACTATACCCGAACACCTAATGAAAAAGCTCAACCAATGTCAAAATAAAATACTCAGAAAAATCACTCGTGCCAGATGGTTCATACGTAATTCAAATATCCATAAAGATCTCGAAATTCCGTTTCTATCCGAATATATATATAAATTAAATGCAGACTTCTACGATAAAGCCATAAAATGCAGCACAGCCAACTTCAATCAGATTTTTAACTTCGAGAACTATAAAAAAGACGAAAAACTAAGACCAATAGCCGCTCATTTCACCTCCGACTCCTCATACAACAACTATCAGCATAAATAATAGTCATCAATTCCAGCATCTATAGTCTACATCAATAATCCAAAGCATCAAACACTTTACCAATACTGAAATCCTGACTTATGTTACTTCACGTTGACAATCAAACCACAGCCATCCACAGTTTAACAGCAAGTTGCTCTTATTATTTTCATTTTCTTTCAGTTATACAAGCAAGGTGCTTGTTTAAATGCTTATTCTATTCAATGCTCATATGTCATTTGTGCTTGTTGTACATATCATAATGCAATTCATTTTCAATGCTTAAATATCAATTGTGCTATTTATATTTATGATAATTTTTGTTTATTTCAAAAATCATGATTCATATTAATTTTTCAAATTATGTTTAATTTATCAAGCAAATATATTCTTGGTCTCTTGTTTTTGCCACCTTAATGCTGCATAATTCAAAATGTTTTTAATTCAACCTGTAAATATTTCATGATGAATGGGTTGGGGGCCGCTGCGCGGCCCAGGCACCCAATTTTTGATAAATAAAGGAAAGACAATTTTCGACTCATAAGCCTTCTGCTCACCTTAGGAAAAATGTTGGAAAGAATCGTCCTCACAAGGCTGGAACCCCTATTCACTTTTATTCTTAAGGGGCAGTGCGGTTTTCGTAAAAACCTCTCCACCACCAAGCAACTTATCGTCCCTTTCAGCGTCTCTATAAAAAAGAGACATCTGCAATGTTCATGTTGGACGAGGCCAAAACATTTGACAGCGTCTGGCATAGATCACTCATCACCAAACTAATAGCACAAAATCTTCCTTTTGATTTCATCGAGATTATTGTTTCATATTTCTTTAATAGAACCTTCCAATTAAGACTCACAAGGAAGCATATCAGGTGAGGTCCTATTCTTTATCTCATATTCACCAGCGACTTTCCGGCCTGTGACATTCAGAAAAATTATTTCATAGCTTACTACGCAGATGATACTGCAAATGCTATAAGATCAATGAATTCAAACATTGCAGTAAAAAATCTAAACAACCTGATGCCAGCCATTGAAGCGTGGTGTGCAGATAACAAAATTTCAATAAATGCTGATAAATCTAAACCAATGCTAATCCGTAGTAAAAAAAGACATAAAAGAAAACATAAAAAAATCAAAGACAAGGTGATGCTCTTCCATCAAGAAATCCCCATTGTTAACCACGCCGACTACCTTGGACTAACTAGTAACGACAGTATCTTACCTGGAACCCGTAAACTAAAAAGTAATTAATAAAGTTCATGCGGCGTTTAGTTGTCTCAGGCTAATCTTAAACTCAACATCTCCCTTACCATTAAACCTCAAAAGAACACTTTACCTAATGTGCATACGACCGATACTGATATGGCTGCCCAGCCTGGGGCAGCATAAAACAATCACAAATAAGGAAACTTGAAGTTACACAAAATAAACATTTGTTAGGCGCATCGCAGGTGCACCATACTATCTCCCTAATAGTGGCGGACTAAGGCTAAAGTGGGCCCTAGGCAACATTGTAATTCCGGGCCTATTTTTCAATCATGACACATACTTTGCGTTTGGTAGTTTGGTTTGAAAGCATATAGTATGTAGTTCTATTTATTACCCAGATTGATTAGTTATATTGCCTTTTTTCCCACTTTTAATTCTGAAAACTCGTCAATTAGTTTGTCATAATTAATAGAGTTATTTAATAACTCTTTATATATATAAAGTAATGATAAACTATTTAATTTTTGATGGCCTAATGTGGATTTAAATTTTTTTTTATTCGGGCCATTACTGAGAATGATTTTTCACCGCTTGCACTGCTTATTGGAAGGGTTAAATAAATTGTCAGAATTATGTTTAAATTAGGGAATGTTGTAATAATATTATTTTCCTGAATAAATGACCACATGGATACAGGCGAAATAATATTTTCTTTACTTACAAAAGTCTTAAGTTGTAATACTTCATTTTTCAGTTCTGCTAGCTTTAAATCTTGTTAATAACATTTTAATTCCTCTATTGAAAAGTCACTAACATCACTATCATGAAAAATTGTTTTGAATTTATTGTTAATAGTTTTATATCCCATAGATCTTTTTCTTTTGTGTTGCTAATTTAAGAATCGCATACAACAACAAAAAATATTAACTTCAAACTGTTCTTTGCCACTGAATCTTATTTCATGTTGTGAAATTTCATCATGAAATAGTTTTCGTATTTTCTGCCGTTTTTTATCATTATCATATGCAATATCTTTAACCTTTTCTGCTTCTTTTTCTAAATTGTCAAAATCATCCCTAACAGTTTGTATGAAATCTATCAATGAATCATACATTAAAACTGCTGTATTTAGGGATTCGTCTTTTTGTTGAAGAGTCTTGTTTGAAGCATATATTCTCTCTAAAATCTTTTCCCATATAGTAAGTAACAATACATACCAAGTGCATCAAGTTTTTTTTTATGTAAATCGGCTGCTTCGGACCTTGTTAATAATTTTTAATCTTTGTTTGAGTTAAAATTGCATAAACAATGTTTAATTTCTTCATAATTTTCCTTTAAGAATTTCACAGCATCGGAACGAGCAGATCACCTGGTGTCACAAATAGGTTTAATATCAAATGTTAGCTTTTACAAAATTTTTGTAATGCATTCCACTTATGTGTAGAACTTGAAAAAAATACGTACAATTCCTGAACGATATTGAAAAAAGTGGTCTTTTTCATGCAACTTTCGGCAGCAGCGTTTCCAATTAAATTTAATGAATAATTTGCGCATGGTATAAAATTGGCAGAAAAAATATGTTGTTTTATTCTGGATTGGAGTCCCTTATATTTACCTGACATATTAAACGCATTATCATAACTCTGTCCACAGTTAGTGATGTCTAAATCTATATTATTTAAAAATTCTAAAATAACTTTCTCCATGTTTTCACCAGTATGAGAAAATATAGGTAGAAATCCCAAAAATATTTCTTTTATACCACTTGGAAGAACATAGCGAATAATGACGGTCAGCTGATCCAGGGTTCCCCAACCTTTTTATCACCGCGGACCTGCCAACGTTTAATAATTTTACCGCGGTCCGTTGGGTTGAGGAATGTTGATTGTTTATATTTTAGATTATTTCGATTTATTAATTTTAATTTAATTGTATTTAAACATGCCTTCAAAATAAAATACAGTTACACCGAAAAATAAATATAAAGTGATTTAACATTTTAACTTACTGGGAACGTTAAAACAATGAGAGCCCTGAGCTTGTTTCTTTGCAATGAGACGGTTCAATCCATTTTTTTAAAAAACCTTTTTAAAACATTAAAAAATTTATGTCACTACCTTTGGGGGCCCCTTTTTTTAAATAAATAAAATTCTAATGGATCACAGATATTTTTAATTTGGGGTATAAACCTATGAATTTAAATTCAGTTTCAATGAAATGGGCGGCCCGGTACCATTTGATCCACGGACCGGTACCGGTCCGCGGACAGGGGATTGGAGAAGACTGAGCTGATCTACGTGAGATATATCAGGTGTTGAATCAATAATAAGCACGGGAACGATCGTCCATACTTGTCGACTTTATCAATCAACTATTCGGCATAATTTGGATACGTTTCAGCAATAATTATGAATATCACGTTTTTCTGTTAAATAAAAATAAAAATTAACTATAAAAGTTAAAAACCTAATTTTCGGGCCCCAAAAATTACGGGCCCTAGGCACGTGCCTAGGTTGCCTAGGCCTTAGTCCGCCCCTTGCTCCCTCATAATCACATTAGAAACAATCTAAAAATTGAGACAATTAATGAATATACAAACGAATTAAGGGCCTCATTTTATTGTAAAGCAAAAGAAAATGACCCTGCAGGTTTTAATGAAATCCTCAAAAAAGAGCTCGTCATCGACATGAAAGAAGGCAACCCAATTATTTCATTCCTCCTTTCTAAGCACTACAATAAAGCACTCGGGAGTAATCCACTCATAGCACTTTAACTTAAATTATTTTTAACTTAGTTTTTTCCATTAAGCTACAATCTCAGTTTTTCTGTTTTGCCTTAGCATTACTAAATTTAAGGGCACATCCTCGTGTGGGAAATGACCAATTTGTGATCCCAATCGGAAGTATCCCTTCAATTGTTTTGGACTCCTAACATAGATAGAAGAAAGATAACAGTATGAACTGAAGTCGGTTATAGCTTCTGATTTTTTTTTCACTCTGACCACTTATACTGCCATTATCCCAGCTGCTTACGATATAAAAAAAATAAAGCTCAGTCTAAATTCGCATCATGTACAGAGTTGTAGGTTGATTTTCTTGAAAGTATAATTCAAACCGAAAAAAGTTTTTGGCAATATCAAGGCAAAGCGTTAAAATTATTTAACTTTTTTTAATAACTTATTAATATGTTTTAATAATTTATTAATATTTTAATAATTTATTAATATGTATGTGTATCAAACTAATATTTTATCAATGCAATTTTTTACTCAAATACTTTTCGATTTTGTTTACTTTTTGAAATTTAGAAAGTGTTCCAAAATTTTACAGATTTATACAGAATTTTCAAACTTTTTTTACGATATTAAGTATCAAAAAAAATTTAGAGGGGCAAGATTTGAAAAAGTTTAAATAAAGTCAAAGAATAGAGATTCGAATTGAAATGAAATAATTCATTCGTTTTGAATAATTTCTTTCCGTTTCTCTGAATCATTCAGATTATTCACATCGTTCGATTTTACTCTATTTATATGGTTCATTCAAGTCCTTTTAATGTATTTTTAGAAAAAGAAGTTAACCTTAAATGATATTTTAAGTACCAATTTTAACTGGTCACAATTTTATGATTCAGGTAAGTATAATTCTTATTAGCATAATAAATTCTTTTAATATTTGTAATATTTGTGCATCTTTAAGGAGTAATGAAAATTTATTATTATAAAATGAAAAACCTTTATAATTCTGATTCGTATTATTTGTTTAACATTTAATTTATTCTCATGTGAATGTTAACGTACAAGTACAGGATATACACGTGTTTCAATTTTCAAGGTTTGATAGAATCGTCAAACATTAGAAGAAAATTACGAACGAAGCACAAATTAAAATAATAAAAAGTTTTTTTTTAAAAAGAAGTATTTTAATCTAAACCCAAACAATAAATAACACCCTTTTTGCAAGTTGTTTCTATCATCACAATAAAATCTCCGTCTCACGATTTTTAAAAGGGATGTAGCCCCCACATTTTTTTAAATGTATGGCTCGATAAAAACAGAAAACGAAAAAATTTAAAGAACTTAGCTTTTGCAATAAACTTAATTCACCATCTAAATTATCCCATTTTTTTAAAATTAAGTTTTTTACTTTTAAATTCTCTTTTAAAACAATAAAACATAAGGTAATAGGCAATTGAAATAGAACGACCTAGACCTGAGAGTAACCAGTCGCCACAGGGCGAGTCAACAAAAAAATGGCGACTTAAATAAACAAAAGACGACTTTTTCCCATTTTTTTTTTGAAATTTTTTTTGCGTGAGGAATTTTCTTGCGCGGTGAAGTCATTTCAGTAGCTTTAACTAAATTTTGTCATATATTTATATTCTTTTTATTGATGAAACTTTTGATGGCTGCAGATTATTTCCAATTTAAATTTTTTTTTTTAAAATAGAATTTAATCCAAGCAAAAAAAAAAAAAAAAAAAAATAGGAAACAGTGGCTATTAAATGAAAAGGACCTATCGGCATTGGTCACCGATTAATTAAAGGTTTGAGCAGGGCTCGAAAAAACTCGGAAATTTTAACCGTCCCCGAGGACGGCTTGTCCAACAATGGACCCGTCCTCCTTTTAAACTAACCCTTCACTTCAAATAAATAAAAATATAATTTTCTCTTATTACAAACATTTATCATATAAATTGCACAATGAATTAGTAGTTATTAGGATTACAAATACTAAGATAACATTATACAGTTATAAAAGAAATACTAGGTTACTAATAGTAACCTAGTATTTATTTTATGAAATAATTTATTTCTTATATGAAATAATTTAAATGACAATGGTCAAGTTATCTGGAATGTCAATTTATCCGAGGGTACTGCGTTTTTTAAATGAATCAAATATGACGTTTGCCAGTTCCACAATCAATCTAATGATTAACAGAGGTTTGTGCTCAGAAATCTGAAAGGGGTTTTTCATTTAGGTAGATGCTCATAATTGCGTTTAATGCATCTTGTTAAGACCAGTACGTAATGTGTTTGTTTGTAAGTTCATTACTGAAAAGCTCCTTTCAACCGCTGCAGTACTCCCAGACAGAGAAAACATCAATTCCACCAAGCGCAGAATGTTGCTGTATTTCTAGATTAGAGGGTCATTATAGAAGTGAGGCGATAGACTCTTGTAAGATAGCAAAAATTGAAAATGTAACACGAACTTTAACGGGAAAATGGCCGTCCGCGCGGACGTCGGATTTGAGAAATTTGTTGTCCGCGGGGAATTTTTGACCGCTGAGGACGGGCGGTTTTTCGAGCCCTGGCGTTTGAGAGACAAAAGTAGCTGCTAAGTTATTCAGTTCTACCGGTCACTGACTAATGATTGAAAGTTTAAATTTTCAAGCATAAAACACCCAGTCTGAACATGGAATACTTACCTCATATACAGTGCGAAAAAAATAAACAGACCACCCTAAACTTTTCATCTAATGATTGGATCTTCACGTTCTAGGACTCAATCTTAAAGATATGAGGGGGTTATAACAAATAAACTAAATAATAATTGCCGACAATATTTTAAGTAACGATATCAGATATTCGATTCCTGACCCCCAATATGCAGGGGGTAGCTGCAATATGGGAAATATGGTCCCAATTGTTTGGTCATTATGGCGGTCAAGACTTGGACCCCTTAATGTTAACTTTACTTTTTGCGTTTTACGCCATGTCTCGAGAACTTTTTCAGCGATTAGAACATTTTTTGTACACAATTATAAAATTCGTTTATCTAAAAATAATTTCATGCAAAAAGTAACTTTTAGTAAATTTTTATAATTTTATTTAATAATAGTCGATAGGCTTTTGAATTGTATGGTGTACAATTTCTTACACATTTTAACAAATGCCATTCTAAATATCAAAATACAAAATTTGTGCGAAATGAGTTAAATAGTTCCTGAGAAACCGAGAATTTTAAAAATACGTTCCTGAGAATTTTAAAAATACGACCCCCTACATTTTTTTGAGGGGGGGAGTGTCAGAAATCTGAAGTTTGAAAAAAGGTATGTTTGTTCGGAGAAAGTACATTTTTGTGTCTGATATCGTCTGCACTAATTAATTACCATATTTGAAGTCATCCCTTTGAATCATTAAGATCGAGTCCCAGAACGTGGAGATCCCACCATTAGCTCACAGGTTTTTCAGGGTGGTCCTTGGTGGTGGTTCTTTTATAATGATAACCGCAGTCCGATGAACGTACTGAACATATTCCCCCCCCCCATTTTTATAGAGCGTTCGCCTTCCAATGAGGTGTATTGGGTTCGAATCCTACAGATGGCTGGTCGGTATGAATCCCGCCCCCGGCTCTCACCGACCACAGAGCTGACGTAAGAATATCCTCAGTGGTAGACGGATCATATGTTAGAGTCCCCTTTCCTTCAGGCTAACGTGAGAGGGTTTCGCGGTTTTCCTCGCCATCTAACGCAAATGTGAGTTAGTTCCATCCAAAAGTCCCCACGAAGGCAAATTTCACCAAATACTTGATCCAAGTGTTCTCTCGTCTTTTGGATTGCGTTCAAAATGGCAAGGCTACGGCGTTGAACAATAGTAGACGTAAACCCAAAAAATTGGATCGGCTGTTTAACCACGGTTATAAAATGTAAAATATTTATGACCGAAATTGGTGTTTTTGACTTCCACCGATGAATGTTGGTCTCACCGGTGAGGATTCCCGCGGGCCATGAAAATTTTAAAAAGTGGTAAATAGTTGTCGATATTTTAATTTCAGTGTGACCACGCTAAAATTTGTTTTCCATAAAAGATATATATGCAAGAAAATTTCAGCTTGCTAAACCACTTAACCATAAAGTGGTATATTAAAATAAAAAATAGATTATAGCATTGACCTAAATTTACTACCACTACTAAAATTTTTCAAGGACCGCGGGAACCCAGGTCTAGTTCTTCTGTCTGGCATATATTTGCCCGGTATTCCCTATATCAATGTTTTTTAAGATCAAGTGTCACTGCCCAGTATGCATTTTCCCGGTACTCTGAACACAGATGTTTCGCCTAATCTATCCTCAGCAGATATTAAAATATCGAATAAATATAATAATATTAACGAATAAATTAATATCAAATCGGATATAACAAATATTTCGAGCACTTCCCAAAACGACTAAATAATTGTTGACATTAACCGCTGAAAGTCGACATTCTCTTGATTTCGGTTATTCACAGTAACATATACACACTTCACGATATTTATAAACTTGTACATTTAGACAAAAAATAAATGTTATTAAAAACATCATTTCAAAATAAAAATCAACAGCTTTCGGAATAAAACTAATTAATGATTTGAAAACTCTTTACAAGAATTAGGTAAGATCAAATACTTGCATACATGCAACAAAAAATTTGTTCTCTAGATATAATCAATATTTTGAATAAAAATCTTTTGAATTAAAATATCTTTTTAAATTAAAAGCAAATTAAGGCAATTAAAACTAAGTTTGAGCAACTACACATGAAAGTGTAGAGAGTGTCTACCGGTCACGTGAATTCTTGAAAATTCTAACTAATTTAAAAGACACAGTTTCGCGTCCGCTGGAACGCAGAACATTATTGGAACCTCAGCATTTGATGCTGAGGGCCACTAGCCAATTTATCGAATCTATTTGGTCATGTATTGACAAGTCAAGAAGTTTAAAATCTTATGTTGTTTACTTCCTCATATTTTATTATTGCTTTATTGAAATTACATACATTTGCTTGCTTGTCTGCTCAATTTAGGCTTTCAATACATCCAGTGCCAGGGCGGAATTCGAACCCGCAACCTCTACGCGTTGCACAGCGTTAGACGGAAGATACCGCACGACCAGTGAGGCCCCTAGCAGAGATGCCAACTGCTTCGGACACGCCAAAATAATTTAAAGAACGGTAAATAACTACAAAGTAAATTTTGCAAATCTTTGACTATTTTTGCTTGCTTTGTAAAAGGTATAGCAGGACAAAAATCCTATAAAGTGGTGAGTTGTATAAGCCTACGAAGTATTTAGAAATAGTGGTGGATAAAAATCTACTAAATTGAGTTTATTAAACCAAAATTCACAATTGATAAACTGCCACTTTAGAATATACATTTTCTGTCTGGAGCAAGTTGGCATCTCTGCCCTAGGAGCTGAAATTCCCAGATTCAAAATAATGGATTAAAAAAAGAGTGGTGATTAACAGTACAACAACGAGAAATTTTTGTTTCAGATTCTCGTCTGCCGTAGATAACCTTTGACAACATAATTTTGAAATCTGGAAAAATTAAATGATAAATTTTGATTGACAAATAATAGAAATATTTCAATTTTTTCACACTAGCAGAGATGCCAACTGCTCCGGACACGCCAAAATAATTTAAAAAACGGTAAAGAACTACAAAATAAATTTGCAAATATTTGGCTACTTTTGCTTTTTTTTAAAAAAAAGTTTAACATGACTTAACTGGAATAAAGTGGCGAATTATATAAGCCTCCGAATTATTTATAAATAGTGGTGGATAAAACTCTTATAAAACGAATTTTTTAAGTCAAGAATCATTCATAAAAAAACTACCACTCGAAAATATTTATCCACTGTCCGGAGCAAGTTGGCATTTCTGCACTTCTCCTTTACACAATTTTCAGGTAGAGAGATTTTTTAACTAATTATTTCTTCCCATCTTTATCGTGTCACTTTAATTTCTAACACGAAGCAGAACAATTTTATACATTCTAAATTCTTCTTTTTCTCGGTACTAAAGGCTAGTCACGGTTGAAAATTATCCGGAAAATATTATCAATCGGTATTTAGATTATATTTAATTTTTCTTATCTTCGGGTGAAATTTTTTTTGTTTGTTTGTTAAAAAACAACATTGTTATAAAGTTGTTCGAGGTCTTTAGGCTCCGTAAGACGCATTTTACCTGTCTATCGTTCGTGTGTCACTTCATATTGAAACTATTTTAATCATGAATTTGTTTAGAAGAAAGCAGAATAAAATAAATGAGTTATGCAGAATTGTATTTATTTATTTTGTTTATTGGTACAATATACATTTGCAGGCTTGCGTGCTTAATTAAGGCTTATAAGCCTTTGTCATATAGAAGGACAGATAGCATTATACAGAGAAGGACAGCACGAAGATACATCGAAGATAACAGTGGGATTCGTACCCGCTACCTCCAAGGTTTTGCTCAGCGTTTGACGGGAGATACAGCCCGGCCCCTACACAAAAGTAACAATTGTGCAATAATATACCTCTTTTCTAAACAATAAGCCGTGATAGCTAGGGTGAGTATATTTTTCATGGATTATGGATGGATTAAAATAAAATCCTAAGGATGGATTAAAATAAAATCTTCTAACCACCAGTGTCTAATCTTTACCGAAAAACAGCTCAGTCTGGAGGAAGACGGGGCCATCGGAGTGGATCCGGTTCATATTGTTTCCAATCATAGGGCGCCCAGTCAACGCCTCCTACAACTGAAAGCCTCCACACGGTTTTTTGTAGGTAGTCTGATCAGACCACTATGGAAGTAAACCAGTTTACGAAAGAGCCATTTAATAGAAAAATCTAGTAAAAATAAGGAAGTGGTAGCAAATATATGTCTAAAAATTTGTTTAGTTTATGAATATGATTGGTTTGTTTTATTTACTTGTCTACCACTACTGTTTCAATTCCAAAATATGTATGGTAAATTTCTCTCAGTGACTTTTTACAATAAAATTTGGGTTCATGCGCACAACATTCACTTTTTAAATAGTCTGCGAAGACTACCTATAAGAAACCGTGAGGAGGCTTTCTGATGTAGGAGGCGATAGCCCAGTAGAGATAGCAAAAATGTCTCATTTCTACTTTTACGTTAATATAAAATATTGACTGTAAGTTACAGTACTTTAAAAAAGTTTATTTATATATATATATATATATATATATATATATATATATATATATATATATATATATATATATATATATATATATAGGGTCATTCCTAATTCCCTCCGGGGTTTCGAAGCGTTATAGTAAAAAAACGAAGATGAATATGGCAAAAAAGAACATATGAAATTGTTCCAAAAGTATTCAAGTTTCAATTTAAGCAGTTGCTGGTAGAGGGCAGTAACATGTACCACTGAAGCCAGTTGTAGTAAAAATAAGGTTGTAGTAAACAGAGGGAATTATGAATGACCCTGTATATGTAGAAGTTCGTGCAGCATAAGATGAAATGACGATAAATTAATAATCAAACTTAACTTAACATTTAATAGAAAATTCGAAGTGACAGGAGAGGTGAGAGCTGCTTTCTCGCAGTGGTCGCCAAATCACATGTGAATAAGAAATTAGATCTTTCTATCGAAGTAGTTCAGAGTTAATTATAAATTCGGGAATTTTCTCGTCTGGGCTCGCTGGCCCAGACGAGAATATATATATATATATATATATATATATATATATATATATATATATATATATATATATATATATATATATATATATATATATATATATATATATATATATATATATATATATAAATATATACCTCGCCAACCCCCGATAATTGCTACGCAATTACATTTTTCTTCGCTTCTCCAACAAACTTAAAGTCGTTTTCCTGGAGATAAGCTGGCAAGTTTTCATCCTCCAACATCCCATAGAGAGAATATGATAGGATTGTAAAATGTCAGAGGTGTTTATTATAAACTTATATAAAGCAATTTTAATACAAACTTATATAAAGCGAGGAAGCAATATTATTTAACTCATTACTATAGGGCATTAGCCGGAGATCAATCTCCGTATTCGAAGCAGGCGTGGCAGAGCCAAACTCAAATCATTGTTGATCTTATAGGATGCCGGAAGCTCCTTGTATGGTGT
The DNA here is from genome assembly GCA_949128135.1 of Parasteatoda lunata. NCBI lineage: Eukaryota > Metazoa > Arthropoda > Arachnida > Araneae > Theridiidae > Parasteatoda > Parasteatoda lunata. The sequence goes on from OX421975.1 coordinate 103,060,126, forward strand.
TTCATCCCCCCCAGTATTTTAAATTTTAAACTGAAAACAATTAAAACCTGATGAAAAAAAACTTTAAAATATGGCAAACAAATTAAAATATGTAATATTAATAAGTTAAAGCTAAGTAATATTTCAAAAGCAAATACCATTGCAAGTAATTGCCCAATTAACTTCAATACTGTTAACTGACATAATATTTAGTTTCAATCAGACAAAAAACACATTATATTATAAAAACACATGTAACTGAAATTCGACAAATTAAATTAAGCAATTCAATTTTTTTTGTCATACTGAATACTAATAAAACAAACGAATATAAAATGAAATAATTATTATGTTATCAATGATCAATAAACATTTTTGTCAGAATTGTTATAAAAAAATGGGTAAGACTATATTTGAGGGTGCTCCTTGATTCTAGCCAAGTTGTGATCGCGGTTGATCGCCAAGCTGGGCGATGTTGAAACCCAATCGTGATTCTGATAGATTTAGATTTCAGCTTTATTTTTAAACGTTCAACAGTATATGTAATTTCAGAGATCCGCTTGTTCTAAGTTGGATACCGGCTGATAAGGTTATTTTTGCTTATGGTTCATAAGATAGAAGGTGTGTGGGCAATCATAAAAAGGGGCTATAAAAACAAATTTCACCGCCAGTATGGTACCACGGACGCCATTTTCGATTCGTATTTCACTGAATTTATGTGGCGATGGAGGTACACAGATTCTATTCCTGATAAATTTAGACAGTATCTAACTGCTATTAGAGAATTCTGTGCACCTAAATCTGAGGATACTCAAGCTTAATGAAGAAGTGAGTTTTTTTTCCTTTTCTTTCTTCATTAATTTTTGTTTCGATTCAAAATTCATTTTATTGTGTTAATTAATTTTGCTTATATTGGGTTCATTACAATTTTATGAAATTGTAATGCTTTTTAAAAAATATTTTATAGAGTGGTAGCATTTAAAAACCAAAGCTTTCAGAATTTTTGATAATTTTGCCAACATTTTAAAATCCACACCACGAAAGAGCTGGAACAAAGTGGCGTTGCATATAAAATTCTAAATCATTTCTATGCAGCGATAAGGAAAATAAATTCGAGTGAATAAATAGTAATAAATCAAAACTTAAACTTAGGTACCACTAGAATAAATTTGCGCGTAGAATACCTAAAGCGTAAAAAGTTTACTGCCCTGGAATATGAGAAATTGAGCATATAGGTTACTTACTTACTTTATTTGACAAAAGCTGGGCACCTGGGCCGCGCAGAAGATCCATATCCCATTCATCATAACATTACAGAAGTAAAATATATATATATATATAAACAATGTTTGTTTACAGAGTCTCTGGGGTGACTGATATTGTAGAGCAAGCTCCTTGCTTGTTTAACTGAAAAGAAAAGTGAAAATAACTCTAAGCAACTTGCTATAGTAAAGATGGCTGTGAATTTATTGTCAACGTGAGGTAGCAGGTTCGGATTTCAAGCCTGGTATTGTAGTTAAGGCTGTTGAGGTTGTAATCTATTGATGTTTTGAACTATTGCTATGAACTATTGATGTAAGAGTTGGAGATTTTTATTTATGTTGGTAGTTTCGGTATGAGGCGTCAGAGGTGAAGTGCGCAGCTATTGGTCTAAGGTTTTTGTCTTTTTTAAAGTTTTCAAATTTAAATATTTCGTTGAAGTTAGCTGTATTGCAGTTGATTGCTTTGTCGTAAAAATCTGCATTAAGTATGTAAATATACTGAGAGAGAGTCGGGATTTTAAGGTCTTTGTGGATGTTTGAATTTCTAATGAACCATCTGGCACAGGTGATTTTACGGAGTATTTTGTTTTGGCACTGGTTCAGCTTCTTCATAAGATGGTCTGGAATTGTGGCCCAAGCTGGAGAAGCATATGTTAGAATGGGCCGGATCATGGAAGTATATAGCAGTTTTTTGTTTTTAAGTGAAACATTCTGGTTGTAAATTTGAGGTTGAATTGCATTTATTGCTGCATTGGCTTTGTCTATTGTATTTTTTATGTGGTCACTCCAGGTGAGTTAGCTGTTTATGGTGAGTCCGAGGTACTTTGTTTTGTTTACTATTGGAATGTGGATATCGAAAAGCTTTGGTTTGCATTGAGGAAGTATTTTGATTCTTCTTTTTTGTATGATTGTGATCTCTGATTTTTCGGCATTGACAGCTATTTTCAATTTCTGCACCATTCTTCTATTTCATAAATGTGTTCTTGTAATTTCATCAGAGCTAGGTTTGGGTTTCTGGATTTTATAATAATACTAGTATCGTCTGCATAAAAGGCTGTAATACTGTTGAAGTCTGCTTGATTTTTTGGGAAGTCATATGTATAGAGAATATATAGAATCGGTCCAAGTATGCTGCCCTGAGGTACACCAGCTGATATGTTTCGTTTGGAAGATTTGCTGTTTTGAATGGTGACATGGAAGGTTCTGTTTGTAAAGTAAGAGAAGTTTAATAAGTCCGGGAGGAAAGTTGAGTTGTATTAGCTTGAAAATTGCTCCTTTATGCCAGACTTTGTCAAACGCTTTGGCTATGTCGATCATTAATATTGCTATTGTTTCCTTGTTTGTTAGGGCCCTTCCAGCATAATCTATTATTCGTATAAGCTGTTTTGTTGTGCTCAAGTTTTGGCGGAAACCATACTGTTCATCTGGGATGGCTGAAAGAAGTGGTTTAATTCTATTGTAAATTACTTTTTCGTATATTTTGCCAATAATATTTAGGAGGCTGATAGGTCGATAACTCTCAGGGCAGCTTGGATTTTTATTTTTCTTTAGAAATAGGATAACCGATGCATTTTTCCAGATTTGAGGGTAAAAATTTAGGAGAAGACAGCTATTGATGATGTGTGTAATTTTCTGGATATAATTGGATGGTAGTAGTTTGATCATAATATTTTTGATTCCATCTTCACCTGGAGCTTTGTTGTTTTTCAGATTTCGGATGATATTATATATTTCTTCATTGGTCGTAGGTTCTATGATCTCTGGAGAGGGATGATGAAGGTGAAACTGCTTACTTTTTCTATTATTAGGTCATGATGATTTTGATCGGAATTGAGATTTTGTGAGAATTGATTTTGAAGTGAGTCTGCAAATATTTCATTTTTTTCATCTATAGAGTATATTGTGCCGGATGGTCCATTGATGGGTCTATTTACTTGAGGTGGAGTTTTGAACAATTTAGCTATTTTCCATATTGAATTATCATTTGTGCAGAGGGAGGCGACTTTGTTTTGCCATAACTGATTTTTATATTTCTTGCTTTGTTTTTTGATCTGTTTGTTGAGAAGTCTGATTTCATTAAGATATATAGGGTCTGCTGTTCTTTGATGGTGTTTTCTGTAATGATTTCTGAGTCTGATGAGGTTTTTGATTTCAGGCGGAAGTCTATAGTGATGAGCTATTGATTCTGTTTCAGTTGTTGATCTCTTGTAAGATTCAATTATTTCAGACTGTACTTGCTGGATGTATGATTCAATTGCTGGCTCATCGTCTAAGATTGGTAAGCTGCTATTGTTGTTGGTAAGTATATTTTTGAAGAGATTCCAATTAGTTTTTAGTTTGGGTTTTTCAACGTGTTTTATGGCTAGACCGACGAGCAATTATTCTGGTAGATGATCAGATGACAAGTGGTTTAGTGTGCAGGCAACCATGGGGATTTGGATGTTGGTTACTGCGAAGTCAGGGATGTCTGGTCTGTGATTGAGTAGAGTTGGAATATAGGTTGGAGAAGTTGGAGCTATGACAGTAAGTTTATTTTTTATGATGAGAGCTTTAAGATGATTTCCAGTATGATTAGAACTATTGCATCCCCATGTTGTATGTTTTGCATTAAAGTCACCTGCTACAATTGTTGGCAGATTTGGTGGGAATAGGTTTCTTAGGTCATTTTCTGTGAGTTTATTTGTAGGTGAGTTATAAATGCCAGTTATTTTTATATTCTGTTTTTGATGGTTAAGCAGTATGGAAATTTGTTCGTAGCCACTGTAATCTGTAGAATTATATAATGTTGTTATAAGACTGTTTTTAGATAATAATGCGACGCCGCCTCCTCTGTACCTTCTATCACACCTGCATGTAGTATAGTTGGCTATTGTAAAGTTGTAGGTTGCATTGAGATGCGTTTCTGTTATAATGATGATATCCGGGTTATGGTCTAAAACAAAGTTCTTTAGTTCATGTTGCTTTTGTAGTACTCCGTTAGCATTCCAGAAAAAGATATTGAGGGTAGATTTTTGTGTTGTTTTAGTATTCATCTTGTTCTTCCTGTTGATGTGATTGGATTGCATTTTGCATTCTTTTGAAAAGTTTGAAAGCCTCGTTGTCTTGCATGAATCCTACAAAGAGCTTGAGGTCAGTGAGTAAAGATCTGGCTTCTTGTATTGTTGAGGTATCAAGTTGTACTGTTTTGGAGTTGTTTTGGTTAGCTGTTTTAAGGATATCTGCATAGGAACTGAAGTTGGTGTTGCCAGGAGCGAAAGGATTTTGATGGTTGTATCTATTGTTGTTGTTGCTGGTGATGGTTTTAGTAACTGGGTATTTAGGACATTGCCTGTAGTTGGCTGGATGAGGACCGCCACAGTTGGCACATTTTGCTGGTGATGTTTTGTCTTTAGTGCAGAGATGAGTTAGATGCTCCTGGCCACATTTGAGACATTTAGGAGTGTGCCGACAGGATGCCTGCACATGATTGAATTGTTGGCACCTGTGGCACTGAGTATGTCCTCGGCGTCCTCTGTAGGTTGATACCGAGACAACGAGGTCCATGAAACGTGTCATATAAAAATGTTCTTATTGTGTTCAGTTTTGTCTAGGGTAATGATATGCAAAGGCAGGTTGAGGATTCCTTGTTCGGTATATTTTTTCATCTGAGTTACACGTTTTGGTTTATATCCTTGATCAATTTTATTTTTTTCGACTTCATCTGAGGAAATATATGCTGGAATGCTTTTGAGAACGACTCTCAATGGTTTTTCTTCATTTAGCTGGAAGGTGTGATATTGTACATTTAATTGGTCAAGTATGTCGACTGCCCGACGCCTCATATCTATATTAAAGAAGTGTATTTTCAGATATTCGCCATTGTGTTTTCCTTCAAGTTCTGTAATTTTTTGGTCTTGAAGATTTTGTTTGAGTTGTAACCATTTCACATTATTGTCCTTTATGATTATTGGTGGTATTCGTGGTTTTCTCCGTCTTTGATATTTAAAGTCATCATTGTCGTCCATCTCTTCTTCATCAGTTTCATCCTGTTGTTGGTTGGTAGTATTTTTATCAGCTTCATTGCGTGCAGCTGCTACCTCATGTTGACGTTGTGGTGCGATGAAACTGGTTGATGGTTGTTGTATAAGATCTGTGTCGGTTGCATTTGGTTTTTGAATTATCAGTTTTTTGTTTTGGGCTGGTTCCTCTTCATCCGTACTTTCAGATCTGTTCCTTTTGGTGACAGTTTGTTGATTCGGTTCTATAGTAGATTGTTGTTGTACTGCTGTTTTGTTAGCTGCTGTTTTCTTTTTATGCTTGCGTTTCTTTGGAGAGGTTGGAGTTGTTTCAGGAATGGTTATTGTTGTTTCTCTGCTTTGTTTATTTGCCTTCAGGAGATGCTTATTTTCTATTCTTAATGCTTCATTATCATATTGGAGTTTTTCTATTGTCTGTAGTAGGTTTTTCATTTTGTTTTCAAACATTTTTCTAAGTTCATCAAGTTGAGTGGATAGGTTTTGGTTTGCATCTGTTTGTTGTTGAAGTTGGGACTTTAATAATGCTATTGTATCTTCTACCCAAGCTGGTATATTTGCATTTGATGTGGTAGCCATGTTTTAATCAAATTGAAAATGTACACGGCAGTCAAACAGGTTTTAGCTATAGCAATTTTATTTTGCACTTTTGTTTGAAGATCACTGCTATATCACAACACTGTTGTGACGTGAGAAAATAAAAGTCAAAACTTTTAAAACACTGTCGTTATGAGTAAATGATAAATTCAAAATGAAAGAAGATGTAGAGATGTGAGTTTCAGAATAGAGAAATAAAGTTTTTTCATCTACCTGATGTTTTAGCTGATTTCAACGGCAGTTACTGCAGTCAAACTGATTTTAACTTTCTTTCTTTATTTAAATAAACTGGGCACCTGGGCCGCGAAGCGGCCCCTATCCCATTCATCATAAAAATTACATACAGTAAGGTAAAATACATTACTTTGGCAAACATTGTGGTAGCCATAAAAAAATCAAGCCGTTTGCTTGTGAAATAATAAAACAATGAAAAAATTCAATATGACAAATTGACGTTTTTACATAACATTGGAAATATTGATTGTAGACTTAAATTAAAAATAAAGATAAAACATGATTTGATATGTACAATAATTGATTTTTGAAAAATGAGAGACATAATTGATGAATATAGATAAATCATACCTTGATACATGATAAAATAACATATTTGGAGAAAATGCAATAAATATATTTTATCAGAGAAATATTGCGAATTAAATACAATAGAACTTGCAAAAGAATTTAACGTGCATAAGTTGATAAATATATATGCATAAATTGGCTATATTATCAGAAAATAAATTTTAATGTAATTTAATTTAACTTAGTAAAAGTCTGCTGTGAAAAGTTCAGTGAATTTAATTTGAAAGTCTTGAAAATAAAAATAGAACTCACTGGGATTGAGATGTTTCCCCGATGATCCCCCGCAGAAGGCGGAGCACTTCTTCATTTTGGAGCAATTCCTGTAATTCATTGATTAATGACACTAATCGGTGAGCAAGTTTAGGCATCGAATTTGATGTTGCTCGAGGGCTCCTTCTGCTGGGACGTGTCTCGCACCCAGTATAGTTGGCTGTGTGACTTTTGTAACAATTACAGCATTTTGGAGGTGTTGTTCTGTCTTTGTAGCATTCATGTGACCTGTGGTTTTCAGCGCATTTTACACACCTTGCAGGTGCATTGCAGTGACTTTGCGTGTGTCCATAATTTTGGCAGTTGTAACATTGTATAGGTCCTCGACCTCCTCGAAATTGTTCGATTTTGATCGGGATCTGCTGTATGTTGTTGACTTCGAATATTCTATGGTGATTCGTCGTTGAAGTTAGGATTATGAGAAAAAGTGGAAGGAGCCGATAGGCCTCTCTCATTATCTTCTTAAACTGCACTATTTTAAAGGTTTCAATATTGTTTTTCTGTAATTCTGTATTGATGGCATCTGTATCAAAGTCCACAGGCAGGCCGTGGACCAGAACCTTAATAAATCTGGCTTGCGGTGTTATTTCACGTTTGCTGGGCGGATCCTGTACTTTGTCGATATCCTCCTTAGGTTTTGTTGTCGGCAAGATAGTGGCGTCATCTATTAAGTTATGTTGGCTAGAGGAAGGACAGCTGTTTGTAGACTTGAATGTAGAATTATCTTCAATTATTTTGACTGCATTCTGCTTTTTCTTCTTCTTTTTTCTTTTCTTTGCTTGTGGTTCTGTATTATTGTTAATATTGATGTCCGTGTCAGTTTCTGTATTCGGTGTTGTATTCAGGTTTTCATCTTTATTTTCCATGGTTATGTCTTCAGTGCTTGGATTAGTTTCAGTGATTATTGATTCGCCTTGAATGGATTTTTTATTCATCTCCTTGTTTTCTTCTGCTTGAAAGTTTTTCCTCTTCCATCTGACGTGATAAGCTGCATTTGTCAGTTTTAGGAAGTATGAGTATTCATAGTCTCCAGGGTAACTTGTTCTTATTTGAATGAGCAGTTTGCTAAGTAATTTATCGAAACGAATCAGCTCTTCTGTATCAAACTGAGAGTAAAACTCTACAAGATCGTCAATATGTTCATGTTCAACTGATGGAAAATATCTTTTTGAAATCCCACAGGTAGTAATGATTTCTTCTAATGACGTGGATTCTTTGCAATGCAATGGTGAATTATGACCAGAGAGTGAGACCTTTCCACCACGAGCTGTTTTATGATACGGCATGACTTGAAAAAACAAAATGGCGGGCTCAAAATCTAGACATCAAAATGGTGAGTTGGCAGTATTGTCTCTCCCGACTCAGGAACCTGGCGAGATCAAAATCAGTATTTCTCACTTTGTAACGTTCAGGATAACCAGAATCAATTCAGTATGACCGGCATAGCAAAGGAGAAGAGGACATCAGTAGAGCATGACCAGCATCAGTTATCGGCATCAAGGACTCAGGATCGCGACCCAATTGTCCACTTTCCTTCGAATCCCACGTCGTCAGGATCACTCTGATTTTAACTGACTGACTATTTCGGTATATGTGCACAATTGGGCAGACCCTGCGCCGTCACAAAACTGTTGTAATACAATGTAAAATGATAGTTGAGCACAAAGACAACACTGTTGCTGTGCATAAATAAAAGTTTCAGAATGCACAAATGTTTATAGTCACAAGTAATCAGCTTTTGTAGTCATAAATCATACTATTAATTTATTTCAAATTTTCGAGAGACGCCCACTATAATTGTTGACGTAAACACTATTGAAACTGAAATTTGCAATCCAAATCGTAAACACAAATCATAAACACAAATTATAGAAGTTTGCGTGATACGCCCCAATGGCGGTAGTAAACAAAGAAAGCAAAGTCTGTTGTCAATAGGAATCACATTTTGTAGCACAAAACTTTGTCACATGTTGAAATTGAAGTTGGCGTGGCCACTGTAATATCTGGATACAACAAGCGTTGTTGTAGATAAATTATTGTTGCTAATTCACATGTTGAAAACTTTATCAATTCACAAAGAAAGAAATCATACCTTTAGAATACTTTTATTGTGAAGTTGAGAATGCTAATAATAAATGTAAGCAAACAATCGATCCAAGACGATGCTTCACTCACGAAGGTTGCGAGTCGAAAAACCGGGCAAGTATCGAATTTGATTTATCCTTAATCTGGCGACGGATCTAGCTAATGACTGTTTTGACTTTCCTTATCGCAAATAGGTTACTAAAATTCACATAAAATATTTATTTTTTATAACTTTTAATAATGAATGGTAGTTACAAAATGTGTACTCGTTTTGATGAAAATAAAGGGTAAACAGAAAATTATCCTGCTACCAGCATTTAGTCTTTCCAAAAATTAGCTTCATATTACTGAATGCACATCTTCTAAATTCTTAATATTAGTAGCAGGGATGCCACAGGCGACTGAAAATGTAAAAAGTGGTTAAACTCATTCCGTTTTTATTTATTGATTATTCAATCATAGGTACTGCTATGGTTTACATTTCAAATTACTCATTTAAAACTGATAAAATGTTAAATTTTATTAATCACCATTTTTTGCATCTTTAGTCACCTGTGGTAATATCGAGAAAGATATTATTAAGAAAATAAATGTGAAGTCCGGCAAGTTCGTGACGAATTTTGATACGGGTAGCTCTCAAAGGTCCACCATGACTGTTCAAGTGGTAGCAAAATTTATGCTATAAATTATATTTCTTGTCTTTCATAATGGATTATTAAATATTTTTTATTGCCACACAGATTTGGAAACTTATTGCATGTCGAAGTCTGATATATGTTAGATGAATTAATCTAAACTAAAGTGGTTGCGAAATTAGGAAAACTTCAAGCTTCTTAGATGAGTAGTTTGCTACGACTTGAATATTTTTGGCGAACCTATAGGAGCCCTGCCTAGGCATAATTCGGCACAAACCTTCCCGACGACCCAATATTTCTTTTAGTGTATTAAGGGACTCACTTATAATGTTTTGAGAGAATGAATTTATATTGAGTGTCAAATTGTAGATAAACGGTTTCGCTTATATCTGTTGAATTAAGAATGATGATACAGTGGAATCCCGAATTTTTACGTTTTCCGTCGCTCTAGAGTTAAAATGCGTACGAAGTTATGAGGTAATCTTTACGAATCTTTAGGTTAAATTCAATCTTTATTTGTTTTTTTTTACATACAATTTAAACAGTATAGCTTTCAATACTTACTACTGTTTGCAAATTAGCTATATGGTTTACATTCGCAAATTTTTCAGAATTTTCAAGCTCTCAAACTCTAGATCAGTTGCGGGTCCGATATTTTTAGCTCATGTTCATCGAAAAACTATATATAAACATATTGAAAATTTTTCAATAGCAAACTAAAAGAGATGTGCTTGAAAAAGTTTGTAGTTCCAATATAATTTTGCTTTTTATTCGTCACCACTTCTTACTTTTTAAGTCACCCGTGGTATCGCTGCGTTGTTATCACGAAGCCTTCATCAACGGACCAACTGGCACAACATACTCAATAGAAGAAAAAGTAGAAATATTTGCAGATTCCCTTCAAAACCAATTTTCGCCAAATTCAAACTCAGATCTAAATCACCATAATTCAATCACCGAAAAAGTAAACAACTTCCATGAAGATCATCCAATACCAGAAACAATAGAACCTACAAACAACGAAGAAATCTGTAATATAATCCGAAACCTAAAAAACAATAAAGCTCCAGGTGAAGACGGAATCAAAAATATCATGATAAAACTGCTACCACCACCCTATATTCAGAAGATCACACATATCATCAATAGCTGCCTTGCATTAAATCACTACCCTCAAATCTGGAAAAATGCATCAGTAATTCTATTTCTCAAGAAAAACAAAAATCCAAGTTGCCCTGAGAGTTACAGACCAATCAGCCTACTAAATATAATTGGAAAAATCTATGAAAAAATAATTTACAACAGAATCAAGCCACTTTTAACAGCCCTTCCCGATGAACAATATGGATTCCGACAAAAACTAAATACAACCAAACAGCTACTTCGAATAATAGACTACGCCGGAAGAGCAATAGTAAACAAAGAAACAATAGTTTTCCTAATGATCGACATCTCAAAAGCATTTGACAAAGTATGGCACACCGGTACAATATTCAAACTAATGCAACTAAATTTTCCTCCTGGACTCATCAAACTTCTATCCTGTTATCTCTCAAACCAAACATTTCAAGTGACTATCCAAAACTGCATCTCATCAAAAAGAAACATCTTAGCCGGAGTACCTCAGGGCAGCATACTTGGACCAATTTTATATATACTTTACACCTATGATTTCCCTATAAATAAAGCAGATTACAATAGCATTACAGCCTTCTACGCAGATGATACTGGTATAATAATCAAATCCAGAAATCCAAACTTAGCTCTAATAAAACTACAAGAACAAATAGATGAAATAGAAGACTGGTGTAGAAAATGGAAAATAGCCGTAAACGCCGACAAATCACAAATCCTCATCATACAAAAAAGAAGAATTAAAATTTCACCTCAATGCAAACCGAAACTGTTCAACATTCAAATTCCAATAGTTAAGAGAGCAAAGTACCTCGGACTCATAATTAATAGCAAACTCACTTGGAGCGACCATATTAAAAGTATAATAGACAAAGCAAATGCAGCAGTTAATATCATCCAACCTCTAATCTATAACCAAAATGCCTCACTAAAAATCAGAAAATTACTATACACCTCTATGATCCGACCTATTCTTACATATGCTTCACCTGCCTGGACTACTATACCCGAACACCTAATGAAAAAGCTCAACCAATGTCAAAATAAAATACTCAGAAAAATCACTCGTGCCAGATGGTTCATACGTAATTCAAATATCCATAAAGATCTCAAAATTCCGTTTCTATCCGAATATATATATAAATTAAATGCAGACTTCTACGATAAAGCCATAAAATGCAGCACAGCCAACTTCAATCAGATTTTTAACTTCGAGAACTATAAAAAAGACGAAAAACTAAGACCAATAGCCGCTCAATTCACCTCCGACTCCTCATACAACAACTATCAGCATAAGTAATAGTCATCAATTCCAGCATCTATAGTCTACATCAATAATCCAAAGCATCAATAGCATCAAACACTTTACCAATACTGAAATCCTGACATGTTACTTCACGTTGACAATCAAACCACAGCCATCCACAGTTTAACAGCAAGTTGCTCTTATTATTTTCATTTTCTTTCAGTTATGCAAGCAAGGTGCTTGTCTCCCAGTAACAGCCACCCCATAGACTGCTGAACTCAAACTGTCTTTTATTTTAACTTTTTTTTACTTCATGATATATGGGATAGGGGCCTTCTGCGCGGCCCAGGTGCCCAATTTGTATAAATAAAGAAAGAAAGACGAAGCCTTCAATCTTCGCACAATCAATTGGTAAGTACTAAGCAACACTATAAAACCGTACATGAAACTGAAAGGCATATTCGTACACAACTGAAGAGCTTAGTGGAGGAAGCAGGTAAGTGATATTTTTATAAGAATTAATGAATCAGAGAAAATAACATTAAGTGGTTGCATCAATATGAGTATGTTTAATGTAACAGAACTATTTTTGCTTTCATTTTAATCTTAACATAACCAATCCACATTAGTTTTCAGTAAGCTTGCGTGGTTTTTATTTCAAATTAGGTGGTGGTAAATGAAATAAGACAAAGAATAATCAGTTCCGCCTTCTAATAAATTCGTAACAGAATAGTTGGGATAGCACTTTTTTTCATACTATGATTATAGCTCCTCTGAAAATGTTACTTACCAGGTTCTTTCTCTAATTTATTCAATTACTAAAACTAAAACAGTTCATTTTTTATGTTTTGTTATTTGTTGCCCTTTCCGACTGCTTTACGTCCCTTGGCATGAAGCCATTGCTCGCGACCGATTCATGGTAGTCAAAAGTTACCACTATTAAATATTTTTTTTCGGTATATACCCCTTTCGAGAAGCCGGGAAACACTTATTTCCACAGAATCGGAATTCCTAGTAAAAGAGTTGTTTTAATAATGACTCAATAAAACAATATAGTACTTTATACCTATATTAGTATATTCGGTGCTTATTACATATCATTTGAGTTTTGTGTGAAATACTTTTAGCAATGGCAGCAAACTAAAGCCAAAATTTTAAAAAGAAACATAATTCTTATAAGACCTTGATAAGGGATTTCTCTATTTGACCTTTAATTTACTGTTTAACCCTTTGCACTTCGAGTACTTCTAAATGCTGTTTGATCTAATATCAGCACTATAGCATTCAAAATACACAATGTAGAATCATTATACAAATTTAAAATTCTTAAAATAATGTGGTTACTAATTATTAAAATATAAAATTCCATAATTTTAAAGTGGTGACTGTTAATGGTGCCTCCGTGGGGACATCGGAGTGCGAAGGGTTGAAATATTTATTAGTAATGGTGGGAAAAAGCAATTTTAATTCTATTTTATTAAAATATTAATAAAACATCTTTGTTACCAATGGAAAAATAGATTCTGACACTATGGAAAACCTATTGTAAAATTCTTATCAAAACTGCACTAATTACCGTAATACCAGTAGTAGGGAAGAGTGGGGTCAATTGTAACAGGGTACGATTGTAACAGAGCAAAATTTTCGAGTGCCAGGTTCTAGATTTAGTTCCTAGGTGGCACACAAGGTGTATTTAATAAATCTACATGTATCCCCCTGCTGGCAACCATTTTTATGTGCTTTTGAAAGAGTTACATCACAAAAGATATTTTCACGCTATGTAAGAACTTTATTTGGTATTAGAATATTATATTGTAACTAAGTAATTTCGTTTAAACAAATAAAAATTATTAACTGAATATGTAAGTGGACACCTTAATTAACATTTTAAAGTATAACCTTAATTAACATTGTAAGTGTTCCAGAATTGTTCTACCAGCTTTAGTTGCAAAATGACGCTCCAACGTTTCCTCATTGTTCTTGCAGTTTTAGCTGTTTCAGGTAAGCTTAAAAGTTTTTTTGACACCGTTAGAAATTTTGGTGCATGGTTGAGCAATAATATCGTTCAAATTTGCTGCAACTTTAATACGGAGCTCAGTTTTAATATATTATTATACTACACAAATTTTAATACACCATATAATGCTTTAATTTGTTTCATCCTCTATGCTTTATAGCTTAAGCGTAGCGTAATTCATACGTTTGTTCTAGTCTCCAGTTGCTGCATAAGTTGAATTCTGTACGGTTACAGCTTCTGCCTTTGTCTGAGAACACACCATACCGTTCTTTGTGGCATTTGTTACTTCCTACTGCCTTCGTCCGTCGATTTTCGTGGACTTCATTCATACGTGCGGTAAATTCTTACAACGTTTTCCGCTGAAACACGTAGTCTTCCGTTACTTATCCTTTTGCACGAACATCCTGCATCTTCAAACATCCTATGCCATCTGCGTATGTTGTTTCTGTATGGAGGTTCTTGATTCTAACGTTGACACACTGTGATAATAATCGATACACTGTGACGCTTCTCCGCACTGTGATAACAGAATGACAATTGTTAAATTCTAACACGCCCAATGCTTTCTGCACGAGACTCGCCATTTTCACTTATGAACTCGCTCATGCACAGGATTCCGCTCCACTGCGCATTGTGCAAAGAAAGTTAGAAGTTTCATTTACATTCTATGTTAATCTTACGGATAAATTATTTTTCATTAAATAGTTATCGTTGTTTTTGAATTAGCCTGTATTATGGACAGCCATTTTTGCTGTTATTGTGACACCCTCATATTGCATGTTTACGATAAACTATTCACTTACTATTGTCTCAATTTTATAGTTAAAAAGTTGTCAGACAGATTTTGGGTATTATTGGGAGGATTGTGCGGAGCAAAACACTTTGGTCGTTTACTATTTAAATAAATTAAAACAGAAGTTTGTTTCAAGCCTTTAGTATTATCAATATAATTCATGTGTCTTTTAGTTAGGATTGCGGACCCGCCACCTTTATAATATTTTAGGTTGTATTGGGGAGAGAGATGCGTTTCAGTTACGAAACAGATATCTGCACCTATTTTAAGGAAAAAATCTTTTAATTCGTCTATCTTATTTTTTAAGCAGTCTGCATTGTTATTGGGTGTATTGAGATTGTTTGGGATTGTTATAGGGTGATTGCTTGGGATTGTTATAGGGTGTATTATTGTTAACTAAGAATGACTTTGGTAATGAGTGTAGAATTTGTATCATGCTATTATTTTCTATATAATCAACTAAGAGTTTTAATTGGTGAAATATTAAACTAAACTAAGTGGTTCAACAGCCCAGAGGGCCACTGTGCCCATCTCAGTTTTCGTGACCTTTGGCTCTGGGGTGCAAAAGCAGATGTTCCGGTTGGGTGGTCAGCCGAACGCTGAATTCCCAGTGTTCAGTCCCCAAGTATGCTTGGTGCTCATTTTGGTGCTCATTTTGGAGGGATGAAAGGCTGAGTCAACCTTGCCTGGCCCAAGGATCGAACCCAGGATCTGTGGCACGAGAGTGCGAAGCGTTACCACTCAGCCATCGGGAGTCAATTAAGCTAAATTGAGCCGTGATGGCTCAGGAAATAGAGCGTTCGCCCTCCAATGCGGTAACCAGTGCTTGAATCCCAGCGATGGCTGGCCGACACGAATTCTGCATCCGATTTGCATCGACCATACGGTGTTGACGTAAAATATCTTCAGTGGTAGACGAATCTTGGGCTAGAGTCTCCTTGCCGTCAGGCTAACCGTGGGAGAGTTTCGTGGTTTTCCTTTCCGTATTACGCAAATGCGGGTTAGTTCCATCAAAAGTCCTCAATGAATTAAATATTTCTCCCAATATCTTTCCTTGTCTTCTGGATTGTGTTCAAAATTACGAGGCTACGGTGCCGAACATTAGTAGTCGTGAATCCAAAAAATAAGATAGACTGTTAAACGGCGGTTATACTTGAGCTAAAAATTGAGCTAAATTCTTAGTTGAAATACAAACAAATTCACCATTATGCCTGATACATCTGTGCCCGATATAGCTGTGCCTGACACAGCTGTGCCTGATAAGGCTGTGCCTGATACAGCTGTAGAAGAACTACCAGAAGTACAACCAGGAGAGAGAGGAGGAGGACTTTTAGGTGGTGAGTATTGTGTCATAATATGCAATGTCTAATAAGGTTTAATAAATGTCTAATAAAGATTACATATAACGAGTTTATAAAGTGTTTTACGAGTAAATACGAGTTAATTAACTGTTGTCTACACTGTCACCAAAATATTTGTGTTTTAATGTCCTGGAAATATGCTTGAAGTTAAGTTCTTAACTTGGTTACATGTTTTAAATAAGTTCTTTATTTGGCAACAAGGTTCTTGTGACTTTTAAACCCTAGAAATATTAGTAACCAGTGGAATTTACAACCAGAATTCAAAATGAAAAATATATTATTGGAATCGAAACTTAAGCGATTAAATAACAATATTCAATGTAAAAATCGGTCAATCAAGATAGTCTCATCAACAAAAATTATAAACTATTCGTATTATAAACAAATTTTTTGATTTATTGTAATAAAAATAGCTTATGTACAGTAAAATTATTAATTTGAGTATTCAAAATTATAAATAAATATTTTGACTTCCTAATGTGTGTCATGTTTGAAGATTGAACTAAAACACCAAACAGGGATGTCATTGGTTTATTGGTACAGATACATGAGTTCACATTTAGTAACCAGTGGAATTTACAACCAGAATTCAAAATGAAAAATATATTATTGGAATCGAAACTTAAGCGATTAAATAACAATATTCAATGTAAAAATCGGTCAATCAAGATAGTCTCATCAACAAAAATTATAAACTATTCGTATTATAAACAAATTTTTTGATTTATTGTAATAAAAATAGCTTATGTACAGTAAAATTATTAATTTGAGTATTCAAAATTATAAATAAATATTTTGACTTCCTAATGTGTGTCATGTTTGAAGATTGAACTAAAACACCAAACAGGGATGTCATTGGTTTATTGGTACAGATACATGAGTTCACATTTAGTAACCAGTGGAATTTACAACCAGAATTCAAAATGAAAAATATATTATTGGAATCGAAACTTAAGCGATTAAATAACAATATTCAATGTAAAAATCGGTCAATCAAGATAGTCTCATCAACAAAAATTATAAACTATTCGTATTATAAACAAATTTTTTGATTTATTGTAATAAAAATAGCTTATGTACAGTAAAATTATTAATTTGAGTATTCAAAATTATAAATAAATATTTTGACTTCCTAATGTGTGTCATGTTTGAAGATTGAACTAAAACACCAAACAGGGATGTCATTGGTTTATTGGTACAGATACATGAGTTCACATTTAGTAACCAGTGGAATTTACAACCAGAATTCAAAATGAAAAATATATTATTGGAATCGAAACTTAAGCGATTAAATAACAATATTCAATGTAAAAATCGGTCAATCAAGATAGTCTCATCAACAAAAATTATAAACTATTCGTATTATAAACAAATTTTTTGATTTATTGTAATAAAAATAGCTTATGTACAGTAAAATTATTAATTTGAGTATTCAAAATTATAAATAAATATTTTGACTTCCTAATGTGTGTCATGTTTGAAGATTGAACTAAAACACCAAACAGGGATGTCATTGGTTTATTGGTACAGATACATGAGTTCACATTTAGTAACCAGTGGAATTTACAACCAGAATTCAAAATGAAAAATATATTATTGGAATCGAAACTTAAGCGATTAAATAACAATATTCAATGTAAAAATCGGTCAATCAAGATAGTCTCATCAACAAAAATTATAAACTATTCGTATTATAAACAAATTTTTTGATTTATTGTAATAAAAATAGCTTATGTACAGTAAAATTATTAATTTGAGTATTCAAAATTATAAATAAATATTTTGACTTCCTAATGTGTGTCATGTTTGAAGATTGAACTAAAACACCAAACAGGGATGTCATTGGTTTATTGGTACAGATACATGAGTTCACATTTAGTAACCAGTGGAATTTACAACCAGAATTCAAAATGAAAAATATATTATTGGAATCGAAACTTAAGCGATTAAATAACAATATTCAATGTAAAAATCGGTCAATCAAGATAGTCTCATCAACAAAAATTATAAACTATTCGTATTATAAACAAATTTTTTGATTTATTGTAATAAAAATAGCTTATGTACAGTAAAATTATTAATTTGAGTATTCAAAATTATAAATAAATATTTTGACTTCCTAATGTGTGTCATGTTTGAAGATTGAACTAAAACACCAAACAGGGATGTCATTGGTTTATTGGTACAGATACATGAGTTCACATTTAGTAACCAGTGGAATTTACAACCAGAATTCAAAATGAAAAATATATTATTGGAATCGAAACTTAAGCGATTAAATAACAATATTCAATGTAAAAATCGGTCAATCAAGATAGTCTCATCAACAAAAATTATAAACTATTCGTATTATAAACAAATTTTTTGATTTATTGTAATAAAAATAGCTTATGTACAGTAAAATTATTAATTTGAGTATTCAAAATTATAAATAAATATTTTGACTTCCTAATGTGTGTCATGTTTGAAGATTGAACTAAAACACCAAACAGGGATGTCATTGGTTTATTGGTACAGATACATGAGTTCACATTTAGTAACCAGTGGAATTTACAACCAGAATTCAAAATGAAAAATATATTATTGGAATCGAAACTTAAGCGATTAAATAACAATATTCAATGTAAAAATCGGTCAATCAAGATAGTCTCATCAACAAAAATTATAAACTATTCGTATTATAAACAAATTTTTTGATTTATTGTAATAAAAATAGCTTATGTACAGTAAAATTATTAATTTGAGTATTCAAAATTATAAATAAATATTTTGACTTCCTAATGTGTGTCATGTTTGAAGATTGAACTAAAACACCAAACAGGGATGTCATTGGTTTATTGGTACAGATACATGAGTTCACATTTAGTAACCAGTGGAATTTACAACCAGAATTCAAAATGAAAAATATATTATTGGAATCGAAACTTAAGCGATTAAATAACAATATTCAATGTAAAAATCGGTCAATCAAGATAGTCTCATCAACAAAAATTATAAACTATTCGTATTATAAACAAATTTTTTGATTTATTGTAATAAAAATAGCTTATGTACAGTAAAATTATTAATTTGAGTATTCAAAATTATAAATAAATATTTTGACTTCCTAATGTGTGTCATGTTTGAAGATTGAACTAAAACACCAAACAGGGATGTCATTGGTTTATTGGTACAGATACATGAGTTCACATTTAGTAACCAGTGGAATTTACAACCAGAATTCAAAATGAAAAATATATTATTGGAATCGAAACTTAAGCGATTAAATAACAATATTCAATGTAAAAATCGGTCAATCAAGATAGTCTCATCAACAAAAATTATAAACTATTCGTATTATAAACAAATTTTTTGATTTATTGTAATAAAAATAGCTTATGTACAGTAAAATTATTAATTTGAGTATTCAAAATTATAAATAAATATTTTGACTTCCTAATGTGTGTCATGTTTGAAGATTGAACTAAAACACCAAACAGGGATGTCATTGGTTTATTGGTACAGATACATGAGTTCACATTTAGTAACCAGTGGAATTTACAACCAGAATTCAAAATGAAAAATATATTATTGGAATCGAAACTTAAGCGATTAAATAACAATATTCAATGTAAAAATCGGTCAATCAAGATAGTCTCATCAACAAAAATTATAAACTATTCGTATTATAAACAAATTTTTTGATTTATTGTAATAAAAATAGCTTATGTACAGTAAAATTATTAATTTGAGTATTCAAAATTATAAATAAATATTTTGACTTCCTAATGTGTGTCATGTTTGAAGATTGAACTAAAACACCAAACAGGGATGTCATTGGTTTATTGGTACAGATACATGAGTTCACATTTAGTAACCAGTGGAATTTACAACCAGAATTCAAAATGAAAAATATATTATTGGAATCGAAACTTAAGCGATTAAATAACAATATTCAATGTAAAAATCGGTCAATCAAGATAGTCTCATCAACAAAAATTATAAACTATTCGTATTATAAACAAATTTTTTGATTTATTGTAATAAAAATAGCTTATGTACAGTAAAATTATTAATTTGAGTATTCAAAATTATAAATAAATATTTTGACTTCCTAATGTGTGTCATGTTTGAAGATTGAACTAAAACACCAAACAGGGATGTCATTGGTTTATTGGTACAGATACATGAGTTCACATTTAGTAACCAGTGGAATTTACAACCAGAATTCAAAATGAAAAATATATTATTGGAATCGAAACTTAAGCGATTAAATAACAATATTCAATGTAAAAATCGGTCAATCAAGATAGTCTCATCAACAAAAATTATAAACTATTCGTATTATAAACAAATTTTTTGATTTATTGTAATAAAAATAGCTTATGTACAGTAAAATTATTAATTTGAGTATTCAAAATTATAAATAAATATTTTGACTTCCTAATGTGTGTCATGTTTGAAGATTGAACTAAAACACCAAACAGGGATGTCATTGGTTTATTGGTACAGATACATGAGTTCACATTTAGTAACCAGTGGAATTTACAACCAGAATTCAAAATGAAAAATATATTATTGGAATCGAAACTTAAGCGATTAAATAACAATATTCAATGTAAAAATCGGTCAATCAAGATAGTCTCATCAACAAAAATTATAAACTATTCGTATTATAAACAAATTTTTTGATTTATTGTAATAAAAATAGCTTATGTACAGTAAAATTATTAATTTGAGTATTCAAAATTATAAATAAATATTTTGACTTCCTAATGTGTGTCATGTTTGAAGATTGAACTAAAACACCAAACAGGGATGTCATTGGTTTATTGGTACAGATACATGAGTTCACATTTAGTAACCAGTGGAATTTACAACCAGAATTCAAAATGAAAAATATATTATTGGAATCGAAACTTAAGCGATTAAATAACAATATTCAATGTAAAAATCGGTCAATCAAGATAGTCTCATCAACAAAAATTATAAACTATTCGTATTATAAACAAATTTTTTGATTTATTGTAATAAAAATAGCTTATGTACAGTAAAATTATTAATTTGAGTATTCAAAATTATAAATAAATATTTTGACTTCCTAATGTGTGTCATGTTTGAAGATTGAACTAAAACACCAAACAGGGATGTCATTGGTTTATTGGTACAGATACATGAGTTCACATTTAGTAACCAGTGGAATTTACAACCAGAATTCAAAATGAAAAATATATTATTGGAATCGAAACTTAAGCGATTAAATAACAATATTCAATGTAAAAATCGGTCAATCAAGATAGTCTCATCAACAAAAATTATAAACTATTCGTATTATAAACAAATTTTTTGATTTATTGTAATAAAAATAGCTTATGTACAGTAAAATTATTAATTTGAGTATTCAAAATTATAAATAAATATTTTGACTTCCTAATGTGTGTCATGTTTGAAGATTGAACTAAAACACCAAACAGGGATGTCATTGGTTTATTGGTACAGATACATGAGTTCACATTTAGTAACCAGTGGAATTTACAACCAGAATTCAAAATGAAAAATATATTATTGGAATCGAAACTTAAGCGATTAAATAACAATATTCAATGTAAAAATCGGTCAATCAAGATAGTCTCATCAACAAAAATTATAAACTATTCGTATTATAAACAAATTTTTTGATTTATTGTAATAAAAATAGCTTATGTACAGTAAAATTATTAATTTGAGTATTCAAAATTATAAATAAATATTTTGACTTCCTAATGTGTGTCATGTTTGAAGATTGAACTAAAACACCAAACAGGGATGTCATTGGTTTATTGGTACAGATACATGAGTTCACATTTAGTAACCAGTGGAATTTACAACCAGAATTCAAAATGAAAAATATATTATTGGAATCGAAACTTAAGCGATTAAATAACAATATTCAATGTAAAAATCGGTCAATCAAGATAGTCTCATCAACAAAAATTATAAACTATTCGTATTATAAACAAATTTTTTGATTTATTGTAATAAAAATAGCTTATGTACAGTAAAATTATTAATTTGAGTATTCAAAATTATAAATAAATATTTTGACTTCCTAATGTGTGTCATGTTTGAAGATTGAACTAAAACACCAAACAGGGATGTCATTGGTTTATTGGTACAGATACATGAGTTCACATTTAGTAACCAGTGGAATTTACAACCAGAATTCAAAATGAAAAATATATTATTGGAATCGAAACTTAAGCGATTAAATAACAATATTCAATGTAAAAATCGGTCAATCAAGATAGTCTCATCAACAAAAATTATAAACTATTCGTATTATAAACAAATTTTTTGATTTATTGTAATAAAAATAGCTTATGTACAGTAAAATTATTAATTTGAGTATTCAAAATTATAAATAAATATTTTGACTTCCTAATGTGTGTCATGTTTGAAGATTGAACTAAAACACCAAACAGGGATGTCATTGGTTTATTGGTACAGATACATGAGTTCACATTTAGTAACCAGTGGAATTTACAACCAGAATTCAAAATGAAAAATATATTATTGGAATCGAAACTTAAGCGATTAAATAACAATATTCAATGTAAAAATCGGTCAATCAAGATAGTCTCATCAACAAAAATTATAAACTATTCGTATTATAAACAAATTTTTTGATTTATTGTAATAAAAATAGCTTATGTACAGTAAAATTATTAATTTGAGTATTCAAAATTATAAATAAATATTTTGACTTCCTAATGTGTGTCATGTTTGAAGATTGAACTAAAACACCAAACAGGGATGTCATTGGTTTATTGGTACAGATACATGAGTTCACATTTAGTAACCAGTGGAATTTACAACCAGAATTCAAAATGAAAAATATATTATTGGAATCGAAACTTAAGCGATTAAATAACAATATTCAATGTAAAAATCGGTCAATCAAGATAGTCTCATCAACAAAAATTATAAACTATTCGTATTATAAACAAATTTTTTGATTTATTGTAATAAAAATAGCTTATGTACAGTAAAATTATTAATTTGAGTATTCAAAATTATAAATAAATATTTTGACTTCCTAATGTGTGTCATGTTTGAAGATTGAACTAAAACACCAAACAGGGATGTCATTGGTTTATTGGTACAGATACATGAGTTCACATTTAGTAACCAGTGGAATTTACAACCAGAATTCAAAATGAAAAATATATTATTGGAATCGAAACTTAAGCGATTAAATAACAATATTCAATGTAAAAATCGGTCAATCAAGATAGTCTCATCAACAAAAATTATAAACTATTCGTATTATAAACAAATTTTTTGATTTATTGTAATAAAAATAGCTTATGTACAGTAAAATTATTAATTTGAGTATTCAAAATTATAAATAAATATTTTGACTTCCTAATGTGTGTCATGTTTGAAGATTGAACTAAAACACCAAACAGGGATGTCATTGGTTTATTGGTACAGATACATGAGTTCACATTTAGTAACCAGTGGAATTTACAACCAGAATTCAAAATGAAAAATATATTATTGGAATCGAAACTTAAGCGATTAAATAACAATATTCAATGTAAAAATCGGTCAATCAAGATAGTCTCATCAACAAAAATTATAAACTATTCGTATTATAAACAAATTTTTTGATTTATTGTAATAAAAATAGCTTATGTACAGTAAAATTATTAATTTGAGTATTCAAAATTATAAATAAATATTTTGACTTCCTAATGTGTGTCATGTTTGAAGATTGAACTAAAACACCAAACAGGGATGTCATTGGTTTATTGGTACAGATACATGAGTTCACATTTAGTAACCAGTGGAATTTACAACCAGAATTCAAAATGAAAAATATATTATTGGAATCGAAACTTAAGCGATTAAATAACAATATTCAATGTAAAAATCGGTCAATCAAGATAGTCTCATCAACAAAAATTATAAACTATTCGTATTATAAACAAATTTTTTGATTTATTGTAATAAAAATAGCTTATGTACAGTAAAATTATTAATTTGAGTATTCAAAATTATAAATAAATATTTTGACTTCCTAATGTGTGTCATGTTTGAAGATTGAACTAAAACACCAAACAGGGATGTCATTGGTTTATTGGTACAGATACATGAGTTCACATTTAGTAACCAGTGGAATTTACAACCAGAATTCAAAATGAAAAATATATTATTGGAATCGAAACTTAAGCGATTAAATAACAATATTCAATGTAAAAATCGGTCAATCAAGATAGTCTCATCAACAAAAATTATAAACTATTCGTATTATAAACAAATTTTTTGATTTATTGTAATAAAAATAGCTTATGTACAGTAAAATTATTAATTTGAGTATTCAAAATTATAAATAAATATTTTGACTTCCTAATGTGTGTCATGTTTGAAGATTGAACTAAAACACCAAACAGGGATGTCATTGGTTTATTGGTACAGATACATGAGTTCACATTTAGTAACCAGTGGAATTTACAACCAGAATTCAAAATGAAAAATATATTATTGGAATCGAAACTTAAGCGATTAAATAACAATATTCAATGTAAAAATCGGTCAATCAAGATAGTCTCATCAACAAAAATTATAAACTATTCGTATTATAAACAAATTTTTTGATTTATTGTAATAAAAATAGCTTATGTACAGTAAAATTATTAATTTGAGTATTCAAAATTATAAATAAATATTTTGACTTCCTAATGTGTGTCATGTTTGAAGATTGAACTAAAACACCAAACAGGGATGTCATTGGTTTATTGGTACAGATACATGAGTTCACATTTAGTAACCAGTGGAATTTACAACCAGAATTCAAAATGAAAAATATATTATTGGAATCGAAACTTAAGCGATTAAATAACAATATTCAATGTAAAAATCGGTCAATCAAGATAGTCTCATCAACAAAAATTATAAACTATTCGTATTATAAACAAATTTTTTGATTTATTGTAATAAAAATAGCTTATGTACAGTAAAATTATTAATTTGAGTATTCAAAATTATAAATAAATATTTTGACTTCCTAATGTGTGTCATGTTTGAAGATTGAACTAAAACACCAAACAGGGATGTCATTGGTTTATTGGTACAGATACATGAGCAGTTCAGCAGGCTTGCGAATTTACAACCAGAATTCAAAATGAAAAATATATTATTGGAATCGAAACTTAAGCGATTAAATAACAATATTCAATGTAAAAATCGGTCAATCAAGATAGTCTCATCAACAAAAATTATAAACTATTCGTATTATAAACAAATTTTTTGATTTATTGTAATAAAAATAGCTTATGTACAGTAAAATTATTAATTTGAGTATTCAAAATTATAAATAAATATTTTGACTTCCTAATGTGTGTCATGTTTGAAGATTGAACTAAAACACCAAACAGGGATGTCATTGGTTTATTGGTACAGATACATGAGTTCACATTTAGTAACCAGTGGAATTTACAACCAGAATTCAAAATGAAAAATATATTATTGGAATCGAAACTTAAGCGATTAAATAACAATATTCAATGTAAAAATCGGTCAATCAAGATAGTCTCATCAACAAAAATTATAAACTATTCGTATTATAAACAAATTTTTTGATTTATTGTAATAAAAATAGCTTATGTACAGTAAAATTATTAATTTGAGTATTCAAAATTATAAATAAATATTTTGACTTCCTAATGTGTGTCATGTTTGAAGATTGAACTAAAACACCAAACAGGGATGTCATTGGTTTATTGGTACAGATACATGAGTTCACATTTAGTAACCAGTGGAATTTACAACCAGAATTCAAAATGAAAAATATATTATTGGAATCGAAACTTAAGCGATTAAATAACAATATTCAATGTAAAAATCGGTCAATCAAGATAGTCTCATCAACAAAAATTATAAACTATTCGTATTATAAACAAATTTTTTGATTTATTGTAATAAAAATAGCTTATGTACAGTAAAATTATTAATTTGAGTATTCAAAATTATAAATAAATATTTTGACTTCCTAATGTGTGTCATGTTTGAAGATTGAACTAAAACACCAAACAGGGATGTCATTGGTTTATTGGTACAGATACATGAGTTCACATTTAGTAACCAGTGGAATTTACAACCAGAATTCAAAATGAAAAATATATTATTGGAATCGAAACTTAAGCGATTAAATAACAATATTCAATGTAAAAATCGGTCAATCAAGATAGTCTCATCAACAAAAATTATAAACTATTCGTATTATAAACAAATTTTTTGATTTATTGTAATAAAAATAGCTTATGTACAGTAAAATTATTAATTTGAGTATTCAAAATTATAAATAAATATTTTGACTTCCTAATGTGTGTCATGTTTGAAGATTGAACTAAAACACCAAACAGGGATGTCATTGGTTTATTGGTACAGATACATGAGTTCACATTTAGTAACCAGTGGAATTTACAACCAGAATTCAAAATGAAAAATATATTATTGGAATCGAAACTTAAGCGATTAAATAACAATATTCAATGTAAAAATCGGTCAATCAAGATAGTCTCATCAACAAAAATTATAAACTATTCGTATTATAAACAAATTTTTTGATTTATTGTAATAAAAATAGCTTATGTACAGTAAAATTATTAATTTGAGTATTCAAAATTATAAATAAATATTTTGACTTCCTAATGTGTGTCATGTTTGAAGATTGAACTAAAACACCAAACAGGGATGTCATTGGTTTATTGGTACAGATACATGAGTTCACATTTAGTAACCAGTGGAATTTACAACCAGAATTCAAAATGAAAAATATATTATTGGAATCGAAACTTAAGCGATTAAATAACAATATTCAATGTAAAAATCGGTCAATCAAGATAGTCTCATCAACAAAAATTATAAACTATTCGTATTATAAACAAATTTTTTGATTTATTGTAATAAAAATAGCTTATGTACAGTAAAATTATTAATTTGAGTATTCAAAATTATAAATAAATATTTTGACTTCCTAATGTGTGTCATGTTTGAAGATTGAACTAAAACACCAAACAGGGATGTCATTGGTTTATTGGTACAGATACATGAGTTCACATTTAGTAACCAGTGGAATTTACAACCAGAATTCAAAATGAAAAATATATTATTGGAATCGAAACTTAAGCGATTAAATAACAATATTCAATGTGGTCAATCAAGATAGTCTCATCAACAAAAATTATAAACTATTCGTATTATAAACAAATTTTTTGATTTATTGTAATAAAAATAGCTTATGTACAGTAAAATTATTAATTTGAGTATTCAAAATTATAAATAAATATTTTGACTTCCTAATGTGTGTCATGTTTGAAGATTGAACTAAAACACCAAACAGGGATGTCATTGGTTTATTGGTACAGATACATGAGCAGTTCAGCAGGCTTGCGAATTTACAACCAGAATTCAAAATGAAAAATATATTATTGGAATCGAAACTTAAGCGATTAAATAACAATATTCAATGTAAAAATCGGTCAATCAAGATAGTCTCATCAACAAAAATTATAAACTATTCGTATTATAAACAAATTTTTTGATTTATTGTAATAAAAATAGCTTATGTACAGTAAAATTATTAATTTGAGTATTCAAAATTATAAATAAATATTTTGACTTCCTAATGTGTGTCATGTTTGAAGATTGAACTAAAACACCAAACAGGGATGTCATTGGTTTATTGGTACAGATACATGAGTTCACATTTAGTAACCAGTGGAATTTACAACCAGAATTCAAAATGAAAAATATATTATTGGAATCGAAACTTAAGCGATTAAATAACAATATTCAATGTAAAAATCGGTCAATCAAGATAGTCTCATCAACAAAAATTATAAACTATTCGTATTATAAACAAATTTTTTGATTTATTGTAATAAAAATAGCTTATGTACAGTAAAATTATTAATTTGAGTATTCAAAATTATAAATAAATATTTTGACTTCCTAATGTGTGTCATGTTTGAAGATTGAACTAAAACACCAAACAGGGATGTCATTGGTTTATTGGTACAGATACATGAGTTCACATTTAGTAACCAGTGGAATTTACAACCAGAATTCAAAATGAAAAATATATTATTGGAATCGAAACTTAAGCGATTAAATAACAATATTCAATGTAAAAATCGGTCAATCAAGATAGTCTCATCAACAAAAATTATAAACTATTCGTATTATAAACAAATTTTTTGATTTATTGTAATAAAAATAGCTTATGTACAGTAAAATTATTAATTTGAGTATTCAAAATTATAAATAAATATTTTGACTTCCTAATGTGTGTCATGTTTGAAGATTGAACTAAAACACCAAACAGGGATGTCATTGGTTTATTGGTACAGATACATGAGCAGTTCAGCAGGCTTGCGAATTTACAACCAGAATTCAAAATGAAAAATATATTATTGGAATCGAAACTTAAGCGATTAAATAACAATATTCAATGTAAAAATCGGTCAATCAAGATAGTCTCATCAACAAAAATTATAAACTATTCGTATTATAAACAAATTTTTTGATTTATTGTAATAAAAATAGCTTATGTACAGTAAAATTATTAATTTGAGTATTCAAAATTATAAATAAATATTTTGACTTCCTAATGTGTGTCATGTTTGAAGATTGAACTAAAACACCAAACAGGGATGTCATTGGTTTATTGGTACAGATACATGAGTTCACATTTAGTAACCAGTGGAATTTACAACCAGAATTCAAAATGAAAAATATATTATTGGAATCGAAACTTAAGCGATTAAATAACAATATTCAATGTAAAAATCGGTCAATCAAGATAGTCTCATCAACAAAAATTATAAACTATTCGTATTATAAACAAATTTTTTGATTTATTGTAATAAAAATAGCTTATGTACAGTAAAATTATTAATTTGAGTATTCAAAATTATAAATAAATATTTTGACTTCCTAATGTGTGTCATGTTTGAAGATTGAACTAAAACACCAAACAGGGATGTCATTGGTTTATTGGTACAGATACATGAGTTCACATTTAGTAACCAGTGGAATTTACAACCAGAATTCAAAATGAAAAATATATTATTGGAATCGAAACTTAAGCGATTAAATAACAATATTCAATGTAAAAATCGGTCAATCAAGATAGTCTCATCAACAAAAATTATAAACTATTCGTATTATAAACAAATTTTTTGATTTATTGTAATAAAAATAGCTTATGTACAGTAAAATTATTAATTTGAGTATTCAAAATTATAAATAAATATTTTGACTTCCTAATGTGTGTCATGTTTGAAGATTGAACTAAAACACCAAACAGGGATGTCATTGGTTTATTGGTACAGATACATGAGCAGTTCAGCAGGCTTGCGAATTTACAACCAGAATTCAAAATGAAAAATATATTATTGGAATCGAAACTTAAGCGATTAAATAACAATATTCAATGTAAAAATCGGTCAATCAAGATAGTCTCATCAACAAAAATTATAAACTATTCGTATTATAAACAAATTTTTTGATTTATTGTAATAAAAATAGCTTATGTACAGTAAAATTATTAATTTGAGTATTCAAAATTATAAATAAATATTTTGACTTCCTAATGTGTGTCATGTTTGAAGATTGAACTAAAACACCAAACAGGGATGTCATTGGTTTATTGGTACAGATACATGAGTTCACATTTAGTAACCAGTGGAATTTACAACCAGAATTCAAAATGAAAAATATATTATTGGAATCGAAACTTAAGCGATTAAATAACAATATTCAATGTAAAAATCGGTCAATCAAGATAGTCTCATCAACAAAAATTATAAACTATTCGTATTATAAACAAATTTTTTGATTTATTGTAATAAAAATAGCTTATGTACAGTAAAATTATTAATTTGAGTATTCAAAATTATAAATAAATATTTTGACTTCCTAATGTGTGTCATGTTTGAAGATTGAACTAAAACACCAAACAGGGATGTCATTGGTTTATTGGTACAGATACATGAGTTCACATTTAGTAACCAGTGGAATTTACAACCAGAATTCAAAATGAAAAATATATTATTGGAATCGAAACTTAAGCGATTAAATAACAATATTCAATGTAAAAATCGGTCAATCAAGATAGTCTCATCAACAAAAATTATAAACTATTCGTATTATAAACAAATTTTTTGATTTATTGTAATAAAAATAGCTTATGTACAGTAAAATTATTAATTTGAGTATTCAAAATTATAAATAAATATTTTGACTTCCTAATGTGTGTCATGTTTGAAGATTGAACTAAAACACCAAACAGGGATGTCATTGGTTTATTGGTACAGATACATGAGTTCACATTTAGTAACCAGTGGAATTTACAACCAGAATTCAAAATGAAAAATATATTATTGGAATCGAAACTTAAGCGATTAAATAACAATATTCAATGTAAAAATCGGTCAATCAAGATAGTCTCATCAACAAAAATTATAAACTATTCGTATTATAAACAAATTTTTTGATTTATTGTAATAAAAATAGCTTATGTACAGTAAAATTATTAATTTGAGTATTCAAAATTATAAATAAATATTTTGACTTCCTAATGTGTGTCATGTTTGAAGATTGAACTAAAACACCAAACAGGGATGTCATTGGTTTATTGGTACAGATACATGAGTTCACATTTAGTAACCAGTGGAATTTACAACCAGAATTCAAAATGAAAAATATATTATTGGAATCGAAACTTAAGCGATTAAATAACAATATTCAATGTAAAAATCGGTCAATCAAGATAGTCTCATCAACAAAAATTATAAACTATTCGTATTATAAACAAATTTTTTGATTTATTGTAATAAAAATAGCTTATGTACAGTAAAATTATTAATTTGAGTATTCAAAATTATAAATAAATATTTTGACTTCCTAATGTGTGTCATGTTTGAAGATTGAACTAAAACACCAAACAGGGATGTCATTGGTTTATTGGTACAGATACATGAGTTCACATTTAGTAACCAGTGGAATTTACAACCAGAATTCAAAATGAAAAATATATTATTGGAATCGAAACTTAAGCGATTAAATAACAATATTCAATGTAAAAATCGGTCAATCAAGATAGTCTCATCAACAAAAATTATAAACTATTCGTATTATAAACAAATTTTTTGATTTATTGTAATAAAAATAGCTTATGTACAGTAAAATTATTAATTTGAGTATTCAAAATTATAAATAAATATTTTGACTTCCTAATGTGTGTCATGTTTGAAGATTGAACTAAAACACCAAACAGGGATGTCATTGGTTTATTGGTACAGATACATGAGTTCACATTTAGTAACCAGTGGAATTTACAACCAGAATTCAAAATGAAAAATATATTATTGGAATCGAAACTTAAGCGATTAAATAACAATATTCAATGTAAAAATCGGTCAATCAAGATAGTCTCATCAACAAAAATTATAAACTATTCGTATTATAAACAAATTTTTTGATTTATTGTAATAAAAATAGCTTATGTACAGTAAAATTATTAATTTGAGTATTCAAAATTATAAATAAATATTTTGACTTCCTAATGTGTGTCATGTTTGAAGATTGAACTAAAACACCAAACAGGGATGTCATTGGTTTATTGGTACAGATACATGAGTTCACATTTAGTAACCAGTGGAATTTACAACCAGAATTCAAAATGAAAAATATATTATTGGAATCGAAACTTAAGCGATTAAATAACAATATTCAATGTAAAAATCGGTCAATCAAGATAGTCTCATCAACAAAAATTATAAACTATTCGTATTATAAACAAATTTTTTGATTTATTGTAATAAAAATAGCTTATGTACAGTAAAATTATTAATTTGAGTATTCAAAATTATAAATAAATATTTTGACTTCCTAATGTGTGTCATGTTTGAAGATTGAACTAAAACACCAAACAGGGATGTCATTGGTTTATTGGTACAGATACATGAGTTCACATTTAGTAACCAGTGGAATTTACAACCAGAATTCAAAATGAAAAATATATTATTGGAATCGAAACTTAAGCGATTAAATAACAATATTCAATGTAAAAATCGGTCAATCAAGATAGTCTCATCAACAAAAATTATAAACTATTCGTATTATAAACAAATTTTTTGATTTATTGTAATAAAAATAGCTTATGTACAGTAAAATTATTAATTTGAGTATTCAAAATTATAAATAAATATTTTGACTTCCTAATGTGTGTCATGTTTGAAGATTGAACTAAAACACCAAACAGGGATGTCATTGGTTTATTGGTACAGATACATGAGTTCACATTTAGTAACCAGTGGAATTTACAACCAGAATTCAAAATGAAAAATATATTATTGGAATCGAAACTTAAGCGATTAAATAACAATATTCAATGTAAAAATCGGTCAATCAAGATAGTCTCATCAACAAAAATTATAAACTATTCGTATTATAAACAAATTTTTTGATTTATTGTAATAAAAATAGCTTATGTACAGTAAAATTATTAATTTGAGTATTCAAAATTATAAATAAATATTTTGACTTCCTAATGTGTGTCATGTTTGAAGATTGAACTAAAACACCAAACAGGGATGTCATTGGTTTATTGGTACAGATACATGAGTTCACATTTAGTAACCAGTGGAATTTACAACCAGAATTCAAAATGAAAAATATATTATTGGAATCGAAACTTAAGCGATTAAATAACAATATTCAATGTAAAAATCGGTCAATCAAGATAGTCTCATCAACAAAAATTATAAACTATTCGTATTATAAACAAATTTTTTGATTTATTGTAATAAAAATAGCTTATGTACAGTAAAATTATTAATTTGAGTATTCAAAATTATAAATAAATATTTTGACTTCCTAATGTGTGTCATGTTTGAAGATTGAACTAAAACACCAAACAGGGATGTCATTGGTTTATTGGTACAGATACATGAGTTCACATTTAGTAACCAGTGGAATTTACAACCAGAATTCAAAATGAAAAATATATTATTGGAATCGAAACTTAAGCGATTAAATAACAATATTCAATGTAAAAATCGGTCAATCAAGATAGTCTCATCAACAAAAATTATAAACTATTCGTATTATAAACAAATTTTTTGATTTATTGTAATAAAAATAGCTTATGTACAGTAAAATTATTAATTTGAGTATTCAAAATTATAAATAAATATTTTGACTTCCTAATGTGTGTCATGTTTGAAGATTGAACTAAAACACCAAACAGGGATGTCATTGGTTTATTGGTACAGATACATGAGTTCACATTTAGTAACCAGTGGAATTTACAACCAGAATTCAAAATGAAAAATATATTATTGGAATCGAAACTTAAGCGATTAAATAACAATATTCAATGTAAAAATCGGTCAATCAAGATAGTCTCATCAACAAAAATTATAAACTATTCGTATTATAAACAAATTTTTTGATTTATTGTAATAAAAATAGCTTATGTACAGTAAAATTATTAATTTGAGTATTCAAAATTATAAATAAATATTTTGACTTCCTAATGTGTGTCATGTTTGAAGATTGAACTAAAACACCAAACAGGGATGTCATTGGTTTATTGGTACAGATACATGAGTTCACATTTAGTAACCAGTGGAATTTACAACCAGAATTCAAAATGAAAAATATATTATTGGAATCGAAACTTAAGCGATTAAATAACAATATTCAATGTAAAAATCGGTCAATCAAGATAGTCTCATCAACAAAAATTATAAACTATTCGTATTATAAACAAATTTTTTGATTTATTGTAATAAAAATAGCTTATGTACAGTAAAATTATTAATTTGAGTATTCAAAATTATAAATAAATATTTTGACTTCCTAATGTGTGTCATGTTTGAAGATTGAACTAAAACACCAAACAGGGATGTCATTGGTTTATTGGTACAGATACATGAGTTCACATTTAGTAACCAGTGGAATTTACAACCAGAATTCAAAATGAAAAATATATTATTGGAATCGAAACTTAAGCGATTAAATAACAATATTCAATGTAAAAATCGGTCAATCAAGATAGTCTCATCAACAAAAATTATAAACTATTCGTATTATAAACAAATTTTTTGATTTATTGTAATAAAAATAGCTTATGTACAGTAAAATTATTAATTTGAGTATTCAAAATTATAAATAAATATTTTGACTTCCTAATGTGTGTCATGTTTGAAGATTGAACTAAAACACCAAACAGGGATGTCATTGGTTTATTGGTACAGATACATGAGTTCACATTTAGTAACCAGTGGAATTTACAACCAGAATTCAAAATGAAAAATATATTATTGGAATCGAAACTTAAGCGATTAAATAACAATATTCAATGTAAAAATCGGTCAATCAAGATAGTCTCATCAACAAAAATTATAAACTATTCGTATTATAAACAAATTTTTTGATTTATTGTAATAAAAATAGCTTATGTACAGTAAAATTATTAATTTGAGTATTCAAAATTATAAATAAATATTTTGACTTCCTAATGTGTGTCATGTTTGAAGATTGAACTAAAACACCAAACAGGGATGTCATTGGTTTATTGGTACAGATACATGAGTTCACATTTAGTAACCAGTGGAATTTACAACCAGAATTCAAAATGAAAAATATATTATTGGAATCGAAACTTAAGCGATTAAATAACAATATTCAATGTAAAAATCGGTCAATCAAGATAGTCTCATCAACAAAAATTATAAACTATTCGTATTATAAACAAATTTTTTGATTTATTGTAATAAAAATAGCTTATGTACAGTAAAATTATTAATTTGAGTATTCAAAATTATAAATAAATATTTTGACTTCCTAATGTGTGTCATGTTTGAAGATTGAACTAAAACACCAAACAGGGATGTCATTGGTTTATTGGTACAGATACATGAGTTCACATTTAGTAACCAGTGGAATTTACAACCAGAATTCAAAATGAAAAATATATTATTGGAATCGAAACTTAAGCGATTAAATAACAATATTCAATGTAAAAATCGGTCAATCAAGATAGTCTCATCAACAAAAATTATAAACTATTCGTATTATAAACAAATTTTTTGATTTATTGTAATAAAAATAGCTTATGTACAGTAAAATTATTAATTTGAGTATTCAAAATTATAAATAAATATTTTGACTTCCTAATGTGTGTCATGTTTGAAGATTGAACTAAAACACCAAACAGGGATGTCATTGGTTTATTGGTACAGATACATGAGTTCACATTTAGTAACCAGTGGAATTTACAACCAGAATTCAAAATGAAAAATATATTATTGGAATCGAAACTTAAGCGATTAAATAACAATATTCAATGTAAAAATCGGTCAATCAAGATAGTCTCATCAACAAAAATTATAAACTATTCGTATTATAAACAAATTTTTTGATTTATTGTAATAAAAATAGCTTATGTACAGTAAAATTATTAATTTGAGTATTCAAAATTATAAATAAATATTTTGACTTCCTAATGTGTGTCATGTTTGAAGATTGAACTAAAACACCAAACAGGGATGTCATTGGTTTATTGGTACAGATACATGAGTTCACATTTAGTAACCAGTGGAATTTACAACCAGAATTCAAAATGAAAAATATATTATTGGAATCGAAACTTAAGCGATTAAATAACAATATTCAATGTAAAAATCGGTCAATCAAGATAGTCTCATCAACAAAAATTATAAACTATTCGTATTATAAACAAATTTTTTGATTTATTGTAATAAAAATAGCTTATGTACAGTAAAATTATTAATTTGAGTATTCAAAATTATAAATAAATATTTTGACTTCCTAATGTGTGTCATGTTTGAAGATTGAACTAAAACACCAAACAGGGATGTCATTGGTTTATTGGTACAGATACATGAGTTCACATTTAGTAACCAGTGGAATTTACAACCAGAATTCAAAATGAAAAATATATTATTGGAATCGAAACTTAAGCGATTAAATAACAATATTCAATGTAAAAATCGGTCAATCAAGATAGTCTCATCAACAAAAATTATAAACTATTCGTATTATAAACAAATTTTTTGATTTATTGTAATAAAAATAGCTTATGTACAGTAAAATTATTAATTTGAGTATTCAAAATTATAAATAAATATTTTGACTTCCTAATGTGTGTCATGTTTGAAGATTGAACTAAAACACCAAACAGGGATGTCATTGGTTTATTGGTACAGATACATGAGTTCACATTTAGTAACCAGTGGAATTTACAACCAGAATTCAAAATGAAAAATATATTATTGGAATCGAAACTTAAGCGATTAAATAACAATATTCAATGTAAAAATCGGTCAATCAAGATAGTCTCATCAACAAAAATTATAAACTATTCGTATTATAAACAAATTTTTTGATTTATTGTAATAAAAATAGCTTATGTACAGTAAAATTATTAATTTGAGTATTCAAAATTATAAATAAATATTTTGACTTCCTAATGTGTGTCATGTTTGAAGATTGAACTAAAACACCAAACAGGGATGTCATTGGTTTATTGGTACAGATACATGAGTTCACATTTAGTAACCAGTGGAATTTACAACCAGAATTCAAAATGAAAAATATATTATTGGAATCGAAACTTAAGCGATTAAATAACAATATTCAATGTAAAAATCGGTCAATCAAGATAGTCTCATCAACAAAAATTATAAACTATTCGTATTATAAACAAATTTTTTGATTTATTGTAATAAAAATAGCTTATGTACAGTAAAATTATTAATTTGAGTATTCAAAATTATAAATAAATATTTTGACTTCCTAATGTGTGTCATGTTTGAAGATTGAACTAAAACACCAAACAGGGATGTCATTGGTTTATTGGTACAGATACATGAGTTCACATTTAGTAACCAGTGGAATTTACAACCAGAATTCAAAATGAAAAATATATTATTGGAATCGAAACTTAAGCGATTAAATAACAATATTCAATGTAAAAATCGGTCAATCAAGATAGTCTCATCAACAAAAATTATAAACTATTCGTATTATAAACAAATTTTTTGATTTATTGTAATAAAAATAGCTTATGTACAGTAAAATTATTAATTTGAGTATTCAAAATTATAAATAAATATTTTGACTTCCTAATGTGTGTCATGTTTGAAGATTGAACTAAAACACCAAACAGGGATGTCATTGGTTTATTGGTACAGATACATGAGTTCACATTTAGTAACCAGTGGAATTTACAACCAGAATTCAAAATGAAAAATATATTATTGGAATCGAAACTTAAGCGATTAAATAACAATATTCAATGTAAAAATCGGTCAATCAAGATAGTCTCATCAACAAAAATTATAAACTATTCGTATTATAAACAAATTTTTTGATTTATTGTAATAAAAATAGCTTATGTACAGTAAAATTATTAATTTGAGTATTCAAAATTATAAATAAATATTTTGACTTCCTAATGTGTGTCATGTTTGAAGATTGAACTAAAACACCAAACAGGGATGTCATTGGTTTATTGGTACAGATACATGAGTTCACATTTAGTAACCAGTGGAATTTACAACCAGAATTCAAAATGAAAAATATATTATTGGAATCGAAACTTAAGCGATTAAATAACAATATTCAATGTAAAAATCGGTCAATCAAGATAGTCTCATCAACAAAAATTATAAACTATTCGTATTATAAACAAATTTTTTGATTTATTGTAATAAAAATAGCTTATGTACAGTAAAATTATTAATTTGAGTATTCAAAATTATAAATAAATATTTTGACTTCCTAATGTGTGTCATGTTTGAAGATTGAACTAAAACACCAAACAGGGATGTCATTGGTTTATTGGTACAGATACATGAGTTCACATTTAGTAACCAGTGGAATTTACAACCAGAATTCAAAATGAAAAATATATTATTGGAATCGAAACTTAAGCGATTAAATAACAATATTCAATGTAAAAATCGGTCAATCAAGATAGTCTCATCAACAAAAATTATAAACTATTCGTATTATAAACAAATTTTTTGATTTATTGTAATAAAAATAGCTTATGTACAGTAAAATTATTAATTTGAGTATTCAAAATTATAAATAAATATTTTGACTTCCTAATGTGTGTCATGTTTGAAGATTGAACTAAAACACCAAACAGGGATGTCATTGGTTTATTGGTACAGATACATGAGTTCACATTTAGTAACCAGTGGAATTTACAACCAGAATTCAAAATGAAAAATATATTATTGGAATCGAAACTTAAGCGATTAAATAACAATATTCAATGTAAAAATCGGTCAATCAAGATAGTCTCATCAACAAAAATTATAAACTATTCGTATTATAAACAAATTTTTTGATTTATTGTAATAAAAATAGCTTATGTACAGTAAAATTATTAATTTGAGTATTCAAAATTATAAATAAATATTTTGACTTCCTAATGTGTGTCATGTTTGAAGATTGAACTAAAACACCAAACAGGGATGTCATTGGTTTATTGGTACAGATACATGAGTTCACATTTAGTAACCAGTGGAATTTACAACCAGAATTCAAAATGAAAAATATATTATTGGAATCGAAACTTAAGCGATTAAATAACAATATTCAATGTAAAAATCGGTCAATCAAGATAGTCTCATCAACAAAAATTATAAACTATTCGTATTATAAACAAATTTTTTGATTTATTGTAATAAAAATAGCTTATGTACAGTAAAATTATTAATTTGAGTATTCAAAATTATAAATAAATATTTTGACTTCCTAATGTGTGTCATGTTTGAAGATTGAACTAAAACACCAAACAGGGATGTCATTGGTTTATTGGTACAGATACATGAGTTCACATTTAGTAACCAGTGGAATTTACAACCAGAATTCAAAATGAAAAATATATTATTGGAATCGAAACTTAAGCGATTAAATAACAATATTCAATGTAAAAATCGGTCAATCAAGATAGTCTCATCAACAAAAATTATAAACTATTCGTATTATAAACAAATTTTTTGATTTATTGTAATAAAAATAGCTTATGTACAGTAAAATTATTAATTTGAGTATTCAAAATTATAAATAAATATTTTGACTTCCTAATGTGTGTCATGTTTGAAGATTGAACTAAAACACCAAACAGGGATGTCATTGGTTTATTGGTACAGATACATGAGTTCACATTTAGTAACCAGTGGAATTTACAACCAGAATTCAAAATGAAAAATATATTATTGGAATCGAAACTTAAGCGATTAAATAACAATATTCAATGTAAAAATCGGTCAATCAAGATAGTCTCATCAACAAAAATTATAAACTATTCGTATTATAAACAAATTTTTTGATTTATTGTAATAAAAATAGCTTATGTACAGTAAAATTATTAATTTGAGTATTCAAAATTATAAATAAATATTTTGACTTCCTAATGTGTGTCATGTTTGAAGATTGAACTAAAACACCAAACAGGGATGTCATTGGTTTATTGGTACAGATACATGAGTTCACATTTAGTAACCAGTGGAATTTACAACCAGAATTCAAAATGAAAAATATATTATTGGAATCGAAACTTAAGCGATTAAATAACAATATTCAATGTAAAAATCGGTCAATCAAGATAGTCTCATCAACAAAAATTATAAACTATTCGTATTATAAACAAATTTTTTGATTTATTGTAATAAAAATAGCTTATGTACAGTAAAATTATTAATTTGAGTATTCAAAATTATAAATAAATATTTTGACTTCCTAATGTGTGTCATGTTTGAAGATTGAACTAAAACACCAAACAGGGATGTCATTGGTTTATTGGTACAGATACATGAGTTCACATTTAGTAACCAGTGGAATTTACAACCAGAATTCAAAATGAAAAATATATTATTGGAATCGAAACTTAAGCGATTAAATAACAATATTCAATGTAAAAATCGGTCAATCAAGATAGTCTCATCAACAAAAATTATAAACTATTCGTATTATAAACAAATTTTTTGATTTATTGTAATAAAAATAGCTTATGTACAGTAAAATTATTAATTTGAGTATTCAAAATTATAAATAAATATTTTGACTTCCTAATGTGTGTCATGTTTGAAGATTGAACTAAAACACCAAACAGGGATGTCATTGGTTTATTGGTACAGATACATGAGTTCACATTTA
Source organism: Parasteatoda lunata (assembly GCA_949128135.1). NCBI lineage: Eukaryota > Metazoa > Arthropoda > Arachnida > Araneae > Theridiidae > Parasteatoda > Parasteatoda lunata. The sequence continues at coordinate 103,100,334 of OX421975.1, forward strand.
GTAACCAGTGGAATTTACAACCAGAATTCAAAATGAAAAATATATTATTGGAATCGAAACTTAAGCGATTAAATAACAATATTCAATGTAAAAATCGGTCAATCAAGATAGTCTCATCAACAAAAATTATAAACTATTCGTATTATAAACAAATTTTTTGATTTATTGTAATAAAAATAGCTTATGTACAGTAAAATTATTAATTTGAGTATTCAAAATTATAAATAAATATTTTGACTTCCTAATGTGTGTCATGTTTGAAGATTGAACTAAAACACCAAACAGGGATGTCATTGGTTTATTGGTACAGATACATGAGTTCACATTTAGTAACCAGTGGAATTTACAACCAGAATTCAAAATGAAAAATATATTATTGGAATCGAAACTTAAGCGATTAAATAACAATATTCAATGTAAAAATCGGTCAATCAAGATAGTCTCATCAACAAAAATTATAAACTATTCGTATTATAAACAAATTTTTTGATTTATTGTAATAAAAATAGCTTATGTACAGTAAAATTATTAATTTGAGTATTCAAAATTATAAATAAATATTTTGACTTCCTAATGTGTGTCATGTTTGAAGATTGAACTAAAACACCAAACAGGGATGTCATTGGTTTATTGGTACAGATACATGAGTTCACATTTAGTAACCAGTGGAATTTACAACCAGAATTCAAAATGAAAAATATATTATTGGAATCGAAACTTAAGCGATTAAATAACAATATTCAATGTAAAAATCGGTCAATCAAGATAGTCTCATCAACAAAAATTATAAACTATTCGTATTATAAACAAATTTTTTGATTTATTGTAATAAAAATAGCTTATGTACAGTAAAATTATTAATTTGAGTATTCAAAATTATAAATAAATATTTTGACTTCCTAATGTGTGTCATGTTTGAAGATTGAACTAAAACACCAAACAGGGATGTCATTGGTTTATTGGTACAGATACATGAGTTCACATTTAGTAACCAGTGGAATTTACAACCAGAATTCAAAATGAAAAATATATTATTGGAATCGAAACTTAAGCGATTAAATAACAATATTCAATGTAAAAATCGGTCAATCAAGATAGTCTCATCAACAAAAATTATAAACTATTCGTATTATAAACAAATTTTTTGATTTATTGTAATAAAAATAGCTTATGTACAGTAAAATTATTAATTTGAGTATTCAAAATTATAAATAAATATTTTGACTTCCTAATGTGTGTCATGTTTGAAGATTGAACTAAAACACCAAACAGGGATGTCATTGGTTTATTGGTACAGATACATGAGTTCACATTTAGTAACCAGTGGAATTTACAACCAGAATTCAAAATGAAAAATATATTATTGGAATCGAAACTTAAGCGATTAAATAACAATATTCAATGTAAAAATCGGTCAATCAAGATAGTCTCATCAACAAAAATTATAAACTATTCGTATTATAAACAAATTTTTTGATTTATTGTAATAAAAATAGCTTATGTACAGTAAAATTATTAATTTGAGTATTCAAAATTATAAATAAATATTTTGACTTCCTAATGTGTGTCATGTTTGAAGATTGAACTAAAACACCAAACAGGGATGTCATTGGTTTATTGGTACAGATACATGAGTTCACATTTAGTAACCAGTGGAATTTACAACCAGAATTCAAAATGAAAAATATATTATTGGAATCGAAACTTAAGCGATTAAATAACAATATTCAATGTAAAAATCGGTCAATCAAGATAGTCTCATCAACAAAAATTATAAACTATTCGTATTATAAACAAATTTTTTGATTTATTGTAATAAAAATAGCTTATGTACAGTAAAATTATTAATTTGAGTATTCAAAATTATAAATAAATATTTTGACTTCCTAATGTGTGTCATGTTTGAAGATTGAACTAAAACACCAAACAGGGATGTCATTGGTTTATTGGTACAGATACATGAGTTCACATTTAGTAACCAGTGGAATTTACAACCAGAATTCAAAATGAAAAATATATTATTGGAATCGAAACTTAAGCGATTAAATAACAATATTCAATGTAAAAATCGGTCAATCAAGATAGTCTCATCAACAAAAATTATAAACTATTCGTATTATAAACAAATTTTTTGATTTATTGTAATAAAAATAGCTTATGTACAGTAAAATTATTAATTTGAGTATTCAAAATTATAAATAAATATTTTGACTTCCTAATGTGTGTCATGTTTGAAGATTGAACTAAAACACCAAACAGGGATGTCATTGGTTTATTGGTACAGATACATGAGTTCACATTTAGTAACCAGTGGAATTTACAACCAGAATTCAAAATGAAAAATATATTATTGGAATCGAAACTTAAGCGATTAAATAACAATATTCAATGTAAAAATCGGTCAATCAAGATAGTCTCATCAACAAAAATTATAAACTATTCGTATTATAAACAAATTTTTTGATTTATTGTAATAAAAATAGCTTATGTACAGTAAAATTATTAATTTGAGTATTCAAAATTATAAATAAATATTTTGACTTCCTAATGTGTGTCATGTTTGAAGATTGAACTAAAACACCAAACAGGGATGTCATTGGTTTATTGGTACAGATACATGAGTCAGTTCAGCAGGCTTGCGAATTTACAACCAGAATTCAAAATGAAAAATATATTATTGGAATCGAAACTTAAGCGATTAAATAACAATATTCAATGTAAAAATCGGTCAATCAAGATAGTCTCATCAACAAAAATTATAAACTATTCGTATTATAAACAAATTTTTTGATTTATTGTAATAAAAATAGCTTATGTACAGTAAAATTATTAATTTGAGTATTCAAAATTATAAATAAATATTTTGACTTCCTAATGTGTGTCATGTTTGAAGATTGAACTAAAACACCAAACAGGGATGTCATTGGTTTATTGGTACAGATACATGAGTTCACATTTAGTAACCAGTGGAATTTACAACCAGAATTCAAAATGAAAAATATATTATTGGAATCGAAACTTAAGCGATTAAATAACAATATTCAATGTAAAAATCGGTCAATCAAGATAGTCTCATCAACAAAAATTATAAACTATTCGTATTATAAACAAATTTTTTGATTTATTGTAATAAAAATAGCTTATGTACAGTAAAATTATTAATTTGAGTATTCAAAATTATAAATAAATATTTTGACTTCCTAATGTGTGTCATGTTTGAAGATTGAACTAAAACACCAAACAGGGATGTCATTGGTTTATTGGTACAGATACATGAGTTCACATTTAGTAACCAGTGGAATTTACAACCAGAATTCAAAATGAAAAATATATTATTGGAATCGAAACTTAAGCGATTAAATAACAATATTCAATGTAAAAATCGGTCAATCAAGATAGTCTCATCAACAAAAATTATAAACTATTCGTATTATAAACAAATTTTTTGATTTATTGTAATAAAAATAGCTTATGTACAGTAAAATTATTAATTTGAGTATTCAAAATTATAAATAAATATTTTGACTTCCTAATGTGTGTCATGTTTGAAGATTGAACTAAAACACCAAACAGGGATGTCATTGGTTTATTGGTACAGATACATGAGTTCACATTTAGTAACCAGTGGAATTTACAACCAGAATTCAAAATGAAAAATATATTATTGGAATCGAAACTTAAGCGATTAAATAACAATATTCAATGTAAAAATCGGTCAATCAAGATTTATTGTAATAAAAATAGCTTATGTACAGTAAAATTATTAATTTGAGTATTCAAAATTATAAATAAATATTTTGACTTCCTAATGTGTGTCATGTTTGAAGATTGAACTAAAACACCAAACAGGGATGTCATTGGTTTATTGGTACAGATACATGAGTTCACATTTAGTAACCAGTGGAATTTACAACCAGAATTCAAAATGAAAAATATATTATTGGAATCGAAACTTAAGCGATTAAATAACAATATTCAATGTAAAAATCGGTCAATCAAGATAGTCTCATCAACAAAAATTATAAACTATTCGTATTATAAACAAATTTTTTGATTTATTGTAATAAAAATAGCTTATGTACAGTAAAATTATTAATTTGAGTATTCAAAATTATAAATAAATATTTTGACTTCCTAATGTGTGTCATGTTTGAAGATTGAACTAAAACACCAAACAGGGATGTCATTGGTTTATTGGTACAGATACATGAGTTCACATTTAGTAACCAGTGGAATTTACAACCAGAATTCAAAATGAAAAATATATTATTGGAATCGAAACTTAAGCGATTAAATAACAATATTCAATGTAAAAATCGGTCAATCAAGATAGTCTCATCAACAAAAATTATAAACTATTCGTATTATAAACAAATTTTTTGATTTATTGTAATAAAAATAGCTTATGTACAGTAAAATTATTAATTTGAGTATTCAAAATTATAAATAAATATTTTGACTTCCTAATGTGTGTCATGTTTGAAGATTGAACTAAAACACCAAACAGGGATGTCATTGGTTTATTGGTACAGATACATGAGTTCACATTTAGTAACCAGTGGAATTTACAACCAGAATTCAAAATGAAAAATATATTATTGGAATCGAAACTTAAGCGATTAAATAACAATATTCAATGTAAAAATCGGTCAATCAAGATAGTCTCATCAACAAAAATTATAAACTATTCGTATTATAAACAAATTTTTTGATTTATTGTAATAAAAATAGCTTATGTACAGTAAAATTATTAATTTGAGTATTCAAAATTATAAATAAATATTTTGACTTCCTAATGTGTGTCATGTTTGAAGATTGAACTAAAACACCAAACAGGGATGTCATTGGTTTATTGGTACAGATACATGAGTTCACATTTAGTAACCAGTGGAATTTACAACCAGAATTCAAAATGAAAAATATATTATTGGAATCGAAACTTAAGCGATTAAATAACAATATTCAATGTAAAAATCGGTCAATCAAGATAGTCTCATCAACAAAAATTATAAACTATTCGTATTATAAACAAATTTTTTGATTTATTGTAATAAAAATAGCTTATGTACAGTAAAATTATTAATTTGAGTATTCAAAATTATAAATAAATATTTTGACTTCCTAATGTGTGTCATGTTTGAAGATTGAACTAAAACACCAAACAGGGATGTCATTGGTTTATTGGTACAGATACATGAGCAGTTCAGCAGGCTTGCGAATTTACAACCAGAATTCAAAATGAAAAATATATTATTGGAATCGAAACTTAAGCGATTAAATAACAATATTCAATGTAAAAATCGGTCAATCAAGATAGTCTCATCAACAAAAATTATAAACTATTCGTATTATAAACAAATTTTTTGATTTATTGTAATAAAAATAGCTTATGTACAGTAAAATTATTAATTTGAGTATTCAAAATTATAAATAAATATTTTGACTTCCTAATGTGTGTCATGTTTGAAGATTGAACTAAAACACCAAACAGGGATGTCATTGGTTTATTGGTACAGATACATGAGTTCACATTTAGTAACCAGTGGAATTTACAACCAGAATTCAAAATGAAAAATATATTATTGGAATCGAAACTTAAGCGATTAAATAACAATATTCAATGTAAAAATCGGTCAATCAAGATAGTCTCATCAACAAAAATTATAAACTATTCTTATTATAAACAAATTTTTTGATTTATTGTAATAAAAATAGCTTATGTACAGTAAAATTATTAATTTGAGTATTCAAAATTATAAATAAATATTTTGACTTCCTAATGTGTGTCATGTTTGAAGATTGAACTAAAACACCAAACAGGGATGTCATTGGTTTATTGGTACAGATACATGAGTTCACATTTAGTAACCAGTGGAATTTACAACCAGAATTCAAAATGAAAAATATATTATTGGAATCGAAACTTAAGCGATTAAATAACAATATTCAATGTAAAAATCGGTCAATCAAGATAGTCTCATCAACAAAAATTATAAACTATTCGTATTATAAACAAATTTTTTGATTTATTGTAATAAAAATAGCTTATGTACAGTAAAATTATTAATTTGAGTATTCAAAATTATAAATAAATATTTTGACTTCCTAATGTGTGTCATGTTTGAAGATTGAACTAAAACACCAAACAGGGATGTCATTGGTTTATTGGTACAGATACATGAGTTCACATTTAGTAACCAGTGGAATTTACAACCAGAATTCAAAATGAAAAATATATTATTGGAATCGAAACTTAAGCGATTAAATAACAATATTCAATGTAAAAATCGGTCAATCAAGATAGTCTCATCAACAAAAATTATAAACTATTCGTATTATAAACAAATTTTTTGATTTATTGTAATAAAAATAGCTTATGTACAGTAAAATTATTAATTTGAGTATTCAAAATTATAAATAAATATTTTGACTTCCTAATGTGTGTCATGTTTGAAGATTGAACTAAAACACCAAACAGGGATGTCATTGGTTTATTGGTACAGATACATGAGTTCACATTTAGTAACCAGTGGAATTTACAACCAGAATTCAAAATGAAAAATATATTATTGGAATCGAAACTTAAGCGATTAAATAACAATATTCAATGTAAAAATCGGTCAATCAAGATAGTCTCATCAACAAAAATTATAAACTATTCGTATTATAAACAAATTTTTTGATTTATTGTAATAAAAATAGCTTATGTACAGTAAAATTATTAATTTGAGTATTCAAAATTATAAATAAATATTTTGACTTCCTAATGTGTGTCATGTTTGAAGATTGAACTAAAACACCAAACAGGGATGTCATTGGTTTATTGGTACAGATACATGAGCAGTTCAGCAGGCTTGCGAATTTACAACCAGAATTCAAAATGAAAAATATATTATTGGAATCGAAACTTAAGCGATTAAATAACAATATTCAATGTAAAAATCGGTCAATCAAGATAGTCTCATCAACAAAAATTATAAACTATTCGTATTATAAACAAATTTTTTGATTTATTGTAATAAAAATAGCTTATGTACAGTAAAATTATTAATTTGAGTATTCAAAATTATAAATAAATATTTTGACTTCCTAATGTGTGTCATGTTTGAAGATTGAACTAAAACACCAAACAGGGATGTCATTGGTTTATTGGTACAGATACATGAGTTCACATTTAGTAACCAGTGGAATTTACAACCAGAATTCAAAATGAAAAATATATTATTGGAATCGAAACTTAAGCGATTAAATAACAATATTCAATGTAAAAATCGGTCAATCAAGATAGTCTCATCAACAAAAATTATAAACTATTCGTATTATAAACAAATTTTTTGATTTATTGTAATAAAAATAGCTTATGTACAGTAAAATTATTAATTTGAGTATTCAAAATTATAAATAAATATTTTGACTTCCTAATGTGTGTCATGTTTGAAGATTGAACTAAAACACCAAACAGGGATGTCATTGGTTTATTGGTACAGATACATGAGTTCACATTTAGTAACCAGTGGAATTTACAACCAGAATTCAAAATGAAAAATATATTATTGGAATCGAAACTTAAGCGATTAAATAACAATATTCAATGTAAAAATCGGTCAATCAAGATAGTCTCATCAACAAAAATTATAAACTATTCGTATTATAAACAAATTTTTTGATTTATTGTAATAAAAATAGCTTATGTACAGTAAAATTATTAATTTGAGTATTCAAAATTATAAATAAATATTTTGACTTCCTAATGTGTGTCATGTTTGAAGATTGAACTAAAACACCAAACAGGGATGTCATTGGTTTATTGGTACAGATACATGAGCAGTTCAGCAGGCTTGCGAATTTACAACCAGAATTCAAAATGAAAAATATATTATTGGAATCGAAACTTAAGCGATTAAATAACAATATTCAATGTAAAAATCGGTCAATCAAGATAGTCTCATCAACAAAAATTATAAACTATTCGTATTATAAACAAATTTTTTGATTTATTGTAATAAAAATAGCTTATGTACAGTAAAATTATTAATTTGAGTATTCAAAATTATAAATAAATATTTTGACTTCCTAATGTGTGTCATGTTTGAAGATTGAACTAAAACACCAAACAGGGATGTCATTGGTTTATTGGTACAGATACATGAGTTCACATTTAGTAACCAGTGGAATTTACAACCAGAATTCAAAATGAAAAATATATTATTGGAATCGAAACTTAAGCGATTAAATAACAATATTCAATGTAAAAATCGGTCAATCAAGATAGTCTCATCAACAAAAATTATAAACTATTCGTATTATAAACAAATTTTTTGATTTATTGTAATAAAAATAGCTTATGTACAGTAAAATTATTAATTTGAGTATTCAAAATTATAAATAAATATTTTGACTTCCTAATGTGTGTCATGTTTGAAGATTGAACTAAAACACCAAACAGGGATGTCATTGGTTTATTGGTACAGATACATGAGTTCACATTTAGTAACCAGTGGAATTTACAACCAGAATTCAAAATGAAAAATATATTATTGGAATCGAAACTTAAGCGATTAAATAACAATATTCAATGTAAAAATCGGTCAATCAAGATAGTCTCATCAACAAAAATTATAAACTATTCGTATTATAAACAAATTTTTTGATTTATTGTAATAAAAATAGCTTATGTACAGTAAAATTATTAATTTGAGTATTCAAAATTATAAATAAATATTTTGACTTCCTAATGTGTGTCATGTTTGAAGATTGAACTAAAACACCAAACAGGGATGTCATTGGTTTATTGGTACAGATACATGAGTTCACATTTAGTAACCAGTGGAATTTACAACCAGAATTCAAAATGAAAAATATATTATTGGAATCGAAACTTAAGCGATTAAATAACAATATTCAATGTAAAAATCGGTCAATCAAGATAGTCTCATCAACAAAAATTATAAACTATTCGTATTATAAACAAATTTTTTGATTTATTGTAATAAAAATAGCTTATGTACAGTAAAATTATTAATTTGAGTATTCAAAATTATAAATAAATATTTTGACTTCCTAATGTGTGTCATGTTTGAAGATTGAACTAAAACACCAAACAGGGATGTCATTGGTTTATTGGTACAGATACATGAGTTCACATTTAGTAACCAGTGGAATTTACAACCAGAATTCAAAATGAAAAATATATTATTGGAATCGAAACTTAAGCGATTAAATAACAATATTCAATGTAAAAATCGGTCAATCAAGATAGTCTCATCAACAAAAATTATAAACTATTCGTATTATAAACAAATTTTTTGATTTATTGTAATAAAAATAGCTTATGTACAGTAAAATTATTAATTTGAGTATTCAAAATTATAAATAAATATTTTGACTTCCTAATGTGTGTCATGTTTGAAGATTGAACTAAAACACCAAACAGGGATGTCATTGGTTTATTGGTACAGATACATGAGTTCACATTTAGTAACCAGTGGAATTTACAACCAGAATTCAAAATGAAAAATATATTATTGGAATCGAAACTTAAGCGATTAAATAACAATATTCAATGTAAAAATCGGTCAATCAAGATAGTCTCATCAACAAAAATTATAAACTATTCGTATTATAAACAAATTTTTTGATTTATTGTAATAAAAATAGCTTATGTACAGTAAAATTATTAATTTGAGTATTCAAAATTATAAATAAATATTTTGACTTCCTAATGTGTGTCATGTTTGAAGATTGAACTAAAACACCAAACAGGGATGTCATTGGTTTATTGGTACAGATACATGAGCAGTTCAGCAGGCTTGCGAATTTACAACCAGAATTCAAAATGAAAAATATATTATTGGAATCGAAACTTAAGCGATTAAATAACAATATTCAATGTAAAAATCGGTCAATCAAGATAGTCTCATCAACAAAAATTATAAACTATTCGTATTATAAACAAATTTTTTGATTTATTGTAATAAAAATAGCTTATGTACAGTAAAATTATTAATTTGAGTATTCAAAATTATAAATAAATATTTTGACTTCCTAATGTGTGTCATGTTTGAAGATTGAACTAAAACACCAAACAGGGATGTCATTGGTTTATTGGTACAGATACATGAGCAGTTCAGCAGGCTTGCGAATTTACAACCAGAATTCAAAATGAAAAATATATTATTGGAATCGAAACTTAAGCGATTAAATAACAATATTCAATGTAAAAATCGGTCAATCAAGATAGTCTCATCAACAAAAATTATAAACTATTCGTATTATAAACAAATTTTTTGATTTATTGTAATAAAAATAGCTTATGTACAGTAAAATTATTAATTTGAGTATTCAAAATTATAAATAAATATTTTGACTTCCTAATGTGTGTCATGTTTGAAGATTGAACTAAAACACCAAACAGGGATGTCATTGGTTTATTGGTACAGATACATGAGTTCACATTTAGTAACCAGTGGAATTTACAACCAGAATTCAAAATGAAAAATATATTATTGGAATCGAAACTTAAGCGATTAAATAACAATATTCAATGTAAAAATCGGTCAATCAAGATAGTCTCATCAACAAAAATTATAAACTATTCGTATTATAAACAAATTTTTTGATTTATTGTAATAAAAATAGCTTATGTACAGTAAAATTATTAATTTGAGTATTCAAAATTATAAATAAATATTTTGACTTCCTAATGTGTGTCATGTTTGAAGATTGAACTAAAACACCAAACAGGGATGTCATTGGTTTATTGGTACAGATACATGAGCAGTTCAGCAGGCTTGCGAATTTACAACCAGAATTCAAAATGAAAAATATATTATTGGAATCGAAACTTAAGCGATTAAATAACAATATTCAATGTAAAAATCGGTCAATCAAGATAGTCTCATCAACAAAAATTATAAACTATTCGTATTATAAACAAATTTTTTGATTTATTGTAATAAAAATAGCTTATGTACAGTAAAATTATTAATTTGAGTATTCAAAATTATAAATAAATATTTTGACTTCCTAATGTGTGTCATGTTTGAAGATTGAACTAAAACACCAAACAGGGATGTCATTGGTTTATTGGTACAGATACATGAGTTCACATTTAGTAACCAGTGGAATTTACAACCAGAATTCAAAATGAAAAATATATTATTGGAATCGAAACTTAAGCGATTAAATAACAATATTCAATGTAAAAATCGGTCAATCAAGATAGTCTCATCAACAAAAATTATAAACTATTCGTATTATAAACAAATTTTTTGATTTATTGTAATAAAAATAGCTTATGTACAGTAAAATTATTAATTTGAGTATTCAAAATTATAAATAAATATTTTGACTTCCTAATGTGTGTCATGTTTGAAGATTGAACTAAAACACCAAACAGGGATGTCATTGGTTTATTGGTACAGATACATGAGTTCACATTTAGTAACCAGTGGAATTTACAACCAGAATTCAAAATGAAAAATATATTATTGGAATCGAAACTTAAGCGATTAAATAACAATATTCAATGTAAAAATCGGTCAATCAAGATAGTCTCATCAACAAAAATTATAAACTATTCGTATTATAAACAAATTTTTTGATTTATTGTAATAAAAATAGCTTATGTACAGTAAAATTATTAATTTGAGTATTCAAAATTATAAATAAATATTTTGACTTCCTAATGTGTGTCATGTTTGAAGATTGAACTAAAACACCAAACAGGGATGTCATTGGTTTATTGGTACAGATACATGAGTTCACATTTAGTAACCAGTGGAATTTACAACCAGAATTCAAAATGAAAAATATATTATTGGAATCGAAACTTAAGCGATTAAATAACAATATTCAATGTAAAAATCGGTCAATCAAGATAGTCTCATCAACAAAAATTATAAACTATTCGTATTATAAACAAATTTTTTGATTTATTGTAATAAAAATAGCTTATGTACAGTAAAATTATTAATTTGAGTATTCAAAATTATAAATAAATATTTTGACTTCCTAATGTGTGTCATGTTTGAAGATTGAACTAAAACACCAAACAGGGATGTCATTGGTTTATTGGTACAGATACATGAGTTCACATTTAGTAACCAGTGGAATTTACAACCAGAATTCAAAATGAAAAATATATTATTGGAATCGAAACTTAAGCGATTAAATAACAATATTCAATGTAAAAATCGGTCAATCAAGATAGTCTCATCAACAAAAATTATAAACTATTCGTATTATAAACAAATTTTTTGATTTATTGTAATAAAAATAGCTTATGTACAGTAAAATTATTAATTTGAGTATTCAAAATTATAAATAAATATTTTGACTTCCTAATGTGTGTCATGTTTGAAGATTGAACTAAAACACCAAACAGGGATGTCATTGGTTTATTGGTACAGATACATGAGTTCACATTTAGTAACCAGTGGAATTTACAACCAGAATTCAAAATGAAAAATATATTATTGGAATCGAAACTTAAGCGATTAAATAACAATATTCAATGTAAAAATCGGTCAATCAAGATAGTCTCATCAACAAAAATTATAAACTATTCGTATTATAAACAAATTTTTTGATTTATTGTAATAAAAATAGCTTATGTACAGTAAAATTATTAATTTGAGTATTCAAAATTATAAATAAATATTTTGACTTCCTAATGTGTGTCATGTTTGAAGATTGAACTAAAACACCAAACAGGGATGTCATTGGTTTATTGGTACAGATACATGAGCAGTTCAGCAGGCTTGCGAATTTACAACCAGAATTCAAAATGAAAAATATATTATTGGAATCGAAACTTAAGCGATTAAATAACAATATTCAATGTAAAAATCGGTCAATCAAGATAGTCTCATCAACAAAAATTATAAACTATTCGTATTATAAACAAATTTTTTGATTTATTGTAATAAAAATAGCTTATGTACAGTAAAATTATTAATTTGAGTATTCAAAATTATAAATAAATATTTTGACTTCCTAATGTGTGTCATGTTTGAAGATTGAACTAAAACACCAAACAGGGATGTCATTGGTTTATTGGTACAGATACATGAGTTCACATTTAGTAACCAGTGGAATTTACAACCAGAATTCAAAATGAAAAATATATTATTGGAATCGAAACTTAAGCGATTAAATAACAATATTCAATGTAAAAATCGGTCAATCAAGATAGTCTCATCAACAAAAATTATAAACTATTCGTATTATAAACAAATTTTTTGATTTATTGTAATAAAAATAGCTTATGTACAGTAAAATTATTAATTTGAGTATTCAAAATTATAAATAAATATTTTGACTTCCTAATGTGTGTCATGTTTGAAGATTGAACTAAAACACCAAACAGGGATGTCATTGGTTTATTGGTACAGATACATGAGTTCACATTTAGTAACCAGTGGAATTTACAACCAGAATTCAAAATGAAAAATATATTATTGGAATCGAAACTTAAGCGATTAAATAACAATATTCAATGTAAAAATCGGTCAATCAAGATAGTCTCATCAACAAAAATTATAAACTATTCGTATTATAAACAAATTTTTTGATTTATTGTAATAAAAATAGCTTATGTACAGTAAAATTATTAATTTGAGTATTCAAAATTATAAATAAATATTTTGACTTCCTAATGTGTGTCATGTTTGAAGATTGAACTAAAACACCAAACAGGGATGTCATTGGTTTATTGGTACAGATACATGAGTTCACATTTAGTAACCAGTGGAATTTACAACCAGAATTCAAAATGAAAAATATATTATTGGAATCGAAACTTAAGCGATTAAATAACAATATTCAATGTAAAAATCGGTCAATCAAGATAGTCTCATCAACAAAAATTATAAACTATTCGTATTATAAACAAATTTTTTGATTTATTGTAATAAAAATAGCTTATGTACAGTAAAATTATTAATTTGAGTATTCAAAATTATAAATAAATATTTTGACTTCCTAATGTGTGTCATGTTTGAAGATTGAACTAAAACACCAAACAGGGATGTCATTGGTTTATTGGTACAGATACATGAGTTCACATTTAGTAACCAGTGGAATTTACAACCAGAATTCAAAATGAAAAATATATTATTGGAATCGAAACTTAAGCGATTAAATAACAATATTCAATGTAAAAATCGGTCAATCAAGATAGTCTCATCAACAAAAATTATAAACTATTCGTATTATAAACAAATTTTTTGATTTATTGTAATAAAAATAGCTTATGTACAGTAAAATTATTAATTTGAGTATTCAAAATTATAAATAAATATTTTGACTTCCTAATGTGTGTCATGTTTGAAGATTGAACTAAAACACCAAACAGGGATGTCATTGGTTTATTGGTACAGATACATGAGTTCACATTTAGTAACCAGTGGAATTTACAACCAGAATTCAAAATGAAAAATATATTATTGGAATCGAAACTTAAGCGATTAAATAACAATATTCAATGTAAAAATCGGTCAATCAAGATAGTCTCATCAACAAAAATTATAAACTATTCGTATTATAAACAAATTTTTTGATTTATTGTAATAAAAATAGCTTATGTACAGTAAAATTATTAATTTGAGTATTCAAAATTATAAATAAATATTTTGACTTCCTAATGTGTGTCATGTTTGAAGATTGAACTAAAACACCAAACAGGGATGTCATTGGTTTATTGGTACAGATACATGAGTTCACATTTAGTAACCAGTGGAATTTACAACCAGAATTCAAAATGAAAAATATATTATTGGAATCGAAACTTAAGCGATTAAATAACAATATTCAATGTAAAAATCGGTCAATCAAGATAGTCTCATCAACAAAAATTATAAACTATTCGTATTATAAACAAATTTTTTGATTTATTGTAATAAAAATAGCTTATGTACAGTAAAATTATTAATTTGAGTATTCAAAATTATAAATAAATATTTTGACTTCCTAATGTGTGTCATGTTTGAAGATTGAACTAAAACACCAAACAGGGATGTCATTGGTTTATTGGTACAGATACATGAGTTCACATTTAGTAACCAGTGGAATTTACAACCAGAATTCAAAATGAAAAATATATTATTGGAATCGAAACTTAAGCGATTAAATAACAATATTCAATGTAAAAATCGGTCAATCAAGATAGTCTCATCAACAAAAATTATAAACTATTCGTATTATAAACAAATTTTTTGATTTATTGTAATAAAAATAGCTTATGTACAGTAAAATTATTAATTTGAGTATTCAAAATTATAAATAAATATTTTGACTTCCTAATGTGTGTCATGTTTGAAGATTGAACTAAAACACCAAACAGGGATGTCATTGGTTTATTGGTACAGATACATGAGTTCACATTTAGTAACCAGTGGAATTTACAACCAGAATTCAAAATGAAAAATATATTATTGGAATCGAAACTTAAGCGATTAAATAACAATATTCAATGTAAAAATCGGTCAATCAAGATAGTCTCATCAACAAAAATTATAAACTATTCGTATTATAAACAAATTTTTTGATTTATTGTAATAAAAATAGCTTATGTACAGTAAAATTATTAATTTGAGTATTCAAAATTATAAATAAATATTTTGACTTCCTAATGTGTGTCATGTTTGAAGATTGAACTAAAACACCAAACAGGGATGTCATTGGTTTATTGGTACAGATACATGAGTTCACATTTAGTAACCAGTGGAATTTACAACCAGAATTCAAAATGAAAAATATATTATTGGAATCGAAACTTAAGCGATTAAATAACAATATTCAATGTAAAAATCGGTCAATCAAGATAGTCTCATCAACAAAAATTATAAACTATTCGTATTATAAACAAATTTTTTGATTTATTGTAATAAAAATAGCTTATGTACAGTAAAATTATTAATTTGAGTATTCAAAATTATAAATAAATATTTTGACTTCCTAATGTGTGTCATGTTTGAAGATTGAACTAAAACACCAAACAGGGATGTCATTGGTTTATTGGTACAGATACATGAGTTCACATTTAGTAACCAGTGGAATTTACAACCAGAATTCAAAATGAAAAATATATTATTGGAATCGAAACTTAAGCGATTAAATAACAATATTCAATGTAAAAATCGGTCAATCAAGATAGTCTCATCAACAAAAATTATAAACTATTCGTATTATAAACAAATTTTTTGATTTATTGTAATAAAAATAGCTTATGTACAGTAAAATTATTAATTTGAGTATTCAAAATTATAAATAAATATTTTGACTTCCTAATGTGTGTCATGTTTGAAGATTGAACTAAAACACCAAACAGGGATGTCATTGGTTTATTGGTACAGATACATGAGTTCACATTTAGTAACCAGTGGAATTTACAACCAGAATTCAAAATGAAAAATATATTATTGGAATCGAAACTTAAGCGATTAAATAACAATATTCAATGTAAAAATCGGTCAATCAAGATAGTCTCATCAACAAAAATTATAAACTATTCGTATTATAAACAAATTTTTTGATTTATTGTAATAAAAATAGCTTATGTACAGTAAAATTATTAATTTGAGTATTCAAAATTATAAATAAATATTTTGACTTCCTAATGTGTGTCATGTTTGAAGATTGAACTAAAACACCAAACAGGGATGTCATTGGTTTATTGGTACAGATACATGAGTTCACATTTAGTAACCAGTGGAATTTACAACCAGAATTCAAAATGAAAAATATATTATTGGAATCGAAACTTAAGCGATTAAATAACAATATTCAATGTAAAAATCGGTCAATCAAGATAGTCTCATCAACAAAAATTATAAACTATTCGTATTATAAACAAATTTTTTGATTTATTGTAATAAAAATAGCTTATGTACAGTAAAATTATTAATTTGAGTATTCAAAATTATAAATAAATATTTTGACTTCCTAATGTGTGTCATGTTTGAAGATTGAACTAAAACACCAAACAGGGATGTCATTGGTTTATTGGTACAGATACATGAGTTCACATTTAGTAACCAGTGGAATTTACAACCAGAATTCAAAATGAAAAATATATTATTGGAATCGAAACTTAAGCGATTAAATAACAATATTCAATGTAAAAATCGGTCAATCAAGATAGTCTCATCAACAAAAATTATAAACTATTCGTATTATAAACAAATTTTTTGATTTATTGTAATAAAAATAGCTTATGTACAGTAAAATTATTAATTTGAGTATTCAAAATTATAAATAAATATTTTGACTTCCTAATGTGTGTCATGTTTGAAGATTGAACTAAAACACCAAACAGGGATGTCATTGGTTTATTGGTACAGATACATGAGTTCACATTTAGTAACCAGTGGAATTTACAACCAGAATTCAAAATGAAAAATATATTATTGGAATCGAAACTTAAGCGATTAAATAACAATATTCAATGTAAAAATCGGTCAATCAAGATAGTCTCATCAACAAAAATTATAAACTATTCGTATTATAAACAAATTTTTTGATTTATTGTAATAAAAATAGCTTATGTACAGTAAAATTATTAATTTGAGTATTCAAAATTATAAATAAATATTTTGACTTCCTAATGTGTGTCATGTTTGAAGATTGAACTAAAACACCAAACAGGGATGTCATTGGTTTATTGGTACAGATACATGAGTTCACATTTAGTAACCAGTGGAATTTACAACCAGAATTCAAAATGAAAAATATATTATTGGAATCGAAACTTAAGCGATTAAATAACAATATTCAATGTAAAAATCGGTCAATCAAGATAGTCTCATCAACAAAAATTATAAACTATTCGTATTATAAACAAATTTTTTGATTTATTGTAATAAAAATAGCTTATGTACAGTAAAATTATTAATTTGAGTATTCAAAATTATAAATAAATATTTTGACTTCCTAATGTGTGTCATGTTTGAAGATTGAACTAAAACACCAAACAGGGATGTCATTGGTTTATTGGTACAGATACATGAGTTCACATTTAGTAACCAGTGGAATTTACAACCAGAATTCAAAATGAAAAATATATTATTGGAATCGAAACTTAAGCGATTAAATAACAATATTCAATGTAAAAATCGGTCAATCAAGATAGTCTCATCAACAAAAATTATAAACTATTCGTATTATAAACAAATTTTTTGATTTATTGTAATAAAAATAGCTTATGTACAGTAAAATTATTAATTTGAGTATTCAAAATTATAAATAAATATTTTGACTTCCTAATGTGTGTCATGTTTGAAGATTGAACTAAAACACCAAACAGGGATGTCATTGGTTTATTGGTACAGATACATGAGTTCACATTTAGTAACCAGTGGAATTTACAACCAGAATTCAAAATGAAAAATATATTATTGGAATCGAAACTTAAGCGATTAAATAACAATATTCAATGTAAAAATCGGTCAATCAAGATAGTCTCATCAACAAAAATTATAAACTATTCGTATTATAAACAAATTTTTTGATTTATTGTAATAAAAATAGCTTATGTACAGTAAAATTATTAATTTGAGTATTCAAAATTATAAATAAATATTTTGACTTCCTAATGTGTGTCATGTTTGAAGATTGAACTAAAACACCAAACAGGGATGTCATTGGTTTATTGGTACAGATACATGAGTTCACATTTAGTAACCAGTGGAATTTACAACCAGAATTCAAAATGAAAAATATATTATTGGAATCGAAACTTAAGCGATTAAATAACAATATTCAATGTAAAAATCGGTCAATCAAGATAGTCTCATCAACAAAAATTATAAACTATTCGTATTATAAACAAATTTTTTGATTTATTGTAATAAAAATAGCTTATGTACAGTAAAATTATTAATTTGAGTATTCAAAATTATAAATAAATATTTTGACTTCCTAATGTGTGTCATGTTTGAAGATTGAACTAAAACACCAAACAGGGATGTCATTGGTTTATTGGTACAGATACATGAGTTCACATTTAGTAACCAGTGGAATTTACAACCAGAATTCAAAATGAAAAATATATTATTGGAATCGAAACTTAAGCGATTAAATAACAATATTCAATGTAAAAATCGGTCAATCAAGATAGTCTCATCAACAAAAATTATAAACTATTCGTATTATAAACAAATTTTTTGATTTATTGTAATAAAAATAGCTTATGTACAGTAAAATTATTAATTTGAGTATTCAAAATTATAAATAAATATTTTGACTTCCTAATGTGTGTCATGTTTGAAGATTGAACTAAAACACCAAACAGGGATGTCATTGGTTTATTGGTACAGATACATGAGTTCACATTTAGTAACCAGTGGAATTTACAACCAGAATTCAAAATGAAAAATATATTATTGGAATCGAAACTTAAGCGATTAAATAACAATATTCAATGTAAAAATCGGTCAATCAAGATAGTCTCATCAACAAAAATTATAAACTATTCGTATTATAAACAAATTTTTTGATTTATTGTAATAAAAATAGCTTATGTACAGTAAAATTATTTATTTGAGTATTCAAAATTATAAATAAATATTTTGACTTCCTAATGTGTGTCATGTTTGAAGATTGAACTAAAACACCAAACAGGGATGTCATTGGTTTATTGGTACAGATACATGAGCAGTTCAGCAGGCTTGCGAATTTACAACCAGAATTCAAAATGAAAAATATATTATTGGAATCGAAACTTAAGCGATTAAATAACAATATTCAATGTAAAAATCGGTCAATCAAGATAGTCTCATCAACAAAAATTATAAACTATTCGTATTATAAACAAATTTTTTGATTTATTGTAATAAAAATAGCTTATGTACAGTAAAATTATTTATTTGAGTATTCAAAATTATAAATAAATATTTTGACTTCCTAATGTGTGTCATGTTTGAAGATTGAACTAAAACACCAAACAGGGATGTCATTGGTTTATTGGTACAGATACATGAGCAGTTCAGCAGGCTTGCGAATTTACAACCAGAATTCAAAATGAAAAATATATTATTGGAATCGAAACTTAAGCGATTAAATAACAATATTCAATGTAAAAATCGGTCAATCAAGATAGTCTCATCAACAAAAATTATAAACTATTCGTATTATAAACAAATTTTTTGATTTATTGTAATAAAAATAGCTTATGTACAGTAAAATTATTAATTTGAGTATTCAAAATTATAAATAAATATTTTGACTTCCTAATGTGTGTCATGTTTGAAGATTGAACTAAAACACCAAACAGGGATGTCATTGGTTTATTGGTACAGATACATGAGTTCACATTTAGTAACCAGTGGAATTTACAACCAGAATTCAAAATGAAAAATATATTATTGGAATCGAAACTTAAGCGATTAAATAACAATATTCAATGTAAAAATCGGTCAATCAAGATAGTCTCATCAACAAAAATTATAAACTATTCGTATTATAAACAAATTTTTTGATTTATTGTAATAAAAATAGCTTATGTACAGTAAAATTATTAATTTGAGTATTCAAAATTATAAATAAATATTTTGACTTCCTAATGTGTGTCATGTTTGAAGATTGAACTAAAACACCAAACAGGGATGTCATTGGTTTATTGGTACAGATACATGAGTTCACATTTAGTAACCAGTGGAATTTACAACCAGAATTCAAAATGAAAAATATATTATTGGAATCGAAACTTAAGCGATTAAATAACAATATTCAATGTAAAAATCGGTCAATCAAGATAGTCTCATCAACAAAAATTATAAACTATTCGTATTATAAACAAATTTTTTGATTTATTGTAATAAAAATAGCTTATGTACA
This sequence comes from Parasteatoda lunata, assembly GCA_949128135.1. Taxonomy (NCBI): domain Eukaryota; kingdom Metazoa; phylum Arthropoda; class Arachnida; order Araneae; family Theridiidae; genus Parasteatoda; species Parasteatoda lunata. Next base: position 103,121,169 of record OX421975.1, read on the forward strand.
GTAAAATTATTAATTTGAGTATTCAAAATTATAAATAAATATTTTGACTTCCTAATGTGTGTCATGTTTGAAGATTGAACTAAAACACCAAACAGGGATGTCATTGGTTTATTGGTACAGATACATGAGTTCACATTTAGTAACCAGTGGAATTTACAACCAGAATTCAAAATGAAAAATATATTATTGGAATCGAAACTTAAGCGATTAAATAACAATATTCAATGTAAAAATCGGTCAATCAAGATAGTCTCATCAACAAAAATTATAAACTATTCGTATTATAAACAAATTTTTTGATTTATTGTAATAAAAATAGCTTATGTACAGTAAAATTATTAATTTGAGTATTCAAAATTATAAATAAATATTTTGACTTCCTAATGTGTGTCATGTTTGAAGATTGAACTAAAACACCAAACAGGGATGTCATTGGTTTATTGGTACAGATACATGAGTTCACATTTAGTAACCAGTGGAATTTACAACCAGAATTCAAAATGAAAAATATATTATTGGAATCGAAACTTAAGCGATTAAATAACAATATTCAATGTAAAAATCGGTCAATCAAGATAGTCTCATCAACAAAAATTATAAACTATTCGTATTATAAACAAATTTTTTGATTTATTGTAATAAAAATAGCTTATGTACAGTAAAATTATTAATTTGAGTATTCAAAATTATAAATAAATATTTTGACTTCCTAATGTGTGTCATGTTTGAAGATTGAACTAAAACACCAAACAGGGATGTCATTGGTTTATTGGTACAGATACATGAGTTCACATTTAGTAACCAGTGGAATTTACAACCAGAATTCAAAATGAAAAATATATTATTGGAATCGAAACTTAAGCGATTAAATAACAATATTCAATGTAAAAATCGGTCAATCAAGATAGTCTCATCAACAAAAATTATAAACTATTCGTATTATAAACAAATTTTTTGATTTATTGTAATAAAAATAGCTTATGTACAGTAAAATTATTAATTTGAGTATTCAAAATTATAAATAAATATTTTGACTTCCTAATGTGTGTCATGTTTGAAGATTGAACTAAAACACCAAACAGGGATGTCATTGGTTTATTGGTACAGATACATGAGTTCACATTTAGTAACCAGTGGAATTTACAACCAGAATTCAAAATGAAAAATATATTATTGGAATCGAAACTTAAGCGATTAAATAACAATATTCAATGTAAAAATCGGTCAATCAAGATAGTCTCATCAACAAAAATTATAAACTATTCGTATTATAAACAAATTTTTTGATTTATTGTAATAAAAATAGCTTATGTACAGTAAAATTATTAATTTGAGTATTCAAAATTATAAATAAATATTTTGACTTCCTAATGTGTGTCATGTTTGAAGATTGAACTAAAACACCAAACAGGGATGTCATTGGTTTATTGGTACAGATACATGAGTTCACATTTAGTAACCAGTGGAATTTACAACCAGAATTCAAAATGAAAAATATATTATTGGAATCGAAACTTAAGCGATTAAATAACAATATTCAATGTAAAAATCGGTCAATCAAGATAGTCTCATCAACAAAAATTATAAACTATTCGTATTATAAACAAATTTTTTGATTTATTGTAATAAAAATAGCTTATGTACAGTAAAATTATTAATTTGAGTATTCAAAATTATAAATAAATATTTTGACTTCCTAATGTGTGTCATGTTTGAAGATTGAACTAAAACACCAAACAGGGATGTCATTGGTTTATTGGTACAGATACATGAGTTCACATTTAGTAACCAGTGGAATTTACAACCAGAATTCAAAATGAAAAATATATTATTGGAATCGAAACTTAAGCGATTAAATAACAATATTCAATGTAAAAATCGGTCAATCAAGATAGTCTCATCAACAAAAATTATAAACTATTCGTATTATAAACAAATTTTTTGATTTATTGTAATAAAAATAGCTTATGTACAGTAAAATTATTAATTTGAGTATTCAAAATTATAAATAAATATTTTGACTTCCTAATGTGTGTCATGTTTGAAGATTGAACTAAAACACCAAACAGGGATGTCATTGGTTTATTGGTACAGATACATGAGCAGTTCAGCAGGCTTGCGTGTTCAATTAAGACTTATAAACTTTTGTCAAGTAGACATACAGACAGCATGAAAGATACATTTAGGGTTATAGCGGGAATCGAACTTACTACCTCCACACAACATAGCGTGAGATGGGCGATACCACTCAGGTAGACCCCAGCTTCGGTTCGGAGTGTTGATGTTATAAATTGGGACATAGTAATTGAAATAAAAAGTGATACTTAGTGAGAGCATGTATATTATTTCTTCATATTGTCTCTAGAGTTTATCTAAAAGTATTAAAAAGTAAACACAGATGCCAACTTGCTCTGCTTTGTAAAAAAGTATTTTAAAGTGGCAACGGAATTTAATTTATTTTTAGTTAAGTATTTTTCATTTTAAGTAATATTTCTACCACTACATATCAAAATTCGAAGTATCATATGAAATAAAACTTCATTTTATTTTTTTTTGTAATCGTCGTTGAACAGCTAAACCAATTTTTGGGTTTAAGATTATTGATGTTCAACTCCGTAACTTTATAATTTTGAACCCGATTCAGAAGACAAGGGAACTTTTGGATCAATTATTGGGAGAATTATTTGTCTTCGTAGAGGACTTTTTGATGGACATACCCGCATTTGAGTTACATGGAGAGTAGAACCACGAAACCTTCCACGGTTAGCCTGAAGGCAAGGAGACTCCAACCTATGATCCATCTACCACTATTTTACGGACTTTTTACTATGATACGGAAATCGTATCAATCAGCCATCGCTAGGATTCGAACTTGGTCACCTCGTAGGAAGGTGAACGCTCTATCTCCTGAGCCATCATGGCTCATACAATTATAATTAGAGATTTATCTCTTGGGGCCTCCCTGGCCAAGCGGTATGTCAGCCAAACGCTGCGTGAAGCGTGGAGGTGGCGGGTCCGAATCCCGGCGTAACCCTGGATGTCCTGACGTCCTTCTCTGAATTGTTTTATATGTCCTTCATTTTGACAAGGGTTTATGAACCTAAATTGAGCTCACCAGCCTACAAATGTATGTGATTTCAATAAAGAAATAAATGCATTCATATCGGGGTTACTATTTTAAAGAATGTGCGTAACTATCCTTATTCTAAAGGTTTATTATTTAATTCACTTCTAATTTATTAAAACTTATGCAGAAAGCGGAGCAAACCTTATAGCAACTATACTAGTTTAGTTGTAAAAAATAAAATATTAAGATTGTATTTTTTCCCCATATATATATCTTATAAGATTTTATTTGTGGTGCTAATGATGGGTGTATTTAATTCTTACAGAAATAAATAAGTAATGAAGAAATTTTTCACCTCATTTTATATTAAAAAAGTAGTTTCTTCAAATGTTAGGACAATTCCGATCTTTATATATATTTACTTTTTTATTCAACAATGCAAGAAGTGGTAAAAACTCAATTCAGTTTTTATTTATTTAATTAGTTCAATCGCAACTACCACCATGGCATACATGTTAAATTATTTACATTTGAAAAAATTCTTAGTACGGAAACCAAGGACTCAGCATAACATCTATATATATAAAAGTGAATGTGTGTCTGTCTGTCACCTATAGACTCCTAAACCATCCGACAGAAAGCTGTGAAACTTGGCATACAGATAGTTCAAAGCACGAGGAAGGTTTATGTCGACATTAGAACATTCTGCGACAAACCGTTCCAGCGATATCAGCGAAAATCGAAATGGAATTTTCTGATTGGTTAAAAGTTAGCCATTGTTTTAAATTTTGCTATAAGCGATTCAGTTTTTAAATATCTTGAAGATAACGACAGTGATACTTTCTATCTTATAGCTCTATTCACTTAGAAGAGTAAATTACATGTACTTTAATATTTAATTATAACTCGCGCAAGTTTCTTTATGTCAGGTGAGCACAAGCACGTAAAATCAACGAGAATTGATTTCGTAATTATTAGTCGTACCACGGATTTAGTATTTTGAAAACTGCTTAATAAAAATAAAGGCAAAAGCAAATTTCATTCAAATTGCACGTTTTCAATAATTATTTATACCTATTATGCACTTTTAGGTTAGCACAATTAAATATAGTGTTTGAAGGTTTCATTGCTGACAGTTGTCATTTGAAAACTATTAGAATTTTTAGTATTACAAAGTTTTCGAATTCCCAATCATTTTATTTATTTCATTTAAAAAATAGATTTTTGTTTTAAATTTTATCATTATTATATTTTTTATTTAAATTATTTCATTTTTATTGCTTTTTTTATTACTTAAAATAAATATGTGAATTTTAGATTTAGCAAATTTGCGGCCACTGTCAACTTTTACATTTCTTTTTGTTTGAGAGAGAATATTTGCAAAAATATGCCGCCTAAACGAATCGCTCTTAGTCGATCAACATGGACATGGACGCCGGCACACAGCTCTTTAGCAGATATATAAGTCTATGTAATTGAAACTAATGCCTTAAGTAAATGAAATAAGGAGAGTAAAAACTTAACAACTTTAATATAACATTTAACAAGTAAATAACATTCGTGAAAATATTAGAACACAATTATAGACAAAGATCGCTGACGTTTTTCTCCCGTAGAACACCAAAGCTAAACTATATCTTCTTTTCACAGAAAACTAAACTGAAACATTTTTTAGTTGCCAGATCACGAAAGTTCAAAGGTAATGCCGCCACACCATCCCCCTTCCTGAAAAAAAAATTTTTAAACAAAATTTTATGTAGAAAACTGTGCATATTTGGCGGGGAAGTGAACTCGTCTTCCAGAGCGAGTCCGAAATGGGTTGTTTTGATCTGGAGGAATTTCTTTTACAATTTGCTTTTGCGGCTGAGATGTCTCTTTAGATGTAGGTTCTGGCTGTGTTGATAGAGGGTGGGAAGTATCTTGATCAGGTAGTAGATGAGCAGGTTTAAGTCTATCGATGCTTACAGTACACTTTTTATTATTTAAGAGAATTGTGAAATTTTTGTCATTTCGAGAAATTACTTTATAAGGACCTGTATAAGGCGTTGCTAATGAAGGTCTCATAGCATCAACACGTAAAAAGACATGAGAGCATGTATCTAGGTCTTGGAAAACAAATGTAGATGGAGAAGAATGGTAAGCTGTTTGCTTTGGTTTTAACTGTTGAACGTGTTTTTTTAATTTCTTGATAAAATCAGGTTCAGTCACATCTAATTCTTCGTCAGAAAAAAATTGACTGGAAGATGAAGATTTTCTCCATAGACCATTTCTGCCGTGGAAGATTGTAGGTCTTCTCGAAAGACAGTTCTCAGTCCCAGTAGAACTAAAGGTAGGGCGAGAGTCCAATTTACTGATGTGTGACACATAATTGATGCTTTAAGAACACGGTGCCATCTTTCAATCAGGCCATTAGCCTGTGGATGATATGATGTAGTCCGTGACAGGTGTATGCCAAATGTATTTGCAAAGCATTTAAAAAGTTCACTAGTAAATTGAGTTCCTCTATCTGTTGTTGGCTTTGGATAAGTAGAAATCGCTTCAACTTTGTCTGGTAATGGCATAATACCATGTTCATCAACCAGATGACCTAAAAATTTGACTTTTTCTGCAGCAAAAACACATTTTGAAACGTTAACGATGAGGCCATATTGTCTCAAACGCTCGAAAACTTCCTTGACATGAAGGAGATGTTCTTGGATTGTGGACGAGGCAATCAAAATATCGTCAATGTAGACAAAACAGAAGTTTAACCCTTGCAGAACCTGGTCAACAAAACGCTGCATCGTCTGTGCAGCATTTCTCAACCCAAAAGTCATGAAATTAAATTTGAAAAGTCCAAATGGGGTGATGATGGCAGTTTTTGCAATGTCTTCCTTGCGCATGGGCACTTGATGGTAAGCTCGGCGGAGATCAAGCGTTGTGAAGACAGTTTTTCCGTGTAAATTAGTAGAAAAATCGTGTAAATGGCGAATGGGATACTTGTCAGGAAGTGTATTGGCGTTTAACGCACGGTAGTCTCCACATGGTCGCCAAGAACAATCCGATTTTTTTACCATGTGCAATGGGCTTGACCAGCATTTTTTGGATGGACTACATATTCCTTGTTGTACTAGGTAATTAAATTCTGCTTTTGCCGCTTCCAATTTATCAGCAGATAGTCTTCTCGCCTTTGCAACCACTGATCGACCCTTTGCTTCAATGACATGGCTGACATTATGAGGTATAGTCTTTTTTTCTAGTTTTCTCTCCTCGAAAATGTCTTGGTATTCACTAAGTAAAGAATGAAATTCCGCAGACGTTTTCAACACAGTTATTTTAGGCGTTGATTCATAAGAAATTTTTCCGCGAAATGCTACATTAGTTAGCTTATCAATTAACGACTTGGATTTTAGATCCACTAAAATGTCATAATGTGATAAAAAATCAGCTCCAAGAATGGGTCGTGATACATCAGCAATAGTAAATGTCCAGGGAAAGATGCGACGCAGTCCAATATCAAGATTCAATTTTCGGGTTCCATAAACTGGAATTTGAGAACCATTAGCAGCAACGAGTTTCAAGATGGACGGAGTCTTATTACGTTCATTCTGAGAAGGTGGCAAAACGGAAATATCAGCGCCAGTGTCTACTAATAATTTAAGACCTAATGTCCTATCGATAACTATAAGGCGACAATTTGCATGGCCGTTGGCGTTCGCCGCCAGTAACGCATGGCCGTCTAGTTTCCCTGCTTGAAACTGCAGGGTTGGGTACATTTGTTAGCTCTTTTCCAAAAACGATAATGGTACCAGCAAAGTCTATTTTTGCTTGTGGAGCGATTACGGTGTTTATTCATATTTTTATCAGGGCGTCTACCTCGGAAACGCAACACTTTATCAAGTTTTTATTTAATTCACACACTTGAGCTTGTAGCGATTTAATAGTATTTGAATAATCGCCATCGTTTGGCACTTTTTGCTTCGTTTCTGAACTAGCAGTGAAGATTTCGTTTGAAAAAGTAACATCAGCAATCTTATCTGCCATTATTGCTAATTTATTAAGAGTATCTGATGAAGTACTCAAAATAGCTTGCATTTGTGTGGGAAGTCGTTGAAGCCATAATGATTTTAGCAATGCGTCGCCAACACGATCACCAGCTAAATTTTGCATTTGTCGCAGCAATGCAGACGGTCGTCTATCACCTAATGCGATATCTTGTAAGAGTTTTTTTAAGCGACGTTCTTCAGAAATACTGAATATTTCAATCAATCTTTGCTTTAAAGAATCATACATGTTTGTAACTGGAGGTGAAATGATAATGTCACTGACCTGCGATAAAATGTCCGTCTCGATTGAAGCGACGATCATATGATATTTTGTGCTATCTTGAGTAATTCCAGAAGTGATAAACTGAGATTCAATCTGTGAAAACCATATTGCAGGATTTTCTTTCCAAAATTGGGGAACTTTAACAGCTACACGCGAAAGTTCTGGCATTGCAGGCTCCGTTTTAGAACTGTTTCCATTTTCGCCATCCATCACGTCCGTTGTCACCTGTTTAGCAGATATATAAGTCTATGTAATTGAAACTAATGCCTTAAGTAAATGAAATAAGGAGAGTAAAAACTTAACAACTTTAATATAACATTTAACAAGTAAATAACATTCGTGAAAATATTAGAACACAATTATAGACAAAGATCGCTGACGTTTTTCTCCCGTAGAACACCAAAGCTAAACTATATCTTCTTTTCACAGAAAACTAAACTGAAACATTTTTTAGTTGCCAGATCACGAAAGTTCAAAGGTAATGCCGCCACAGCTCTGCACCTATGCCCCCGGAGGGGGCATCTCTCAAGCAAGCAAAAAGAGAACTACCCGTGTTTCAGAAACATTGGAGCAACGGGAAAAAAGACTTGAAACTAATCGAGAACACAATGCTTTAGCCCGTTCCTTAAAAACGTCTGAGCAACAGGAAAGAAAACTGTTAATAAATCAACTACGCACTACTCAAGCCCGTTCGTTGGAAACATCAGAGCAACGGGAAAGATGACTGTTAACGAATCAACTACGCGCTACTCATGCCCGTTCGTCGGAAACATCAGAGTAACGGAAAAGAATACTGTTAACGAATCAACTACGCACTACTCAAGCCCGTTCATTGGAAACATCAGAGCAACGGGAAAGAAGACTGTTAACAAATCAACTACGCGCTACCCAAGCCCGTTCGTTGGAAACATCAGAGCAACGGGAAGCAAGAATGAAATCCGATCGAGAACGTACTACTCAAGCCCGTTCGTCGGAGACATCAGAGCAACGGGATGCAGGAAGGAAAATCAATCAAGAACGTACTTCGCTGCCAATACTCTGATTTGAATCTCAGTACATTTCACTATGAACCGACAACCAACTATAGTCTTCACCTAAGCGTCATTATCGGAAAAATGGATCAATTATGTATGTTTTTTAGTGCTCTAAAATTTAAGATTGAAACAGCTGGGATTTGCTCTTCTGGAGGCAAAGTGAAACTACCCGATTTAACGTCGCCCGCCGAGCTATTATCAACGTTGTTATCTGGTCAAGCCAACACCGCCTAGAAGAAGGAAGGCCTCAGCACGGATAAATTTCGTAGTCCGATATGACGAAGTTAACTGCGCAGTTGTTGAAAAATAAGAAAGATGTCTCTACGTTTGGGGTACTAAGCTGCGCAGTGGTTGAAAATACGAAATATGTCATTACGTTTGGACTACTAAAGGATATTTATGGTAACCCGTAGTGAGGCCTACTCTTTCTAGGAGGTGTTGGTCAAGCAAGATAATAGAAACTTTTCTTGGCGAAAAATACATTCGTGTTTCCAAATGACTTCATTCGGTGCTACAAGTATCGGTGCGCATATGGGCAGCCAGAGTTATTTATTACATTCACATGCAATCCTGCTTGAGCTAAGATTAAAGATCTTTTGTAACCTAGGCAAAAATCATCAGATCTTTATGATGCATTACCGCACGTGAGTTAAAACAAATATTAAGCTCTATACTTGGTTTTATTGCGAAGCGTCATGTTTTTGGAGAGACATGGTGTTTGATGTATTTTATGTAATGGCAAAAAAAAGGGGAAAAAAAAAGAAAGAGAATTGCCACATGATTTGGCTTATTGAAAAAATCACACCATGACAAATTGGCCAGCGCTCATATAAGCAGAAATAACTGATGTCGCCATTGATCCAAACTTTTTTCAGATCATCAGCCAAAATATGTTTCATGGTCCGCGTGCATCACCATACATGTCTGTTTGAAAATGCATTAACGATATCCTAGAGAATTAACTGTTGAGACTATCACTGGTTTTTTCCACCATTAAATAAAATTCTCATTTCAAATCATAATCGCAAATCTCATTTACACACTTAAATACAAAATTAAAATTCAAACTGAAAGCGTTGCGACGCACGCAGGGTACAGCTAGTTATTAATATACATGACTTTATAATAGATGTCTACACAGTGCCAAAGATGCCAACTTGCTCAGCTTTGTAAAAAAAAGTATTTTCTAGTGGTAGCGAAGGTTAAGATATTATATATTTATTCGTATGAAAACGTAATGTATATAAATTGAATGGAAGGTTTTACATGCTGCATACTTTATAAGAGCATCATTTTAAAATAAAGGGTATCACATACACTATATAAAAAGCCAAAGAGCAGGCAAATAGATCTTGAAATTCGAAACAAACAAAGACAGTTATGGAATAGCGAGTACAGAGAGTTGGACTATAATGCTCTCTCTCGGAGTTACGAAATTCTTTGGACGGAATGTGCTATAAAAAATATCACCATCTAATTCGTTGTGGCGAATAAAATCATCGCCAAGCTGACATAAAAAAATAATGCAACCCTAGAGCAGAACGACCCGAACCGACCCTGTCATAAAATTTTGAATTTTATTAGCCAGCACTTTTTGCAATTTTAGTCGCTGGTGGCAATCCTGTAATTATTCAATGGTAAACAAAAACAATATGTTATAAAATGTTGCTAATTTTAATATCTTTTAATAAAATTTTCAATTTTATGGGTCGGCACTTTTTGCACTTTAGGTGCCGGTGGCAAAGAGTAGGGGAAGAAGTCTAGCTTTCATTGACATAATGTAAACCTGTTCCCCAAGGCTAGGTGAGATTCCTACGCATAAAGGAAAAATCAACATTTAGGCGCACAACAACAGGGGTTCTTAAAATGGGTTGGCACTCTCGTCTCCTCCTCACTACTACTGCGGTTGGGGAAGAGAAATAAGTTTTCAATTTATTTATTGCTAGTTTGTTCCGTATTTTTACACAATTGGTAAACAGTACTGTGCTATTAATTTAAATTTTCTCGAAGAATATATTTATATCATCCATGTTGATTAAATGTATTAACACATTTTGGCCTAGAAAAAAAAAAGAATAAATGGTGGTAGGCGGGAAGCAGCGTTCCAAACAGTGTATGTAGAGCTGTCCAACAAGCGGTTTACAGGTGACGTACCTCCTGACTGTCACTTTGCTTCTTATGCGCATGGGCTGGAATCTTTTTTGTTTAAATGACGCTCTTCTAAATCTGAGCACGTTGCTTTTCTAGTAGAGCGTACCACACCGAGCAGTTACCCGCTTTAGTAACATAGTAAAAGATCAGGACTTCTCCTTTCGATATTCTTTGCGGTGGCAAGCCTGAAGTATACCCGAGTTAACATTTTTGATGGTTTTCCATTCATGGATCAACATAATTGTTGTTTTGTTGAAGAACACAGAAGCCGGCAAATAAAGAGTTTATTAAAATACATCTTGAGGAAATATCATCTCGCACACACTGTGCTATGCAAAAGAAAATACACCTTAAACAGTCATCATTGCTTATGATGAGACCGAACGAACGAACCTTACCTCTCAGGCAGCTGCTTCAACTACTATATAAGGATTTCCCCTATCGGGGGTCTTACGCAACTCGCGCAACTTACCTGAGAGAGAGAGAGGAAAAATGGGGTTTTGTTCGCATATTCACAACAATAATCATGATGGTAATCATCAATAATTCCATAATGAACCGTTATATTTCTTGATGGTAAACAACATACCATTACCCCAATGTAGGAATTATGTAGAATAATGTAAAACAATTAACCCTCGCCCCAATGTAGAAATTTGGACTGATTTATGCTGGTTCAATATAAGAGCAGCAATATATTTTCATGGTTTATTCATGTTGAACCATCAGAAATTACCATCATAGTTTCTTGAAAATCAAATGAATGAAATCAGAGAATTTTGACTTGGAAAAGCTCTTCTCCTAAAAATTTGAAGCTCTGTGTAAGTATAACACTGAATGAGTGCTTTGAATTGTTCATGCTTGCGTTAAAAAAATAAAAGCTATTTATTTAATATCATTGCTTTTTTTTTTAAATAATAAAAACGAAATAGTTATGTTTTACTTTTTGACATCTTTAAACGTGACCCGTTTATCTTTTACATTTGAGGTTACTGCGAAACATTTTCGTCATTGGTAGTAAGCTAAAGTTAATTAAAAATTTTTTTTTTAACCAGACTTTTAAAATATGACAATATTTATCAATCAAGACGACAAAATCTCTTTTGTTTCCCAAATAGTTGAAATTTTAAAACATTATACTTTTATCACCAGGAAAAATATGTTTGAAACTACAGAAGTGGTTCAGTAGTAGGAATTCATAACAACATGAATTAGAATGCTTAAATGTCAATTTGAAGGCAAATGGCTGCAATTGTTAAATTAAAAACTACGAGCCACGATGGCTTAGGGGAAAGAGCGTTTGCCTTCCAATGACCGGGTTCGAATCGAGGTGAACCGGGTTCGAATCCCAGCGCTGGCTTGTCGATCCGAATTCCGCATCCAGCTTGCAGCGACCACGGTGCTGGCGTAAAATATCCTCTGTAGTGGACGGATGATGGGTTAGAGTCTTCTTGCCCAAGAAAGTCCTCCAAGAAGGCAAATTTCTACCAATGCTTGAGCCAGAAGTTCCCTTGTCTTCTGGATTGGGTTCAGAATTACAAGACTACGTAGTTGAACATTAGTAGTCGTAAACCCAAAAATCATCAGAAAAAATATGTTTGAAACTACAGAAGTGGTTCAGTAGTAAGAATTCATAACAACATGAATTAGAATGCTTAAATGTCAATTTGAAGGCAAATGGCTGCAACTGTTAAATTAAAAACTACGAGCCACGATGGCTTAGGGGAAAGAGCGTTTGCCTTCCAATGACCGGGTTCGAATCGAGGTGAACCGGGTTCGAATCCCAGCGCTGGCTTGTCGATCCGAATTCCGCATCCAGCTTGCAGCGACCACGGTGCTGGCGTAAAATATCCTCAGTAGTAGACGGATGATGGGTTAGAGTCTTCTTGCCCAAGAAAGTCCTCCAAGAAGGCAAATTTCTACCAATGCTTGAGCCAGAAGTTCCCTTGTCTTCTGGATTGGGTTCAGAATTACAAGACTACGTAGTTGAACATTAGTAGTCGTAAACCCAAAAATCATCAGGAAAAATATGTTTGAAACTACAGAAGTGGTTCAGTAGTAGGAATTCATAACAACATGAATTAGAATGCTTAAATGTCAATTTGAAGGCAAATGGCTGCAATTGTTAAATTAAAAACTACGAGCCACGATGGCTTAGGGGAAAGAGCGTTTGCCTTCCAATGACCGGGTTCGAATCCCGGGTTCGAATCGAGGTGAACCGGGTTCGAATCCCAGCGCTGGCTTGTCGATCCGAATTCCACATCCAGCTTGCAGCGACCACGGTGCTGGCGTAAAATATCCTCAGTAGTAGACGGATGATGGGTTAGAGTCTTCTTGCCCAAGAAAGTCCTCCAAGAAGGCAAATTTCTACCAATGCTTGAGCCAGAAGTTCCCTTGTCTTCTGGAATGGGTTCAGAATTACAAGACTACGTAGTTGAACATTAGTAGTCGTAAACCCAAAAATAGGGTTAGCTGTTCAACGACGGTTATAAAATAAAATTTAAAAACTATGGTAGACATTGACTTCAATTTGTGAATCGCGAAGCCGGAATTCCCAACTTTAGATTTTATTGAGCGTTTTGATTTTTAAATGCTCCTACGGGATCAGCATTATACCCTTCCATAGCTTTCAACTCTTCCGGTTTTTCCGGAGGAATTTATTTTTTTGTTTAAAATGATAGCAAAGTTTATATTTATTTAATTATTGGATTCATAAATATAATTTAACATAACTAGTTTTCGGGAGGTGTTTACTTATTCTTTTTTCAAACTATTCAATAATATCAACTTAACCTCTTCGAGACGGGCGAGTCATATATGTATTCTCAGGGTGTCGATTATCAGGGTAAAAAAAGATAAAACTGGTAGCCAAATTTTTTTTATAGCAGTTTATTTGTGGGAGGGGTAATAATAGTTTGCTTTATTTTATTCACCAAGAATTAGTTCGAATTAAAAATTGTATAGTTACACTTTTAAGATTTAAAGTGCAAGCAAAAAAAAGTCTGTCGAATTAGCTATGCCCAAACTTAAGCTACCGCTTTTTATTTACTATCCTTATTCCGATTCCGTAAGACTACATTTATGACTCGCCCGTCCCGAAGAGGTTGGAAAAGAAGCAGTTTTATATATATGCTAAAATATAAAAAAAATCTTGTTAGTTACAGATATTTTATTTCTCGAAAAAATACTAGAATGAAATGTCCTTCGTACCAATTTTTGCTCTTTTCCGCCTTGCAATACAAGGAATTTCAACTATGTTGCAAGGCGAATTTATACAGCTGCTTAAATAAAACAATTTTGCATATAATTTGTAATTTATCTTAAACAATAATTTTGTGAACAAAAAAAAAAGAGCAATAAATCTCATAATACTACAAATTCTTGACTCTGATGACATAATATAACCATTAGGTATATATTCGCTATGTGGTGTGTAATAAAATATTTACTTGCTCATCTGTATTTAAACATTACTAAAATACTTGAAATTTGAAATTAATACTTTCAATAAACCATAAATTTATAATATAAAACGTTAAATATACATTAAAAATAATAAACACAATAAAGATCTTCTTCAAATTCGATAGAAAAAAAAAAAACAATATAATAAAATTCGTACAATGCGTACATGAAAAAGATGAAATATTTTTATTTAGTTTATTCTGAATATAAATACAGCATCAACATAAAAAAGTTTCAGAATTGTTCTATAGCTCAAATTTCAATATGTCGTTCCAAAGTTTCATCTTCGTTCTTGTAGTGTTGGCTGTTTTTGCTGTTTCTGGTAAGTTCAGACATTTTTTCTATACTGTCGGAAATTTCGGAGCATCGTAGAGCAATAATATAGCTCAAATTTGCTGCAACTTTAACACCGTAATGCATATTATAGTACTAAAGAAAATTAAATACAAAATACTAGGGTTTATTTTTAATGAAAACATGGCTACACTTAATAACTTAAAACTCGTAAAAAATTAACACTTCATTAACACGTTGAATGCCACGGGTGTCACCGGTGATCAGCACTGAGTTTGTTCGTAGCGCCACGGGGGTCACCAGTGAAGCCAAGATTATTAGAAACACATAATTCGAGTAAATTTTTTAATTTTTTTTATATTATTATAGTTACTAAAATTGTTTGAAGAAAATAATGCAATATAGAACACACAAAAATAGTTTTATTTATATACACAGAGATGCCAACATGCTCCGGACATCGAATAAATATTTTCAAGTGGTAGTTTAATAATTGTGATTCTTGGTTTAACACGTTGAGCACCGCGTCAGCCATCGGTGGATGCAATGAAATTACATTTAGTCCGCGTCAACCACCGGTGGCTGACACTGACATTACATTTAGTCCGCGTCAACCACCGGTGGCTGACACTGAAATTACATTTAGTCCGCGTCAACCACCGGTGACTGACACTGAAATTACATTTAGGCTGCGTCTGCCACCGCTTGCTGACGCTGACCTTTCACATAGGCCGCGAAAAACAGCTGGCTGACAGCGTATAACATGATATAGAACTACAAAATTTACACTCTTTTATGGAATTGCAGAAAATTTATTCTAAATTTACTTAATTATTGGGATTCTTGGTTTAATAAATTCAATTTAATAGATTTTTATCCACCACTATTTTTAAACAATTCGTAGACTTATATAATTCACCACTTTTGTCAGAAATGTTTTGATAAACCTTCTAAAAAAATAGCAAAATCTGTCTAATATTTGCAAATTTAGTTTGTAGTCATTTACCGTGGCAAGATGGGCAAGTCATGTAAAATTAGCGTGGCGTTCAACGTGTTAATAAGATAAATTTAGTAGATTTTTATCCACCACTATTTTTAAACAATTCGTAGGCTAATATAATTCACCACTTTTTTAAAATATGTTGTATGTAAATTTTTTCAAAATTTGATTGTAAACATATTCATTATATTATGGATGTTTAATTTATTATACTTATGATAATTACTGAGTTTTTCAAAAATCATGATTCATATTTTATTACAAATTATGTTTAATTTATCAAGCAAATGTCGCTTGATCTTTTTTGCTACCATAATGTTGCAAAACACAAAATGTCTTCATACATTGTTCAATATTTCATGATGTATGGGTTAGGGGACGCTGCGCGCAAAGGCACCCAATTTATTTTAAATAAAGAAAAGAAAATATGTTGTGCTAAACCTTTTAAAAAACTAGCAAAATCTGTCTAATATTTGCAAATATATAAGACAATAGTTAGTAATTATTTACCGTTTGGACAGACGGGAAAGCCACGTAAAATTAGCGTGGCATTCAACGTGTTTAGCTACCAGTGTCGATATTAGGGTATAACATTGAACAGATATTTCTCAAAATATAGATAGTTTCATGAATACAAACCTGAAAAGCTTCGTGGAAGAACGTGTAAAGTTTTAAGGAAAAAATCAACATTTCAGATTCAATTTATATCACATTCAGCCTTTTGGTTATATTTAATATCTTATAAAAGTTGCAACAAAATTGTTAATTATTACTTTTGTTATTTGTTCAAAAAATGTTATATATGTCAGAAAGTTATAACAGTATTGTGCTTCGTTTCGATACTATGATTCAAACTTGGACCGATTTATCACATAGTATAGTTAGTATGAAACATACTTAAAACGCTTATGGAAGAACATATTAAGTAAGATTTTAGGGAAATCGAGAAAAGCATAAAAAAACATGAGGTTCAATTTGATATCTTATTAAAGTTTATGTTTCAGTTTAATACCTTAGTAAGTTTACAGCATGTTTTAACAGAATTGTCTTTCAAGGTTTCGATACTATGATTCAAACTTGAACCGATGTTTCATATAGTTTGGCTATTTAGAAGAATAATAAGTTAAAACTCTTACGTAAGAACGCATAAAATGAAATTTTAGGTAATTTAAGAAAGGATTAAATCTTCAGATGATTAATTTCTTTAGACTTACTTAGACTTAAGACTTTAGACTTAAATATACTTTTATTAGTTCATTATCAAATTCTGTGACTAAACATTTCACGTTTTAAATCCAGTACGATAAGGTTTTTAATTTCAAAATCAGCTTCGTCTCACATAAGCAAGGGATATTGCTATTTTAGTTTTGATACTATGAATATAACTTGAACCGATGTTTCATATAGTATGGTTAGTTGGAGGAATATTAAGTTAAAACGCTTAAGGAAGAATACAGACCGTATAATTTTAGGTAATTTGAGAAAGCATAAAATCATCAGATGATTGTTTTCCTTAGACTTAACACTGTACATTTACTTTTATTAGTACATTATCAAATTTTGTAATTTAACATTTCACGTTTTAAATCCAGTGCGATTTTATGGGAACATGTATGCGGCATGGTATTTATACATAATTTGATTGTAAAAATAGAACTTTTCATAAATGTTTTATGATTTAAGAAACAAAACAAAAACAGGAGCAAAATAATCCGAATCTTTTATCAGTGTTTATCTGTATCACGTTAAAGCTACGTTTTCACACAAACACTAACGTCATAATTTAAATAAACAAATATCTTAATGTTTGTTAAAATCATGTAAGTACTGAAAAAAAAAATTCTTTGATATTAAATTAATAAATATTTATTCCTAAGATATTCTAAAAAAATCACTCACACGTGTAATTTGTATTCCAATATTTATATAGCATAGTTTACAATAGATTAAGATTGTTTCTTTTTATTTTCTATTTTTTATGTTTTCTCTAAAAAGAGGAAGTAAATTAATATCCTAAATTCGAATAAATATTTAAGCCCTTTGCAACCACATATACAGAAATTAACTTGAATTTCTGAGTCTTTTTTGGTTTATTTGTTTTAGCAATGGCAAAAACTCACCATTATCAACAAGGGGCAGCACCAGAAGAACCAGAACAAAAAATGGGACTTTTAGGTGGTGAGTATACTTTCAAAATATGCAATGTTTAATTAGCTAGGTAGGAAATTTATTTACGTCGCACTAAAGCTGCATATTGGGCTATCGGCGACGGTCTGGGAAACATCCCTGATGATGAGCGAAAGACATGACATCACTATTTTGATCCTCTGCAGAGGGAATGGCACTCCCACTTCGGTAGTCTGACGACCTGCACGCGAAGTCGAGCGTCAGTCCACTGCGGGACCAATGTTTAATCAGGTGAATTATTATAAAGCATGAAGAGTATATGAAATTCTTGCAATGACGAGTACAGTGAAGTTCTGAACTTGGTTTCCAGGTTCTTAAGACTTTCAAGTTCTAAAAAAAACGGTACACTTTACGGTAGAACAGTTTAACGAGGATCAATGCCGCACACCCTTGGTCCCTATGCAGACTGATCCAAGTCGTCACCCACGTGCACACTGACCGCAGTCAGTGATGCAGATTTCGGAGATATGCTGGGATGGTGTCTTAACAATCAGTTCACTGCGGGACAGGGGGCGTTGGGAGGTCATTGTGACTCACTGTGAGAGGAAGTATCTGATTCCAGCCATTACGGAAATCTGTTGTTTTATGAAATATTCTTCCAAGTGGTCGCAATTACGAGTTTACGAAGTATGCACAATCTCAGCTTAACCCTTTCGCGTAGACTGTCGCAAATACGTGACAGCATGAAACCGTTTGAATCAGGGTAAAAAGATAAAACTGATAATCAAAGTAGTTCTTTTGCCGTTTATTTGCGGGTGGGGTTATAATTGTTTGATTTATTTAAATCACCATTACTTTAGTTCAAAATAAATTTTTTTAGTCTTACTATGAACTAACATTGATTATATATATAATTAAACTAACAATAATTAAAGTTAAAGCAAAGTAAGTCTGTCAAATTAGCAACGCATACATTTAAGCTACCGTTTTTTATTTATTAACATCCTGTTTCTGATTTTGTACGAATGCTTTGATGAATCACCCGTCCCCAAAGGGTTAATTCCGTTTCATAATTCCGTCAAACTGGTAAGTGCCGCATGATCTTGAAGGAAAAAAAACCCACACCATGTGTAAAAAGGAAAAAACTACTGAGAACTATATACAACGAAAAATAAAAAAATAGCATAAAAATGATAGCATGAAAAAATAGCATAAAAAATGAACAATCATAAGGTGAAATAAGAAGCATAAAGTGCACAAATTAACTACGTGATAAATCTTTTGACACAAGATTTTAATAAAACAATTTTATTAAACTAGGAATAAAAATGTATTACCACTTAAAATAGAATCTTCGGTAAAATCCGGAGTAATTAGCATGTTTTAACATTTAAATATATGAAAAAAGGCTGCAATCCGCTTATAAAAAAATGTAAAAAGGTACATAACACGTCCTCTACACTTATTGTCAATTTAGATTTAGTTAAAGAGTTTATTAAATTACCCTATTTTTACAGATCAATTGTCTTAAAGATAGGTAGTTTTTAGTTCCGTATCTGATATTTAACTAGAAATAAAAATTTAATTTAAGTCTTACAAGTTTAAATTTAATGATAAAGTGGTACTTTAAAAAATTCATACAAAACATGCTTGCCATTCCAAGTAAACAAAACTAAACTATATAAAACGTCTTTAGCTTGATCTTTGTGGTGCTTTGATGAGGTTGCGGAATGCAAAGGAAGTGAAGATTGCAATTCCAAGATTTGGTTTATTTAACCTATATATTTGTTTAAATTATATGTTGTGGTGGACACAATTCTTTTAAAAAATATCAATACATTAAGTTTCAAAAGACAAATATTTTCTTGAACTGCGTAAATTCCACAGTAGTTGGAAAGTAGAAATTTTTTTCTGATTAAATTGACATGAAAAAACTGAATTTTTACTATCAAATACGCGTATTTTCAATTTCCAGACCCATCTTAATGTTAGGCTATTAACACTACATTGACCAAGGAAGTCATTTTGACTGCTTTTTAATTTCAGTTAGAAAAACAATAAGGACACAATTTCTCAGAATTTTGTGACTTTTTGTACAACATATAATTTTTTTTTATTATTGATTTTTACTAATAATTTGTTATATAATTGTAAATAATAGAAAAAATATTAAAAATTAATTTTAAACTAATTTTTTACACATTAGTTATTCTTTCAAAATCTAGTCATTTTGACTGCTTTCGGGCAATATAGGTATTTCAGTCTTTCTAGTGTTAAGAATATTCCATTTTACACTAAGGTTGTCATTTTGATACCAAGCGATATAAACATTATCTTCAACATGCCTAATTTTTACTGCTAACTACCTAAATTTTTCAGTTTTTAACTTGAAAAGTGAACTTTGTATAATGCTTATTCTTTCAAGAAATATAAATTTTGTGTTTCTTCTTTTTAAAATTGCTTTTGGCTCATTTCAGGAGAGTCTAAATATTTTCAGTCAAACCGAAAGTTTTCTTGGATAAGTTAGTTAGTTTTAATTAAAGTTTAAGATTATTTTTCAATTTATTTTTAATTAATTTTTAATTATATTTAAATAATTTTTTGAAATAAATTTCTAATTAATTTTTCAATTACTTTTTAAAAATAAATCTCTAATCAATTTTTCTCATTGATTCGAGTTTGGAAATTTCTAAAAAAATTTTGTGTTACTCTCTGCCGCATATTCCCAGAGAAGGCAATTTGTTTTATCATGCTCCACGATAAGAATTTTAAAAAATAATTATTTTATTTTTCACTGATTGTTTAAATTCAAATTTTTATTTGAATGTTTTTAATGAAAATTCTTTATTTTTGAAGGAATCAAGGAGGCACTCGATGACATACTCAGTACAGCTGGAGTTCACAACCAGTAATTGGAATTGAAAATGAAAAAAAAAGGCTGTTGGACTTTAACGATTCAATAGTAATATTCAATATAAAAATTGGTTAATCAAGATATTCTTGCCAACAAAAATTCTTAACTATTTGTAAATTTTCTGATCTATTGTAATAAAAAAATTATAATTTTGGACATTCAAAGTTGTGAATAAAATTTTTGACTTTCTAACGTATGTCATGTTTGGAGATTTGAGTTATATCATCTAACAGAGATCTCATTGGTTTATTCGTACAGATACATAAGCAGTTGAGTTCAATTAAGACTTATAAGCTTTTGTGAAGTAGAAAAGGGGATGCCACCGGCGATGTAAAAAGAGGCAGAAACTTAATTACTTGATCCAACAGCTCCCTTGTCTTCTGGATTGGGTTCAAAATTACAAGGCTACGTAGTTGACCATTAGCAGTCGTCAACCCAAAAATTTGGTCTGCTTTTCAACGACGGTTAAAAAATATAAAATATATGTAATTTTAAGCGTAGTGGTAGATACGAGCTTATAAAAATATTTCTTATTTTCTTAGTTTGACTACCACTATTTAAAATTTTTAAGGAAAGTATGAAACCTAGAAAACTGGATTATTGGGTTCTTGGGTTGGACGAAGAAAACCCACCAAACAGTTACTCCGAATAATAGACTATACTGGCAGAGCAATCATAAATAAGGAAACAATAGCCTTCCTGATGATCGACATATCCAAAGCATTTGATAAAGTATGGCATACTGGCACAATATATAAACTCATACAGCTAAATTTTCCAACCGGCATTATCAAACTCCTATCCTGCTATCTTTCTGATAGAACATTTCAAGTCACCATCAAAAACAAAAAATCGACAAAAAGAAACATCACAGCCGGAGTACCTCAGGGCAGCATTCTGGGACCAATTTTATACATATTATACACTTATGATTTTCCTATAAACAAAGCCGATTATAATAGCATAACAGCCTATTACGCGGATGACACCGGTATTATTATTAAATCCAGAAACCCAAATCATGCTCTTCAGAAACTACAAGACCATATATACGAAATCGAAGACTGGTGCTTAAAATGGAAAACTGCAGTAAACGCTGGAAAATCACAAATATTAATTATACAAAAAAGAAGAATTAAAATACTTCCACAACTTCAACCAAAAATGTTCAATATACCAATACCAATAGTTAAAAAAGCAAATTATCTTGGCCTTATAATCAATAGCAAACTCACCTGGAATGATCATATCAAAAGCACAATAGATAAAGCAAATGCAGCAATAATAGCCATACAACCATTAATATATAATCAGAATATGTCACTTAAACTAAAGAAGCTACTATATACAGCAATGATCCGACCAATACTCACCTATGCCTCACCTGCCTGGACAACGATACCTCAACATCTACTGAAGAAATTAAACCAATGCCAAAACAAGATCCTTAGAAAAATAACCAGTGCAAGATGGTTCATACGAAATACCAATATACATGCAGACCTCAAAATACCAACTCTATCACAACATATATACAAGCGAAACGCAGATTTTTTCGATAAAGCCATAGAATGTAAAACAGCAAATTTTAATGAAGTCTTTAAATTTGAAAATTATATCAAAGATAAAAACTACAGACCAATAGCTGCACATTTCACCTCCGACGCCTCATATCATAACTATCAAAACAAATAATTTCATCAACCTTTCTGAAAATAACTTTTCCTCATGCTGATACAGTTCTGAACAACTCCAAAATCAAACAAACACAGTTTAGAGCAAGCTGCTTATTTTTGATTCCTTTTTAGTTATTCAAGCAAAGTGTTTGAAACATTCATAAAAGCAACTCCACTGCCTGCTTACCTCAATGCTCAACCAAAACAGTGTTAAAATTCCAGATGAATGGGATAGGGGCCGCTTCGCGGCCCAGATGCCCAATAAAATCAAAACACTAGGACTAGGACGAAGAAAACGATCTTTGCTCTACTTCGCTTCTACGGTGTAAGTGAAGAGCAACTCCACATCCTTCTCTGAGCTGTAAGAGAGAGAGTTCGGTTGGAGATGAGTTGAGTTGATCATGGTGAATAAACTTTAAACTCATTGGATGTAAAAATTGGAATTTTCCGAGAAATCAAAATCACAAAATTTTGTAGTTAAAATACACTTTTGTGGAGGTTGAGTTGATGATAATGAAGATACAAAATGATCGTGAAGAAGGGGTTAAATCTAATTCGATGCAAAGTTAGCCCATTCATCATTATCTATCCCATTCATCTATCCTATTCATCATAAAATTACATACAGTCAAATAAAATACATTGATTTGGCAGACATTGTGGTAGCCATAAAAAGTCAAGCCATTTGCTTGTGAAATAAAAAAATGAAAAATTCAATATCACAAATTGACGTTTTTACATAACATTAGAAATATTGATTGTAGATTAAAAATAAAGATAAAATATGATTTGATTTGTACAATGATCTTTGAAAAATGAAAGACGTAATTGATGAAAATAGATAAATCATACCTTGATGCATGATAAAATAACATATTTGGAGAAAATGCAGTAAATATATTTTATGAGAGAAATATTGCTCATTAACTACAATAGAATTTGCAAAAGAATTTAACGTGCATAAGTTGATAAATATATATGCATAAATTGGCTATATCAGAAAATAAATTGGAATATAATTTAACTTAAGTAAAACTCTGCTTTGAAAAGTTCAGTGAATTTAACTTGAGAGCCTTAAAAATAAAAACAGAACTCACTGAGATTGAGATGTGTCCCCGATGATCCGCCTCAGAAGGGGGATCAATTCTTAATTTTTGAGCAATTTCTGTAATTCTTTGATTAATGACACTAATCGGTGAGCAGTTTAGGCGTCGAATTTGATGTTGTTCGAGGGCTCCTTCTGCTGAGTCGGTTCTCGCACCCAGTGTAGTTGGCTGTGTGGTTTTTGTAACAATTACAGCATTTTGTAGGTACTGTTCTGTCTTTGTCGCATTCATGAGACCTGTGGTTTTCAGCGCATTTTACACACCTTGCAGGTGCATTGCAGTGGCTTTGAGTATGTCCATACTTTTGGCAGTTGTAACATTGTATAGGTCCACGACCTCCTCAATATCGTTCGATTTTGATCGGGATCTGCTGTATGTTGTTGACTTCGAATACTCTATGGTGATTCGCCTTTGATGTTAGGATTATGAGAAAAAGTGGTAGGAACCGATAGGCCTCTCCCATTCTCTTCTTAAACTGCACTATTTTAAAGGTTTCAATATTGTTTTTCCTCTTCCTTCTGACGTGATAAGCTGTATTTGTCAATTTTAGGAAGTACGAGTATTCATAGTCTCCAAGGGTAACTCGATCTTATTTGAATGAGCAGTTTGCTAAATAATTTATCTAAATGAATCAGCTCCTCTGTATCAAACTGGATCTAAAACTCTACAAGATCGTCAATATGTTCATGTTCAATTGATAGAAAATATATTTTTGAAATCCCACTGGTAGCAATGATTTCTTCTAATGACGTGGATTCTTTGCAATGCGACGGTGAATTACGACCAGAGAGTGAGACCTTTCCACCACGAGCTGTTTCATGATACTGCATGACTTGAAAAAACAAAATGGTGAGTTGGAAGTATTGTCTCTCCCGACACAGGAATCTGACGAGATCAAAATCAGTATCACTCACCTTGTAACGTTCAGGATAATCAGCATCAATTCAGTATGACCGGCATAGCAAGGGAGAAGAGGACATCAGTAGAGCATGACCAGCATAAGTTATCGGCATCCCAGACCAGCATGACATCAATGACGAATCGAGAACCGTTAGCACAGTTTCCTAGATTAGAAAGAGGCTATTCTTATATATGTTTGAATTATTTTAGTGATTTGGAGGGTAGAATCCCCTTCCATTAAAATAACTAAAACAAGAACCTCAAATTAAAACTCAAAAAAGTTTTACAACAAAGCAAAGAAAGTTGACATCTTTGTATTATCTTAAAAAAATAAAATATCGAATATTCATATTAAAGCTTTAAAGCTTCTAAAAGCTTTATAGCTTTTAGAAGCTTAACTCCCTCATTCTCATGAAAATTTGCATCCACCAGAATTAGCTTAAGAAGTTAATTATTACTTTTATAATACCACTATAATTAAAAAAAAAATTTGTATAAATTATTGTAACACTGGTAATACAGACTTGTCTCCCAGTAACAGCCACCCCATAGACTGCTGAACTCAAACTGTCTTTTATTTTAACTGTTTATTTTACTTCATGATGTATGGGATATGGGCCTTCTGCGCGGCCCAGGTGCCCAATTTGTATAAATAAAGAAAGAAAGTAATACAGATCTTTCTCTCGGAGTTAAGAATTTCTTTGGAAAGCAAGATGGTATAAAAATTACCAAAATACCAAGCTGACATTAAAAAAATGATGTAACCCTAGAACGACCTGAAATTGTGGCGACCCTGTAAATTTTTCAATAGTAAACTGAAAAAAATATGCTATAAAAATTTTATTATTTTATTTATTTTATTAATTTTATTATTTTATTATTTTATTATTTTATTAATTTTATTATTTTATTAATTTTATTATTTTATTAATTTTATTATTTTATTAATTTTATTATTTTATTAATTTTATGTACTAAATTAAATTTCTTTTGATACATTTTGAGCTAGCACTCTTTTAGTCATCCGTGGCAACCTTGTAATTTTTCAATAGTACGCAAAAAGAATTTGCTACAAAGAATTGCTAATTTTAAATTTTAAAATAAAATTTTGAATTTTATTAATCAGTACCTTTCGTATTTTTAGTCGCCCTAGGTAACTTTGTAATTATACAATGGTAAACAAAAACAATATGCTACAAAAAGCCACTAATTTTAATTTCTTTTCATAAAATTTTGAATTTCTTAGTCAGTACTTTTGCAATTTTAGTCGCCGGAGGCAACTTATAGTAATTATTCAATAGTAAACAAAAACAATATGCTATTACAATATGCTAATTATGCTATAACAGTATGCTAATATAATATAAAAATTCAATAAAAGTCATTAATTTGAATTTCTTTTAATAAAATTTAAAATTTTATTAATCAGCGCTTTTACAATTTTAGTCACCCATAGGAAAGAACATGCACAGTGAAAGAAGTTGGCTTTCATTGGCATAATGTAAACCTGTCCCCCCAGGGTAGGTGTTGTTCCAACGTATAAAGGAAAAAACAACATTAGGGGCAGAACTACGGAGGTTCTTGAAATAGGTTTGCTCTCTCGTCTTTTCCTCATCGCTACTGTGGTTGAGGAAGATAAAAAAGCTTTTTTTTATTTATTCTCAGTTTGTTCTATATTTTTACACTGTAGGTAAATAGTACTGTACTGTGATTTAAAATATTTTTCGGAAAATACATTTATATCATTCATGTTGATTAAATCTTCTAACACATTTAGACATAGAAAGAATAAAATGGCGGTTCGCGAGAAACATCGTACCCACTCAGTGCATGTAGAGTTATCCAACAACCCGTTAACGGGTGACACACCTCCTGACTTCTTATGTGCTTCACTTCTTATGTGCATCCACTGGATCTTAATACATATGATGGTCCCGCAGTGGACTGATCGTTAAGACACGGTTCCCAGCAGATCACCGAAGTCAAGCATCACTGGCTGCGGTCAGTGTGCGGGTGGGTGACCACTTGGATCAGTCTGCGTAGGGACCGAGGGTGTGCGGTATGGGTCCTTGTTAAACTGTTCTACCGTAAAGTGCTCAACTTCGCGTGCAGGTCGTTGGGCTACCGAAGCAGGGGTGCCATCCCCTCTGCAGAGGATCAAAATTGTGATGGCATGTCTTCGGATCATCCTCAGGGATGTTTCCCAGACCGTCGCCAATAGCCCAATATGCAGCTCTAGTGCGACGTAAATTAATTACACCCACATAATACATATGATGCTTTGCTAAATCTGAGTATGTTGCTCACCCTGTAAGTTGTTTTTCTAATATAGCATACCGAACCGAGTGGTTCCCCCCGTCTGGACTACTCCTTTCTATAATCTTTGCCTTGCCCGCCAGGTGGCCGAGCGGTTTGCGTGCCTGACTACGAAGCCGATGGCAGCGGGTTCGAATCCCGCTCAGGGCATGCATATTTCTCTCTGTGTGTTGTTCTCTGTTGTGTGATGTGTGATATGCCCCACCCTATGAACGGGTATCTGTGGCAGTGCAGCGTGGGTAATGTTGCTCGCCTCCGTGACTTAGGCTCACAGGTGCCCACTGGGTAACGTTAAAGGAGCAACGCCTCCGGTATCTACCTAGATGAAGAACAAAAGTTAAAAAATTCTTTGCCCGTGGCAAGCCTGAAGTCTATGTTCTTTTTCTAAAAATTTGCAGCTCTGTGTAAGTGTAGCACTGAATGAGTGATTTGAATTGTTTATACTTGTGTTAACAACAAAAGAGCTATTCATTTATTATCACTGTCTTTTTTTGAAAATAATAGAAAAAAAGAAATAATTATGGTATTAATTTTGTAACATCTTTTGACGTGACCCGCTTATATCTTAACATTTGAGGTTTTCTGCGAAACATTTTTTTCACAGGTAGTGAGCTAAAGCTGAAATTTTCTTAAAAAAAAAACTTTTACCAGGCCTTAAAAACACGACAACTTAATTATCAATCAGGACGACCAAATTTCTTTTAGTTTTTCTAATTAGTTAAAATTTTAAAACATTATACTTTTAGCACCAGGAAAAAATGTGTTTGAAACTACGGATATGCCTTAGTAGTTGAAAGGTGTGACTGCGATAACAGAATGAATCAGAATGCTTGAGTGTCAATTTGTAGGCAAACGGTTTCAATTGTTAGATTAAAAACTATGAGCCACGATGGTTCAGGGGATACTGACCTTGCCTTCTAATGAGGTCAACCGGGTTCGAATCCCACCTATGACTGATCGATAAGAATTCGGCATACGGCTTGCGCTGACCGCAGTACTGACGTAAAATATCCTCAGTGGTTTCAGGCTAATCATTTGTCGTCAGGCTAACCGTAGATAGTTTTCCTCTCCTTGTAAGGCAAATGCATCAAAAAGTCCTCCATGAAGGCAAATTTCTCCCAATACTTGATACAGCAGTTCCCTTGCCTTCCGGATTGGGTTCAAAATTATAAGGCTACGGAGTAGAACATTAGTAGTAGTAAACCCGAAAATTGGTTCGGCTGTTCAACGCGAGGATTATAAAATAAAAAATAAAAACTATAATAGACAATGACTTAAATTTGTGAATTGCGAAGGCGAATTCCCAATTTTCGATTTTAATAAACGGTTTTATTTTTAAATGCTCCTACGGGATAAACTTCTTTCTTCCGTAGCTTCCAACTCTTTCGGAAGATTTTATTTTTTTGTTTAAAATGATAGCAACGTTTATAATTATTTTCTTATTAGCTTCATAAATATGATTTAAAATAATTTTGACTACCACTTCATAAATATTAATTATTTTTATATAATAATACATAATATTAGCCGTAGTGCTAATGAAATGCTAAATATGAAAAATAATATCAAAGTTGCTTAACAAAAATCTGCTTTCAGCAGATCAAGAATTTTTGATAACCTCCTATGTCTTCCGAAACACATTAGAAACATCATCAAAATTAAAAATAAAATCAGAAAAAATATATCAGAGAATCATAAACCCGGATTATTAAACATAAGTAAATAAATTAGTCAAAACAATAAGAGAATTAAGCACAGAATACAGAAACCATAAATGGAATCAAAAAGTTGAATATTTTCTGCCTCGAAGGCAATTCCTTATTTGCATTTACAAAAAGAATACAAAACAAAAGGACAT
This sequence comes from Parasteatoda lunata, assembly GCA_949128135.1. Classification (NCBI taxonomy): domain Eukaryota; kingdom Metazoa; phylum Arthropoda; class Arachnida; order Araneae; family Theridiidae; genus Parasteatoda; species Parasteatoda lunata. The sequence continues at coordinate 103,149,385 of OX421975.1, forward strand.
CGGAATAACACCTACACTTAAATGTTCAGAAAATATTCACTACTAATGAAAAAATTAGAAATGTTCGCCGATGCATTGGAAGAACAATTTACAGATAATAAAGATAATGCTCCAGATTTCACGAACAACATTAATGAAGAATATGATAAGGTTATTAGAAGAAGACTAAATATTGATAACCAAACCAATCAAACTGACATCATTAAAATTATTAGAAAACTCAGAAAATAAAAAGGCACCAGTAATTGATAATGTAATCAAATGATAAAACATCTACCGCATATATAAAATTGTCAACATATTTAACGCCTGTTTAAATTTAAACTATTTTCCCGACTCTTGGGGGACTTAGCCACTATTATCCTTTTCCCAAAATCAGGCAAGAATATTAAATTACTGGAAAATTACAGACCCGTCCGCCTTTTACCAACAATAGCCAATATATTTGAAAGAATTATTTATGATAAAATAAAACCATTTCCAAAAAGTCAACAGAAACAATTCAATATTAAAATTTTTTCTGCTAAAAACGTTTGGTAGTTATGGATATTATTCTCGAAAAAAAGCTAAAAATGAAATTTATTTGTTACCAGTTTTTACTGATTTTCGTCTTGCTATTCATGGACTTTTCAGCCCTGATTCAGAAGTCCTACCTCGGGGGGAGGCGAGGCTGCCTGCTACAAAAACCTCTTCTCTCTCTTGAATTTGTTTGTTTAATCTCGCTACTTTAATTTTCTCTCAGTAAATGTTACTGAACCCCAACTTTCACCATTCAATTGCACTTCGGCGATTTATTATACATTCCCACTCAGATGAATTAGTTAGAGCCCCTCGCGGGACTGATGCTAAGATAACTACCGCATATGAGTATGAGCATCCAGAAGCCCTAATAAGGCTCGCAAAGACCTAAACAATGGTTGCAAAGTTATAGAGCAATGGTACAATAATTGGAAAGTAAAAATCAACGCTGAAAAATTTAAACTTTTAATACTACGAAGAACTAAAACCATCATCCCGATCAAAGAAAATGTATATCTTTTTAATCAAACTATTCCTATTGTTAACACTGTTAAATATATCGGAATCATTCTAAACAAGATATTAACTTGGCAAAGCATATTAATATTACCATCAAAAAAGTCAATAAAGCCTTTTATGCACTAAAACATCTAATATGCTGATACTCAAACTTTTCATCAAGAAATAAAAGACTTTTATACCTAATGTGGGTTCGACCCATCATCACTTGTGGTTCAATAGCCTGGGGGACAGCACATAAAACTTACAAACTTTAGAGAACAAATTCAAGAGGAAAATGACTGGAGCCCCATGGTTCGTGAGACACGAAGATCTTCAAAATAACTTAAAAATCAAACCCATAATAGAATACCTTGAAGAAAGAAAAGCAAAATTCTTTTAAAATGCAATAGGTTGCGACATAACAAGTTTTAATAGCATCTTTAAAATTGAATTTATCATCGATAATATCGATTAATGCCCCTTAACAAACTTCTTTCTTTCCGACGGCACTCTTTTAAAATTGTTTTGTAAACAGGGCTAATCTTCACCTTTTATTTCTCATTCCCTGTTTAATTTTTATTCTCATTAGACGTCCCTCTGTGCATCTGCGTAGCCCAATCTTTAAGGGAGGCGAGGCAGAGAATCCTGAATTTGTTATTGCTTTTGATTATGTCATTCGGACCCGCACTCGTAAATATTCGATCCTCTAAATATTCGATACTTCTAAATACTTATTTTGCGCCTTTGTAAATATTTTATTATAAATTATTCGGAATATCTCGTCTTCGTTTGTGTAAATATTATCAAAGCCTGACAAAGGCAGGGGCATACGGGGCAGTTTCCCCGCCCCCACATCAGAGGAGGCTCCCAAATCGAATTAAAAGTTTATTTTAGGTTTCCTTCCTTAATGAACTTTTCTTAAAAAACAAAATATCAGTATAGTGTAAAATACGCCTGTTTTACGTTAGCTTCTTCATTAATTTATCGTATGAACACAAAGAAATCTACATTTCGTAAATCCATGGCTTTCTAGAGTGGAATTCAGCTGAATTTTTGCAGTGACGATGGACAAATTTGGCCAATCAAAAGGCTGTATTTTTACATATCGCAAAATGCGATATTTTACAAAAATACAGGCTTCTGATTGGCTTAATTGAGCCATCGTAAAGGCGAAAATTTAGCTCAATTCTGCCCTAATGTCAGCAAGGATATGAATTTTTTGGAGCTAGATGACAAAGTTAACTATCAGAAAACTGCATTCGGCATGATGGAGATAGAATTGTCAGAAAATCAATAAAATTGAAAGAACGATATCAATGGGGGGGGGGGGGGTCTTTACAGCTATTTTAGTTTCTAGTCAATTTTCTTGTTATATATGTATAATAAGGTCAAAAATTTAAATTCCTCCATACAGTTCAACCTAAAGAAGTTTTTTCCCCGGGCCCCAATTAGGCTAAGTCAGGCCCTGAATATTATAATATATTATTAGGATAATTTTTTTCGTAAATAATTTATTATATTGCACTATCAATTTAGATATTATTCATTCGTTGCCTATGGCAAAAAATTCCGTTGAATAGCCAGGTGCCGTATGGCAGATACCTCGAAAATAACATTCAAATTAAAGCATTAAAACTATAGTGCGGTAAATCTCAAAATAATACAAAAATATTCCTTCATGTAATTGCCATAAGGTGGTCACATTACAACCATTTTGAAAAATCTTCCTCGTAAATTAAAATTGGCAGGTATGCTATTCTATAGCTCAAAAACATTAGTAGGTATGTTTTCAAGGTGAATTAATACAGCTGTTTAAATAAAATAATTTTGCATAGTATTTGTAATTCATCTTAAACAATAGTTTTGTAAACAAAAAAAAAAAAAAAAAAAAAAAAAAAAAAAAAAAAAAAGAGTAATAGACCTCATGCTTCTACAAATTTTTGACGCTGTTGACATATTATTACCTTTTGGTATATCTTCTCTATGTATCGTGTAATAAAATATTTACTTGTTCATCTGTATTTAAACGTTACTAAAATACTTGAAGTTTGAAATTAATACTTTCAATAAACCGTAAATTTATTATGTAAAACGTAAAATATACAATAAAAATAATAGGCACAATAAAGATCTACTTGAAATTCGATAGAAAACAAAAACAATCTAATAAAATTCGTACATTGCGTTGTCTTACATAAAAAAGAAGAAATATTTTTATTTCGTAGTTTTTCGTGAATATAAATACAGCATCTACCTGAAAGAGTTTCAGAATTGTTCTACAGCTCAAGTTTCAATATGTCGTTCCAAAGTTTCATCTTCGTTCTTGTAGTGTTGGCTGTTTTTGCTGTTTCTGGTAAGTTCAGACATTTTTTCTATACTGTTGGAAATTTCGGAGCATCGTAGAACAATAACATTGATCAAATTTGCCGCAACTTTAATACGGTAATGCATATTATAGTACTAAAGAAAATAAAATACAAGATACTATGGTTTAATTTGAATGGAAACATGGTTAAATTTAATACCTTAAAACGCTTACAAAACTTATACTTTATTTATGCTACCAGATGCCGATAGTGTGGTTCAACATTGAACAGATTTTTCACAAAATATGAAGGATTTCATGAATACAAAACTGAAAAGCTTCTTGGGAGAACGTATAAAGTACAGTTTTATGGAAAACATCAAAGTATCAGATTCAATTTATATCAAACTAAGCCTTTTGATTATATTTAGTATCTTATAAAAATTGCCACAAATTTTTTAAATATTATTGTCGTTATTCGTTATTTGTTCTTTACGGTTCCGATATTACAGTTCATAATTTAACAGGATTTTAATGTAACATGGAAATTTTTGTAAATATATAATTGAAAAGCTTTTGGGAAAATACGAAGTAATTTGAGAGAATTTGAGAAAAGGATATAAAGCCATGAGATCCGATTTGACGCCTTATAAAAGCGTATGTTTCAATTTAACCCTATAGAAGGCTGTGGGAAGTATACTTCCCACCGCTTTTAATTTAGGATTCCATTTGTTAATAACTTCAGCCTTCTTGAAGTGCGTTTGAATAAAATTGGTAACCTTTTGATAGTTTAAAAAAAACGTATAAAAGTTATAAAATACATAATTCCTTTTGAAGTTTGTAGCATTTATAAAATTTATTTTATAAATAAAAAAAAAAAATAAAAGTCAATAAGTTCTTAATAGGTCGTGTTAAATATATTTACCAACTAAAAAAATAGCATTTTTATAAACTAAATGAGTTTTTTTTTCTTGTATCAATTACTATTCTTAAATCAATTTCAATTCCAAAAATACTTTAATTTACCTTTGCTAGAAATAAATGGCCCATTAAAGGGTTAATAACTTATAAAAAATGAAGCAATTTTCACCATTGTATGGTACTAGGTGGGGATATTATAATTCAAATTGGATCCGAAATTTCATTCAATGTGGTTAGTTATACGAATATTAAGTTAAAGCACTTATAGAAGAGAATATAAAGCAAGATAATAGGTAATTTGAGAAAGCATATAAATGCATGAAGTCCAATTTGATACCTCATTTTAATTTTTGCTTCAATTTAATAACTTGCAGCAAGTTTTTACAGTAATGTGCTTTAAGGTTTGGATATTATTTTTAAAATTTGAGCCTAAAGTTTATATAGTATTGATAGAAGAAATTTAAGTTAAAGCGCTTAGAGTAAGATATTAAGTAATTTGAGAAAGGTAATTTGAGATAAAGTAAGATATTAGGTAATTTGAGAAAATATATAAACAAATGAGGTTCGATTTGATACTATATTGAAGCTTTCAATTCAATACCTTATAAAGGTTGCAGCAAGTTTATACTGTATTTTTCTTCAAGTTTTAGATACTATGGCTCAAATTTGAATCAAAGTTTCATATAGTACGGCTATTTGCAAGAATACTACGTAAAAACGCTTATAGAAGACCATATAAAGTAAAATTTTAGAAAATTTGAGAAAAGCATATAAAAGCATAAGATCCAATTTGATACCTTAATAAAGCTTATGTTTCAATTTAATACCTTATTAAGGTTACAGCAAGTTTTAACAGAATTGTCCTTCAAGGTTTCGATACTATGATTCAAACTTGAACCGATGTTTCATATAGTATAGCTATTTAGAAGAATACGAAGTTAAAAATCTTACGTAAGAACGCATACAATGAAGTTTTAGGTAATTTGAGAAAGCATTAAATCTTCAGATGATTAATTTCCTTAGACAAACACAGAAAATATACTTTATTAGTATTTATTAGACTTACTTAGACTTAAGACTTTAGACTTAAATATACTTTTATTAGTTCATTATCAAATTCTGTGACTAAACATTTCACGTTTTAAATCCAGTACGATAAGGTTTATAATTTCAAAATCAGCTTCGTCTCACATAAGCAAGGGATATTGCTATTTTAGTTTTGATACTATGAATATAACTTGATCCGATATTTCATATAGTATGGTTAGTTGGAAGAATATTAAGTTAAAATGCTTAAGGAAGAATACAGACAGTATAATTTTAGGTAATTTGAGAAAGCATAAAATCATCAGATGATTGTTTTCCTTAGACTTACACTGTAAATTTACTTTTATTAGTACATTATCAAACTTTGTAACTAAACATTCCACGTTTTAAATCCAGTGCGATTTTATGGGAACATGTAAGCGATATGGTATTTATACATAATTTGATTGCAAAAATAGAACTTTTCATAAATGTTTTATGATTTAAGAAGCAAAACAAAAACAAGAGCAAAATAATCCGAATCTTTTATCAGTGTTTATCTGTATCACGTTAAAGCTACGTTTTCTCACAAACACTAACGTCATAATTTAAATAAACAAATATCTTAATGTTTGTTAAAATCATGTAAGCGCTGAAAAAAAATTCTTTAATACTAAATTAATAAATTATTCCTAAGTTATTCTAAAAAAATCACTCACACGTTTTTTTTTTTCCAATATTTATATAGCATAGTTTACAATAAATTTAGATTGTTTCTTTTTATTTTCTATTTCTTATGTTTTCTCTAAAAAGAGGAAGTAAATTAATATCTTAAATTCGATCAAATATTTAAGCCCTTTGTAACCACATATACAGAATTTAACTTGAATTTCTGAGTTATTTTTGGTTTATTTGTTTTAGCAATGGCAAAAACTCACCATTATCAACAAGGGGCAGCACCAGAAGAACCAGAACAAAGAATGGGACTTTTAGGTGGTGAGTATAGTTTCATAATAATGTGTTTCATAACAAATGTTTAACTAGGTTGGTAGGTAATTTATTTACGTCGCACTAAAGCTGCACATTGGGCAATTCGGACCCTCGGTCCCTACGCAGGCTGATTAAAGTGAACACCCACCCGCTTACTGACCACAGCTAGTGGTGCCTGACTTCGGTTCTACTGGGAACCGCGTCTTTGCGATCAGTCCACTGTGGGACCAATATTTAATTCGGTGAATTATTATAAAGCACGAAGAGTATATAAAATTCTTGCAATGACGAGTCCAGTGAAGTTCTGAACTTGGTTACCAGGTTCTTAAGCCTTGCAAGTCCTAAAAAAATGTTTGGAGTCAAAATCAGCTTACAAGAACTTCTAATAATTTAATATTTATTGTTGTAGAAAGTATATTTTATTAACTTACACTATGGCACAGAATTCTTATTAAACATATTTTCTCACTTTTTTCATAATTTTTTATTACTTTTGGTCAAAATAAGTTAAAATATAATATTGAGCATTTTAATAATTTATGGTTATGAAATACAGCATGAAACACCGCGGTGTCTTTTTCTGAGTTAAACGTAAAATTTTCGAAACACAGCTCACTTCCAAACAGTTATTTTATAAATGTGGACTTTTTTGCAGTTATTTAGATCAAAGAGAAACAATTATTCATCAATGAAATGTCTTTAGTTAACAATATCAATCATTGATAGATTTTTGAATATGAATGGAATGAAAATTCAAACTTTTTTACTTATTAGACTGTTTTTTATAATTTAAAAACTCCAAAATATATTTTTGCTTATAATTAGAGTGGCAGAAAAAATACATAAAAGGGATACCGACCGGTGTCCCTCTAACGTGAAGGAGTTAAGGGTCATTTTATTCATAATCATTTTATTTAATGCATAAAATAAAGAAAGAAAATTTTTCTTTGAGCAAGTAATTTTATGAAAGGCGGTTATTCGGTAATGTTTTTTAATTTTTAAATTGTTGTTGTAAAATTTAAAGAGAAATTTTGGGCTAAAAATTATTTTGCAGAGTAATTATAATTGAATTATTATAATTGAAAAATTTAAATATCCACCAACATTTGATCTTTTTTCGAAATACTTTTTGCGGTGGCAGAGAAAACACAGAAATTTTTTTTAAAAGAGCGATTTTTTGTAAAAATCTTCCATCAGAGTTTAAAAACATTACCATTCGTCTATGTGCCACTTCCAACAATTACGGATTTGTGTTGTTTTAAAAAATATTCTTCCTAGTGGTAGCAATTACTAGTTTACGAAGTTTACGCAATCTCGGTTCTTAACGATTCGTTGGAATTATGAGTCGAAAGATATTAAACGGAATTAAATAAAGTACGAAATAAAATGAAAAAAGCGAGCTCGGAAAAGATCCCGAAGGTAAAAAATAAAAATCAAACCAAACTATGTATGAAAGGTGACCAAATTGAATTGGCCGGTATCAACAGTAATAAGCATAATAAGTAAAATTCGATTAGCATAATAAACATGAATAGGAAAAAACTAGTAGCATAAATATAAAAAATGAACTATCATAAGGTGAAATGAAAAGCGTAAAGATGACTAGTGACAAGGCAAATCTATTTACACAAGATTTTAATCAAACGATTTTATCAAAATATGAATCAAAATTTATAACCTCTTTAAATGTAAGAATAGAGCCACAAAATCTGGAATAATTGGATCTTTATGCCAAAAGTCTCAGTCGCCATTCAGTCAAATACAGATGAAGAAGTCGCGGACCGGAACTTCAGCAATGACCAGATCAAGTCAAGTCAAGAATAATTGGAATACTCAGATCTGACCGTAAATTCACAGAGGCTTCAGAGCCAACACTCGGATCTTTTTGCCAAAGCCATTTAGTCCCAGCCATTATACCATTTCATCGATGAAGGAGTGAGATACTCTGCTACACTACATATCAAGTCAAGGAATAATTGGCATTAAAATAAATTAAAAATGTTTCTTTCCAATTTTTAAATAATGTTAAAAAGGCACGTAGAATGTTCGATTCAACAGACTGACAATTTAAATCTTATGAAGTGTTCAATTGTCTTAAATGTAGGTAATTTTTTATTCTGTTCTTAGTACCTAACTACAAATTGAAGTTTTATATTTAAGTATAGTTTAGTTAAATATATTAAAGTGGTACTATTACGTAAAAAAAATAGTTCATACAAATCATAATCGGCAATTGGAGCCTATGTGATATAGAAATCAAACTATCAGCCCCGCTAGGGGCTCTAACTTATTCGTCTGTGTGTTTATAATTTAAAAATAGCCAAAGCTGAATTGAATGGGGGAAGAGTAGGGATCAGTTACATTAACTGAGGTACAAAAAATAAAGCAATTATGACTTTAGTAAAAATGAGAATAAACAAGAAGTGACTTACTGCCTTGTTTTATCCTGGAGTCGCCAATTGCTTTATTGCCAATTGCTTGAAAGACAAATAGAACAATTCTGAGAAGGACATCACGAAGAATATATCCAGGGTTTACGTCGAGATTCGAACCCGCTACCTCGAAACTTTGCACAGCGTTTGGCCGGTGATACCGCTTGGACAAGGAGGCCCCTCGCCAAATGGTAGTTGGTAGTTGATGATGTAGTGGATGATCTATGCTATCTGCTTTTATCCCCCTTGCTGTAAGGTGAAGTTTGGATGAGTTAAGTAGTTGGTGATGATGATGATGATGACGATGAAAAAGTAAAAGTGTGCGCTGTTCATGAAGAAACGCAACAAATTCAATGTGAACTTTGCATTTTTCCTGGAGATCAAAATTATAAATATTTTTCCAAAACACTTTTGGAGAGGTTGAATTGATAAATTTAAAATTCAACCTTTGGTGGTTCCAACACTTTTGGATAGACACACGTTCATCAAAAGAAAATTCTTAATTAAAAAAAAAAATTCTTTTTCCCAGGTGCTCAGAGAGGTTTAAACCAAAAACTAAAAAAATTGTAACTGCATTTACTTAGGGATTTGAAAACTAGAGACTAGAAACGCTTAGTTGAAATTAAAAAACCCACTAAGTTTTTTAGAAGATTGTCATGTTGGTCATAACTAAGAAGACGGTGAAGGGAAAGTGGGAAAACTCCGATTGAGACGCGCAGTGCTTGTCTCTGATGTTCAAACCTTTTGCATTCAAAGAGGAGGTGGATAGCAAATTCTGGATATTGACAGTGATCGCACAAAGGGGAGTCCACGAGCCCTATTTTTGCATATATTGCGTTAACGCCAATTGGAGGTTTTGTCTATCTAACCTATATACTTGCTTAAATTATTTGTAATGGTGGACACAATTCTTTGAAAAAAGTATTAATAGATAAATTTTCATACCACTAACACAAATATTTTCTGAAACTGTGTAAATTTCGTAGTAGTTGGAAGGTATGCTTTTTTTCTCATTAAATTGACATGAAAAACTTATTTTTTACTATCAAATACGCATATTTTTAATTTTCAATCCTCTCTATTACAGGGTATTGCAGGTTAGACCTTTAAGAATGTTCCATTTTGCTCTAAGGTTGTCAGGTTGATTACAGGCGACATAAACGTTGTCCTTAACATGCCTAAATTTTACAGTTACTTCATTACCTAAATTTTAAAGTTTTGAACGTGAAAACTGAACTTTGTATTAAGTTTATTCCTTCAAAAAATATAAAACTTTTAAAATTTTTTTTTGGGGTTCATTTCAGGAGAGTCCAAATTATTTGTCTAACCGAAAGTTTTCTTGGATAGATTAGTTAGTTTTAATTAATTTAGAAAATTATTTTTCAATCCATTTTTTTGAAATTAATCTTTAATTATATTTAATTAATTTTTTAATTAATATTTTAAAATAAAGTTTTAAATAATTTTTGTAATTAATTTTAATTTAATTTTTTTCTTCGATTCGAGCTTTGAAATTCATAAAAAAGATTTTTGTGTTACTCTCTGCCGTATATTTCCAGAAAAGGTAAACTTTTTATCACTCTCTACAATAAGAATTTAAAAAAGTATTTACATTATTTTTCACTGATTGTTTTAATTTAAATTTTTATTTTTAATGTTTTTAATGCAAATTCTTTATCTTTGAAGGAATCAAGGAGGCACTTGATGACATACTCAGTACAGCTGGAGTTCACAACCAGTAATTGGAATTCAAATTAAAAGAATGTGTTGCTTGAATTGCACCTTTAGAGATTCAATAGTAATATTCAATGTAAAAATCAGTTTATCAAGATATCCTTATCAACAAAAGTTATAAACTATTTGTAAATTTTCTGACCCATTATAATAAAAATAACCTATGTATAATAAAATTGTTATTTTAAACATTCAAAGTTATAAGTTTTGACTTTGTAATGTATGTCATGCTTTGGAGATTGAATTATAACATTAAACAGAGGATTGATTGGTTTATTGGTACAGTCGGCGAAAAAAAAAAAAAAAAAAGAGAGATATCACTCTGAATAACTTTCGTTCTAATGATCACATTTTCACGAAATAAGTGTCAATCTTAATGGTTCCCGGGGGTGACCTCAGATATGCTAATTTATTAGTGCTTACTATTAAGTAAGTTACGAAATCAGACACAAAAACGTACTTTCTCTGAATAAACATATTTTTTTTACATATTTAGAATCCTGACCCCTGAAATAGGGGGGGGGGTATACAAAATTTCGAAAGAATTGGGTCGCAATAAAGATTTCTATATTTGGCGATAGTCCAGAAAACAGCCAACAAAAGTGGCAGCAGCAAATGAGTATTTTAAGATAACCCATAGACTAATTCAAAAGAGCAATACTTAACTTTACTCCGTTGCTAAGCAACCAAGTTTTGACTGTAAAAAAATTTAAATAATGTTCTGTGATTGCTTGGAAAGGTTTAATTAATAGTTAATAGAAAATATCTCGAAGTTTCTAGGCAATAGACGATTTTTTAAGCCGATTTTTGTCCAAAAAGCAAAGATTTATATTTTCTTTTTATCTCCTTTGAAAAGAAAATTTGAATCGATTTATAAATTAATATTTATGATTATAAGCTTATAAGTTATTCATGATTATAAATTATAATCTTTCAGAATTTAAATACATTTACTTTTTATCTGTCATTATTTGGATTTTTATGCTGTTTTTACTATATCTATACGAGGATTTCATACTGAAATCAAATTTACATAACTTATTATAACTATACACAAAATTTTAGGAATAATTATTTTTACAGCTCTAATCGAGTCTTCTAGGCTAGAAAATTTAAAGAAACAAAAAAAGTGCTTAAAAAATAAAATGTAGATTGTATAGTAATTCTAATGCACATTCACAAAATTTTCTAGAATTTGCGATATTTCTTTTTTCTATAACTAAAGAAATTGCTGAATATTAAGTGGCATTTTAAAAACATTGAAATATGTAATGTTTAAGAATATGATATTGAAATAATATATTGCATGATTCATTGTTTAAAAAATCGCTTCATTCTGCTAGATATTTAGGTTACATGGTTTTCTTTGGTTAAAGATGATTTGCAAATAGCATCCTCATGTTTCGATACATTCTGAAATTTACGTTCACAAATATCACCATAAAATGCAGCACAACATATTCTTCAATTACGATGAGCTACATTTAGCCCCAAATATCGCTACTATGATTTTTTTGTTTTCTTATATATATATCTGATATGATATTACCTTTTCAAACAGAGTTCGTAAGGTCCTTAAGATACTGAAATAAGGGCACAAAAACTTAAAAGATAAAATATTAAATCTCATTCTTTCAAAATATTTGGTTTCAAAATTTCAGTTTTAAAGTTAAAGATTATTTTAATAGTTGCAAAATTAATGCTACGGTTCTTTTACGTTTTTAAAGACCACATGAATCCTGTTAAAATATTAAAATGCTTATGTTTACTTTAACGAGCGTAAAATGCTTAATGATCAAAACCCAAATGTAAAACAGTATAATTGATGATGAAAACTCCCCCGACTTCAAAATATATGAAGAGGGAAATAAAAGTCGACTTGTTTCGAGCGTTCAAATATAAGCGCCCATTCTCAACACTTGTCAGGCGTGAATGACTTGTGACTTTAATTATTGGACGCTCAAAAGATGTCTATTTTTATTATCATCGATTATTTTTTAAATCAATGAAGTTTTTGTACTTTCGATTCAGTTTCTCGTGATTATCCATTTAGTAACACAACATATTAGATTATTTCAATCGATATTAAAATAAGTTTTACATAAGTTACAGGCACAAGTTCTTAAATTGAAAAAAATAATTATTCACTACTTTCTAAAAAAATCAATGAAGTAAAATTCTTTTTTTTTGCTGCAAGCCTTAAAATTTTTAAGGACATAAAAAAATTCTGTTTACAATTGAAATTTCAAAAGTCGAATGTGAAAATGGAATGGCCGCTAGCACCAGAAATCGAAATTAAATAGTTACAAGGACAGCTATTTCAAACAAATTAGCGTTTCCGTCTTACTTTAAGTTGTTTGAAAATGTATTTTTTATTTATCGATTCCAAAGTCTATTTTACATATATTTTTGGGTAAGCTTTAGGATTATTTCGATCGAGTTTATTATTACACCCTTATTTGCTTAAAATAAGTGAGCAAAATATGCATGTAACATATTCAAAAACTTATATTAGTAAATAAGGAACCCTGTTTTCTATTTTTTTTATAATGTTTTGTATTTCATATTCATTAAAAACGATTTATTTGCTATATTTTGTTTATTTTTTATTTAGTACCAAGGTACAATTCATTCCATCCTATGGAGGTAGTGATCATCATTCTAATTTATTTTAGTGGTAGTTCAGATATCATTATTAAATATTGGCCGTTACAGATACATCTTAATTTAGATGTAATATAATGATAATTACTTCAGAGAAATGAATGAAATCGTTTAAGAAAAATTTATTTATAAAGTAAATATTATATTGAAAATAGCCATAATTCAAAATGTAAAAATAAAGAAAAACCCCTTTAAAGGGATCTATAAAAATTATTCTCTTTATATCGAGAATTTCTGTTAAGATTTATATTTAACGCTTCGAACTGGCGGACAGTTAGGAGCATGGGAAGAGATCCAAGGTTGGCAAATTATCGAAACATAACATAGCCAAAAATAAAGCCAACCCCCCATACTCAATATTCGATTCGAAAAAATTTGGTGATCGTGAATCGTCAAAAAGACTGTTAGAATTAGAATAACCATGTAAACTGAAACTTATTTGTGATAAGAAATAAAGAATAAAGAGTTATAGAATTTTGTTTTTGATGAGTCGCGACAGTGAATTAATGAGTCTTATATTAGTATTGAAATAAAAATTACCGTTACATTGATCGATAAGAAAAGAATAAAATATTTTATGTTCGCTTTTTATAAACTTTAATAAAAATTAAATAATTGATTTAATTTAATTAAAATTCGGTTAAGAACGATTAAAAAAAATAAGTTTAAAAAAGTAAAGAAATTTTAAAAGCTAGGAAATATATGTAATGCCTCTAGTGGCACCACACATTCCAAGGCAATGCTAAATAATTAGTATAAGAAATTAATAAGAAATATGCTCATTAATTAGCGATATTAATGAGCATACGTTACGAAATCAGATACAAAAACTTTCCCTGTAAAAACATGTTTTTTTAGATAGATAAGTGTATGGGCAGTTGCAATCTAAGAAATATGGCTTCAATAGTGTAGACCGCCTAAAGTTAATTTCACCTTTTGCGTTTTCGCCACATCTCAATTTTTTTTAAATGAATTGAGAAAAATATTTACTTACGATCATAAAATTCTTTTATTCATAGATAATTCATCTTAAAAATAATATTTATTAATTATTTTGTATTTCTTGTAACTTTATATTTTCGAAATAAATTGATAGTAAGGTATACAAATGTTTACATTATTTTAAAGAAGAAAATTTTATGTGGCAAAATACAAAATCTGAACGAAATCGGTCGAATAGTTTCAGTTATCAAATTTAAAAAAGCCGTTATTTTAAAATTTGATTTTGTAATATCCCATTACAGCCCTTTGTCGAGAAAACCAGTTCTTTTTCCCCCTCAAAAACATAAATACTGGTTTCCCCTATGTTTCATTTTTAGTTTTTTTCTTGTGTTTTTAATGTTTACAATACCTGGATAAAAACAAACCAAGTAATTAAAAAAAAAATTACATTTTTTGTGAATGCAATTAAAAAAATGTTTGTTCAATATACAAAATAAAAATTGTTAGTAAAATAAAAAAAATAGAAATTGTTTGTCCAATATAAAAAATAAAAAATGTTTGTCCAATATACAAAATAAAAATAGTTAATAAAATAAAAAAAAATAGAAATTGTTTGTCCAATATAAAAAATAAAAAATGTTTGTCCAATATACAAAATAAAAAAAATGTTTGTCCAATATACAAAATAAATCTTTTTTTGTCCAATATCAAAAGAAAGAACCACATATTCTGGGACTGTATTAAAACAATGTTTATCGAATGTACAAAATAAAAAATGATTATCAAAATACAAAATAAGGAAATACAATAAAAAAAAAAGATTACCTACTATACTCAATAATGGGAAAGATTAAATCCAGTTACGCTGTAACTTTACAAACTAGATTACTAAATTTTAATAATTATGTTTTAAATCTGAAATCTAAAACGTAAATGTTGGATTAAATATATTTATATTCCATCTGCAATTATTAAGGATTATTTTTATAAAATAGAATAATTTTCTATTTATTAAAGTTCTGCTTAACATAGAATAGAATTTAAAAAAAAAATAATAAAGCTTAGTTCTTAACCCTTTGACGCAGATGGGACATTGATGTCTCTTTTAGTATTTCTTTTTCAAACACTGTAATTGCAAAAAAAAAAAAGGAAAAAATACATTTTAGTATTTTTTAAATTATAAAAAACAGTCTAATAGTCGCTAAAAATCTGTTAGATTATCGGAATTATATTTGTATTAAAACGTAAAATCCAAAAGAAAGTAGGTTGAACTAATTTTTTCATTGATATTCAAAAATTTATCAGTAATTAATTTTGTATATAAAAGAAATTTTAATGATGTGTAATTATTTCTCTTTGATCTAAATAACTGCAAATAAGGTGAAATATAAAAATTTATCGCTTGGAAGTAAGCCATGTTTGGAAGATCTTACCTTTAACGCAGAAAAAGACACCAGTGCTTCATGCTGCATTTCATAACCATAGATTATTAAAATGCACAATATTATACTATTTTATTCATATTTAAAAATTTATTGATAATTGATTTGTAAATTAAAGATGTTTCAATGATGTTTCAATATGTTTCAATAACTGTTTCTCCTTGATCTAAATAACTGCAAAAAAGTTCAAATTTGTAAAATAGTTCTTTGGAAGTGAGCTAGCTGTGTTTGGAAGATTTTACCTTTAACGCAGAAAAAGACACCAGCGCTTCATGCTGCATTTCATAACCATAGATTATTAAAATGCTCAATATTATACTATTTCATTCATATTTAAAAAATTATCAATAATTGATTTGTAAATTAAAGATGTTTCAATGATGTTTAGAGATATTTCAATGTGATTCAATAGCCATTTCTCTTTGATCTAAATAACTGCAAGAAATGTCCAAATTTTTAAAATAGTTCTTTGGAAGTGAGGTAGCTGTGTTTGGAAGATTTTACCTTTAACGCAGAAAAAGACACCAGCGCTTCATGCTGCATTTCATAACCATAGATTATTAAAATGCTCAATATTATACTATTTCATTCATATTTAAAAAATTATCAATAATTGATTTGTAAATTAAAGATGTTTCAATGATGTTTAGAGATATTTCAATATGATTCAATAGCCATTTCTCTTTGATCTAAATAACTGCAAGAAATGTCCAAATTTTTAAAATAGTTCTTTGGAAGTGAGGTAGCTGTGTTTGGAAGATTTTACCTTTAACGCAGAAAAAGACACCGGCGCTTCATGCTGCATTTCATAACCATAGATTATTAAAATGCTCAATATTATACTATTTCATTCATATTTAAAAAATTATCAATAATTGATTTGTAAATTAAAGATGTTTCAATGATGTTTAGAGATATTTCAATATGATTCAATAGCCATTTCTCTTTGATCTAAATAACTGCAAGAAATGTCCAAATTTTTAAAATAGTTCTTTGGAAGTGAGGTAGCTGTGTTTGGAAGATTTTACCTTTAACGCAGAAAAAGACACCAGCGCTTCATGCTGCATTTCATAACCATAGATTATTAAAATGCTCAATATTATACTATTTCATTCATATTTAAAAAATTATCAATAATTGATTTGTAAATTAAAGATGTTTCAATGATGTTTAGAGATATTTCAATGTGATTCAATAGCCATTTCTCTTTGATCTAAATAACTGCAAGAAATGTCCAAATTTTTAAAATAGTTCTTTGGAAGTGAGGTAGCTGTGTTTGGAAGATTTTACCTTTAACGCAGAAAAAGACACCAGCGCTTCATGCTGCATTTCATAACCATAGATTATTAAAATGCTCAATATTATACTATTTCATTCATATTTAAAAAATTATCAATAATTGATTTGTAAATTAAAGATGTTTCAATGATGTTTAGAGATATTTCAATATGATTCAATAGCCATTTCTCTTTGATCTAAATAACTGCAAGAAATGTCCAAATTTTTAAAATAGTTCTTTGGAAGTGAGGTAGCTGTGTTTGGAAGATTTTACCTTTAACGCAGAAAAAGACACCAGCGCTTCATGCTGCATTTCATAACCATAGATTATTAAAATGCTCAATATTATACTATTTCATTCATATTTAAAAAATTATCAATAATTGATTTGTAAATTAAAGATGTTTCAATGATGTTTAGAGATATTTCAATGTGATTCAATAGCCATTTCTCTTTGATCTAAATAACTGCAAGAAATGTCCAAATTTTTAAAATAGTTCTTTGGAAGTGAGGTAGCTGTGTTTGGAAGATTTTACCTTTAACGCAGAAAAAGACACCAGCGCTTCATGCTGCATTTCATAACCATAGATTATTAAAATGCTCAATATTATACTATTTCATTCATATTTAAAAAATTATCAATAATTGATTTGTAAATTAAAGATGTTTCAATGATGTTTAGAGATATTTCAATATGATTCAATAGCCATTTCTCTTTGATCTAAATAACTGCAAGAAATGTCCAAATTTTTAAAATAGTTCTTTGGAAGTGAGGTAGCTGTGTTTGGAACATTTTACCTTTAACGCAGAAAAAGACACCGGCGCTTCATGCTGCATTTCATAACCATAGATTATTAAAATGCTCAATATTATACTATTTCATTCATATTTAAAAAATTATCAATAATTGATTTGTAAATTAAAGATGTTTCAATGATGTTTAGAGATATTTCAATATGATTCAATAGCCATTTCTCTTTGATCTAAATAACTGCAAGAAATGTCCAAATTTTTAAAATAGTTCTTTGGAAGTGAGGTAGCTGTGTTTGGAAGATTTTACCTTTAACGCAGAAAAAGACACCAGCGCTTCATGCTGCATTTCATAACCATAGATTATTAAAATGCTCAATATTATACTATTTCATTCATATTTAAAAAATTATCAATAATTGATTTGTAAATTAAGGATGTTTCAATGATGTTTAGAGATATTTCAATATGATTCAATAGCCATTTCTCTTTGATCTAAATAACTGCAAGAAATGTCCAAATTTTTAAAATAGTTCTTTGGAAGTGAGGTAGCTGTGTTTGGAAGATTTTACCTTTAACGCAGAAAAAGACACCAGCGCTTCATGCTGCATTTCATAACCATAGATTATTAAAATGCTCAATATTATACTATTTCATTCATATTTAAAAAATTATCAATAATTGATTTGTAAATTAAAGATGTTTCAATGATGTTTAGAGATATTTCAATATGATTCAATAGCCATTTCTCTTTGATCTAAATAACTGCAAGAAATGTCCAAATTTTTAAAATAGTTCTTTGGAAGTGAGGTAGCTGTGTTTGGAAGATTTTACCTTTAACGCAGAAAAAGACACCAGCGCTTCATGCTGCATTTCATAACCATAGATTATTAAAATGCTCAATATTATACTATTTCATTCATATTTAAAAAATTATCAATAATTGATTTGTAAATTAAGGATGTTTCAATGATGTTTAGAGATATTTCAATATGATTCAATAGCCATTTCTCTTTGATCTAAATAACTGCAAGAAATGTCCAAATTTTTAAAATAGTTCTTTGGAAGTGAGGTAGCTGTGTTTGGAAGATTTTACCTTTAACGCAACTGGTTTATGGAAAGGTAATTTGCAGCTTCTATTTGTCCGAAGACTGGAGCACCTGGAGGTAAAAGACTGTCCTAGCTCCTCAGACACCGAAGCCGCTCTTAGCATGGAGTACAGACGCTGGGCACGGGTTTGGATCGGAGTTAAAGGTTTTCTATTTTCCGAAGGAACTAAAATCCACCCCATTTGCCCAAAATTCCATCCACACCAGGCTTCCACCGATCACATCCTGAACTGTCTTGGTCTTCTCTGGGAAGACATCTACTCTACTCCTCTTTTGGTCTTTGATTTTCTTCAGGTCAACGGGTTCATAGATATGGTCTGACTTCGTCAGGCCAGAAAGGGATAAGCAACAACAACAACCTTTAACGCAGAAAAAGACACCGGTGTTTCATGCCGCATTTCATAACCATAAACTATGAAAATGCTAAATGTAAAAATTTTAACTTATTTTGACAAAAATTAATACCAAATAATGAAAAAGAGTATAAAAATATGTTTAAGTATAAATTGTTCTTCAAAGGGTTAATTAAATTCACATCATGTAGAGAGCGTGAGGTAGATTTTTTTAAAATTTTAATTTATGCTATTTATATTATATTGAGATTTTTTTACTGCTCTGAAATCTTAAAGATACTTCCACTTTTTCAAATAAAAAAAAATAAATTCGGATAGGAGCATTTTTATGAATTTTCAAGTTCATTTAAAAATATTAATCAAATTATAGGAATGTAACTTCGGATAAACTTAACTCTTTGATACGGGATTTCTATTGCATAAATTTGTTATTATTTTGTATTAAGTTAAGTCTAGATAAGTTCAAATATATTTTAATATTTTATGATTATGAAATACAGCACGAAACACCGATGTCTTTTTCTGAGTTAAAAGTAAAACTTTCTATGAACGGCTTATTTCTGAATAATAATTTTTCGAATTTGGACTTATTTGCAGTTATTTAGATCTAAGCGAAATAGTTATTCATCATTGAAATTTCTGTAACTTACAAAATCAATTATTCATAAATGTTTGAATATGAATGAAATTTTTTTTTCAAGTCAAATTTTTTGGATTTTATATTTTAGTTTAAATATAATTCCGATAATAAATTGTATTTTTTAGTAGCCATTAGACTGTTTTTTATAATTAAA
This sequence comes from Parasteatoda lunata, assembly GCA_949128135.1. Taxonomy (NCBI): domain Eukaryota; kingdom Metazoa; phylum Arthropoda; class Arachnida; order Araneae; family Theridiidae; genus Parasteatoda; species Parasteatoda lunata. The sequence continues at coordinate 103,169,145 of OX421975.1, forward strand.
AAATATCGAAATATATTTTCACTTGCAATTAAAGTGTCTGAAAAAAATGTAAAAGGGACACTTGTGTTCCATCGGCATCAAAAAGCATTAAATCATTAATTTGTTTTGAATAATTTGTTTCCACTTCACCGAATCATTCAGACTATACATTTCATTCAAACTTACTGTGTTTATGCAGTTTATTTAGCTTTTCTTATGCATTTAATGCAGTCAACAAAAATGATATTTTTAGTACCAATTTTAACTTATTAGAATTTTTATGATTCACATAAATTTGTTTCTTACTTGCATAAAAAATATGCTTTCAATATTTATATATATTTATGAAGCAATAAAATGTATTATCATAAAAAAAGTAAAACCCATTATAATTCAGAGTCGTATTATTTAATAATCTATAAAATTTATTTTGATATTAATGTTAAACGCACGTGATATACAGGAGTTGCAATTGACTTTCAAGGATTAGGACTTCAAGGACTCTGGAATTGTTCTGGTTACTCTGTACGGGGCTTGCACTAATTCGTCAGATCTGACATGACTCAAAGAGATAAGGAAATGACATGGCTAGACGTAGAATCGAGTATATATGACCGGAAGAAACTTTTTTTTTTGGACATTAAATCTTGTCTTGTTGCTCGGTACCTGCCCGAAAGCTCTCGCAGATTGATATAATATGGCAACAATAGAAGGTGAAAAAAAAAACGTGGCTTAGGAAACTTTTTTATACAAAATATGTTAAACAGATTCAAAAGATACTTTTAGTAGTAATATTCTAATATAGGTAAATGCAATATTGGTCTCTAGATAAATGAAAATCAGCCAACGGCAGTTTGAAGGCAGATTAGGATAGCTACAAAACAATATCACGCTCACGCCGGTTAATTACTGCGCTCGTACCTCGTGCAGAAGTTGAAAAAACAAGACGCCCACGCACAGGACATCACGTGGATGCCGTTTAAGTACGGTACTCGTATACATACAGGGCATCGTGTGAATGCCGGCTAAATACGGCGCTCATACTCATAGAACATCACGTGAATGCCCGCTAAGTACGGCGCTCATATAAATACAGGGCACCACGTGGATGCCGGCTAAATCCGGAGCTCATACACTAACTTCACATGGATACCTGTTAAATACGGCGCTAGCATACACAGGGCATCGCGTGGATACCGTCTCAATACAGCGCTCGTAACAAAGGGGTTAAATCCAGGTGCTAGTGACCCCTTGTCGAAGAATAAATAGCGTGAGTTACGTTATATCATATATTCTCACATTATGTATTCCTTACCCTGGTGTAATCTTAACTGTCCTTTCGCAACTTCCTTATACAATGCTAGGAGTCAAGTACATTCAATTCAATAATTCCTCAATTTTTAAGATAATTGTTGCAGTTGAGACGTGGTGGCTCAAGGAATGGAGCACTCGCCATTCAATGAGGTGACTCTGGTTCGAATCCCAGCGATGGTCGAGACGAATTCCGCACCCATCTCGCTAAGACCACAGTGCTGACTAAAAATATATTTGATGGTAGATGGATCATAGTTTAGAATTCCCTTGCTTTAAGACTAACCGTGTGAGGTTTTCGTGGTTTTTCTCTCCATGTAACGCAAATGCGGGTTAGTTCCATAAAAAAGGGTGATCCAAATCTCTGTCTTTTGGATTAGGTTCAAAATTACTAAGCTACAGAACTTTAGTAGTCGTAAACCCAAAAAATTGGGTCGGCTGTATAACGACGGTTCTAATTTATTAAAATATTGATACATTTCCCCTATTAACACTTGGAAAGATCTTTTTTAGGTACCCGACTGCCTTTTTAAAGCCAATTTTGACTGAAATATAATTTTTCTCTTTTTTATATAAAATAAAATCGTGGAACTTTCTCCTTCTAAAACCTTTTGAGTTCTGTTTCTACGTCCAATAAAACAGAAGTTATAATGATTTGAAGAACATCTATTATTATTAAATTGAGATTGGATCTTTTTTATTTTACCTTTTTCTCAAAACTAATTTTTCGGTTATTTTCCTTCATTCTAAATGCAATATTTAAAAATATTTTTAGTTCATATTACTTGAAATTTTTCAGGAATTTTTTCAATATGTATGTCTAGGGAATAGAGAACGGACTAGTGGATTTAATAATTTATATTTCACAGCTGAAACAAAAATAATTAATCACAGTTTTTGACCTCTTTTTATCGAATAAGTTTTTATATTTGCCTTAAAACATCTAAATATTAATATTATGTCTAATGCGTAGTTTATTCCCTAAGTTGAATTTTTATGAGCATTATAAATCAAGAATAATGAATATATAATTCATTTTAACAAAGTGATGTGATTTAGAAAAAAAATTATTTATGTTTTTTTTGTGGCCAGTTATCCCCTTTTTTTAATATTTTTTTTAATATTTATGCCATGTTTCAGTGTATAATACGCAAATTAAAAATTTTAAAATTTTGTCTTCGAAGGTATTCGGTACCTTATGGAAAAAATATTAAATATAGTTAATAAAACCGAAAGAATCCTACGGGCGTCTTTTGATACCATAACTAATTGAAGTGTCATGTGTAATTACGTAGTCTACTGCCGTTTCCCGAAATCTGCACTGTGCTTATAATAATACATCGAACGGCTAGACATTTAACGAGTTCTCTTTTTTCTGAAATAAATTCTCAAAATAGTGAGTAAGTTAATGATTGAAACAATAATTATTTAAAATTATCTACTCTACTCATCTTTTGATCTTCGATTTCATTCAGGTCAATGGGTTCATAGATTTGGTCTGACTTCGCCAGGCCAGATGAGGATAAGCAACAACAAAATTATTTAAAATTATCCGCAAGAGAATTTTGAAGTTGTTTATTTATGCCAAAGAGTTAAATTGCATAATTGAAGTGAAATATCATTTCATACATGAAGTTATCTAATGTAGCATATAAAGTTATTTAAATTGGTCTCAGCTAAAACTTTAAGTTGCTTTTTTTTTCTTCCTATTTTTGTAGAGTTCTTAATTTTTTGTGGGAATTTTCATGCTTTTTTGCCTTCTTACTCTTTGTTTTTTTTTTCTTCCGAGACAAGAGACAGTTCTCAACACAAAAGACCGTCATATTTTTAAATTTTTTTTTAGTTGTTCTTCCATTTTACGATTTTTTTTTATTGGTTGAGTGTGCACACAACATCTTTTTTTCTTAAAATTATCGCACATTTTCACTTTCTTCGCTATAGCGACCGAAACTTAAATCATTTGATATCTTTTACAACATCTGCAATCTCTACCAGTTCTCATTTTCTCCTCCTGATAGTTGACTATCTGCTCCTGATTGTTGGTTATCTACTCCTAATCATTAACTATCTGCTCTTTATGATTGACTATCTACTTATGAATGTTGACTATTTACTCGTGATGGCTTGGATATTTTACAAGTCCACAATTTCTCTCAGTTCTAATTTTCTCCTACTGTGGGTTGACTATCTGCTGATGGTTGACTATCTGCTCCTGATGGTTGACTATTTGCTCATGTTGATTGACTATTTGCTCCTGATAGTTGACATTCTGCTCCTAATCGTTGACTATCTGCTCCTGATCGTTGTCTATCTGTTCCTGATGGTTAACTATCAACTCCTGAATGCTGCTTATCTACTCCTGATAACTAAGATCTTTTACAACGTCTACAATCTCTCCCAGTTCTCATTATCTCCTCCTGATGGTTTCCTTTATGCTCCTGATTGCTGTTTATCTGCAGCTGATGGTTGACTATCTGCTCCTAATTGCTGTTTATCTGCTGCTGATGATTGGCTATCTACTCCTGATGGTTGACTATCTACTGCTGATGGTTGACTATCTGCTCCTGATGGCTGAATATCTACTTTTTGATTTTTATCGCATGGGCATTTATTTGCTCCTGGTGTTCTATTTTTGATATACCAGTTTTAATTGTCTATTTCCGATGTTTCTTTCCCTAAACTGAGTTTCTAGTTGAGCCAAATGAAGCATTGCTGCAATGCAGAATGAATGAATGTATGGCATTCAGGACTGCATGAAAATTTTTTTTAGATTATTGCAGTATTAAAGCCAACTTGATAAAAAAAGAACTGTCAAATTGAATTAAATTTGCCATTACAAGGTAACTAAATTCCTTTCAGAAATACGTAAAATATACCTACGTATGCTGCTCCAATCAAATTGTGCTATACATTTAAAACACAGGTATAACAATACCTGATACATTAAGAAATTTAGGTAATAGTTACCTATAAAAAAGTTTAATTTTTTAGGCTTTCATACAATTTTTTTGATAATTTTGATAAAAAAGTAATGGGCGAGAATAATTACTCGATGATTTTGATTGTAATCGTTTCAAACAGCTGCATGATTTTATGAAAAAAAGTGGATTACAATTCAAAAGCAAACTTTGTGCTGCTGATCTAATTTTCACACATCAATTCATTCTGCATGTCAAGAAATGTTGGAGGAACTAGAATTTTCTCTCTTGACTCAACTGGCTTTCTTCAAAGATCTTTTTTTTCCCCATCTTCTTTCTTTTCCCTTCTGCCTCAAATTCAATTTCTTTTCTTTCCTTTATGTCTTGAAATCCGATCTACATAGTTTTAACATAACTTTTCAAACTATTCCCTTTTTTTCTCTTTCCTGCTTTTTTTTTTTAAATTATCATCTTCTTTTAATTAATTTCTCTTCAAAATTCTTATACGTCTTCCTCCTCTAGATTTTTACTTTCTCTTCTTTATTTTCCTTTTCAAGCTCTCTCCCAATTCGTCATTCCTGGATCACATTTTTAGCCAAACGGGTTTCATCAGACTGGTTGGTTCTAACCATGTTCTTGTGCACACACATAGTTTTAAGACATAAACATTTTATAGATACAATTTAAACTTAAACAGAAAAAGTATGAATGTTAGATTTTGCTTGCAATCAGTGAATTTGCTTCTTTTTGAACTGAAAACATCTGGTTAAAGAAATCAACTTATTTCTGAAAGATTTTTTCTTCTTATATTTTGTTTCTTCTATTTTCATGCACGGATTTTACTACTTCAACCAAGACTGAAGGAACTGGCTGACTAGATTGATTTTCTTTCTTCTTTTTTTTTCTAATTCTCTATCAGCCTGTCTTGCTTTAGCAATAATTTCGAAGTTAAATTCAAGATTTTGTGTTGATCCAATATCTTGATAAATGGCATCTTTAAATTTGGAACTGTCGGGGATTACATTTGATGTTTCGGTTTGAGACCCAGCACTTTCCTACCTTGATTCCTGATCTGAGGGTAGATAAAGGGAACTTCTAAAGATAACTCTAAATACTTTAAGCTGACTCTCAGCACTTTTCTCCCCCGATTCCTGGTCAGATGGTAGAAGGGGGAACTGCTGAATATAACGTTAAATGCTTTAGATTGAATCCCAGCACTTTCCTCTTCTGAGAATTGGATTGGTGGTGTGAATGAAGAACTGCTGAGGATGGAGTTTGACGTTTCATATGGAATCCCGGTATTTTCCTGGCATGGATGGTTGTTCTCCTCTTCTTACATTTTTGCTTTCATTGCTGGATTTAATTTGAAGAATCTTTCACAAATATCGTTCTGGTCAATGTTTATTGGATTTTCTTTCGAATGGACAAGATTGGGCACTTTGGTTTCTTGGGATGGTGTTAACTTTAATTTGATGTTGGTGCTATTGTAGGATGCTATTGTTTCATAAGGTTCATTACTGTATTTTTCATTTTCAAACACAATGTGGACAGGCTTATGAGAAGTATTTTTTCTTTTTGAATCTGAAAAGTAATTCTAATTTGTTAGCATATCTATTGTCCATAACTGTTAATGTTGCACGTAATTATTTTACATGACTCTTCAGTTAAGTGTAATTCAGCTTGTTTTAACTTTCAACTCAATTATACTTTTATGTATATATTTTAAACCATTCCATATCTTGAAGTTTTAAACTCAAATGTTTTGTTCAAGTGAAAGTAAAAATTAAAATTTTTTAAACGCTTTTGGGTTTTTAAGTTCAAAAAATTTTACGAAAGTTTTTTACTTATTAAATTTTCTAGACGTGACAATTTCTGTTTTATCCCGTTCAAACTGACTCACTATGTTTTGCTTAAGTTGGCGAAACGCCAACTTAAGCAAAACATGGTGAGAAATATCAGTAAGTGTTCGTGCAAATAGGATGTTTGTATTTTCATGGCCGACATGTTTGACAACATGTTCTTAAACATTGAAATTTATTTGTTCTAAAAATAAAACCTCACGTGCTTTTACACTAAGTTCTTCTCCTTTCATTTCATACGAGCCCTACAATGGACTGACCACATGACACGGTTCCCATTAGATCACTGAAGTTAAGTATCCCTGGCACCTGGCAACAGTCAATGAGCTAATAGGGGATATTTTTGATTACACTACAAAGAGATCGAAGGTATGGAGGTATCGTCCTTCGTTGAATTATTCTATCATAAAATGCTTAGTTAGAGCAAACGTGTATTTTAGTGTTCGAACAAACGGGATATTTGAATTTTTATACACTATGACTGACATGTTTAACACCACGTTCTTAAACCTTGAAATTTATTTGTTCTGCAAACTACACCTAATGTGCAGGTGCACTAAGTTCTTCACCATTCATTTCATACGAGTCCAGAAGAGTAAATTTCATGAATACCAATATTTTTTATAATGTAAATTACACATATATGATTGCTTCTTTTCCGAGAAAAAATTAATAGCAATGAATAGTAATAATAGATTCACTCCTCCCGAGAACCACCTATTCTTGAATTGGTTCAACTGTCAGTTTTTTATCTTTTCCATCTCACTTTCAGGCCTGTCGAGTCCTACAATGGACTGACTGTAAGACACTGTAAGACAGTAGATCACTGAAGTCAAGTATCCCTGGCAGCTGGTAGGTGATAATTTTGATCAGCTTACAAAGATATCGAGAGTGAAAAGTGTCGGTCGTTGTTAAACTGTTCTAAGTGCTCGATTCTGCACCCAGGTCGATGGGCTACCGAACTGGGGGAGCCAGCCCCTCTACAGAGGATCAAAAATAAGACTGCATGTCTCTGGATCATCCTCAGGAATGTTCCCCAGACCGTTGCCAATAGCTTAATATAAATGCCTGCTTCTACTTCATTTCATTATGAGATCGCTTTTCATACTTGAACTTCAATGTACAGATGTATTCTGCAGGTTATTCAAATATCACTTAAAAATTGATTTTGTTTCATAACATTAATGGTGCCATTTTATTTAGACATATAATAGTGCCATAATGGTATAAAATTTAAAAATGCCATACACATTTAAAATAACGGTTTATAAAATAAATGAAATATTACTTACAATCTGGATAAGACAGTTTTGAAGAAGTTCTTCATAATTAGGATTGCTTTAAGCTAGTTTTTGAAGTTTGAAACGGGAAATTATTTATGCCACTGATTTGTTCGAAAAGTAAGGAATTGAGAAGAAAAATTGCTAACAATCGATGCTTTTATCGTTACACTATATAAAAAAGAGTTTCAAAAGATTTAATGCCGTTACATTGTTGCTAAATATTGACAGCAATGCCCTTATATCTACAACATTGCCCTTATTATATCTGGGGAATAACGTCGGGGATAAGGGAAGGCATGCTATTAATGTATAATAATGGAAAAGCGATTTTGGTATTAAAAACGAGAGTGGAATTGAAAGAATTAATTTAATGTTTATTTATTGGAAATTTAAAAACTTATCAAACATGTTATTTGTGCAGAACGAAGTAGTTTGCATGAAATAAAGAAATGCGGGGCCCCTAGGCACAGAACTGTCAGGGCCCGAACACCTGTTTCGTCTTCTCCACAAACTAATGATTTTGAATAGTAACTATGGGAGAATTCAAGTTAAAAAAGTCCTGCAATATTCTACGATACTGTCGGAATCACAGGGTACAAAAGAGTATAACATATATACAAAGCTAGACTAAAAGCCAATAGCGAACAAAGCAAGCTTGAATTGTGGTTATGGAACAATGCAACAGTATGAAGGTTGTCTACCTAGCTTTAAACAATATATGCTATCTCTTGAAAATACGAATTGTTTTGGGAAAAAATGCCCTATAAAATATACTACCACCCGATTTCGCCGTACATTGAAGAAATTATAATAAACTGAATATTGAATTACAATAAAATAATACTAATAATATTGAATTATAATAAAATAATTATAATAAAATAATTATAATAATAATATTGAATTATCATAAAAAATACATTATAGTTTTGTTTAATTATCGTATAATTCTTCATTTAAGTTTTTTTAAGTCTTTAATCTGAAGCCCAAACTTCAAATTAGTTTTGGGTCTTGAGAAAAAGAAATAAAGTTTTGACAAGTAACAAATCTTAGATTTAAGATTTATTTCATATGAATAAGATATTATAGATATAAAAGAGAACATAAAAATTCCATTTCCTAGAAACGTCTAAATTTTTAATTATTTTTTATATTGTAATAAAAAATGAATAAATTCCTACTGTTACAGAATTGTTCTAGATTTAATTACATGTTTTCGATTGATCATTACGTACTATGAATACCAACATAAAATCTGAAAATTTTTTAAAAAATATACAGTAGTAGATAAAAATTTTTATGCTTTTAGCTTCAATATAGATTCATAGCGTATTTTTTTATAGTTGACAATAAAATAAATTTCGCTAACATAATAAAAGAACATCAGAATAATTAACGTCTAAAAATCAATTAAGTTTTATTATTTTTCTCTTAAAAGTTTCAGTATAAATAAGCAGGTTATTCCTCGAAAAAAAATACACCGTTCAAATAGTAACGATATTTGCAAGATGAATTCTAAACTTTGCATTGTCCTTGTTGTATTTGCCATTTTGGCAATACTAGGTAAGTTCATTATTTTAAAGTTTGTATCTAGTATTATACTGCCAATGTAAAACGCTTTAACTATAAATTTAATCAGTATGTAGCAATTATTTATAAAAAAAAACTGAGTTCATAAAATGGTTAATGTACCTAGTTATAAAAAATTCTTCAATTTCGTAGAGTAAACAGCAACTTGATAAATTTTACTACTTTCGAAAATTATCAATATTCCCACATTGACAGATAATATTTTAAAAGAAATATATTAACAACCAGTTTTTTTCTTACTACCATACTAATAATTAGACAGCGGATAATATGCAATTGCATACGTGCATATGCAATTGCATAAAAAGGTATATTTGCTCTTATAAATGCATATTTTCAGCATTTTATGGCTTTTCCCTCCTAAAACCATATCACTATTCTTTTTATGTTAGAATAAGGAACGCTTTAAATTTTGTTTTGTCGTTCTTTATCACCTGAAAGGGTCAGCTGTAATGATGTTGCTGGGGGTGATTGCAATCACGTAAAATAGATGTAGAAATGAGGTGTGTGTCGGGAAGGAGGGTACAAAGGGCCCACCCAAACAGACATTCGTCATAGAAACCTCAGAAAGGGATGGACAGATATTCTATGAAGGAATGTCTTTTCCTGGAATAAATAATTGTCAATCTGTTTGGGAAAAATAAGGCTTCTGTGGTAGGTAGAAAATGACCTCCCTTTCCTGTGATTGATTAGTTAAAAGGTGAAGTGAATAAATTTTTGGAGTGAGCTGCTATTCTAACATATTTCGATAGTCCATCCGATAGATAGATAGTTTCGACATCAATCAGTTAAATACGTAGTTAATGAAGCTTCGAACGTGATTTTTGACTGCTGAATTTTATAATATGCCAAAAATTAAGTCGACTAAATCAAATTTATTGAAGACATGGATTTCGGACTATGGGAAGGACTTTACGACCGATGGGGAAATAGTATTTTGTGTGATTTGTCAAAAACACATTTCCTGTGAAAAAAAAGTACCAAATCGATCAACATATAAAGACTAATGCTCACTCCGCGAAGAAAAAGCAGAATACAAAAAGGATTTGTTCAAAGTTTATTAACTATTCCTGTTCAAGCAGCTAAAAAGGAAAGTGATTTTTCTAGTGATTTATGCAAAGCCTTAGTAAACAGCAATATTCCTTTAAAAAAGTTAAATAATCCAAACTTAAGACAGTTTTTAAAAAAATATTGTACCAATCAGATCATTCCCGATGAATCGACTTTAAGAAAGAACTACCTTCAACTGATATATAACGAAGTACTGGATGATATTCGACGAGATATTGGAGATGGCCCTATATGGATTGAAGTCGATGAGACGACAGATAAGTGCGGTCGCTATATTGCTTATTTTATTTGTGGAAAAATAGATAATATTCCTACTCGACCACATCTTCTAGCAAGCAAAGACCTTGAAAAAGTCAATCATTCAACCATAGCAAGGTTTGTCAATGATTCTATCAAATTATTATGGCCTGATAGAGATGGTTCTGAAGATGTTTTGATTTTTGTCAGTGATGCCGCTCCGTACATGGTCAAATCTGCAGCAGCACTGGAAATTTTTTATCCCAGAATGCTTCATATTACATGTTTGGCTCGTGCTGTTCACAGACTGGCTGAGACTGTTCGAGAAGTATTCTCCTCTGTGAATGATTTAATTTCTAGTATCAAGAAAGTTTTTCTCGAGGCACCTGTGCGCATAAAATTGGATTGAAGCTGCCCGTTTTTACGCTAATAATTTTGATGCAATAAAGTCAGTTGTAGATGCAATTGACAGTTCCTGTGCTTCTTCCGTTTATGTCACAAAAGAATTACTACAGGATATCTCTTTGCAGAAGGACTCGGCCATAATTGACACTCACTTTTCTTTCTTAAGTGGAGCAATAACAAAGCTCGAAACACGAGATCTTCCCCTGGCTGAGGCCATATCCGAAATTGAAAAAATTCAACAGTGCATCAATGCTCTTCCAGACTCAGGTGGGAAGAAAGTAAAAGAAAAATGGTGTTTCGTTCAAAACAAAAATTCGGGTTTTGCAGCAGTGAAGAAGATAAATGATTTTCTTTATGGAAACGGACTTCCAGAGAAAGTAAAACCAATGAGTACGAAATTGTACCAGTTTTGTCCAATAACATCGGTTGATGTGGAGAGGTGATTTACTGCTTTCAAAATGATCTTTGATGACCGACGACATCAATTCACCCTTGAAAATTTGGAAAAACTCTTAGTTGTGTATTGCAACAAAAATTATTCAGTTTAATAAAATCTTTCCGGAAAATGCGATGATTTTTCTTCTCTCATTTATCATACTTCGCTTTTAGGCTTTTTCTGCAGAAATGTGTAGATTCAAGTAAGAAATAGTTTGATTTTCTTCCTCTTATCAAAAAATGTTTTAGCTGTGTTTGTTGGAAAAAGTAAGTAGTAGTATTTAAATAAGTTGAACTTTTAATTTCTATTTTAAATGCATATTTCTAGTTTTAAGAGCATATATTCAAGTTTTTTAGTGCATATTTGCATGCATATTTTGTCCGTTTTTTAGTGCATATAATCCGCTGTCTACTAATAATCATCCAGAAATTATATCTCCTTCAAGACCTGTTATACATTAAATAAGCACCGTCGATGAAAAAACAATTGAATATAGTTACTATTTTTTCAAAAAAAAAAAGAACATAACCTGATGTGTGAGTACTAGGGTGATCATAAACAACATAAGTTCGAATTTCTATGACCGCATCTCTAAACCGGTGCAATAAAACTAATATTTTGAAATTTACAGCTCAAAAAAGTAATTTTTAGATCTCGCCCCCAGAAGCGAAGTTTATTATTATTATTATTACTTTTTTTAAACTTATGTTGAACAAACGATTCAAGTTTTGGGTTTACGGCAACTAATATTCATCTCCGTAGCATTGTAATTTTGAACCCCATCCTGAAGACAAGGGAACTCCTGGATCAAGTATTGAGAGAAATCTGCCTTCATAGAGGACTTTTTGATGGAACTAACCCTCATTTGCGTTATATGGAGAGGAAAACCATGAAAATCTCCAGCGGTTAGCCGATGGCAAGGGGACTCTAACCCATGATCCGTCTACCACTGAGGATATTTTACGTCAGCCCTGTGTCTGGTGCGAGACGGTTACGGACTTCATTTCCGGGATTCAAACCCGGTTAACCAGGAAGTAAAGTTTGAAAAAAAATCGTGATTTTTCTAAAACGAAGGAATTGTTTTCCGCTATAAAATCTGAACATGAGTTATTTGGTAGATGATGCTATCGGCTGAAACTTTCACAATTGAAACGTCTTTGTCAATGGAACAGATCAGAAGATAATTGGACAGATCAGAGGCTCAAGAAAATATGCTTGGATCCATATCATTTACTTTAATTATCTTAGACTTTCCTATGAACAGACATGATTTTAACAGTATTACTGCATTTTGCAATGATGAAACTGGAATCGTCTTCTTTCGGCTGATCAGTTCATGACTAATTCAAAATGTTATTATTTTTTTTAACATTATTCTTCAAGATTTTACACAGAAAGAAACTATTCGCTAATTACGTAACTCAAGAAGACAGTAACATTAATGTAAGCCTTTTTCAAAAGTTACAGCTGCAGAAATTACTATTACTGCCATTTGTCTTCATATGGACACCATAAATAATATTTAAAATAAAAAGAGGTGAAAACTCAAAAGTTGGATCGGTTTTTCAATGACGGATATAAATAATTATCAAGTACTTTGTACCGATATATTAACAAAATGTTTACTATTAATTTTACTTGAGCCGTTTTACCTTAGATAACAAAATGTACAAATTTGTTTCAGCACTCCTTCAAAAATGTATTTTTACTGGAAAGATTATCAAAAAGCCCTTGTATTTTTTAGTTTATTTGTGTTAGAAACTTTCAATTATAAAAGATGAAATTAAAATCATTATCTATAAAACGAGTCCAGACTAAACGATTTTAATTAAACAACAAACTTTGCACCGATTCGTAATGCATTATTGAATCATATAAGTTTTAGGCAACATTGAGTAGATTAAATGCCTAATATGAATTCTTTTAAGATACGCTGTGAAATTTATTATAGACACTTTGAATAAAAACATAGAATAAGTTTTTTTTATCATGTCTGACCTGTAATTTTCTTTTTATCGTAGGTACCGCAATGGCTGGTAAGAAATTCTAAATTCTAATTATGAATTTCGTAATTTTTGGACATATTATTTATTAAATGATATAATTTATTAATGTTTTTTTTTCAGATCCGCAATTGGGAATTTTAGGACGTAAGTATAATTTTTGAAGATTATTTTGATGAATAATTTATCAGTTTAATCATATCTTATTTATTTTATTAAGAATCTTAATTTGATTTTACTTAAAGCAAGTTAATCTAATAATAAATTTATAATTCGTTTATAATAATAATACATAAAGTTTATTTCAACAAATATTTTTTCTTGGAATTTTTGTAATGGAATAACAAAGTTTTTAAAGCTCTATATTCAATATTAGGGGATACACAACTTTTAACAAATTCATTTTTAGAGCGTGTTATTTTGCGTAAAAAATACTCAGGTACTCACTTGTCTTGATAGCAAATAAATAGCATCGTCAAAAGTGCAAATACGCTCAAGCAGAAAGTAGAACATAAAAACTCTCAAAAGAATTCTTTGACTTACAGAACTTTACTTTGAACCTTGTAATATGAACCTTGTAATATGAACCTTGTAATATGAACCTTGTAATTGAACCTTATATTTTTTGACCTCTTCGATAGGACAGAATTATAAAAACATTTACTGAGTAGCGACAATCAGAGTACAAAATATGAAACCTTTAGTCAAAGCTTTTCTTAACAGTTTATTTGTTGTTGGGCTAATAATAGTTTGATTTTTAAGTCGCCACTACATAGTTCAAAATTAAAAAATATCTGTAGTTAAATTTTGAACGAACATTTATTAGATATTCACAGCTGCCAACTTGTACGGCCGTTGAGAAATAATTTTCTAAGTGGTAGCAACATTAGCGTTATGGTGTATTAAATCTCGAAGTTTAGAATTTAAAAAAATAATAATAATAAAAATAAAAAATTAAACAACCGCGATGAGTCAATAATTTAAAAAATATATATATATTGAAAAGATCGAGATTTGTTAATTGATGATGCTTTTAAATGTCTCAATATTTTTGTTTTTAGAAAATGCTTCCAAACTTAATTGCTGTTTTACTACCCCTTTGTAAAATCTCTTTTGCTGACCGTACAAGTTTGCAAGTACAGGAATACCACGCAGTAAATATCCATGCAGTAAAACAATTTTAGAAAATAACTACTAACTCCAGATGGAGGATTACATCCCCATAAACGTTCCCGACATCCCGGCAGTTGGTTTTCATTAATAAGACGAAATTACCTAAATAATATCAGATGTAAGTTGTATAATCAAAATACTAAACTATCTAAAAGCGCCAAATACTTAGTTATTGCAATTACTTCTATCCTAACCTGGAACACTCATATCACTCAATAGTATTAAAGAAGTCAGTGTTGCCTACTGGACATTGAACTCGATTTTCAAAACCAAAACACAACATGATCTCAGATCCAATAGATTGTATCGCATGGCAATAACGACCTATTTTGACTACGTTGATGGTTCAGATATAATTTCTCTAGAAGAATTCCTAGAATAATAGTTTTCTATCTATTCAAAAGAACAATCCCAGCATACGTTTTCCCTGTCTCATGGTGCAATAGGTCAGCTGCTCTACTTGATAAACAAATAAGATGACGAAATAAGATTATACCAAATCTGACTAAAACAAAATAGTTTATAAGTTATAAAATTAAAATATGACCACCTAATTCTAATTTTTCCTTTTATGAACTTTTTGTTAAGTAAAGTTTTTTTACTGAAATTATTAATTGAAAGTTGTTCACTTAAAACCAATAAATGTTATATTACAGACATCTAGATATTTTTTCTTCAAAAAAATATGCATTGTTTATAATTACAGAGGTAAAAGAATTGGGAGACAAAATTCTTAGCACTGCTGGAGCCCACAATAACGATGCTGAAGATGTACAAACTCTCCATGCTCATCGTGGATAAGAACTGCTATTATGTATACCTTATATTTGCTTTGTATTATTTTGTATCTCCAACTTAATGGCACTGCAATAAAAACAGTTTGTTGAAGTTCTTTTAAATTATTTATATTTATTATAACTTTTGCTTATATATATATATATATATATATATATATATATATATATATATATATATATATATATATATATATATATATATATATATATATATAAACACAAATAATAAAATAAAATAATAAAATAAAATAATATAAAGAGAAAGCTGGAAATGGGAAAAAACCAATAGTCGTTATCAAGACACATCTATTGGTATAAATTAATGCGATATTTCTGAATAAAGAATATTTATCCTAAGATAAAAATTATTCTTAATATGTGTCGATATCGCAAAAAAATTATTGTTGAAAAAGAGCATGAAATAAAAGAAAGTAGTAATCGAACTTACCAGCGTGTAGCAGAATGCAGTTTAGGTTTAAAAGTAAAATAATTAAACTGTTAACAAACTTCGCGAAGAGGTAAAAAATTTGAAGTTGTATTTATAGCTTGAATCGAATAAAATAAAATTAAAAAATATATTTGATCGCAGAATAATTTTTTTAAGCAAGTAAAATATTAGTGCTGCTATCTATGAGAAAAATTAGCAAAAAATATTTGAAATTCGGAAATTAATTTAATAAAAATCCAAAATTAAGAAGAAAATGTTATTAAATTTATAACCATAAAAAAAGAAGAAAAATAAACAAAAGAAAAATATTGCTTAACTTAGTATTTTAATTAATAGACTAAAAATAAAAAATATCATTCATTTCCATTCCATCATTCATAGGGTAACTTATTTAAAAGTCAGAGCCTGTACATATGGATAGAAAGTCGTTTATAGACTTTATCCAATTATCATATATCCTTACATAATTTTACATTATACACATTTCCATCTTTCATAGGGTGACTTATTTAAAAGTAAGAGCCTGCACATATGGATAGAAAGTCATTTATAGACTTTAACCTTCATTCATACATCCTTACATAATTTTACATTATACACATTTCCATCTTTCATAGGGTGACTTATTTAAAAGTAAGAGCCTGCACATATGGATAGAAAGTCGTTTATAGACTTTATCCTTCATTCATATATCCTTACATAATTTTACATTATACACATTTCCATCTTTCATAGGGTGACTTATTTAAAAGTCAGAGCCCGCACATATGGATAGAAAGTCGTTTATAGACTTTATCCTTCATTCATACATCCTTACATAATTTTAAAATTTACACGTATCACCTGCATTCATTTGGGGTGGTTCTTTATAAACCAGAGCCCATTCCATTTTTACAAAAATAATAATAATTAAAAAAAATAATAATAAAAATCAATAAATAAATAAAATATTAAACTGTTTATTATACTGGACAATTAAAATAATTAAATTAATTTTAAGAGGCTATAAATAATTAAGAAGTTACTTAAAAAAATATTTAACTAATCCAGTATAAAGGGTCATACATCCAAACTATTCCGTCCAGTGACTTTAGGAATAGGTTATTATAGTTAGTTCCTACCTTAAAAAAATCAGAGCTCATTCTAAAAGCAGAAAAATTAAATATAAAACAAAAATTAATGTACCATGTTTTTTAAGATATTTTTAAAATAGAGTTTAAGAAATGAACAAGGAAAATGGCTATTACTTAAATCGTTTTTATATTTATCAGTATCTATCAAAAACTAGAATTATTCCTGTAAAATCTATGAATTTGATTGGTAATAATATTAGAAAAAACCTTATTGGCTAAGTTATAGTTAAAATCAATGAATTTTTTTATTGGAAAGTTAAAATCATTTCTTTTGTCAAAAAGTTTAAATGTAATATTCTTATCTTCATTAATATTAAGAGTTAAATCTAAAACATTTGAATTACAATTATTTGTTTTATTAAGAATTAATTCATTTGTATAAATATGTTTGGGTAGAATATCGAAATCATTAAAATTAATAACTAATAGATTATCAATGAATCTGAGGAAGAAGGAATTAATTGGAAGATTAACATATGATTTTACAAACCTATTTTCTTGTAGAAAAAGAAAAATATTGCAGATGTTAGTACTAAAATTATTACCCATGGGAATACCATTAATTTGTTGAAAAAAGTGGTCATTAAAAAGTATATAATTGTTGCTGAGGTTAATATATACTAGAAAATTCCAGTTATCTTCATTAATAATATCACTGAGATTAAACATGCTATGAATTTGAAGAAGGTCATCATGAATTTTATTAGTTGGAAGGGAAGTATATAGGTTTTAGAAATCAAAACAGTGAATTGAATCAACATAATTTAAAGTTTTTAATGTATTTAAAACCTGAATACTATTTTTAACATTCCAATTTGAATGATTATTATTTCTAGTAAGCTTGTTAATTTTGTTATAAACTTTTTAAAGAATGTTCTCAAAGTAAATACCGATTTTTTTATGTTACTATTAACGCCACTAGCAATAAACTTGAATTTGGTTGGAGTCTTATGGAATTTTGGATTGGCAAAAAGAAAAGGAAAATTGTTAATATTATTCGGTTTAATTTTAAGACTTTTATAAATAGCATTAATTTTATTAATAATAATATCTCTGTTGGTGTTTAGTTTTTTGTATGTTATATTGCTATTAAGTTCATTGGAAAGAAGTTGTTTATAAAAATTTTTTCAAATAATTGCAAAATTATTACTAGCTTTATCAACAGTGGTAATACAAAATTTATTTTGAATTTTTTTAATATCTTGTTTTAGAACAGAGTTAAAAATTAAATCCTTATGAAAAATTAGTTTGTACCTTTTAATATTGATTTTAAAATCTTTAATGACTTTCTCTCTTCATTCAAAAAAACCTTCAATTGGGAAATTATGTTTGTAAGATAATAATTTTAAAATAAAATCATCGAGATTTTTAATAAAAATAGAAATTACTTTATTTTTAGAAGTTGGAAAAGATGGTCTAAATTTAGAACCTAAAGACATAAATTTTTTATTTTTATCATTACCTACAATATCTAAATCCCCGGTAATAACATGTTTATGGAAGGTATCAAAAAAAGAAGTATCTTTATACTCATCATAATTGCACTCATAATTCAAATTATCTGTAGCTAAATCTCTATAATTGCAAATGAAATTTTTTAAACTTTTTGTATATCTAAAAGTTGGTTTACAATCACGTTGGATAGGAAGATGGTTTTTATTTTTACCAATAATTGCGTTTATGTTAAGATTATTAAAAATTTTATTAATAAAATGTAAAATAAAATAATCTGGTTTGGGTAAATTCTTGTGCTTATAATTATTTTTAAACCTATATCTAACTAAATCTTCAACCAAGTTTAAAAAATTGGAAATTTCTTGTTTTGAATCAAATTTTACTTGATCTAATTTTAAAAAATTTAAAAGTTTGTTATGAAAATTAAGCTTAACCCCTTAAAAAAAAAAAAAAAAAAAAAAAAAAAGAAAAAAAATATATATATATATATATATATATATATATATATATATATATATATATATATATATATATATATATATATATATATATATATATATATATATATATATATATACATAGTATACATAGTGGTCCTAAAATATATGTCAAAAATGTAAAGGTAGGTGGAGGGGACCCAAATAAGCATTTTCCGTATAGGATTGTGTGTGCGGTAATGCCGCTTTGAGTCGGTAGGGAGCGCTGACGACTTAAGTTTATACTACTTCCCTATACTTACTACCCACACGGCTCAGTGGCGGAAGCTATCTTATTTTTCTGAAAGAAGTGTTACCACAACTGCTGCATGATGTTCCGATCGCCATTCGTAACCGCATGTGGTTTCATCACGATGGGGCGCCAGCACACTTCAGCATTGATGTACGGAATTACCTGAATGCCACGTTTGGTACTCGATGGATTGGGCGTGGAGGACCAATCCCTTGGCCACCCCGATCTCCCGATTTACCGAGCCTCGATTACTTTTTATGGGGATATCTAAAGCATCTTGTTTATAAGACTCCAGTTGACTCAGATGAGGATCTCGTCGCTCGCATATCTGTAGCTGCTGCAGGTGTGCGTGAAATACCAGGCATCTTTGAACGTGTACGCCAATCACTCCACCGACGCTGTCAAGCATGTATCGCTTCTGGTGGACGCAATTTTGAAAACTTACTGTAAACATGACACTTGTCAACAACGCTTTCAATAAAATCTTTGTTTTTCCTTTCGGCCGTTATTTCTCCTGTTTACGCCTCACCACGTCACTTGCGACTATACATTCCTATACAATAAATCATTGTTACAATGTCCTGTACCTACTATTAAAGTTTGTACCATGAATTCGGGACCACTCTATATATATATATATATATATATATATATATATATATATATATATATATATATATATATATATATATATATATATATATATATATATATATATATATATATATATATATATATATATATATATATATATATATATATATATATATATATATATATATGTATATATGTGGTGACAATTCCTGTACACAAAGCGGCAAGGTGATTTCAGTTCTCTGATCCGTCAGCTAGAAGTCGCCTTTAGCCAGAAGTCCCGCCAGACTATGTAAGCTGCAAGCTGATCCCTGTGTGCACCACGAGGAAGGAATGGGGATTTCCCTGAGACCACAGAGAGGGAGAGAGCGCGCGGTTTGGAACTAACCAAAAAAGACGTATATGGACTCCAAAGAGGAGTTGTGATTATACAGAACAATCATAACGACGAACTCGTAATTAAATAGTTTACAGCAGTGATCACAGAAGTATCTCATCTGTCCCTCCCTGTATGTATATATATATATATATATATATATATATATATATATATATATATATATATATATATATATATATATATATATTTATGTATTTATATATTTATATGGGTGATTCAAATTTAAAGTCGTCAAAATAATCTAAATATTTTTTTGTATACTTCTTTAGTTACACATATTAATATCTTACAGACAGCAGTGTAGTTTATTGACATTTGCTCGGGGAAAAAAAATAAAATAGAAATTCACCAAATATTGAATGCCAGGAAAATGACATATTAGCTTAGAAGTTTAAAAGCAGTCATTTTAAGTTAATAGTAAGTAACTCAACTTAAGCATTTATGTTAGATGGACCATAAATTGCTTAAATTAATTCTTTTTATCCACTGTAGAAAGAATCAAAAAATTTTTGTTGCTTATATGTACAGAATAAAATTGTGGATAATAATCAATCATTAAATAAATAAATAACTTTGATTACATCCAAGCATTTTACAATCATACATAAACGTGGTATTGGGTTAATATTTGCTTTCCCTCCTTACAGTATTAGCAGTTAAAAAAAACATTTCTTGTAACACTTCAATGTCCTGGCATTCATAAGCCAGGAAAATGACAGCCAGGATAATGACAGCCAGGATAATGACAAATTCGCCATTTTATAGCATATAACTTTACTTTAATTAAATATTTTGGCTTAAGGCGTTTATATTCTGTATAAATTAACAGGATTTCTTAAATAACTCAAATAAATGTATGTAGTTATGTTATTAATGGTTTCAAGAAGCCAGGAAAATGACAACACAAAAACCTACTCACCTTGAAAAATGTTTTGAAATAAATTTTGAACCAGAAAATTGGTTCTTTATTCATGCAACAAGACATGTTCATATATGAGGGTATCTAATCAATCTATTGACATAAGATATTGATTGCTGGCTCTATCTATTTTGGTTATAAACCACTAAATAAAATTTGCCCATTAAAATGACTGATTTTCTTGGGACAAACAAATTATTGACAGAAAAAATTAATTTAGAAGAAGTTTTTGTAAATAATACCCTCTGCGTATATTCTAGAAATGCTTACACCGGTTGAGATAAAAAAAATTTAGATATTGAAAAATTTATAGGAAGTTTTGAAGCTAGTTATTATTGGAAACATTGTTTGGGACATGCCAGGAAAATGAAAATTTGAAGTTCAATTAAATTTTTTAAATATACAAAACAGTCAATGCTAGTGCAAAGTTATTTTAAAATCCTAACAGCAATGCTATTTATTAATTTTTTTTTAAAAAAAGTTCTTTTAGTATTATAGTATTAGATCTTGGAGCAAGGGACAGTGAATTGTCATATTTCGTGAGAATCACCCATATATATATATATATATATATATCTATATATATATACACAAAATAAATGAATACAAAAAAGAACAGAAAAAAAAAATAAGTATCATTTATTGCGCATAAGCTGCAAGTAAATAGAACTCATAAAATAAGTTCAAAATGAAGATAAAACAAAGGTAAATTACAGACAAATGAAAAAAGGGGGGCGAATAATAATAATAATAAACAACTGGGGAAAGAAAAAAAAAGAATTAATTAAAAAAAAAAAAAAAAAAAAAAGAGGAAAAAGTTTTTTTAAAAAACCGGAAAATAAAAGATATAATCTTTTCATCAGCCCACACGATTATATCCGAAAAAGAGTACTTTCTAATATTGTATCAATATAGCCAAAGCAAAATATACCAATATTAGAAAGCACTCTTTTTCGGATATAATCGTGTGGGCTGATGAAAAAATTATATCTTTTATTTTCCGGTTTTTTAAAAAAACTTTTTCCTCTTTTTTTTTTTTTAAATTAATTCTTTTTTTTTAATTAATTCTTTTTTTTTCTTTCCCCAGTTGTTTATTATTATTATTATTCGCCCCCCTTTTTTCATTTGTCTGTAATTTACCTTTGTTTTATCTTCATTTTGAACTCATATATATATATATATATATATATATATATATATATATATATATATATATATATATATATATATATATGTAATACGATACTCAGGTGGTGTGGGAGAAATGAAATGCCCCGAAGAACACCTACTAATGGTAATGGTGGTTTGTGGGATTTAACCGCTTTCTTATTGTTTTTAAAGTGAAGGTGAAAAGTGAAATAAATATTTGTCTATCATTGAGAGAAAAGCTTTTTAGACGAGTTAAAAGCTAGAAGCTAAGTGAAACATTTCTTTCCACTAAAATACATTTATAAAAATCAGTTCTCTTGAGTTAAAGAATTTATACTAATAATCTTTTAAAATTTTTTTAATGGTAATTAACAGATGAACATACACACTTAAAACGTAACGAAGGGAACTTTTCTTAATGGTAACATTTTTAGCAGCACTCATAACATCGCAGTCAACAAAATTCTGACATTGTAAGTTACGAAATCAGACACAATAACATATTTTCTCTGAATAAACATATCTTGTCTTCGGAATTAGATAATCACCACCACCCCTCATTGCTTAGCAATCTTGGAGTACAAAAGTTTAGTTTGATATGCAGTCAAAAATATTGGGCCTATAATGACATTTAGAATATTTCGTCAGATCACAGGTAAATCAAACTATCTTTACACCCACAACTCGTTCACCCAAAATACGAAGTAACACAAATTTTTTTTTTAATAATTGGCTATTATTTTATCCTTGTTACTACAACCAACAGTAATGCTGCAACGTTTTTCTTCATCTAATATGTAAAACGGAGCTGCCAAATATGACCAGTGGATGAGGTATGTAATTTGAATTAAAAAGATGTTTCCTAGACCGTCGCCAATAGCCCATTGTACAGCTTTAGTGAGATGTAAATCAAGTACCTACCTTCTATTTGACAAGGGCTTTTAAGCCTAAATTGAGCGCGGAAGTCTGTAAGTAAATTCAATAAGCCAAAAATTCATATTATTATATTCCTGATATTCCCTTTCTGAACTGAACTGAAATAAATATTATAGAAAAAAGTTCTTATCTTCAATCTCTGTCAATAGATTATTTATTTTAACAGATTAATTATTTTTAAAGATTTTTTTATTTTAATAGATTATTTATTTAAATAGATTATTTATTTTAATAGATTATAGAACAATTAGCAACCACGTTTTTTTTTTTTTTTTTTTATAATTTTTTTTTTTTTTTTTTTTTTTTTTTTTTTTTTTTTTTAAATTTTTTATTTTTTTTACACTTTAGGGCACTCGTTGAATTCTTGGTTAATTCCATTTCTCCTGGAAATAAAAAAAATGCTGATTATACCTATTTGCATATTTGAGGCCTTCGAACTATTAAGATTGCGTCCTAGAACGTGACGTAGATTTGTGCACTGCACATATTTATAAATTGCCTTTTTTTTTTTTTTAGTCAGTCTTATATTTAACACAGCTTCGACTTCTACTATAATATTTCCGAGAGGCCGGGATAGCCTGGTCGGTAGGGCGCTGGGCCCATATCCTAGAGGTCGTGGGTTCGATCCTCGCCGGCCGAAGACTCCCCGTGTAGTAAATGGTGACTGATGCACGTTAAAACTGTCGAGTCTCAAAGTCCTCCATGTTCCCATAACAAATCAATACCTCTGGGGGTACTGATCCAGGAGTTTCCTTGTCTTCAGGATTGGTTCAAAATTACAAGGCTACGGAGTTGAATATTAGTAGTCGTAAACCCATGAAATTGGGTCGGCTGTTCAACGATGGTTATAAAATATAATATAATATTTCCGGGGCGAGATGGCTCTAGGGATAGAGCATTCGCCTTCCAATGAGGCGAATCGGGTTCGAATCCCAGTCGATACGAATTCCACATCCGGCTTGCACCGACCACAGTGCTGACGTGAAATATCCTCAGTTGCAGACGGATCATGGGTTAGAGTCCCATTGCCGTCAGGCTAACCGTGGGAGGTTCTCGCGGTCTTCCTCTCCATGCAACGCAAATGCGGGTTAGTTCCATCAAAAAGTCCTCCACGAAGGTAAATTTCTTCCAATACTTGATCCAGGAGTTCCCTTGCCTTCTGGATTGGGTTCAAAATTACAAGGCTACGGAGTTGAACATTAGTAGTCGTAAACCCAAACATAGGGTCGGCTGTTCAACGACGGTTATAAAATAAAATAAAACATAATATTTCCGAAGGGCCGGAATAGCCTGGTTGGTAGGGCAATGGGTCCCAAGTGGTCTTGGGTTCGATCCCCTCCGACCGAAGATTCTCCGTGTAGTAAATGGTGACTGATGCACGTTAAATCTGTCGAGTCTCGAAGTCCTCCATGTTCCCATAACAAATAATACCTCTGGGGGTACTGATCCAGGAGTTCCCTGGTCTTCTGGTTTAGTTCAAAATTACAAGGCTACGGAGTTGAACATTAGTAGTCGTAAGCTCAAAAATAGGGTCGGCTGTTCTGCAACGGTTATAAAATATAAAATAATATGGATTTGAAGAGAACGAAATTCTTTCAGTTCTACTTTATTAATTATATTAATACATTTCCTCTGTTAACACTAGAGAAGATATTTTTTAAGGTAACCGACTATCTTTTTAAAGTCAATTTTGATCGAAATATAATTTTTCTCTTTTTTATATATCGCTTTTATTGATTTATTTAATTGATTTTTTAAATAAATTGATTTAATTAAATAAATCAATAATTGGCTTTATATTGATTTATTTAATATCACATTCTTGTCTCACATTCATTGATTATTCGACTAATTAGAGCTGGGTGCTGGTCAAATTTTTTCTTCCCCCCCCCCTCCATTTTATCTCTAACTAAATCTACATTAGATTTTATAACTCACGACTAATAATTCCGACGAATCAGTTCATGCTAACTTCGGCGGCAGGTACTAAGTGCCGCAATTCTTCGTAACTCATAATATAGCACAATCCTCTGAATATGCAATACGGAAAATAAAAATAAAATATTCGAATAAGCAATGTAATAAATGAATGCTCTAATATTATTTTTAGTACAGTCATAAAAAGTTTCAGAACTGTTTAATTTTAATATTCCTCAAATAAAAATCACTTTAATGTTTAAAAAAATATCTATAAATGTTTTGCACATAACTTATCAATAATAATAAAATATCCCATTTATAATAAAATATCTCCATAAAATTTGAGTCTCACATAAAATTGGAAATTTTATTAAAATATCGTAAAAATATTAATATTTGAACTGCTGTAATTTAATAACGATTTATGACATGAGCTGGATATCGAAAATTCCTAGATTTTAATGTCAATACAAAAATTAGATTTTTTTTTACAAACATAGAATGCAGAAACAGTTTTATTATGCCAAAAATAGCTGTCATGTAATTTATTTTGCAAAATCCTTATGTGGATAATCAATAAAAAGAATTACGACTGTTTAGTAAATTTTATAATTACACTTGTACAACAAATATCATTTTTTTAATGTAAAAGTTCCATTATAAATAGTGAGTTTTTAAGTGGAAATAAATTACACGTTCATTTGGTAACGAAACTTAGCATCATGAATTCCAAACTTTGTTTAGTCTTTGTTGTCATAGCCATTTTGGCAGTTTTAGGTAAGTGAAATTGCTATTAAAAGAATATAGTGCTGCCAACTACTGAGCTTTTTGAAAAAATCTTTATTAAAGCTTTCAGAATTTTTGGTAATTTTTCTAACATTGTAAAAGCTTCACCGTGAGAGACGCAGAAAGGCCTTTTTTACGATCTTTTGAATCCTTAGCATGTAGTGATGGGTAAATTATATTTAAATCAAATTCATAAAATAAAGAATCATTCATTAAAATAAAACATAAACTTTCACTAGAAGAAATTTTTACAGAAAGCGTAGAAAGTTGGCACTTCTGAGTAACCAGCAGTTTGTAATATTTTATGTTTATGTTACCGTGAATGATTGAAATCAAAAGAATGTCGACTTTCACCGGCGAATGTCAACAATCCCATAGTCGCTTTGGTGAATGCCCGAAATATTTGTTATATCTGATTTGATATTAATTTATTCGTTGATATTATTATATTTATTCGGTATTTTATTTGCTGAGAATAGATTAGTAGAGTTTGAAGTACCGGACAAATGTAAACCGGACAGTGGCAATAAACCTTGAAAAACCATCAGCGTAGGGTATACCGGACAAATGTATACCGAGCAGTGGTACTGAACCTTAAAAAAAAACATCAGTGTAAAGTATACCTACACTGATGGGTGGTATATTTTGGGGTATGCTATATTTTGTGCCGTTAAATCTCAATTTAGTTCGAAAACATGCCTTATCTTGGACCTGTTCTCAGAATAATCTTGGAAATATACCACTAAGTAGTTGCCATGTTGCCATTGTTACTTATGAAATTGTTAGCGTAACCTAACAGTTAACTATTTAGTTTAGGCTTGTTATTTTGTTGATGCTTTTTATCATACAATGAGTGTTTCAGAGGGTGTTTCCAGAAAATAAAGAAGAATAAAAGTAACTATGATCTTTAAATTCGGTGACTACGAATATGATAATTGATTTCTAAAGATGGTAGCCGGAGCATTATAAGAAAAATGTATTGCACTAAGTCTCATATGGAAAAGCAAGGAAAGAAAAACAACTTTTAGGAGTCGTATTATAGCAATTTTACTTATAAAAACACTTCACCAGGAGAAGTTGAAACATCTCCTTTATGCAAATTAATATTTACTCTTTACAAAAACCCTAAAAGTGGCACCATAACCAGTTAAAGAAATATATTTTGGAAAAACTGCCATAAACCACAAGAAAACTGCAGACATCAAAAAAATTTTATAATATGAACCAAATGAGTTTTTGTCTTCCCATGGAATTTTTTTTTAAG
Source organism: Parasteatoda lunata (assembly GCA_949128135.1). Taxonomy (NCBI): domain Eukaryota; kingdom Metazoa; phylum Arthropoda; class Arachnida; order Araneae; family Theridiidae; genus Parasteatoda; species Parasteatoda lunata. The sequence goes on from OX421975.1 coordinate 103,195,940, forward strand.
TGACCCAATCATAATCCAAAAGATTTATGAATCTACACACTAATACTTGACTACTACTTGAATATGTATAGTCTAAGATTTAAATATAATCTTTATTTCATTTCTAAATGACAAAATGTTAATATTTTTTGCTTGTTGAAAAATGTATAGTATCCGTTTTAAGGGTTTGTCCGAAAACCGGTTAGCTAAAGATGGTAATTATTTTTTTGCTTGAAAAATTAAGTTACGTTATTTCACGATTTCAGTACGATATTTTGTAACCATACATTTTTTATTAAGCTGTACATATTAAGCTGATATTTAACCCTATATGGCAATACCTTTACTTTTATTACTTGTAACGAAAGTAAAAGTAAAAACGATGTATTCTAGCTTGTACTTCATTACTTTTTAAATTTAGTACTTTACTTGTTTTTTTTTTTTGGGGGGGGGGGAAAGTTTAAGTATATGTAACAAGAATGTCGAAAAAAAATAGTTAAATTTTTTCTGAAATTTTTTAAAAACATTCCTTTTCAAAAAGTTTCTTTTAAACTTATTTTTAAAATTTTTTTTAAAATTTATAAATAAAATTAATGTATTATACATTCTTTAACAGCCAATTTCGTTTTCCAAACATCTTTAAGGATTGAAATTTTCCGAAAGGGGGAGGGTGGCTGGTGGGAGGGACCGTGAAACTCTAACTTTAATGGATTATAAATGTTTAGGAATGAAATATTTTTTTAAACTTATTTCTTTAAACAATAATCATAATGTTATCGAATATGTTCTACAAATTAATTTGTTACTAAACATTCTGAAAATAAAGACACAATTTCTGAAGATTTACTAGTTTTGAAATGAGCTAAATTTTAACTTCTTTTTTATATGGTAAACATTTAATTTTGATTTTTTGTTTGGTTTCTATCAATGCTCACTATTTCAATAGAATTGTGTAACATTTTCTGCATTTTAAAGTTTTATACATTTAAATTAAAATTTAATGCAATTTAACTTAATTTTTCTTCAATTTTTAATGAAATTTACGACTACTTTGGTTTTTGATTTCCTCTAAATGTAGTTTAAAATATTTTTTCATTACTTTTTGTAGTACTTTTTTGTTTTATACTTGTACTGTTTACTTGTTAATTTTTAAAATCAAAACTTTTTACTCGTTACTCTTGTTTGTTACTCGCTACGCGCAGTTTTTATGTGTTTGTTATTGCTAATTCGACAGCTATACGTTATTTATAATTAAAAATTACATATTTGGAATTGAAAATCACTTTTTTTTCATTAAATCGCTTTTAACAAAAACAAAATAGTTCACAAAAATAGATTAATGAATAAACTACCACTTTATTCCTGCTCGGAATCTATTACTCTACCATATAAACTGCTATAGGCCAGGCATACAAGGCCTCAGGCACCCAGTTTCACTACAACGAACGAATGAAAGGCCAGGCATACATAAAATAGACCAGGGACAAAAAAATAAAAAAAATAATGAATAATGTTAGAATACTAAAAAACGAAATAATAAATCATTCAAGAATTTAATAAGGAACGCTGAACTGTAAAAACAAAATCTATTTTAAAACAGGGACATTAAAGAACAAAATAATAACAAAAACAAAATAAGATTTACACAAAGACTTCGCAGGCCCCAAATAAGTATTGGTGGGCCGCATCCTACCCGTGAACCGTATGTTACGCAACCCTGGTGTAATTCTAATGTAAAACAACATTAAGAATCGTAGCGATTTTTGTCCATATACTTTTCTTTTAAATATATACTTTGAGCTGTGGTAGCTCACCTACCAATGAAGTAACCGGGTTTCGATTCCAACGATAACTGGTTGATTCGAATACCGCACTCGGGTTGCACCGATCACAGTGCTGACGTAAAATATCCTCAGTGGTAGACGGCTCATGGATTAGAGTTTCTTTACCGTCAGCCGGACAGTGGAAGGTTTCAGTGGCTTGTTCTCGATGTAAAGAAAATACGGGTAAGTTCCATCAAAAAGTCCTCCCAAAAAGGCGAATTTCTCCCCATACTTGATCCTGAAGTTCCCTTGAATTATGGATTGGGTTCAAAACTACAAGGCTATGGAGTTGAAGATTATGTAAACCCTAAATTGGGTCGTCTGTTGAACGACAATAATATAATATAATATAAATATATATTTTAAATAAGCAATTTTATCTTGTCTGACCTATAATTATTTTTTCATTACAGCTCCAGCGATGGCAGGTAAGAGACTCTGAACAATAAATATTCATTTCTTAATTTATGAACACATCATTATTATTACATATTAAAATATATTATATTTTATTAATTTTTTTTTTTTTAGATCCACAATTGGGAATTTTAGGACGTAAGTATAAATGTCAAGTTGAGGAATAATTTAATTTCTTTTTTAACTTTTTTACTAAAAAACAAACAAACATGTAATTTAACCCTTTGCATTTCTATGTCCCCACTGAGGCACCATCAACATTTACCACTTTAAAATTAAGTAATTTAATACCTTAAGTATTAGTATTCACTTTATTTTAAAAATTTTTAAATTGTATAATAATACTATTTTGAATATTTTATAATGCTGTAGTGCTGTTATTATATCAAACAGAGTTTAAAAGTACTCGGAGTGCAAAGGATTTGTAATAAAATTGATAAAATATTGCATAAATACAATAAAATAACAGGAATATTTAAAAAAAAAATTAACAATGAAACCTTTTTTTAAAGAAATAAACAAATCTTTAAGGCTTCAAATTCACTCTAAGAAGATGTTTAATTTTAGGTGGTTATAGTGTGGAAACATTTTAAAATTGGTGACGAATGTTTTAAAAATTTGTTTGAAATTTTAAAAAATTTTCATTTTTTGATGTTTTAATAGATTTAATTAATAAGTTTTAACACAATTTTAATTTATTTAATTATTTTTTACAGCTATTAGGTTTGGAAGAAATTAAAAAAAAACTATTAAGATATTTTGCTAGACAACGAATAAATCTTATCTACATATTTTTTTAAATTATTGATTCGTCGGGGTAGTTTGAAATATTTTTTTGAGACTTAAAACTTCAAGATTTAACACGCCAAAACGCTAATATTGCTACCACTAAGAAAATTATTTCTTAACGGCTGTACAAGTTGGCAGCTTTGCGTTCATCTACAGGTCATTGTCATATCTCTATCGTTGAGGGTTAATATGATCTCTTTATCCGAATTCTTAATCTTCTGGAATTTTTGAACAATTTTTGACTGAATTTATAATTTGAATGCTGTTTACTTATAACTAATAAATGTAGTATTATGAAATATTTGATGATTATATGACATATGCCAAAATATCTTTTTTTAAAAATAATAATATATATGTAATGTTTATAATTTCAGAGATCAAAGAACTGGGTGACCAAATACTTAGTATTGCTGGAGCCCACAATGATGATGCAAATGATGTACAGACACTCAGGGCACATCGTGGATAAGAACTGCGCATACATTATTTACTGCTTTGTAATATTTTGAAACTCCCATTTAATTTCAATGCAATAAAAACAGTTTATTAGAGTTCTTGAAAATTATTTTTATCGTCGAAGTATCTTTTGTGACAGGAAATAAGTTTCATATTTCCCAGTTATTTCAGAAGCCTTACGCCTGAAAAGTATCAGGAAAATACAAAATAACACAAACTTACAAACACACAAACTTATATAACAACACAAACTAACCACAAAATGTGTGAAATAATTTTTGTTGCAGTTTCATATTCATTGAAATTTTACATAATTTAAAACCCGTAAAAAACCGGTTTTAACAATTTTGAATTCAGTGTAGACAGCATTTATTCTACAAATATTATAAACCAGTAGAAATTTAAAACTACTTACTTTTAAGCGTGTAGCAATCTCTATTCTTTAAACAATAAAGAGCTTACGTATGTCGCTTCACATAAAAAGTACTGGTTAATATCGCCCTAGTGCGTATCTTGCCAGATTTTAGTTTATTTTATAACCATTGGTGAACAGCAGACCCAATTTTATGGGTTTACGACTACTAATGTTCAACACCGTAGTCTTGTAATTTCGAACCAAATCCAGAAGGCAAGGGAACTCCTAGATCGAGTAGGGGACTCTGACCCCTGATCCGGCTACCACTGAGGATATTTCACGTCAGCACTGTGGCTGGTGCAAGCCGGATGCGGAATTCGTCTCGACTGGGATTCCAACCCGCTTCACCTCATTGGAAGGCGAACGCTCTATTCCCGGAGCCATCGTGGTCCTTATCCTGGCAGATTTTATATTTTATAACCGTCGTTGAACAGCCGACCCAACTTAATGGGTTTACGGATACTAATATTCAACTCCGTAGCCTTGTAATTTTGAACCCAATCCAGAAGACAAGGGAACTCCTGGATAGAGTATTGGGAGAAATTTGCCTTCGTGGAGGACTTTTTGATGGAGCTAACCCGCATTTGCGTTACATGGAGAGGAAGACCACGAGAACCTCCCACGGTTAGCCTGACGGCAAGGGGACTCTAACCCATGATCCGTCTACCACTGAGGATATTTCACGTCAGCACTGTGGTCAGTGCAAGCCGGATGCGGAATTCGTATCGACTGGGATTCGAACCCGGTTCGCCTCATTGGAAGGCGAACGCTCTATCCTCTGAGCCATCGCGGCTCTATCCTGGCAGATTAAAATTTTCAACCATAATTTGCTTTTCTGGAAAGCACCTTTAAAAATCAGACATCATTTTGCTATCTTAACTCCAATAAAATTTCGCCAATTACCAAAAGCGCCTAACTCCCGTTCCTTCCATGGCCAACCCCATTTCCTTGTAATGTGATTGTTTTACTTAAACTTGATCATCTTCCCGAGTGTGTTTCGATTAAAATATATTCAAAAATAGTTGAGAGACGCAAAGAAATAATAATAAATAAAATTTACTATGGAAAAAGTTGATCAGATAGCACCATTATCTTTCTGAAACAAGAGATTTGATCGGTTAAAAAAAAAGAACTTGTATTTGAAATTATTTTACCGCATTTAAATAGAAATTGTAGAGTTTCTTAAGGGGTTTATTCTACTTAGAAATAAATAGAATGCATTTCTTTGCTATTTTAAATGTACCATTGAACTAGAAACTTTAATTATAGAGTATGCAGAGCCATCAAGGTGATATTCAAAACATTTTTTTAAGAATTAGAGAATTTAACTTTTTTTTTAAAAACCTCGCAGTACTTTTGTCTTGAAATTTGAGCTGGGCATCTGGGCCTATCCAACGCCTCCTATAACTGAAAGCTTCCACATGGTTTTTTATAGTCCGATCAGACCACTGTGAAGGATATCCACTTTCCAACGAGTCATATAATACAAAATCTAGTTAAAATAAGAAAGTGATAGCAAATATTTGACTAAAAATTTGTTTTATTTATGAATATTATTGGTTTGCCTTATTCACTTGTCAACCACTACAGATTCAATTTTAAAATATATATAATAAATTTCTCTCAATTACTTTTATAAAAGGTTTCAGGTTCATGCGCACAACTGGTTCACTTTTTAAACAGTCTGCGCGGCTTACTTATAAAAGACCGTGTGGAGGCTTTTTGATGTAGTAGGTGATGGCCTATCCCATCCATCATGTTTCTTTTATATTTGTGGTAGAACTTTAAGGTTAGCAGTCTATGTGATGGCTGTTATTGGGATTCAAGCACCTTGATTGAGTAAATAAAGAAATTACGAGAAGCAGCTGGTTTTAAACTATGTGTGGCTTTGAATGTAGATTGATGGTCAACGTGGGGAAACACTTGATCAATTTGCCAGTATTGTTGTTGAATCTGATGTGGTGGATCTGTGATTAGTTATTTATTTTGATAATTGTGATATAAGGCGTCGGATGTAAAGTGAGCAGCTATTGCTCCTAATTTTATGTCTTTTTTGCAATTTTCAAAATTGAATATCCGGTTGAAGTTCACTGCACTGCATTTTAGAGCCTTGTAATAGAAATCTGCATTTAATTTGTAAATATATTGTGTTAAGGTCGGGATCTTGAGGTTTTTGTGGATATTAGTATTTCTGATGAACCATCTGGCACGGGTGATTTTTCTGAGTATCTTGTTCTGGCATTGGTTGAGTTTTTTCATGAGATGTTCCGGTATGGTTGTCCAGACAAGTGAGGCATATGTGAGAATTGGTCTCATCATTTATGTATATAGTAGTTTTCTTAGTTTTAATGACACATTTTCTGGTTGTGTTATTGTTGTCGCTGCATTTGCTTCGTCTAACAAAAGTTTGATATGGTCATTTCAGGCGAACTGTATACCTGCCAGCTTTCAATCATTTTGAGGATGATTTTCCCCAGTGGTAGTAAAATAAACAGAAACATATGCTGTATTTTGAAGAAGCTTATGCAAACTGGCGCAACAGTATTGCATACTAATATATATGTTTATTTTTTTTAAAAAAATAGTGGTGGTCAAATAGATTATAAAGTAAGTTTATAAATGCTAGGAATATATAGAAAGCATACACTTTACTACCACTTTAAATTTAGAGATAAAATTTTACGCCAAACGCGCAAAAGTTGGCAGGTGTGAAACTGCGCAGTACTGATAATTGCCTACTTGCTTTATTTTGTAAAAATAATATTTTTTAGTGGTAACGAAGTTTAAACTATTATTAGTTTTAATATGGTATTTTTAATTATAAACAATTTTTCCACCACTACATATCAAACTTCAAAGTGTTCTATGAAATGCTTATTACTTTATTGCAGAAACCAGAGCAGCTGGCATCGTAAGAAAAAATGCAATTTTTTTGACAGGAAAGTCTTTAAATTAAACTAATATCTGTGTTTTAAGTTTCATGTTTTTGAAACCTGGGTTTATTTTTTCGAAAGCAGACTCAATTTTTTCTAATGGAAAAACAATTTTTGTTAAAAGAACTATCTATAATTCAGTTTGCAATAAATAAATAAAAAATCTACCATTCTTTGTAAATGTTAGTGATCAACCAGGTTGAGCCCTAAGAATGGGAGCCTGCTAAATTCTCCGCTTTTTGTAAAATGCTTTATAGAGTGGTAGACCTTTCATAACCAAAACTTTCAAAGTTTTTGGCAATTTTGCCAACATTTTAAAAACCTCGACACAAAAGATTAGAAAACAAAATGGCATTGCATATGAGCTTTTAAATCCTCTGTAGTAGTGTGCAAAATTAGTTTTAATTAATAAAAAATATTACATTAAAACATAAACATAGCCACTACTAGAATAAATTTTTACAAAAAGCTTAAAATGTTTGCAGCACAGGAAAGACTCAGGAGAAACATAGCAAGGGTAATTAACAATGCTCGTTATCGTAACCTCTACGAGACGGGTGAGTCATATATATGCATTCTCAGGGTGTTTTTTTACAGGGTGGGGTAGTTTGCATATATTTTAATTCACCACTACTTAGTTCAAATTAAAATTATTTAGTTACACTTTTAACACACATCGATTGGACGTGTTAGATTTAAAGTGAAAGCAAAAATAAGTCTGTTACATTAAGCTATGGCCAAACTTAAGCTACCGCTTTTTATTTTTTACTATCTTGATTATGATTCCGTTCGAACACATTTATGAGTCGCCCGTCCCGAAAAGGTTAAAAAAGATATAAAAAGGGGCTGTTTGTATACCGAAAAGGATATGAAACTGGTTGTAAAGTCATGTTCTTTCAAATTCATTTTTAATTATTATCACAAGAAACATAATGTCCGCAATTTAAAAGAATTATGGACTGCTATTTTCCATAACAGGAAATACAAAGATGCAAAACTGCTCCTCACAGTGTATAAATATTATCGAGTGGTATTCTTTTAATGTATGATTCTTAATTTAATAAATTTGATTTATAGGGTTTTTTACTCACCACAACTTCTAAATAATTCAAAGGCGTATGTGGTGTGCCACTTTGTTACAGTTACTGGTGGTGTCCCTTTAGAATATTTTATGATGAATGGGATAAGGGCCATTAAGATCTCAGATGCCCAGTTCTAAAACAACGAACGAAACGAACAGTTACCGGAGGGGCCTCCCTGGCCGAGCGGTATCGCTCGCCAAACGCTATGCGAAGAGTGGAGGTAGCGCGTTCGAATCCCGCTGTTATCCTGGATGTATCTTCGTGTTGTCTTTCTCTGTATTGTGCTATCTGTTCTTCGATTTAGCAAAGGGTTATAAGCCTAAATCGAGCACACAAGCCTGCAAATGTATGTAATTCCAATGTACAATTACCGGAATGCAAACTGATCCGCTTTCTGGAGAGGTATTATTAAGTTGGAAGCGAGTTGAAGAGTAAAACTTGTACCATGGGGATTATTAGGCCCACTCTTTCTAAGGCAGGATTCCCACGGTCCTTGAAAAATATGGTAAGTGGTAGTAAATTTAGGTTTAAGCTAGAAGATATTTCTTATTTTAATATACCACTTCAAATGCTGGAATTTTTAAACATATAAACTTTCTTTGGAGAACAATTTTTAGTGGTGGTTGCACAGAAATTAAACTATAGACGTTTATTTTTTTATATAACTTTTTAGAATTAACAAGATCCGCGGTCACCCTGTAACGTTGCCTTCACAATAACGTTGCAACCTGCCAACTTTTACGCATTTGGTGTAAAATTTTATTTCTATATTTAAAGTGGTAGTTAATGTATGCTTTCGATATATTCCTTGCATTTATAGACTTAATTTATAATCTTTTTGATCCATCACTATTTTTAAAAAAATAAAGCATACATTTATATGTAATACTGTTTGGTAGTCGGCATAGGCTTATCCTAAACACAGCGTATGTTTCAGCCTAAAATTGTAATTTAAATTCTATTTTACTACCACTGGAGAAAATCATCCTTGAAAAGATTAAACGTTGGCAAGTACGCATTCCATATGATACTTCGAATTTTTGATATGTGGTGGTGGAAAAAGTACATAAAATGAAAAACACTAAACTAAAAATAACTTAAATTTCATTACCACTAGAAAATATTTTTTAAAGGGGATCAAGTTGGCAGCTCTGCAGTTAAGCCGTGTTGAACCCTTTACAAAGTTGGTATTAAGTACGGTAAACTAGCATGCTAATATTACTATCCTGGCCGTACTGGTAGTTAGCGTAAAATATTTTCTCTTTTGAAAAGTACAAGTAAAACAGTCGTTAATATTGATGCTCAGTGCGCAGAATAAAAAAATGGACCATTCTGAATAACTTTTGATATAATGATGGGATCGACACGTTCTATGACTCCATCATAAAGGTTTGAGGGGGTGAAATCAAATATGCTAATTATTTGGTGCAGACCATATTTTAAGTTACAAAATCAAACAGAAGACCTGTGTATGTGAATGCATTTATTTTTTTAACTTATTTCTTTATACAAAAATTATATATATTTTTTATCGAATTTGCTTTGCATATTTATCGAATTTGCTTTACAAAATATTTTATTACTACAAATTCCGATAATGAAAATAAAATTTCTAATTACTAGGATGTATTAAAATTAAGAATTTTATATGCAAACATGGAATTTTGATTTGAGGTTATTTTCAACGCTTACTTTTCCAAAAAAAACTTTAATATTTTCTTGCATCTTAAAGCAGGGGTGAAAGCGAGACGGAAAATAGTAAAGGCTGGTAGTGAAATTTTTTCAGTTATAGCTAGTTTTGGAGAGGAGTTTACTCATTCTTTTTTTAAATTATTCAACAATATCTACTTTATCTTCGAAAAGAAGCAGTTTTCTATACATGCTAAAATTTTAAAAGAAATCTTGATAGTTACAGATATTTAATTGTTTTCGAAAAAAATGCTGGAATGAAATGTTTTACGTACCAGGCTTTTCTCTTTTCCGCCTTGGGCTTTCACCCGCGTTTTAAAGTCTTATATGTTTTAAGGAAAATTTAAAATATTTTAAATTAAAATCCTGTTTTGTTCTTGCACTTGGTTCATGAAATGTAAGGTTATTTTGAATTTTCGATTTCCTTGAAATGTACTTGCTAGTTACTTTCTTCTTAACGTTGTACTTTTACTTGTACTTTTCACTCGTTACTTTTAAAAATCATAACTTTTTACTATTTACTCTTTAGTTTTGCTTAAAGTAATTGTATTTTTACTCGTTACATTTTAAAAGTAACGTTCCCATGTATGATCTGCACTAATTAATTAGCATATTTGAGGCCTTCGAACTATTAATAGCCTTCGACAAGCCTTCGAACTATTAAGATTGCGCCAGTGATGATCTAATTATTAGATCAAAAGTTATTTAGGGCGGTCGGTTTAATTTTGTGCACTGCACATATTTATAAATTGCCTTTTTTTCGTCTGTCTTATATTTAACCCAGCTTCAACTTCTACTTTTTTTTTTCTTTCTTTCCTTCCAGACGCGGATACGTACCTAGGTTAGTAAAACCTTTACCCGTATAATCCGCGTCTGGCCACTATTCTAGCCAACCTCGACCCTGTGCTTTATCAGTGGCAATTATTTAAAATTACAAAAGAATGGGGGGGGGGGGTTATAATTTTGTTTTCCACACATTCAGAAATATTCATTTGAATATTGTTTAAACAAGAATTTTTTTTATTTTTATGTATGTAATAGGAAGTGACAATAAATGAATTTTGAAAAGTAAATTATTAAAAAAAAGGTTAATGATAATTTTTTTAAAAACTTCCAGGTATTAAATAATAAAAGAAAGTAATTAAAATGTTATAATAATAAATAAAAAAAATAGAAAAAAGACAACTTATATACAACTTATAGGTATGCAAACCAAAATATATATTGTTTTTTTTTTTTTTTTTTAATTAAAGTTTTAGAATATTATCATTATCAGAGAGAAAATTCATCACTAATTTGGATTTAAGTGTATTGTTAGTTAGGAAATGTTTTTGCCAGGTTGGTAGATTAGTTATTTATTTATTTTTTTTAGAATGTAAAAAGAAATGAATAAAATAAATTAATAAAGAAAGAAAATATATAGCGTTAAAAAAAAACTAATAGAGATAACAGTATTACTAGATATAGAGAAATCTTAATAAACAAATATATATGTCTTTTTAGTAGGGATGTGTATAGACTTGATTGGATTGGCGAAGCTCTTTTAGTTCGTGCAGGTAAGTTGGGCAGGAAGGTGAGGAGGCTCTGTGATTACAGTCCAGATTTAAATTGGAGTCTTGGTTGGATGAGTGACAGTTAATACAGAATTCTTCTTTTTCTGTGCAATTTTCGATACTATGACCTTTGTATCCACACTTCTCACAATAGCAGTGTAACTCAGTACATGTGTTTTGATGATGGCCTATTGTCTGGCATTTTCTGCACCTTAATAAAACCAGTCTTTTTTTAATTGTGCAACGTTGTAGACCAGCGTAGAAATAATTAAGATTCAAAAGCTTGATGGAGAGTTTTCTGTTGACTCTTATGATGATGTGCCTCTTAGAATTATCTTTTTTATGTGGAATTTCTTTGGTCATTTTGATGATATCGTAGGCAGGGTCGAAATCGACATTGATTTTTATCAAGTCAATAATCTCAGTTTCTGTGAATGTGATAGGTGTGTTAAGAAGAATGAGAGAGAACAACTTTACGTCTTTGTCGTGATATTGGATGCCTGTCTTTTGTAAGGTTGAAAGGACCGTTTCTTTATGTTGATTGTTATGAAACTTTAGTTCTAGCATCTTGCTGTTTCTATAGACTTTTTTCACGGGCAGTTTAGGTTCTTCCTGAATCAGCCTTTGCACGATATCAGTTGTGGAGCAGTCTACTTGTGATTTTACTATTATTGGTTTCGGTGGTATTATTACTCGTGGAACATCAACATTGATAGAGGTAGTATTTTCTAATTTTTCGAGTCTTGCGTGGATGGTCTTTAGATTCTCTTCAATTTGATTTTGGGGGTTTGAGGAGTGAACATTTAATGAAAAGTCATCAAGTTTTATTCGTATGTCGTCAATTTCTTGTCCAAAGATGTTTGGAAAGTTCTAGAATTTATCAAGTCATAAATTTCTTGTTCCGAAGTTATCTTCCTTATTTGTTGAATTGCGTTGACACAAGCAGATCATGGTTCTTGCGGAAGAAGTATTTTCTTATGATTGCTGTAGTTGATGTTTTTCTCTATTATTTGTAGAAGGCGTTCTATATCCGTTTTAGTCTGTGACATTATGGAGGTATTTTTGTTGGTAGAAGTTGGAGTATCATTGATGATGCAGTCGTTAGTTACCGGAGAAGTATGTTCATAGATAGATGTAAGATCAACGATGACTGAAGGTGATGTATTAGCAACAGGACTTTGTATGGCTTTATTATCTTTTCGATGAGAATTTTTTGATCTGGAATGAGTTTCTGTGAGTGAGATATTAAAGTCAACTCTTTGAAAGTTTTGAGTAACTCTGCGTTGGGATCTTGTTGATCTTGCAGGAGTTTGAAAATTGTCTGTAACTTGTAAATTAGCCATGAAAGAAGGTAGTCAATATGTAAGCTGAGATTTTTGTCAGTCAATGTGTAAAGTCAAAATGTCAGAAGAAATTGACGTTTTGAGAAACCAGAATATTGGTTACCAAGTTTGTTTTTTTTCCTCCCCTTTTTTCCTTTTCCTTTCCTTTTTTTTCCTTTTTTTCCCCCTTTTTTCTTTAAAATGGCGAGGATGAGTCCCAACCAGTTACCCAGAAAGAATCAATCCAAGAAAGATGTAAAAATTTTAATTACAATTTGATTTGGTTTGATGTGATGCTCCATTGATGCTAGTGTGCGCCGACGCCAGTGATTCAATGTTTAGGGAAACAGTCGAAAATTATGGTAACACTACATTAGATGTATAAAAAACAAGTTATGAGGAAATCGTGGGGTATACTCGCTTAATGGCAGCGCTAGGCTGAATGAAAACATGAGAGAAAACATTAAAGTATTGCTTATGTGAATAAAGATATATTGCCTAGGCTAAAAAACCTATCAGTCAAGCTTAAGAAAGGCATCGTGATATTAAATTGTAAAATTATAATTGACCAAGAAATTTACATCAATGGAACTGTAAACGCGATAAATAGAGAAAAACGTTTTTGGCGGCGCTAGGCAGAGACAAAACTTTTAAGATCATTACTTTAATCAATGTTAATTATTATGATAATTGCAAGAACTTAAGCATTATTAGAAATACACTAAACGAAATACTAATATAGTCGAAGGCGGAGCTAGACATTGCTAGACAATCCTAGTTAATTGATACATACTATGGTAACTAATATTGAGCCACTGGCAACAGCACACAAAACATGAGAATTAATGAAAAGCTAAATATGTATCAGTTAAAAATAACATAAAAGACAGAGCAATAACTATATTGAAGATAGGTAAGTAGAAGAAAAGATAAAGAGGAATTGCAATGGGCCATGGAATGTTACAACAATAGGAAGAAAAAAAACTTTAAAAAAAAATTTAAAAAAAAAAAACTTTAAGGCGATAGGCCATCGCTGTGCTATTGAAACATAATCAAACTTAATGATATTGATAAAAGTGGTGAGAGTAGGTATGGCAATTTATTAATTAGTACCAGTCTTGAATGGTTGGCCTGAAGCTGTCCATCATTGAGTTGAGTCTATATTTCAATCATTTGATGGGAAAATAAAATACTAATTGTCCATGAGCTATGTAAAGGAATACATGAAAGACTTAGGTCATAATTAAAGTACATACAAGACAATATTAAAAGAAATTTAATAATGCATGTGATTGAATTACCGTTAGAAAATATGAATGGCCCTAACATATGTAAAATGATATAAAAATGCATTGGAATAACGTATGTAGAGTCAGCAAAAAAAAAAAAGATATCACCCTGAATATTTTTAGTTCTAATGATCGGATTTTCACGAACTAAGTGTCAATCTTAATGGTTCCTGGGGGTGACCTCAAATATGCTAATTAGTTAGTGCTAACTATTAATTAAGTTACGAAATCAGACAGAAAAACGTACTTTCTCTGAATAAACATATTTTTTTTTTACATATTTGGAATCCAGATACTTGAATTAGGGGGGGTAGACAAAATTTTGAAAAAAATGGGTAGTAAATAGGGTCGCAACAAAGGTTTATATATTTGGCGATAGTCCAGAAAACCGCCAAAAAAAGTCGCCAGCGCAAATGAATATTTTAAGATAACCCATTGACTAATTCAAAAGAAGAATGCTTAATTTTACTAGATTGCTAAGCAACCAAGCTCTGACTGGAAAAAAAATTGAAATAATGTTCTGTGATTACTCAGAGAGGTTTAATTAATAGTTAATAGAAAATATCTCGAAGTTTCTAGGCAATTGACAATTTTTAAGCTGATTTCTGTCCAAAAAGCAAAATTTTAATCTCCCTTGAAAAGAAAATTTGAATCGATTATAAATTATTTATGATTTTCTAAGTTTTAGAATTTAAATACATGAACATTTTATCTGATATTATTTAGATTATGTTCTTTCTGCTATATTTATTCGAGGACTTCATACTAAAATCAAATTAACATAACTTATTATGGCTAAATACAAAATTTTAGGGATAACCACTTTTACAGCTTTAATCAAGTCTTCTAGTCAAGAAAGTTTGAAGAAAAAAAAAGTGCTTGAAAAATAAAATGTATATTGTATAGTAATTCTAATGCGCATTCACAAGTTTTTCTATAATTTACGATATTTCTTTTTCCTATAACTCAAGGAATTGCTGAATGTTTAGTGGTATTTTAAAAGCATTGAAATAGGTTACGTTTAAGAATAAGATATTGAAATAATATGTTGCATATAGTATGATTCATTGTTTCAAAAATCGCTTCATTCTGCTAGATATTTAGATTACAAGGTTTTCTTTGGATAAAGATGATTAGCAAATAGCATCCTTATGCTTCGATACATTTAGAAACTTACGTTCGCAAATTCACCTTAAAATATCGCACAGCATATTCTTCAATTACGATAAGCTACATTTACCACCAAATACTGATACTATGATTATTTTTGTTTTCTTATATATATCTGATATGATACTCTCTTTTTAAACAGAGCTTGTAAGGTCCTCAAGATACTGAAAGGGGGGCACGAAAACTTAAAAGATAAAATATTTAATTTCATTAACTCAAAATATCTGGTCTCAAAATTTTAATTTTAAACCAAGTTAAATATAACTTTTACAATATTGATGCTCTTATGTTTTTAAAGACCACATAATTCCTGTTGAAATATGAAAATGCATATTTTTACTTTAACGAGTGTAAAATCCTTATCAAAATAATGATCAAGACCCAAATGTAAAACAGTATAATTGATGATAAAAACTCAACTGGCTTCAAAAAATATGAAGAGGGAAGTAAAAGTCGACATGTTTCGAGCGTTCAAATATATTCACCCATTCTCAAAACTTGTCAAGCTTGAATAACTTGTGACTTTTATTATTGTGCTCAAAACATGTCTATTTTTATCATCATCTATTAATTTTTAAATCAATGAAGTTTTTATATTTTCAATTCAATTTCTTGGGATTATCTATTTAGTTACACAATATATTAAATTATTTCACTCGATATTAAAATAAGTTTTACTTAAGTTATAGGCACAGGTTCTTAGATTAAAAAAATAATAATTCGCTATTTTGTAAAAAAATCAATGCAGTAAAATTGTTTTTTTGCTGCAAGCCTTAACATTTTAATTTAAGGACATAAAAAATTCCGTTTACAATTGAAATTTCAAAAGTCGAATGTGAAAATGGAATGTCCCCCTAGCACCAGAAATCGAAATTAAATAGTTACAAGGACAACTATTTTAAACAAGTTAGCGTTTCCGTTCTACTCGATGTTGTTTGAAAAGGTATTTTGTATATATAGATTCCAAAGTTTATTCTACAAATATTTTAGGGTATACTTTCGGAGTATTTTGATCGAGTTTATTTTTACACCCTTATTTGCTTAAAATTATCAAATAATAAACTTAAAATAAATTATTCAAGCAACATGATTTAACGCATTTATAGTATAATAGTAAACGGGGCTTCCATGGCATATCCTTTACCTTGATACCGCTATCATTAAATGAATGGAATAAGCTTAGATAAATAATAAAAGTTAATTTTTCCCCGTTTTTATTTTCAAGGAAATATGTTTCGATCAAACAGATTTCATTCTGGAAATAGCGAAATTATTGAGTAGGTCCCTTGGAGCAATATCATTCTTATCCTCTTTGGACGAAATATAGGAAAAACTGGTTTTCACAGTTCTGTAAAAAGTATGTTAGCCTTCTTGCCACGTTTTTTATTATTATTTTATTTTTAATCAAAATAAGTTCGGAAATTTACGTATTTTTTATTGCATTTTTTTAAATCAGATGATTCTAAAATTCGCACGGCTTTGGAAACTTTTTACAAATTTCAATTCTTAGTGTTTCCTGCTATACAAAATAAGACATTGTTCCTGATAACAAATTATACTACAATAATATCTTGGGAATCATGCTAAAGTAAAAAATTGAACAAAATAGTTTAGTATATTATCCGGAAAAAATCTACATGGAATCATAAAGAAAGAATCATTTAAGATACTGAGATATTTTAAGACGCTTAAAAGTTTTGGCTACGTATTTGACAGCTTTTTATGTTCGGTATCTTTATACTCTTTGTAGTGACTTATAAAACATGGACACTATTTTCGATAATCTATGTTGAAGTCACAAGAAACAAAACAAAAAAGACAATCAATGATTTATATTCTTTTTTCGAAAAAAATAGTATGCTTAGTAAATAATCAGCTGTTTTGCATTAAATAATTTTAAACAGCGGAGTGCTTTTAATTTCTTAACAAGGCTTTATTCTTAGCTAGCAGACAATAATTCTTTTAAAAAAAACTTGACTATAATGTAAAAAGGAACTTTACTTTAAAGAAAATCTAAATTTAAGTACTAAAAAAATTGATTAGTATATTAATGAAGAAATAATAAATGTAGTAGGGTAAAGAATAAAATTTTTAAAAATGCTAAAGTTTAATTAAATAATTGGTAAAATAGTTCTGCGAAACACTTCCGAACAGGTGATTAAAAAATTACTTTTAAGATTAACACGATAGATAAGATGTTGAGAAATTTGCGATGATGTGAGATATGCTTAAATATGTTTACTATTAATATTCATAAAAAATATATACAAGAAACTGAGAAATATTTTATTCCAAATCTATTCATACGTATGTATATTATTGTAATTGTATCATTTACTGAGAAAAAAAAACTAAAAAATAATCACATTAAATAAGCACAATCTGGTGTATAATCATATTCTATCAAAAGCATGCTTTTATAAAACTCGACATTCGTTGAATAAAATGTTTTTTATTCAATAAAATGTTTTATTCAAATTTCTTTACTTAATTTCAAATAGATTTTTAGAGGACTAAAAAAGAAACATTGTATTTTATAGTTTTAAAAAAATAAAAATAAAAAGATTAGCAAACGATTATTAGCGAAAAAAATATGAATGAAATTTTACGCCACGCGCGCTAAATCAAGTTCTTCGTAAGTTTACCACATTTTAATATTAATCGCCCCATTTAATCATTTTTTTCATTGTCGCCAAATTATTTTTTTTTAAAATAATTAATTTTAATTTTTCTCATCTTCTAATAAATAAAAACAGTTGAAACTTTAGATTTTTCAATTGAAAAGCATGTAGATTAATATGGTATAAAAAAATCCATACCTTATAATTCAAAATTTTTTCACCCTCTCTTTAATTAAATAATAAAAAATAATTAATAATTATTAAATATTATTTTTTTCATGAAATTATCTTTGGGTAAATGCGTTTTATGAGTTGGTGCAATATTTTTTTGAATTGCTTCATTAGTTTTTAAAATATGACTGAAAACGCAAAAAGTGAAATTAACATTAAGGGGTCCAAACTTTGAATCGCTCTCCTGACCAAACTATGGGGACCACATTTCCCAGATTGCGGCTACTCCCTATATTTTGAAGATAAGAAATCCAAATATGTAAAAAAAAATATATGTTTATTCAGAAAAAGTACGTTTTTGTGTCTGATTTCGTAACTTAATTAATAGTTAGCACTAACTAATTAGCATATTTGAGGTCACCCCCAGGAACCATTAAGATTGACACTTAGTTCGTGAAAATCTGATCATTTGAACGAAAATTATTCAGGGTGATATCTTTTTTTTTTTTTTTGCTGACTGTACAATAAGGAAAAAAAATATTAATGAATTGTAAACACTGACTTTATTAACTGAAAACAACATGGAATTGGAAAAGCTACAAAGGAGCATAAGGTCTATTTTACAGAAAATTAATAAGAGAACTTGGATAGAGCGTGATTAGAAGCACTTAACTGTATCTGAAATCATGGAGTTTGTTTATAAATTGCTGTGGAGAATAGAACACCGTTAACATTGAAATGTGAAGTCTCTTTGAAAATCAATACAAAATCAATGGATGGGAGAAAATTAAAAAAAAGGGTGTCGGGCAATAAAGTACATTTAGGGGAACAACAAATATAAAATTTAGATTGAAACGAGAACAATAAGACATTAATTAAAGAGACCAAAGTCAGAGTTTACAAATGGTAAAATTCAACACAGCGATTGCCTGTTCACAATTACGACACTTTTGAAAATGATATTGATATAAAAAGTACCAGACCGCCGGAAGATATGAAAGTTATAAAAACTGAAAGATAATCGCATAGGTGAATGAAATGATGTATTATAAGTTAAAAATGGAAAAGAGTTAGTAAATATAATTGATGTCAAAATTGCCGATGAAATCAATTAGCATTGAAAGACAAGTTAATATGGCGGTCTGGTACTCTAAGCCTAGATCAATGGAACATGAAAATTTGAATATTAAAAATGGATAAATAGACCTCCCTGAGGCTGGAAAGAACTCACCGGAGATGCCTTTCGGAATTACATGTTGTTTTTATGTAGGTTTAGCTGAGTAAAAGAATTATATGATGGTATTAACAGAATATTTATTGAGCTCCAAAGAGTTGTTGCATCAAGCATGGGAACTCCTTCAACTTCTATTATAATATTTCCGCACAAGGCTGGGATAGCCTGGTCAGTAGGGCGCTGGGCCCATGTCCAAGAGGTCGTGGGTTCGATCCTTGCCGGCCGAAGACTCCCTGTGTAGTAAATGGTTACTGATGCACGTTAAATCTGTCGAGTCTCAAAGTCCTCCATGTTCCCATAACAAATCAAAACCTCTGGGGGTACTGATCCAGGAGTTTCCTTGTATTCTGGATTGGTTCGAAATTACAAGGCTACGGAGTAGAACATTAGTTGTCGTAAACCCAATATTGGGTCGGCTGTTCAACGACGGTTATAAAATAAAATAAAATATAATATTTCCGTATGACTGGGTGATACGCAGCCGCCTCCGACTTGCACCAACCACTGTGCTGACGTGAAATATCCTCAGTACTAGACGGATCATGGGTTAGAGTACTCTTGTCGTCAGGCTAACCGTGGGAGGTTCTTGTGGTCTTCCTCTCCATGTAGCGCAAATGCGGGTTAGCTCCATCATAGGTACTCCGCGAAGGCAAATTTCTCCTAATACTTGATCCAGAGTTTTCGTGTCTTCTGGATTGGGTTTAAAATTACAAGGCTACGGAGTTCAGCATTAGTTGTCGTAAACACGAAAAATTGGGTCGGCTATTCAAAGATGGTTATAAAATAAAATATAATACTACCGTTATGTATTCATTCGATTTATTTCAATGATGATTTTTATTGATTTATTTTATTAGTTATTTTATATCGATTTATTCCGATTTATTTCATTGATCTGACATTCTTGCTCTCATTATTTGACTAATCAGAACTGGGTGTTAGAAATTTTTTTTCCTCTAGATTAGTTTTTTTAATTGACGACTAATAATTCGGACGAATCAATAGATGCCGACTCCGACGGCAGTACTAA
Organism: Parasteatoda lunata; assembly: GCA_949128135.1. Classification (NCBI taxonomy): domain Eukaryota; kingdom Metazoa; phylum Arthropoda; class Arachnida; order Araneae; family Theridiidae; genus Parasteatoda; species Parasteatoda lunata. Next base: position 103,215,916 of record OX421975.1, read on the forward strand.
GTTCCACCACTATATTGCATATTCCACATGTAAAATGCTATATTTATATGTACACGTATTCACAAGTCTTAAAGTCTATGGCCCTGGAGACTCTGCACTTACTGTACCCGGAGCACGAATGGCTACACATATTCACAGACGGTTCAAGATTGGCTGATGGCACTAATGCAGGAGCCGGAGTTTCCTGCAACATTTTTTCATTTTACATCCCAATCGGTTCGTCTAGAACAGCCTTCGACGCAGAAGTATCGGCAATAAGCGTTGCTCTATCACAACTTTAGAATCACATTGAGAAATTCTATAACGTAGCCATCCACTCTGACTCCAAGCGTCCTCCGAAGCCCCCGCATCTGCCGACATTTTACATTGTCGTCAAGCCCTCCACAGGCTTGACCAACACAACAAAAATGTCACTATGCAATGGGTGCCAGCGCACTGTGGACTTCAAGGTAACGAAGGTGCATATTTCTTGGCCAAAAAAGCCGCCAAGATTCTACAAATATTTCCTCAGCCAGTTCCTTTCTACACCGCAGAAAGGCTAATAAAAATCTCTCTTCGAACAACATTTGAGGCAAAACTCCAAGAAGCAAATAAAGATAAGGACTGGCTGGAAGGAATAAAAGATATTCCGTCATGGCCAAGAGAAATATCTGTGGCTCTTTTTCGAAGCCCCTTCTGTCCATTATGTAACCTACAAGAAGAAATGGACGCTAACCATCTGAGACGTTGCCCTGCACTTCCATCTGGGCCCTTGTGGGAACGTTATTGGTGGGCGAGATACATTATTAGAGACCAATAGATTCTGTTTCTGTAGCTCTTGTTTCCGTTTTTTGTTCTTTCTTTGTATTGTTCTCAGCTAAAAATTTGTCTTTTATGTCTGCCATTGGAAATAAAAAATGTACACGCATTCTTATATATATATATGTTCCACACGAAACTCTTAATATAGCACAATCCTCAGATTACGCAATACGAAAACTAAATATAATATTCGAATAAGCAATGTAATAATTGAATGCTCTAAATTTTTTTTTGACACAGTCATAAAAATTTTCATAACTGTTTAATTTTAATATTCCTCAAACAAATATGTCTTTAATATTTAAAAAATATCTATAAATGTTTTGCACATAACTTATCAAAAATAATAAAATATTCCATTTATAATAAAATATTTCCATAAAATCCGAGTCACACATAAAATTGGAAATTTTATTAAAGTATCGTAAAAATATTAAGATTTGAACTGCTGTCATATTATTTATATTTATAATATGAGTTGGATATCGAAAATTCTTAGATTTTAATGTCAATATAAAAAATTAGATTTTTTTTATAAACATACAATGCAGAAACAGTTTTATTGTGCCAAAAATAGTTATTATGAAATTTATTTATCAAAATTCTTATGTAGATCTTAATAATCAGTAAAAAGATTTACGATTGTTTAGTAAATTTTACCATTGCACATGTTCAACAAATACAGAAATGTTTTTTTTTTAATTTAAAAATTCCGGTATAAATAGTCAGTTTATAAGAGGAAATAAATTACACCTTAATTTGGTAACGAAACTAGCATCATGAATTCCAAACTTTGCTTAGTCTTAGTTGTCATTGCCATTTTGGCAGTTTTAGGTAAGTGAAATTGCTATTAAAAGAATGTAGTGCTGCCAACTACTAAGCTTTTAGAAAAATTCTTTATAAAGACAAATGAAAATTAAAGCTTCCAGAATTTTGGGTAATTTTTCTAACATAGTAAATGCTTCACCGCGAGAGAAATGAAAAGCAAATATCTTTCGTACGATCTTTTGAATCCTTCGCATGTAGTGATGAGGAATTTAAATTTAAATCAAATTCATAGAATAAAGAATCATTCATTAAAATAAAACATAAACTTTCAGAAATTTTTACAGAAAGCGTAGAAAGTTGGCAGTTCTGAGTAACCGGCAGTAACCATTGTTTATTATGAAAAAATTAAAAAAAGCTGTAAATATCAAGTTGATACGTAACACTATATGGCAATACTTATACTTTAGTTACTTGAATCGAAAGTAAAAGTAAAAAGTGCGTACTTTTACTTGTACTTCGTAAATTTTTTAAATTTAGTACTTTTACTTGTTTTTTCGTTACTTTTTCGGGGGAAAAGTACAAATATTTATAACGAGAATGACGAAAATTTTTTTTATACTTTTCTGATATTTTTCAAAAGTTTTCCTTTTCCAAAAAGTTTTTTTTTTCTTGGTGAAATTTTTGAAATTGATTTTTTTAAATTTATAAATTTAATGTATTAGATTTTCTTCTTTAACAGCTAACTTCTTTTTACAAACATCTTTAAGGATTGCAAATTCCCGAAAGGGAGAGGGCGGCTTGTGGGAGGGAACGTGATACCTTTACTTTAATGGATTTTAATTGTATATGAATACAATGAATATTGTTTTTTTTACTTATATCTTTAAACAAAAAGTATAATGTTATAGAATATGTTCAACAAACTAATTTGTGACTAAAAATTCTGAAAGTAAAAACAAAGTTTCTAAAGATTTAGCAGTTTTAAAATATGCATAATAAATTTTTTTTTAATATCTAAACATTGAATTTTGATTCTTTGTTTAGTTTCTTTTAACGTTTAGATTTTTAACGCAAGAATTGTGTAACATTTTCTTACAATTTAAAGTTTTATACCATTAAATTAAAATTTAATGCATTTTAACTAAATGTTTCTTCCATTTTTAATGAAATTCACGACTACTTTGAATTTTTGATTTCCTCTAAATGTAGTTTAAAATATTTTTCATTACTTTTTATAGTACTTTCTTGTTTTATACTTGTACTGTTTACTTGTTAATTTTTAAAATCAAAACTTTTTACTCTTTACTCGTTACTCTTGCTTATAGTACTTGTACTTTTACTCGTTACTTTTTAAAAGTATCGTTTCCATATATGCACTTAACTATTCAGTTTTTTCGTTTTTGTTGTAAAATTAGTTTTCTTAGAGATGACGTTTTTCGAACTCATTGATTCAATTCATTGATGAGAAGGGAGTCAATAAAGAGATATCATCTGAAAGCAATGAAACTAAGTTTTCAGTGTAAACAATGTTTTTTCTGTATTTTAAACTGAATCACATGAAATCTAAAACAAGTTGATTGATATTCTGAGCAATATGAGGTCATGTTTTCAATTCAATTTTTACGTCGAATTAAATGAAAGCAAAATAGGGCTAATGGAGGAGAATTTCGAAAATTTATAATGTTATTATGCATAATATACGTAGTTTTTATGCGTTTTGGTATTGCTAATTCGACAGCTAAAGTATATACGTTATTTATAATTAAAAATTACCTACAAAATGTTTTTAACAGAGACAAAATAGTTCAAAAAATAGATTAGTCTATAAACTACCACTTTATTCCTGCTCAAAATTTATTACTTTACCATATAAAGTACAACAGGACAGGCACACATAAAATAGGCATGGAACAAAGAAAAAAACAATAAATAATGTTAGAATACTGAAAAACGAAATAAAAAATCATTCAAGAATTTAATAAGGAACGCTGAATTGTAAAAACAAAATCTATTTTAAAGAAAAAGCATTAAAGAACAAAATATTAATTAGATACAAGGACTTCGCAGGCCACAAATAAGTACTGGTGGTCCGCATCCTACCCGTAAACCGTATGTTACGCAACCCTGATGTAATTCTAATGCAAACAAACATTAAGAAACATAGCGATTTTTGTCCATATATTTTTCTTTTAAATATATAATTTGAGCTGTGGTAGCTCGTCTCCCAAGGAGGTCACCCGGTTTCGATCCGATAGCTGGTCGATTCGAACTCCGCACCCGGGTCGTACTGATCCCAGTGCTAGGGTAAAACATCCTCTGATGTAGACGGATCATGGGCTAGAGTCCCTTTACCGTCAGGCTAACCGTGGAAGGTTTTAATAGCTTTCCTCTCCATGTAACGCAAATGTGGGTTAGTTCCACCAAAAAGTCCTCCACGAAGGCGAATTTCTCCCAATACTTGATCCAGGAGTTCCCTTGTTTTATGGATTGGGTTCAAAATTACAAGGCTACGGAGTTGAACATTATGTAAACCCTAAATTGGGTCGTCTGTTGAACGACAATAATATAATATAATATATATTTTAAATAAGCATTTTTATCTTGTCTGACCTATAATTAATTTTTCATTACAGCCCCAGCGATGGCAGGTAAGAAACTCTGAACAATAAATATTCATTTCTTAATTTATGAACACATCATTATTATTACGTATTAAAATATATTATATTTTATTAAATTTTTTTAGATCCACAATTGGGAATTTTAGGACGTAAGTATAAATGTCAGGGAGCGTTTTGAAGAATAATTTAATCTCTTTTTTAACTTTTTTACTAAAAAAAACAAAAAAAAAAACATGTAATTTAACCCTTTGAACTCCCATGTACCCACTGAGGCTCCATCAACATTAACTACTTTAAAATTAAGAAATTTTATACCTTAATTATTAGTAACCACATTATTATAAGAATTTTAAAATTGTACAATAATACTATATATTGTATTTTAAATGCTATAGTGCAGGTATTAGATTAAACAGCGTATAAAAGTACTCAGAGAGCAAAAGGGTTAACCCTCTATCCTAAGGGTTAGCCTTTAAGCCCTCTATTGCAATTTTATTGGTAGATGCTCAAGACTCACGTTTGTTGCTCGGTTGGTTGCGGGTGTGCACCATGAATTCATTTTGGTGCGAGACTCACATTTATGAAATGAACTCTTAAAACAAAACAAAAAAAACTAAGCATTTGTAATCAGTTTTCATAGATGTCAATCCAGAAATTCTAGCACCCCACAATGTTCAAGGTGTTTTCAAAATATTAATAAAAAGTTATATAATTATAAAAAGTAATATAAATAAAAAAAATTATCCTAATGTGCTTAATTCTGCCAGAGATTAAAAACTTCAGCGCCCAAAATGCAGGATTTATATATTCAGGTCCTGCCAACTACTACGTTTTTCGCAAAATAAAAGAGAAAATTATTTAGAGAGGAGAAAATTTCGTACAAGACTCGCACCAATCACAGTGCTGACGTAAAATATCCTCAGCAGTAGACGGATCATGGTCTAGAACCCCTTTACCGTTGAGCTAACCATGATAGGTATTAGTGGTTTTCCTCTCCTTGTAACGCAAATGCCGATGCCATCAGAAAGCTCTATTCAAAGGCGAATTTCTCCCAATACTTGATCAACTTTCCTTGTCTAATGGATTGGGCTCAAAACTACTAGGATAAGTAGTTGAACATTGGTATACGTAAACCCAAAATTGGGTGACAGTTTTGAGAAAGCTTGTTTTCCGTTACGCGTTAATATTCGTTCTCAAAATATTCATTCTATTCGTTCGTAACTCAAATTATTTCGTCTGTTTAACGACGGTTATAATATATATATATATATATATATATCAAGCTATTCAGGGTGGTCCATTTTTTGGTACAATAAGTTTCCAAATCTTCGTGGGGATGAAGAAAATTGTAATTGTCAATTTTTAAAAACTAGGAATGTATTTTATAGTATAAATTTTGCTACCAGCTAAAAAGTTTTGGTTGGATCTTTAAGATGTGTGTACTATGTAATTTGAATGATTTAATTGTTACATTAGTTCAAAAAGCGTGTTAAAGTACCCAGATTGCAATAGTTTAACGCTTATAAGTTTATACGTGCAGTGCTGAGAAAAAAAGAGATGTTTACTTATAAAAAGAGATGTTAAATTATCCAGTATGATATTACCTCGCGCACATCCGTTTTCTGGCCCATCCTTGGTAACTAACAAATCAAACGCACTTCAGTAATGCAGCAAGAACGCACTTTAAACTCCTCTAGTTACGCTCAATTTGCGCTTTTGTTTTCATAGTTTTCATACTTTGCAATCTGGCAATCTTGTTACGTAAACATTTTAAATCATTCTTGAAAAATTTATATTATTATATTATAGATTATATATTATAGAACATATATACATATATATATTATAGCTATTAAAGCTTAATTTTCATAAAAAACTTTTACATTTTTTAAAGTTAGATCAAGTAAAAATTGATTCAAAACAAGAAATTTCACATTGTTTTAAACTTGGTTGAAGATTTAGCTAGATATAGGTTTAAAAATAATTATAAGCACAAGAATTTACCCAAACCAGATTATTTTATTTTAGATTTTACTAATAAAACTTTTTAAAATCTTAACAAAAACGCATATATATATATATATATATATATATATATATATATATATATATATATATATATATATATATATATATATATATATATATATATATATATATATATATATATATATATATATATATATAATAATAGAGCAAAACCCCGTTATTAATATGGGAAAATTAGTCCAAATATCAGATGAATAATGAGTCCAGATTCTGCATAATTGTTTATTAATTAAAAGATGGTGAAGCATGTCTCAACCCCTCTCCAGCGGGAGGGGGAGAGACACAGATTTCCCGACAAAACAGATGGAGTTTATTTAGACAACATAAAACACAAAAAGCCACGCAAAAACCCTCAGTCTCGCGTTTTATACATGGGTAAAAGGGCAGTCATTATGCATTCCTTGTATTCCTACGCCTCATCACAAATAATTTAATACTCATAGAAAATCGTTTTATCTTTCCTTATATGGAAGTGAAAGATCTTAAAATAACTTCTCTTTATTTTTATAATTTTTAATAAATATTTTTATGATTTTAATAATAATTATTAATAATTATATTAATAAAATATTTTTATAATTTTTGTGTTACAGGATGTAATACAAAAATTATAAAAATATTTTTGTATTAATAAAACATTGAAACTCTTTCATTTTCATAAAATGCAGATATTCTATTTTGGGACTCCAAGGTTAAAAATATACCAATGAATAATAATTAGATTTATGTTTCAAAAGAGAAGTTATTTTAAGATCTTTCACTTCCATATAAGGAAAGATAAAACGATTTTCTATGAGAATTAAATGATTTGTGATGAGGCGTAGGAATACAAGGAATGCATAATGACTGCCCTTTTACCCATGTATAAAACGCGAGACTGAGGGTTTTTGCGTGGCTTTTTGTGTTTTATGTTGTCTAAATAAACTCCATCTGTTTTGTCGGGAAATCTGTGTCTCTCCCCCCTCCCGCTGGAGAGGGGTTGAGACTTGCTTCACCATCTTTTAATTAATAAACAATTATGCAGAATCTGGACTCATTATTCATCTGATCATAAATCTAATTATTATTCATTGGTATATTTTTAACCCTGGAGTCCCAAAATAGAATATCTGCATTTTATGAAAATGAAAGAGTTTCAATGTTTTATTAATACCAAAATATTTTTATAATTATTATATTATATATATATATATATATATATATATATATATATATATATATATATATATATATATATATATATATATATATATATATATATATATATATATATATGCACAATATTATAAATATCAAGATATCTTGACAAAACAAACGTGTATTTCTTATAATTTCAGAGGTAAAGGAATTGGCCGATCAAATTCTTAGTATTGCCGGAGCTCACAATGATGATGAACACGATGTACAAACAGCTCATCATGGATAGAACAATGCATACGATCTTAATTGCTTTGTATTATTTTGAAATTCCAATCTAAAGCAAGCCTTGGATAAAAAATTTTACATTATGTACATCTTTCAGTACACTGTATTATTTTAAAACTAATGCCAATTCAATAAAAATTATTTATTAAGTTTTTGTATTGATTTTGAAATTAGGAATTCTTTTAAATCTTACTTCGGAGTCAATTTGTTTGAAAATATCCAAGTATTACCAAGTACAGAAATTTTTTGGAAAACATGTTGAGGTCCAAATGTTCATGTCCAAAACATGTTGACGGCATGTGATAATAAGAAGGTGTCCAATTTCCGAATTTTTAATAAATTTTTACAATGCTAAATTCATTTGAAACCTGTTTCATATTAGAAATTAAATAACGGTTTGTGTAAAATTACTCATATAAGTTCAGAACTGTTTGTAGAAACCTTTTAAAAATAAAACATATTTATTCCGATCATATAAATCGCCTATATTAGAATAAGTAGATTGCGAATTATTTCATACTTTTTTGAAACGTAGAACTCTCTTGAAGTTTGTTTCATACTGTTTCATAAATTCATAGCATACACACAGCTTGTGGACATTTTGCTCATTTTTATAGCATTTCGCAGTTAGGAATTCATTTAAAGCTTATTTCATATTAAAAAGTACATGGTAATTTATTGAAAAATTTGAGCATAGAAATATAAAAAAAAAAAAAAAAAAAATGAAAAAAAGTAATATGGTTCTTCGAAAAACATGCTATGTTTAAATTATATATATCGTGAGCATACAGGTGTACGCTTCTTAGATATTAGTATAATTTCTTGAAAAATGGAATTCGTTTGAAACTTGTTTCATATTGAAAAATATATCACCAGTTTGTTTGAAATTGTCCATATATGCCAAGGAAGATTTGTAGAAAATTTTAAAATTAAACTTGTTTGCTCCTTAGTTTTCTAAGTTCAAATATATATACAGGGCTGCCAACAGCTACGTTTTTTGCAAACTATATTATATGGTGAAAGGCAATAAAATACTAAAACTTTCAAACATTTTTAAGGTCCTACCTTGCGGGTGCTGGAATATAGTGGCAATTTATAGGAATTTTCGAATAAGTTAAATGTAATGGGGAGAAAAATAATTTTGTATCAAATTTTCGAAGCAACGAATCATACATTAAAACATAAACTTATTTACCACTCGAAGAAACTTTTCCAAAAAGGGTAGAAAGTTGGGAGCCCTACACCCACACCTTTTAGTACTAAATAATCTTTAAGGAAACTATACACGGCGAAACTTTTGGTACAATTTGCAGATCATGCTTGAAGATTTTTGAATGGAACGGAATACGCATGCAAAATATACATCGACTAAAACAGTGTTTCCCAAACTTATGACTTTCGTGTACCCTTTTTAAATTTTTCGTAACGGCTGTGTACCACTAATAAAAAAATGAATTTTTTTTAAATATATGTTTATTTTTCTTATTTTTGCAGAGCTTGCTCCGCTCTGTAAAATAGTATTTTCTAGTGGTAGCGAAATTTAAGTTACTTTTAGTTTAGTATTTTTCATTTTAAGTAATTGTTTCACCACTAAATATCAAAAATTATAAGTATCATATAAAATGCAACGTTAAAACATCAATCTACTGGTTACTCTATTAAAAAGTAGGCGTAACTATCCATCTTCACCGAATTTTACTACATAATTTGCTACCATTTTATTAAAACTATTCCAGAAAGCGGAGCAGTTGGCATTCCTGTTTTTGGCGCAAAGCTTTGTTAATAAGTTTATTTGCATCCAGTGAGAAGGATGCTGTGATAAAACAAATTGCACAAAAGTTGAAAATCACAACTGGCTGCTGACACCACTAATTATTAATTGTTAACTCTGCAAAAAATAGCCAATAGAGAGATACGTAATTGTATCTTTTCATGACTAGCTTTGTTTTTAAATAAAATGTTTTGAAATTTTCGTTTGTTACAAGATATTTCACATAAGAACGCGTACCCCCTCTAAACTGTTCCCGTACCCCTGGGGGTACCCGTACCACACTTTGGGAAACACTGGACTAAAATGAGCGTAAAAGAATAAAATTTCCTGTTTTAATAATACCACTATAATTAAATAACACATTCTTTTATAAAAAATTTAGCCGTGTCATACCTGAGCAAGCAGCACCGTCTTCCATACGCTGTGCAAAGTGTGGAGGTTGGATCTTCGTGCAATCTTTCTGTGTATTGTGCTATCTGTTCTTCTATTTGACAAAGGTTTATAAGCCTGCAAATGTATGTTATACCAATAAAACTAAAATTGCTGGTATTATAGTTAAAAATAATTTATTAACACGTTGAATGCCATGGGTGTCACCGGTGGCCGGCTCTGAATTTGTTCGTAGCGCCACGGGGGTCACTGGTGAAGCCAAGGTTATTAGAAACTCATAATTCAAATAAGTTATTATTTTTTTAATATTATTATTTTTTTAATATTTCAAGTGGTAGTTTATTAATTGTGATTCTTGCCTTAATAAATTCAATTTAGTAGATTTTTATCCACCAATATTTCTAAACAATTCGTAGGCTTATATAATTCACCACTTTTATCATATATGTCATGCTAAACCTATATCAAATCTAACAAAATCTGTCGAATATTTGCACATTTAGTTTGTAGTTACTTACCGTGTAACCAGACGGGCAAGTCATGTAAAATTAGCGTGGCATTCAACGTGCTAACTTTCCGTCTGATCGAAGTTTTGCATGAGTAAAAATAATATCATATCTAGAGGCATCAAGCATGATCATCAAGTCAACAGTTTTACTATATAAAATGTTCCAAAACTTTTGCTGCTAAAATAAGTATTGTTTACATAGAGTTACAAGTATTCAAATTTTAAAGAAATTAGTATTAAAAGAATTTATATTCCACCACAAAACACAAGCAATTCAAACAGATACAAGGATATATTTATAAATTCTTAAATTTTAAAATTGTTAAAAAAAATCTGTTTATTTCGAAAACTTCTGATTTAATCTACTGCCACTGAAAAAAATAATTCGCAAAAGGCTGAAATAGTTGAAGTCTGCAATCGACACAATTGCTGATTTAATGGACTCTGATTTTCTTGCAATCAATGGAAAGAATTGGAGATCGAAGATAAATCGGAAGTCGTTCTGAAGAAATATTCAGAGGAAGGCACTGGCCCACATTGAGTTCTCTGGCCAAGTATGACGATGATGAAATTATGTAAATTTCGGAACCCCCTGTGGTCAAAAAGAAAAATATATATCGTAATACCTGGACAAGAAATTAATAAACTATAATTACATAGAATAAAAATTAGTCTAAAGTATGGCAAACTCGAAGCATTGAAAAAGCATTTAAATCTATTTTTTTATTAGCCTGCTGTATCTGATACAGAAAAATGTCAACATGCACTCTCTTAATTCTGCAAAAGACAAGTAATAGCAAATTTTAGTTAGTCAAAGCATTAACAAGTAAACCAACATGCCTAAGCATTTTGTTTAAAGAATAGTGGTTGATAAACGTCTAAAAGCAATTATTTTTATATTTCGAGGGGTTTGACCTATTAGTGAAATTAATGTTGCCAGGGTGGCTGAAATGCAACCAACAGATATGGGTAAAAAATACATCTTGGAATTGAAGGACTGTACTGCATGCTTCTTGTTTTGTAATATAGCGAAAAGTTACAGAGGTTTGATCGCTTGGACACCGCAGGTGGCCAGCCGACCCGCAAAGCGTTTTCGCGGCTTTTCATAGCCACTGCGTAAACAGGGATGCCAACTGCTCCGCTTTCTGGAATAGTTTTAATAACGTGGTAGCAAATTATATAGTAAAATTCGTTAGTAACGAACAGTTACGCCCACTTTTTATTAGATTGATGCTTTAACGTTGCATTTTATATGATACTTATAATTTTTGATATTTAGTGGTGAAAAAATTACTTAAAATGAAAAATACTAAATTAAAAGTAACTTGAATTTCGTTACCACTAGAAAATACTGTTTTACGAAGCGGAGCAAGTTGGCATCTCTGCGTAAATTGTAATCAAACCAAAATAGCACGACAAAAAAGGGAAACATTTTTATATTAACTCTATGTAAACAATCTTTCCTTCAGCAGCAAATGTTTTGGAGGATTTTAAATGGTAAAACTGCTCTGAAGATCATGCATGCAGCGTTTAGAAATTTTGTAATTTTTTACCATTTAAAATTTGCATCTACCAAAATGATTGCAAGAAATTAATAGCTTTGCTCCTTTTTTAATACCACCATAATTAAAAAAGTATTCTTATATAAATAATCCCTTTGCGATCAGACTACCCATTAAAGGCTTTTTGTGGTTTTCCTCTCCATGTAACGCAATTGCGGGTTAGTTCCATCAAAAAAGTCCTCCGCAAAGGCAAATTTGCCTCACTATTTAATCCAGAATTTGTTTCGGGAAAGTTCAATCCGCAAAAAGTAAAGAAAATCTTTTCAAATCCAACGCAAAATCCAATCCGGCTCTCTTGTCTTCTTGATTAAGTTTAAAATTATAAGGTTGCGGAGTTGAACATTGGTAGTCGTAAACTCAATCGACTGTTCATCGACGTTTATAAAACCAAATAAAATTAGTCTCGGTAATCATGGACATTTGTTTCTCAAGAAAATAATCTATAAATGAAATGGTTTAATTATAATTATTATTTATTTTTATCGTATTACAAACAGCCCGGGTAAATGCATTTTCTTTAAAAGTGTACTTTTGAAATCATGTGAAACTTTAGATTGTATGAAAAGCAAAAAAGTATGTTGTTTTTATTTATGTTTTTTTGTCAATTAAAGTATTTGAAACATGTTTCTATTTGTATAGAATTATTTTTACGTGATTTTGACCGCATGCAAATGCCATTTTATCATATATATTATTTACCTCATTTACTTTTAAAATTTAATAAAACTGAAATCAATCATTTTCCGAGGGCTAAACATCCACTCATAAATAATGATTCTGAGGTGTCATAATCACCTTTCTTTTACTTATTTCTTGTTTTTATCTATCTCTTTTTTATTTGTTTTTGAGCCAAACATAGTTTTTAGCATCGATTATCGATTTGTTGAAGAGATGCCAACTTGATACAATTTTTGGGGAAGGTTTAAATTTAGTTGGTATTGAGTTGTTATAATTATCACTTAGTTTTTTAATTACTGGTCCAAATTAGAAGTAATTTGTTTTTCCAATACGTAGGTGCCATCGTGTACGGTAAAGGAGAGAATTGTGTCATAAGTTTTAAAGTTTTGAAGAAAAAAAACCCCCTCAAACTAGAAAACTGGGACCATCGGGGTTTTATAATACATCATTGTGAGGGCTTTAATATATATTTGCATCATTTGCTTAGGTCAGTAAGCTTGTGGGTGACCGTTTTGATCAGCCTGTGGCCTGCCCGAGGGTGAGTGGTATCGATCCTCGTTCTGTTCTACCGTAAAAGTGCTCGACTTCGTGCTCAGGTCGTCGGGCTACCAAAGCAGGGAGCCTTCCACTCTGCAGGGGATCGAAATTGCGATGGCATGTCTTCGGATCATCCTCAGGGATGTTTCCCAGACCGTCGCCAAAAGCCCATTGTGCAGCTCTAGTGCGAGGTAAATAAAGTGCCTACCTATATACATTTGAGTGTTTTCATAAGTATTTGTATTGAATTACTGTCTTTGCTAAAAGTTCAGTACAATTCGAAATTTTTAGCATTAAAAAATTTTATCGAATTTATTATTGGAACATTTTATTGAATTTATTATTTGACTTAAAACAAATTATTGTATTTTCTATAAAAATTTGATGACCCTATTACAGGTATAAAATTATCTCTTAAAAATGTGCATTGCATATAATTTCAGAAATAAAAGAATTGGATGATAAAATAATGAGTACTGCGGGGAGTACTAATGATGTACAAAGACTCGAGTCAAGACGTGGATGAAAATTGCTATTATGAATTTATTGTTTAGAGCTTCGTATAACTTTGAAACATCAATTTAATACCAAAGTAATAAAAAGCAAATCAATGTATGTTTTGAAAGCCTATGATATTTTATTGTTAATTTGGTATTCATAAAATAAAAGAAATTTATTTTCTTTGTATGTTGGATGCGTCATATATTATTTGAACAAACTATCAAATTCTGTGTGCAAACCTCATAAAATGTGTCAGATGGGGTTTCACATTTATTTAAATAATATTTTATAATTTTTACTACCTATTACTACAAATATGATTTTAAAGTAAAATTACAATTTCAAAATTAGAAATCATTAAAGGAAATTTGTATTAACTCTTTGCACTCCGACGTCGCCTCTGTGGCGCCATCTACAGTCATCACTGTAAAATAAAATATGTTGATAGCTTAATAATTAGTAACTACAATATTTTAATTAAGAATTTCAAAAATTATATAAAAAATACGGTAATCTAATATATATAATTCTCTTACGTGGCTCCCAAATTTTGGCTGTATTTCTTTTCCGCCGGTGGCAACGTTTGCTTTGTTTTGTTTACGTTTTGAAAACACCAAAGCATTCTGTCTTTTAATGATGTGTTTCTGATCTAATATAATATAATTCTCTTACGTGGATCCCAAATTTTGGCTGAAGTACTTTGTACAACTAAATAAGATTCTTTTCACAACACTTAAATATTTACTTTATTTTCTTCATTTATAGATAAAACAGTCGGCAAAGAATTCTGTTTGGTTAAAAAACATTTCGCTAAAAAAAGAACGAATTCTAAAAGAAATAAAAATAAACAACTTAAAAATTAAAAATGCTGTTGCCAGCCATAGAATTTTTTGAAAGTTAACTTAGCAACATAAATCAAAGTGACGTAGAAGCGCAACTAGATCAAAATTAAGATACCTGAGCGCTGACGTAACAAATCCTTCAATTCTATAAGTGTTGTATCGCCAAATGCTTAAATTAACAATTGTGTTTTTAAAGAAATTCTCTCTCTCTACTATTCAGACTACTATTTCATATTGTTTTACAACACATGGCTTTAACACTCTGGTGGGAAAGACTTTAAAACAAAACTTACAACAGTTACTTTTCTCAACAACTGAAATTTAGAATAGTGTGATTAAGAAAAATATGTGAACTGTTTGCAATTTCAAATTAATATTGAAATGTACAGGTTTAGAATTTTCTACAGTGAAAAGTTTTCGGAACTTCAGTATTAAAAAAGTATACAAAAGCTAGTCGTTAAGAACGTATCCAATGAGCAAGCAAAGCGAGCATTGGATTGCGAAGCAATCCGAAATGAACTGCGAAAGCAGTTCCGGGGCATGGGTGAAAGCCCTTATATAGCAAGACGGAAAAGAGAAAAAACTGGTACGTAAGACATTTCATTCCAGCATTTTTTTCGAAAAAAATAAAATATCTGTAACTATCAAGATTTCTTTTAAAATTTTAGCATATATATAAAACTGATACTTTTCGAAGATTAAGTAGATATTGTTAAATAATTTAAAAAAAGAATAAGTAAACTCCTCCCCAAAACTAGCTATAACTGAAAAGGTTTCACTACCAGCCTTTCCTATTTTCCGTCTCGCTTTCACCCCTGTTCCGGGGGTTGGCAAGCGCGAACGAGCAGGGGGCGAAGCCTTCTAGCTAAAGTATTATTTCATGTGTGCATTTTAAACTGGATAACATAGTCGTTTAGATTATCTAACGTATCAACTAACTAGGTGGCAAGTATACTTCCAACGGGTTAAAGAGAACAGTTAAAAAAAAATTTTGTAACGAAAAGAAAAAATAAATATTTAAAGATCCTATTTTGAATCAAAATTGGGAAGATATATAAAAAATTGCGCTACTTGATAGTAACGACTACCTTCCTCTATAACAAGCCATTATTAAAGAGAGATAAATGAATAGAAAATACTTATTTAATTACACGATATTCGAATTACTATTGAGTTCTTTAATGCAACCACTCTGAACGAATTCGATCATCAAATACTAAAATCTACATCATCGTGGTTGGGTATTCTACGAAGTTCGGTGAATGAACTCGCTAATCATACTATAGAAATGATCCTATGAAGTATGATCTTAATTTGCTAAAAGTTTTAGAAAAATTTGTTAAAAATAATATTTTATAAACAGTGGTAAATATATTGAATTCTTTATCACAATTTATTAGATTTGATAGGTTGGATGGCATCAGTTATAGTAGGCATTTCTAAATTTAGAGGAAATGTATTTAAGCAGACCAAGGGAGTTTTTTAGACGTGGAAGGTTAGAAGTGGTGTACCTGGCCTATAAGGCCACCTCCGTAAATTATAGTTAAAATACTGAATCAAAGGCCTGTGTTATTTAAAATTAGTTGGATTAGTTGTAAGTAATTAATTAGAATGATGAAAAGAGAGAAAGGACAGCACAAAAAGGGGACAGCAGAAACATATAACATTGATTTTACTAATCTTATTATTAGCATTTTTAGGAACATTAATATTGATATTAAATTTTACAGGCAAATGATCAGAGCAGAGTACATTTAGGGCGATAGTGTTGATAAGATATTGAAAATCTCAAGATAGGGCGAAGTCAATGGTTTTGGCTGTGAAGTTCGAGATCTAACATGAGGGTAGTGAACGTTTAATTTGGCTAAATTAATAAACTTAAAAAAGGAAGTGCCCAGGCGGTTTCTATCGTAGTTATTCCAGGTGATGTGCTTAGCGTTGAAATCACCAGCCAAGAAGATTGTCATGCCATAAGAAATTAAATTTTCTAGGTCGCTGATAAGGGTGACCGGGGCGTTGGGGGGGGGGCGTTGAAGAATTGAAATGACAATAGATTGAGAGGGGGAGAAAAATAATTCAAGGTTAGTGGCCTCGATATTTTGGAAGTGTAATTAATCAAGTAGTTTATGATTAATAATTCTTTTGATGATTATAGCCGTGCCAGCACAGGCTTGCGTGTGCCAAGGGTGGGACTTAGTGCGGTAAGTAAAATAATTTGGTATTTTAAGGAAATGAACCGAAACAAGTTTAGTTTCTTGGAGTAGAACAATATCAGGGGAGTGCTGGTAAGTATTTAAATGATTTAATGCTTTTATTAGTTCAAAGAGCATTTTAAATTACTCCTAGTGCAAAGCGTTAAGTTATAAATTTTTGAGACCGTTATTGTTTTCTGAACACAAACTCAATTTTTCCCGATAGAAACTAAATAGAACTACCTAGTTTTGGAATCGAAATCTAAAAAAGATAATTGTTTTTCATAGACGTTAGTGATGAGGAATAATAAAGATTGAGCTTCAAGAACTAAAATACAGTTCCGAAAAAAAAAAAAAGACTGAGAAAAAATGCTGCCCAAGGCTTGCTATAATCTGGGGAGCTGAATTATACTCGCTATTTTAAAGTCCATAAACGTAGGCAAATTGGTAAATCCTGTAGTTGTTTCTAATGACACTTAAGAAATCTAAGCTGATCAGCCATTGTTCTTTTGCGAATTAAGTCAGGAAGGTGTGCCTTTCGCTTGACAAGAGAGCACCACAAGGATGAATAAGTACATCTTGACTCAGAACCCCGCAGGTAGATGGCAGTACTACTCATTCGAGAAGTTACTTCTTCAATCTAAACATAGATCTGAAGGGGAAGAAATTTTTTTTCCAGAACTCTGTATCCATGGTATAACTTAGCGACCGACTTTAGTACACAGATTTCCCGAGAGGGTATATCCTTGTACTCGATGGATCTCAGGTGAATCTAGGATCGAACTTCGACCCTTCCTGACCGAAGTTCAATTCTCTAACCGTTGGGCTACCACGGTCTTGGAAAGTCCTTATATCGAAAGGTGAAATTTAAGTATTCCTTCCAATATTTGAGGTTTTTAAAACATATTTTTTCAAGCAATAAGTAGTGACAGTGTGCTAAAAATGGAATTATTGAAAATAAGAAGAATTTTAAACCTGTACATGACAAACATTTTAAGAACAGACATCAAATGTCACCAGAAGTTTAAGTTTTAAATTTTAGTGTCTTAATATTTCGTTACCACATTATGTAATGATTATAAGTTCATATTTCAGAATTGTGTCATACGGGATTCCGAATTTTCTATCCTTTGTGAAAGAATTTCTTCCAGTGGGAGCAAATTTATTCGAGTTTCTAATAATTCTAGTCTAATAATTCTAGTTCTAAAATAATTCTAGTCATTTCTTTTTAACTCGAGATTTTTTGATTAGTAGATATTTTTTCGTACATATGAAATATTCCAAATTTCATATTGAAAACTACTTTACTACTATTGAACGTGTATTTTTATATTTACACCTGTTCTTAGTGCAAAACACGTGTTCCTTGAGTTGTACCACTATTGTAGCCCATGGGTGATTCTCACGATCACGACAATTCGGACCAAAACATTTCTTCAAATTTAAAGTCTTCAAAATAATCTAAATCTTTTTTTGTATACTTCTTTAGTTACACTTATTAATACCTTAGAGATAGCAGTGTAGTTTATTGACATTTGCTCGAGAAAAAAATAAAATAGAAATTCACCAAATCTTGAATGCCAGGAAAATGACATATTAGCTTATAAATTTGAAAAAACAGTCATTTTAAGCTATTAGTAAGTAACAAAACCTAGGCCTTTATGTTAGGTGGACCATGCTCTGCCTAAACTAATTATTTTATCCACTGTAAAAAGAATCAAAAATGTTTTTGTTGCTGATATGTACAGAATAAAATTGTGCGTAGTAATCAATCATTAAATAAAAAAAAAACTTTGATTACATTCAGTCATATAACAATCTTACATAAACTTGATATTACGTTAATATTTGCTTTACATTCAACTGTTTAAAAAATTTTCTGGTAACTGTTTCAATGTCATGTGATTCTCAAACCAGGAAAATGACAGCCAGGATAATGACAAATTCGCCATTTAATAGCATATAACTTTACTTTAATTTAATATTTTGGCCTAAGACGGTTATATTCTGTGGAAAACAACAGGATTTCTTAAAATAACTCAGATAAATCTATGTAGTTTATATTTATGATTTCAAGAAGCCAGGAAAATGACAACATAAAACCTACTCACCTTGAAAAATTTTTTGAAATAGATTTTGAACCAGAAAATTGATTCTTTATTCATGTAACAAGACATGTTCATATAGGAGGGTATCTAATCAATCTAATAACATAAGATATTGATTGCTGGCTCTAACTATTTTGGTTATAAACCGCTAAATAAAAATAGCCAGGAAAATGACAGATTTTCTTGGGACAAACAAATTATTGACAGCAAAAATTATTTTAAACGAAGTTTTTGTAAATAATACTTTCTGCGTATATTCCAGAAATGCTTACAACGGTTGAGATAAAAAAAATTAGATATTGAAAAATTTATGGGAAGTTTTGAAGCTAGTTATTATTGGAAACATTGTTTGGGACATGCCAGGAAAAGGACATTTGGAAGTTCAATTGAATTATGTAACTATACAAAACAGTCATTGCTAGTGCAGAGTCATTTTAAAATGTTAACAGCGATGCTATTTATTAATTTTTTTAAAAAAAAAGTTCTTTTAGTATAATAGTATTAGATCTTGGAGCAAGGGACAGTGAATTGTCATATTTCGTGAGAATCTCCCGTATATATATATATATATATATATATATATATATATATATATATATATATATATATATATATATATATATATATATATATATATATATATATATATATATATATTTATATATATATATATATATACATTACCCCTGAAAGAGTGGTCAACAAATCTTCCTTACTGATTCCCGAATGGCGAGTGTCGATCGAGAGGGCATATTAGAAAGAATAAAAAAGATTAACTTGAATTGTTGTTTGGCTACTGTTTTTTGGAAGCTAGGGAATGTAATTATTTTCCTCAAGCTAGGACTTCTCTGTTGGATGGTAATGGTAACGAATGTGAGATCTCGATCATTTATTATTTTGTAAAGAAAATTTATCTTCTCGCAAACTTCTACGTATCTGGCCACTAAACACTGAAGTGGTAACTTTAAAAAATAAATTCCTGCTGGCATCAACGTCAATTTTCTACCATTATTGAATTTTTCTAAGAAGCCTGGAATGCTGAATTCATTAATGTCCACATTAGCCTCATTAGTCATTGGTTCATTTAAACTCATTATTCATTAAGTAAAGAAAGATATATCAAAAGTAACAAATAATATCTATAATAAGATTGTTCATTCATAATACAATTGTAAAAAACAAGGAATACAAATACTCTATAGTAGCAAAAAAACAAAAATTAAGCAGATACTTTTTTACCATAAAAACCATTTTCATTTATTTGCTATTTAGTAATTTGTAGTTTTCTCTTATTATTATGTATGAAAGTTTAGAACAGTTTTGCCAATTTGCCAAATTATACAGGAAATTTTCGAGTGTTAAATAACAGAAATATTATATGTCTTTCATTTGCAAACACTAGCCCCCTCTCCGCTACTTAGCACAAATAGGTATGGTAAAAATTCAATAAGAAAAAAATCAATTCTTTCTTAAATATTATTTAAAAGAACAGTAAGGTAATAAAGCTACGTAAAGCATTATAAGTGCGATTATTACATATTGATATACGTTTTTATTTTCAGTTTACGTAATAACTGGATTTTAAATACATTTTCGGTAGGATACGACACGCTTGAGCAAATTACATTAAATCATAACAAAATTCATTTTTTTTTATTTAAAGACATAAATGCCAAAGTATAAGAAATTAATTGTTTATTTTATATTCATGGTATATATTAGAAGTAAAATAATAATAAGTACCAACACCTGTTGTTTCATGGAGTATTTTATTTTTAAACAAATAGTTTTTATACTCAATATTCCATAAAAGCATAACAAATAAATGATAAGAATAAAATTATTATACTGTTTGATACGAGTATCTTACTAAAAATAATGCGAAAAAATTAATTCCAACAATAAAAATGAGGAATTTTTCAATTAATATTTTTCATAGTGCAATCGGTAAAAATAAATAGCATAATAATAATTTAATGTGATAGTGTGTTCATATGTGGATATGTAAACAAAGTTTTTTGTTTACCCATAAGTTGTTTTTATATAAATACAGTACTATCACGGCACAGTTAGATAGGTTCATACAATAGCCTGTGTTTCGAAATGTTTCCTAAACTTTTCTCTCTTCTCTTCGTAGTTTTGGCTCTTATGGCTACTGGTAAGTTTACGTCTCTAAGTATTTTACGTAAGTTAAATACGGATACGGTTGACTTAATGTATTAATGATAGCATCTAAAGAACATTTTTACTAATGATCGGATTTTTTCATGCTGTAATCGGATTTTTTCATACTATGATCGGAATTGTTCATGCTATGAGAAATTTTTTTCATGCTATCGTCGGGTATTTTCATGCTATGATAGGAATTTTTCATGCTATGATCGGAGTTTTACATACTATTAATTTCATTAATCATTTACTATATGATAGTTACTGTAGATAATAATTTACTTCGCCTAAAACCTAAAAATCTAAAATTTGACAAAACACCATCCAATGGTGATGTGTCGGACGTAACATAAACATATCTCTATTCCTCGTTGGATTTAAACTTTCGTATTGGAATGTATGGGGGTAACCACCGTTTTGTTTCAATTGATGACGACACAGGTAACCTTATGCTTAAAAATTGATTTTGGCAAACAATTCTAATTTTATGAATGCAACGACGCCAATTGTTTCGGATGATTTTAAAAAATATTTTAAAAAACGGAAATAAAAATAAATTGAAATTTGAAAGTTTTTGGTTAACTTTCCAAACTTTTTAAAAGACTCAACACGAAATGTCTGTAGCAAATTGGGCTTACATATATGACTTTGAACTATTCAGAAGTTTTTGGTTGTATGAACCCTATAAATCGAATTTACTAATCCAAGAAACATAAAACATAATTGCTGCTACCACTAGAAACTATTTATCCGCTATCTGAAGCAAGTTGAGATCTCAGAAAATGTGTCGATGTGTAGTGCACAAAAAGAACACCTTAAGAACTTACCCGTTAAAACAGATTTTAGCAACCAATGCTAATTTCGTAAATGTGTTGATGCACAGCGCATAAAATAATATTAATAAAAAAAAAACGAAATATTTTAACAACTTTCTAATGATCAGAGTTTTTGATGGTTTCCAAACGTACGCATAAATGGTCGAACTCGGTGCAAGCTAGTTTTTTGAAGCCCTTTAAAGTGTGTGTAAACGCTGTATTCGTTATTAATTTGAAATAATTATAGTTTTTCATCACCAAATTCGGATAGGTATTACGCCACAGCTTTTACAGCGTAAGAACTGTTTTCGGTTCTTGGTGTAGTGAAACAAAAAGAACCGAAAGTTATAAGTGATGTTTCACTACACCACTTTGATGCAAAGCAGTTGCCACCGGTTTTGATGTAAAGTTACAGTCAAATTTTTTATAGTGTATGCTTAACATTGTTTTTAGAAGCTCTGTCTCCAAGCAAAATGAAAAAGTATCAGTTTAAGTTCCTTGAAGCAAAGCAATGATTTTAAACTATATGTCTCTTCTTGCCGTATCTGAGCTTTAGAACAGACCAATGACTTAAATATTTTAAAAGTAATTAAATTTTTTTAAAAATTGCCAATTTGGCGACATTTTTCCACCTGGACGACGATTATCAAATTCCAGTGGCGGATCCAGCGGGGGGGGGTCATAAGGGTCATGACCCCCCCCCCCACACACACAAAAGTTGAAGGAAAAAAATTATATAATTTTTTTAATAGTTTGCAAAGGTAATAAAATATTTCAAAAATTATTTAAGGGGGCATATACATCGATTTTTTCCATCCAATTATGTTCTTCACTGTTTCAAGAATCATAAAAGATTAAAACGATATTCGTGTACCCATCTATCAATACGTTGTTGAGAATTTTAATAACTCTGCCAGTTAGTGCAGCAACAACAGAACGTTCCTTTTCAACTCTTCGACGTCTCAAAACTTGGCTTTGAGCAACTCAAAATCAAGAACGATTAAATGGACACCCATTATTAAACATTCATCGAGAAATTGATTTGGATGTTGAAAAAACCTTCGACAGATTTGCCAAAGTTTCTAAAAAACTCATTACATTTATTTTTAAAAGATTTTGAATACTTGAATTATTTATGTACTGTTCATTATGAAAAAATAAATGAGAAGACTAGCATTAGAAACAACAGTTTAAAAAAAAAATATTTAAAAAAATTTTTTTTATAAAAAAAATTAATTGTGGAGGGGGGGGGGTCTGGTTCTATGACCCACCCCAGGAAAAATTTCTGGATCCGCCCCTGTCAAAATCATTGTCGCATTCTCAGTTTTAACACATTTTTTGAGCCCAGGTAATGCAGCATTAAAGTAAGCTTTTAAATATTGAAATTTTCAGACTATAAATCACTAATTTTTCTAATTACTATAGCTTTCCGAACATATGTTCGAATAAATTTAAAAACTTTGAATAAACTTTGTTACTTATAATTTTTCATTTTTTTCCCTAGCCATGGCAGGAGTCCACAAAGTGAGATACGATCAAGATCCACCGGAGAGACGAATGGGACTTTTGGGTGGTAAGTTTGTGCAGCTTAACAGTTATCAAATAAAAACGAAATTTTTTTATTTCAAATAAAATAAAGTATTTTAAATTTAATTTGCATTTAATCTGAAGATGGAATTTAGTGCAGTAAGAGATCTGATATAAATCTTTCACCACCTAACTGTTTATTTTTTAGTTTTTTTATATGAAACTTCCAATCCTTTCCGGGAGTGTTGCCAGTCTGGCAACACTAATTTAACAAATGTTACAAACGACTAGAAATGCAATTAGAAAATTGCTGAACTAGAATTACTAGAAATTTTCTGAGTGTAGATGAGGATGAGATTCATGCTCTTTGCTCGAGAAAATAATGTAGGTATAAGTAAAGAAGCAATTTGCTCAAAATGTTAGTTTTTTCCTTGCAGATGAGGGTAAAGTATCAGCATGGGGAAACGCTGTGTATTCTTTTTGCAGGATGAATAGTCACAGCAGTTGAATTTTTATTTTTTTATTTTGTTGTAGAATTAGAATTGAGATTTGTAGCTGAAACTAAAGTTTAAGCTGTGATGAGGTTTGAAGTTGATGTGATTTATTAAGGGTGGATGGATTTTATCAGGTTGAGGAAATTTTATATTTATTTTGATGGTTATGATTTGAGGTAACGGAAGTAATAAGTGCTGTTATTAGTCTTTTCTGTAGTTTTCAAAGGTAGTTGCTAAAATTTTATTTTCTTTGGAAAAAAAATTAGAATTAAATGTCTTAGATGTCAGTTTTTGCTACTTCCCGTCTTGATTTATAAAGGCTTTCAGAACTGCTTCAAAGCTAGGATACAGGTTCCACCGGTTCTGTTACGTAACGAGTTCTGTTTATTTGTGACTGGGTAGGAGCACACAATCTCAGCAACAAGTAATGAAGACGCTTCAGACTAGGTGTTTGTTTAAATTCTGTTACAAAACTGAGGCAAATATGTACGTTTTGGCTTTAAACTTGGTTAACAGTTAACATCACTATGTTATGAAAAAAATGAAAATATTACATTGTGGTAGTAATACGTAAATACGCCATCTAATTTGGTTAAATATTAGTTAATTATCTGTAATACGTCATCTAATTTTCGATTTTAAAAGCGTGGTTGGATGTGAGAACGTTGACGCAAACCTTTATATTCAAAATATCTCAAACATGAGAAGTCGACTAATTTTTTTTCCCGAATTGGAGATTTCAGGACCAAGGAATTTAAGTCTCTAACCCGAATTCCGCATCAAGCAGTTTCGTATTTATTAGATGCGTTATTCTCTTACATGCATAAGATCAAATCGTTTAATTTACGGATAAATTAAAATATAGCAAAAATGAAAAATCTAACATTGCTTTTAAATTTTTTTTAACCTTTTTAAAATTTGTGCCCAGAGTTTTTAAACAAGAGTTGCTCAAAAATTATATAAGTGTATTTTTTGTACCACATCGACTGTTAGCTAAACAAATGTAAGCCAATCGCTAACTCCCTTCTTTTCCTTCACGTGAGTTTTTTTTTTAAATATATTTTTTCCTCCAAATTTTTAATATTTTTGTAATTTACATGTGATGTTGCTGATATTTAGTTTTTCACGTAAGCATTATTAATACTCCCCATTTCTTTTGTCGATAAAAGTAGGTAATTCTAATAGTCACACGATCTTGTAACAGTTTCCGGATGTCTAAAAAATCCCCGAATTTATGAAATATTAATTACAAAAATGAAAGATGGCAGAAATACAAATTAAGCCAGATTCTGCTTACGAAACTAGGATTTTTTAACCAAATTTCTAACCTAGTTATGAAGTTTGTTAACAGATGGCAGGGAACATGGCTGGATGGATGGAAACAGTATACAGTAATGTTTCTGTAATGAAGCTGAATACAGTAATGAAGCTGTTGAATAGGTTCTACTGCACTGCATCATTGCTTCAAATGGTGGCTATTTTTTTTAAACATTGTTTTATAGATTTACTGAATTAGGAGCGTCCTCTAGTAATGAAATTTTTGTGATTTATTTGAAACACTTTTCCAAAGGAAATAAGAAAGATTGAATCGAACATTTCAATCCCTTTCATCTTTTGGTTTTTGAATAATTTGAGCTGATTTTTCAAATGGTTAAACCGGCAAAATTAAGTAAAATTCCGACCACTGCAATTTTTTAAAAGACTAGGTGTATCACAGGACAAAATAGGTCTGTCACGTTCTGTTTTTTAATTTGTATCTATTTTATTTTCCAGTGAAAAGAAATAAATGGTTTAACTGGAAACAACCCTATATCTTTATTTTATTAATGTAATATTTGCATATTTTTGGCTGTTTTCATTATTTACCTGATGTGTTTTTATTGCTTTTATTGGAGATTAAAATTTTTTTAATGCACTATCATTTCCTTCTTTTAGGTATCAAAGAAATGGCTGATGATGTACTCAGTACTGCCGGAGTTCACAACCAATAATTTGATTGCTAATTGTTGGAATTTTAGCAGTAAACAATGGGCTTTTCAAAAAAAAGCAACATAGTGTAATCTAAAAAGCTTAAAATAAAAACTAATTCAAACTCTTTTGTTTAATGTTTGTCAAGTATTCATTATACTTACCACGCATTATATAAACCATTATTTTGAAATTAAATAAAGTACATTTATTTGTAAAGAGTGTATTATGTTTATTAAAAAATTCGCTATTATATAAAATTGTAGGAGAATCATAGGATATTTCAAGTGTCACCTACCTACTTTAATTGAAAAACAAATTCAAAGATAAAACACATAACACCAGATGATCATCATCAGCTGTAGCTACATCGTATTTCAGATTTTCGGGACATAATCAAGGGAAATAAAAAGTTTTTTTCGCGCTTATTTCTGCGAAAAATTAAAAAAAGTTCCTTTTGATATTTTTAGAGACTAAGTGATTAATTCTAATTCAAAAAATACTCTGATATATTTTTTATAGTTTTCACCATGCACTCCGCTTTGAGAGTTCAACTACGTGCCCATAGCCTTGTAATTTTGAACCCGATCCAGAAGACAAGGAAACTTCTTTATCAAGTATTGGGAGAAATTTGCCTTCTTGGATGACTTTTTGTTTGAACTAACCCGCATTTGTGTTAGGTGGAGAAGAAGATCACAAGAACCTCATACGGTTAGCCTGACTGCAAGGAGACTCGAACACATGAAACGTCTACCACTGATGATGTTTCACGTTAGCAGTGTGGTCGTTGCAAGCCGGATGCGGATTTCGTATCGACCTGCCATCACCGAGATTCGAACCTGATTCACTTAATTGGAATGCGAACGCTCTATCCCCTGAGACATCTCTTCTTAAAACAAGAGGAGATGAAAGCACAATTAATGTCAATAGTGCTAATGGAGGAGAATTCGGAAAATTTATAATGTTATTATGCATAATATGCGTAGTTTTTTTGCGTTTTGGTACTGCTAATTCGACAGTTAAAGTATATACGTTATTTATAATTAAAAATTACTTATAAAATGTTTTTAACAAAGACAAAATAGTTAAAAAAATAGATTAGTCTATAAACTACCACTTCATTCCTGCTCGAAATTTATTACTTTACCATATAAAGTACAACAGGACAGGCATACATAAAATAGGCATGGGACAAAGAAAAAACTATAAATAATGTTAGAATACTGAAAAACGAAATAAAAAATCATTCAAGTATTTAATAAGGAACGCTGAATTGTGAAAACTAAATCTATTTTAAAGAAAGGGCATTAAAGAACAAAATATTACTTAGATTTACACAAGGACTTCGCAGGGCCACAAATAAGTAGGGGAGAGTGGGGTCAATTGTAACTGGGTACGATTGTAACAGAACAAAAATTTCGAGTGTCGGGTTCTAGATTTGGTTCCTAGGTGGCGCACAAGGTGTACTTAATAAATCTACATGTACACCCCTGCTGGCAGCCATTTTTATGTACTTTTGAAAGAGTTACACCACAAAAGATATTTTCACGCTACGTAAGTACTTTTTTTGGTATTAGAATATTATATTGTGACAAAGTAATTTTGTTTAAACAAATAAAAATTATTAACCGAATATGTAAGTGGACACCTTAATTAACATTTCAAAAAAAAAGATTAGTTTTGTTAATTAACTAGCATTGTTTTTAACAAATGAAGCTGAAATGGCGTCTTGGGGACAATTGTAACAATAAGTAAAGGGACGAATGTAACAGCTGAAAATAAATAATCTTATTTTTACAAACCATTACTTAACTCTTTAAGAACCACCAATAGTTTCCTATATCATTTATATAATAATGAATGTGCATTATTTTATTTGTCATCTTTCACAGGATAAATTAAAATTTTTAACCCTTTTAAGTTAAAAGTTTAGCCCTTTAGGTCTCTGCTCATTATTATTTTTACTCCTAAAATATCACTACTATTTTGATCAATAAAAAATATATCACAACTATGATAATATGTATAATTAACTATGTTTTATTTGAATTTATGAACTGTTACAATTGTAAGTGGGGACAATTGTAAGAAGTGCACGACTGTCAAAAATTGTTAATAACTAATATAATAACATTTAAAATAAGGTATTTACTTTTTTTTCTAGTAGAGGATAGTCTACTTTACTCGTCTGTCAATTAATACTAATAATATATTGGATTTTTTTTAGTTAAAAATAGTTAAGTAAAAAATGTTACAATTGACCCCACTCTCCCCTACTGGTGGTCCGCATCCTACCCGTGAACCGTATGTTACGCAACCCTGGCGTAATTCTAATGCAAACAAACATTAAGAAACTTAGCGATTTTTGTCCATATAATTTTCTTTTAAATATATACTTAGAGCTGTGGTAGCTCACCCACCAATGAGGTAACCGGGTTTCGATTCCAACGATAACTGGTTGATTTGAATTCCGTACCGATCCCAGTGCTGGAGATAAACATCCTCAGTGGTAGACGGGTCATGGGCTAGAGTTCCTTTACCGTCAGGCTAACCGTGGAAGGTTTTAATAGCTTTCCTCTCCATGTAACGCAAATGTGGGTTAGTTTCACCAAAAAGTCCTCCACAAAGGCGAATTTCTCCCAATACTTGATCCAGGAGTTCCCTTGTCTTATGGATTGGGTTCAAAATTACAAGGCTACGGAGTTGAACATTACGTAAACCCTAAATTGGATCAGCTGCTGAACGACGGTTATATAATATAATATAAATATATACTTTGAATAAGCATTTTTATCATGTTTAACCTACAATTATTTTTTCATTGTAGCCCCAACAATGGCAGGTAAGAAAATCTGAATTATAAATATTCTTTTCTTAAGTATTGTAAATTTTACCTCTTTAGCAACATAATATTATTCATCAAACATTAAATGATATTATATTTATTTCAGATCCGCAATTGGGAATTTTAGGACGTAAGTATATAGCGTCCTTAGAGTGTCATTTTGATTCATTCATTCATTCTTATATATTCTTAACCCTTTACCTAAATCCCCCTTTAAATACTCCATTCTTTAAGCCCTCTATCACAAATTTTAGTTCCTTACCAAACCCTTTTATTCAAACAGATTTTTAAATTTGTTTTTGTTCAATTTTATTGGTAGATGCTCAAGACTCACGTTTGTTGCTCGGTTGGTTGCGGGTCTGCACCATGAATTCATTTTGGTGCGAGACTCACATTTATGAAATGAACTCTTAAAACAAAACAAAAAAAACTAAGCATTTGTAATCAGTTTTCATAGATGCCAATCCAGAAATTCTAGCACCCCACAATGTTCAAGGTGTTTTCAAAATATTAATAAAAAGTTATATAATTATAAAAAGTAATATAAATAAAAAAAATTATCCTAATGTGCTTAATTCTGCCAGAGATTAAAAACTTCAGCGCCCAAAATGCAGGATTTATATATTCAGGTCCTGCCAACTACTACGCTTTTCGCAAAATACGGGAGAAAATTATTTAGAGAGGAGAAAATTTCGTACAAGACTCGCACCAATCACAGTGCTGACGTAAAATATCCTCAGCGGTAGACGGATCATGGTCTAGAACCCCTTTACCGTTGAGCTAACCATGATAGGTATTAGTGGTTTTCCTCTCCTTGTAACGCAAATGCCGATGCCATCAGAAAGCTCTATACAAAGGCGAATTTCTCCCAATACTTGATCAACTTTCCTTGTCTAATGGATTGGGCTCAAAACTACTAGGATAAGTAGTTGAACATTGGTATACGTAAACCCAAAATTGGGTGACAGTTTTGAGAAAGCTTGTTTTCCGTTACGCGTTAATATTCGTTCTCAAAATAATATTTGCTCGTAACTCAAATTATTTCGTCTGTTTAACGACGGTTATAATATATATATATATATATATATATATACTTGTATTTCTTATAATTTCAGAGGTAAAGGAATTGGCCGATCAAATTCTTAGTATTTCTGGAGCTCACAATGATGATGAACACGATGTACAAACAGCTCATCATGGAGAGAACTCTTACAATGCATACGATCTTAATTGCTTAGTATTATTTTTAAATTCCAATTTAAAGCAAGCCTTGGAAAATTTTTTTTACATTATATACATCTTTCGGTACACTGTATTATTTTAAAACTAATGTCAATTCAATAAAAGTAATTTATTAAGTTTTTGTAATGATTTTGAAATTAGGAATTCTTTTAAATCTTACTTCGGAGTTAATTTGTTTGAAAATATCCAAGTATTACCAAGTACAGAAATTTTTGGAAAACATGTTGAGGTCCAAATGTTCATGTCCAAAACATGTCGATGGCACGTGATAATAAGAAGGTGTCCAATTTCCAAATTTTTAATAAATTTTTGCAAAGCGAAATTCATTTGAAACCTGTTTCATATAAGAAATTAAATAACGGTTTGTGTAAAATTACTCATATAAGTCCAGAACTGTTTGTAGAAACCTTTTAAAAATAATTCCGATCATATAAATCGCCTATATAAGAATAAGTAGATTGCGAATTATTTCATACTTTTTTGAAACGTAGAACTCTTTTGAAGTTTGTTTCATACTGTTTCAAAAATTCATAGCATACACACAGCTTGTGGACATTTTGCTCATTTTTATAGCATTTCGCAACCAGGAATTCATTTAAAGCTTACTTCATATTAAAAAGTGCATAGAAATTTATTGAAAAATGCGCATGCAAGCATAGAAATATAAAAAAAAATTAAAAAAAGGAATATGGTTTTTCGAAAAACATGCTATGTTCAAATTATATATGTCGTGAGCATATAGGTGTACGCTTCTTAAATTTTAGAGTAATTTCTTGAAAAATGGAATTCGTTTGACACTTGTTTCATGTTGAAAAATATATCACCAGTTTGTTTGAAACTGCCCATGTATGCCAAGGAAGATTTGTAGAAAATTTTAAAATTAAACTTATTTACTCCTTAGTTTGCTAAGATCAAATCATATATACAGGGCTGCCAACAACTACGTTTTTTGAAAACTATATTATATTGTGAAAGGCAATAAAATACTAAAACTTTCAAATTTTTTAATGTCTTACCATGAGGGGGCTGGAATATAGTGGCGCTTTATAGGAATTTTAGAATAATTTAAATGTAATGGGGAGAAAAATAACTTTGAATCAAATTTTCGAAGCAACGAATCATACATTAAAACATAAATTTATTTACCACTCGAAGAAATTCTTCCAAAAAGGGTAGAACGCTATCAGTCCTGTACCCACACCTTTTATCACTAAATAATCTTTAGGAAAATTATACACGGCGAAACGTTTGGTACAATTTGCAGATCATGCTAAAAGATTTTTGAATGGAATAGAATACGCATGCAAAATATACCTCGACCGAAATGAGCATAAAAGAATAAAATTTTCTTTTTTACTCTCTTAAAATGAAAGAGTGTTTTCCCATACTCAAAAAAGAGTGAATTTTTTTTTAACTCAGCTTGAGTGAAATACACCTATATTTGAGCGAAATTCTTGCTTTGCGTTCACTCGAACTTGAGTGGTATTCATTTAAGCAATACTAAAGTGGTTTTCGCTCAAACTTGAGTGATTTATTTATCATTTAATTGTGTGTGAGCTATAAGCTGGACTTTCCATCGTTTTATTTTAAAAAGCAAACTAAAATAAATCTAAATAAAATTGTTATGTTCTGCGATCTATATAGATTATTTCTTCGCTTTTATTTTGTGTTTAATTTTTATCTGGAGAATATGTCAATATTTTAAATTAAGAAGAATTAAAACAGCATTTAGTTTAAATATGGATAATTATGGAATATTAAAAGAATCTAACTCCATGATAGAATCTTTGTCAAAGCATGTGGTGATTTATATTATATATGTAAAGAGTTTAGAATTTTTTCAGATCTCATATTAAAGTGTTAACATTTTATTTTAATATAATAAATTTATGTCCATGTTTCAGTTTTTTTTACGTATAATTTTGGTACAAAACATTTGTGGATAATTACTTCTTTTATAAAAGATATTTACGAAAGAATTTATTGTTCATATAGTCTATAATTGCTGTTATTTAAATTGCTTTCTATTAATAAAGTTGACTGTCTTTAATTTATGAAAGTTCACATTTGCAAGATCCATTCATTCAAATCTGTATCTTCAGATGCTCTATGCATTTTATTATAAATATATCATTCAAAAAAAGTGGAAAATATTATGTTTAAAACAATTAAATAGTACAGTGAATTTTTTTGTTCTTATCCTTGTTAAAATAATTTGTTTAATGACAAAAATGTTTTAAATATTTTATTGAATATTTTTAAAGTTATAGCTAAAAAAAGTAAGAAATTGTTTTTTACTGATTCAAGTTTTTTGAAATGTGTGTACTTCAATAGCAGATTTTAATCTTTTCCCCCCTCTCAGTGACGGGGGGGGGAAGCTCAGTGAGTTAAACAGAAATAAATAAATAAATAATAGTGTGTTTTATGTACTAAAGTGAAAGGAGTTAATAATGTGAAGTATATAAAATGCATTTTTCTGACTTATTGTCTTGTTTGATTGTTGAATTTTAATAATGATATAAATTTTATCTTATATTTTATTTTTTGAATAAAAGATATGCTATAAAAGTCTTTATATATATATATATATATATATATATATATATATATATATATATATATATATATATATATATATATATATATATATATATATATATATATATAAAGGCTTGCAGCAAAAAAAAAAATGTACTGCATTGATTTTTTTACAAAGTAGTGAATTATTATTTTTTCGATCTAAGAACCTGTGCCTATAACTTATGTAAAACTTATTTTAATATCGAGTGAAATAATTTAATATGTTGTGTAACTAAATAGATAATCCTAAGAAACTGAATCGAAAATATAAAAACTTCATTGATTTAAAAAGTAATAGATGATAATAAAAATAGACATGTTTTGAGCGTCCAATAATAAAAGGGGGAGGAACACCTGTGGCGTTGGGCGAAAAAGGATTCTCCCATAATAAAAGTCACAAGTTATTCAAGCTTGACAAGTTTTGAGAATCGGCGATTATAATTGAACGCTCGAAACATGTTGACTTTTATTTCCCTCTTCATATTTTTTTGAAGCCAGTTGAGTTTTTATCATCAATTATACTGTTTTACATTTGGGTCTTGATCATTATTTTGATAAGGAACTTACAAAAAGTAAAAAGGAAGGTTAAAGTAAACATATGCATTTTCATATTTTAACAGGATTTATGTGGTCTTTAAAAACGTAAGAGCATCAATATTGTAAAAGTTGTATTTAATTTTAAAATTAAAATTTTGAGACCAGATATTTTGAGTTAATGAAATTAAATATTTTATTTTTTAAGTTTTCATGCCCCCATTTCAGAATCTAAGGACCTTACGAGCTCTGTTTAAAAATCACGTATCAGATATATATGTGATACCTTTTATTGTATCATATATTGTATATAAGAAAAAAAAAATAATGATAGTAGCAGTATTTGGTGGTAAATGTAGCTTATCGTAATTGAAGAAAATGCTGTGCGACATTTTATGGTGAATTTGCGAAATTAAATTTCAAAATGTATCGAAACATGAGGATGTTATTTGCTAATCATCTTTATCCGAAGAAAACCTTGTAACCTAAATATCTAGCAGAATGAAGCGATTTTTTTCAACAATGAATCATACAATATGCAAAATATTATTTCAATATCTTATTCTTAAACATAACATATTTCAATGCTTTTAAAATACCACTAAAAATTTAGCAATTCCTTGAGTAATAGAAAAAAGAAATATCGTAAATTATAGAAAACCTTGTGAACGTGCATTAGAATTACTATACAATATACATTTTATTTTTAAAGCACTTTTTCTTTCTTCAAACTTTCTTGCCTAGAACACTCGATTAAAGCTGTGAAAGTGATTATCCCTAAAATTTTGTATACTGCCATAATAAGTTATGTTAATTTTATTTTAGTATGAAATTCTCGAATAAATATAGCAAAAACAACATAATCTAAATAATATCAGATAAAAAGTTCATGTATTTAAATTGTAAAAACTTAGAAAATCATAATTAATTTAGAAAATCATTCTTAGAAAATCAATCAATCTATCTTTGAAAATCATAATTATAATTAATTTTTCTTTCTTCAA
Organism: Parasteatoda lunata; assembly: GCA_949128135.1. Taxonomy (NCBI): domain Eukaryota; kingdom Metazoa; phylum Arthropoda; class Arachnida; order Araneae; family Theridiidae; genus Parasteatoda; species Parasteatoda lunata. The sequence goes on from OX421975.1 coordinate 103,249,847, forward strand.
ACTTTCTTGCCTTGAACACTCGATTAAAGCTGTAAAAATGATTATCCCTAAAATTTTGTATATAGCCATAAGTTATGTTAATTTGATTTTAGTATGAAATTCTCGAATAAATATAGCAAAAACAACATAATCTAAATAATATCAGATAAAAAGCTCATGTATTTAAATTCTAAAACCTTATCATAAATCATAAATAATTTATAAATCGACTCAAATTTTCTTTTCAAGGGAGATTAAAATAATAAAAAAATTTGCTTTTTGGACAGAAATCAGCTTAAAAATTGTCTATTGCCTAGAAACTTCCAGATATTTTCTATTAACTATTAATTAAACCTCTCCGTGCAATCGCAGAACATTATTTCAATTTTTTTTACAGTCAGAGCTTGGTAGTCTACCCCAGGGGTGAAAGCGAGACGGAAAAGAGTAAAGGCTGGTAGTAAAACCATTTCAGTTATACCTAGTTTTCGGGAGGAGTTTACTTATTCTTTTTTAAAACTATTCAGCAATGTATATTTTTTCCTGGAAAAGACACTGATTTATAGATATGCTAAAATTATAAAAAAATCTTGCTAGTTACAGATATTTTATTTTTCTCGAAAAAAAATGCAATGATAAAATGTCTTTCGTACCAGTTAGTCCTCTTTTCCGTCTTGCTATATAAGGGGTTTCAGCCATGTCTTCCCTCCCCTAATTCAAGTGTCTGGATTCCAAATATATAAAAAAATATCTGTTTATTCAGAGAAAGTGCGTTTTTGTGTCTGATTTCGTAACTTAATCAATAGTTAGCACTAATTAATTAGCATATTTGAGGTCACCCCCAGGAACTATTAAGATTGACACTTAGTTCGTGAAAATCCGATCATTAGAACGAAAGTTATTCAGGGTGATATCTTTTTTTTTTTGCGGACTGTACAAACACTCGAAGCAAGACGTGGATAAAAATTGCTATTATAAATATATTGTTTAGTGCTTCGTATAACTTTGAAACGTCAATTTAATACCAATGCAATAAAAAGCAAATTAATACATGTTTTGAAAGCCTATGATATTTTATTCTTAATTTAGCATTTATAAAATAAATTAAATTTAATTTCTTTCTATGTCGTATGCGTCATATATTATTTGAAGAAACTATTAAATTCTGTCTGCAAGCCTCATAAAATGTGTCAGATGCAGTCTCATGTTTATTTAAATGATATTCTACATTTTTTACTACCTATTATTACAAATATGATTTTAAAGTAAAATTACAATTTCAAAATAAGAAATCATTTACGGAAATATGTATTAAGTTTTTGCATTCCTACGTCGCCTCTAAGGCGCCATCTACAGTCATCACTGTAAAATAAATATGTTGATAGCTTAATAATTAGTAACTACATTATTTTAAGAATTTCAAAAATTATATTAAAAATACGGTAATAAGTATTTAAATGATTTAGTGCTTTTATTATTTCAAAGAGCATTTTAAATTTCTCCTTGTACAAAGCGTTAAGTTATCAATTTTTGAGCCCGTTATTGTTTTCTGAACACAAACTCAATTTTTCGTGATTTAAACTAAATAGATCTACCTAGTTTTGAAATTGAAATCTGAAAAAAAGATAATTGCTTTTCATAGACGTTAGTGATGAGGAATAATCAAGATTGAGCTTCAAGAACTAAAATACAGTTCCGAAAAAAAAAAAAAAAGACTGAGAAAAAATGCTACCCAAGGCTTGCTATAATCTGATGAGCTGAATTATACTCGCTATTTTGAAGTCCATAAACGTACGCAAATTGGTAAATCCTGTAGTTGTTTCTAATGACACCTAAGAAATCCAAGCTGATCAGCCATTGTTCTTTTGCGAATTAAGACAGGAAGGTGCGCCTTTCGTTTGACAAGAGAGCACCGCAAGGATGATAGTACGTCTTGACTCAAAACCCAGCAGATAGAAGACAGCACTACTCATTTGAGAAGCTACTTCCTCAATCTAAACATAGATCTGAAGGGGAAAGAAATTTTTTCCAGAACTCTGTACCCATGGTACAATTTAGCGACCGACCACCGTACTTTCGATTACACAGATTTTACGAGCGGGCATATCCATGTACTCGATGGGTCTTAGTTGAGTCTAGGATCGAACTTCGACCCTTCCGGACCGGAGTTCGATTATCTAACCGCTGGGCTACCACGATCTTGGAAAGTACTTATATCGAAAGGTGAAATTTAAGTATTCCTTCCAACATATGAGGTTTTTAAAACATATTCTTTCAAGTAATAAGTAGTGATAGTGAGCAAAAAGTGGAATTATTGAAAATAAATAGAATTTTAGACCTGTTATCAAAATTAAACATTTTAAGAACACACATCAAATGTCGCCAAAGTTTAAGTTTAAAATTTTCGAGTCTTAATAATTCGTTACTACATTATGTTATGATTATAAGTTCATATTTTAGAATTGTGTCATACGGGATTCCGAATTTTCTACCCTTTGTGAAAAAATTTCTTCCAGTGGGAACAAATTTATTCGAGTTAAATTAATTCTAGTCATTTCTTTTTAACTCGAGATTTTTGATTAGTAGATATTTTTTCGTGCAAGTGAAATGTTCCAAATTTCATATTGAAAAATACTTTGTTTTAATTGCTTCGTTGTGTGGATTTTAAATTGATGATAAAGTTAAACCGAATTTTTGAAAGCTTTAGTATTTAATTTTCTGCCATTCTATAAAATCTTTTGGCAAAAAGCGTACTAGTTAGTAACCCTACATCACATGTTTTGAATAAATTAGTATTTACGTTTGTATAAATAGTATTTTAAAATACTCTTAGTGCAAAAGGTTAAGGCTGTTATTGAAAGCTTCGTCTTCATATGAAGTGATGCTTTTTTGAGAATAATTCGTAATTGCTGTGAGTTTGAAACAGTTACTCATGACTGTCGGACAAGTTTAGCCTATCAAAAGTTAGCGCAGTCTATGCTTATTCTGAAAATGGCGCAAAACGTCATTATGGAGAAAAGCCATAGCTTTGTGAAAATGAAAAACGTTCATGATCTAAAAAACTTGCTTTCATGCTGTATTATCTTGACTCCTAAAAATTAGCAAAAACCAAGAATAAGACAGTGAATTTCATAGTTTTTTTTTCATGGGCGAAAAAAAGCCTCTAATCTGGTAACTCTTAAAAAAGGTTTTATAACTTTTAAAATATTTAAAATCCTAAGTCCAGATAATTCTTCACAGCTAGATGATTATATATGATATATAGTTTAATATCATTGTTTTGCTTCGAGTGTACGGTACTTAGTCTGAGGCTTTTTTTTATTATTTTCCCTGGTGACAGAGTTTTGAAAATCCATGTTTACATAGTGATGTGCTCTTTCACACAAAATACTTCGTCTATATATAAATAAAAAAAAAAAAAAAAAAAAAAAATATATATATATATATATATATATATATATATATAGAGAGAGAGAGAGAGAGGGAGAGAGAGAGAGAGTGGTCAACAAACCTGCCTTACTGATTCCTGAATGACGAGTGTCGATCGATAGGACATTAGAAAGAATAAAAAAGCTTAACTTAAATTGTTGTTTGGCTACTGTTTTTTGGAAGCTAGGGAATGTAATTATTTTCCTCAAGCTAGGACTTCTGGCTTGGATGGCAATAGTAACGAATCTTGATCATTTCATAGATTTTTCTAACAAGTGATATGTATTATTTTGTGAAGAAAATTTATCTTCTCGCAAACTTTTCCGTACCTGACCACTAAGCGTTAAAGTGGCAACTTTAAAAAGTAAATTCCCGCTGGCATCCAGGTCAATTAACTTCTATTATTAAGTTTTTCTAAAAACCCTGGAACACTGAACACGTCCATATGAGCCTCGTATAGTCATTGGTTCATTTAAACTCATTATTCATTAACTAAAGAAAGATATATCAAAAGTAACAATTAATATATGTGATATGTTTGTTCATTCATAACACAATATCTCTTATCGTAAAAAACGAGGAATGAAAATAGTCTATAGTTGCAAATAAACAAAAACTAAGCCGATACTTTTTTACCATAAAAAACATTTTCATTTATTTGCTATTCAGCAATTTATAGTTTTGTCATCTTATTATTATGTATGAAAGTTTAGAACATTTTTGCCAAATTATACAGGGAATTTTCGAGTGTTAAATAACAGAAATATTATAATATATGTATTTCATTTTTAAACACTAGCCCCCTCTCCGCTACAAACTACAAATAAGTATGGTAAGAATTCAATAAGAAGAAAATCAATTCTTTGTATAACATTATTTAAAAGAACAATGAGGTAATAAAGTTACGTAAAGTATTATAAGTGAGATTAATACAAAATTGATGTATGTTTTTATTTTTAGTTTGCGTAATAACTGGATTTTAAATACATTTTCGGGAGGATACGACACGCATGAGTAAATTACATTAAATCATAACAAAATGTATTTTTTTTATTTATAGACATAAAATGCCAATGTATAAAAAATTAATTGTTTATTTTATATTTATGCTATATATTAAAAGTAAAATAAAAACTTGTACCAACAACTGTTGCTTCATGGAGTATTTTATTTTTAAACAAATAGTTTTTATACTCAATATTTCATAAAAACATAACCAAAAATAAATGATAAGAATAAAATTATTCTACTGTTTGATACGAGTATCTTACTAAAAATAATGCGAAAAAATTAATTCGAACAATAAAAATGATGAATTTTTCAATTAATATTTTTCATAATGCAATCGGTAAAATAAATAGCATAATAATAATTTAATGTGATAGTGTGTTCATATGTGGATATGTAAACAAAATTTTTTATTTACCCATCAGTTTTTTTTAATATAAATACTGTGTCATCATAGTACAGTTAGATAGGTTCATACAATAGCCTGTGTTTCGAAATGTTTCCTAAACTTTTCTCTCTCCTCTTCGTAGTTATGGCTCTTATGGCTACTGGTAAGTTTACGTCTTTAAGAATTTTACGTAACTTAAATACGGATATGGTTGACTAGCTTCGCAAATAGAATTAATGTATTAATGTTAACTTCCAAAGAACATTTTTACTAATGATCGGATTTTGTCATGCTATAATCGAATTTTTTCATGCTATATCGGAATTTTTTCATGCTAAGTTTGGAATTTATCATGCTTTTTCGGAATTTTTGATGCTATAATCGGAATTCTTCATGCTATGATCGTTTCTTTTTCATGCTATCGTCGGATATTTTCATGCTATGATCGAAATTTTTCATGCTAAGGTCGAAATTTTTCTTGCTATGATCGGAGTTTTACATACTATTAATTTCATGAATCATTTACTGTATGATAGTTACTGTAGATGATAATTTAGTTTGCCTAAAATCTAAAAATCTGAAATTTGACAAATCACCTTCCAATGGTGATGTGTCAGATAGATGGTGATGTGTCGGACGTGACATAAGCATATCTCTCGATGGATTTGAACTTTCGTCTTGGAATATATGGGAGGTAACCACCATATAGTTTCAATTGATGACGACATGTAACCTTATGCTTAAAAATTGATTTCGGCAAACAATGCTAATTTTATGAATGCAACGACGCCAATTGTTTCGGATTCTAAAAAATATTAAAAAAACGGAAGTAAAAATACATTGAAATTTTAAAATTTTTTTGTTAACTTAGCAAACTTTTCTAAAAGGCTCAACACGAAATGTCTGTAGCAAATTGGGCTTCCATGTATGCCTTTGAATTATTTAGAAGTGTTTGATTGTAAGAACCCTATAAATCGAATTTACTAATCCAAGAAACATAAAACATAAATGCTGCTACCACTAGAAAATATTTATCCGCTATCTGGGGCGAGTTGAGATCTCTGAAAATGTGTCGATGCATAGTGCACAAAAAGAACACCTTAAGAGCTTACACGTTAAAACATATTTTAGCAACCAATGCTAATTTCGTAAATGTGTTGATGTACAGTCCATAAAATAATAGTAATAATTATAAAAACTAAATATTTTAACAACTTTCTAATGATCAGAGGTTTTAATGGTTTTTAAACGTACGCATAAATGGTCGAACTCGGTGTAAACTAATTTTTTGAAGCTCTTTAAAGTGTGTGTAAACGCTGGATTCGTTATTAATTTGAAATAATAATAGTTTTTGAACACCAAATTCGGATAGGTATTACGCCACAGCTTTTACAGCGTAAGAACTGTTTTCGGTTCTTGGTGTAGTGAAACAAAAAGAACCGAAAGTTATAAGTGATGTTTCACTACACCACTTTGATGCAAAGCAGTTGCAACCAGGGATGAAAGCGAGACGAAAAAGAGGAAAGGCTAGTGGTAAAACCATTTCAGTTATTGCTAGTTTTCGGCCGGATTTTACTTATTCTTTTTTTAAACTATGCAACAATATTTTCTCTATCTTAGAAAAGAAGCAGTTTTATATATATTCTAAAATTATAAAAGAAATACTGATAGTTACAGATATTTTATTTTTCTCGAAAAAAAAAAATACTAGAATGAAATGTCTTTCGTACCATTTTTTACTCTTTTCCGTCTTGCTATATAAAGGCTTGGTTTCCACCGTGTTTGATGTAAAGATACACTCAAATTTCTTATAGTGAATGCTTAACATTGTTTTCCGAAGCTCTGTCTCCAAGCAAAATAAAAAGTCTCAGTTTAAGGGCCTTGAAGCAAAGCGATGATTTTAAACTGTATATATTTTATTGCCAGTAAGAATTATCTGAGCTTTAGAACGGACCAATAACTTAAATGTTTTAAAAATAATTAAATTTTTTAAAAAATTGCCACTTTGGCGACATTTTTCCACCTAGACGAAGATTATCAAAATCACTGTCTCATTCTCAGTTTAAACAATTTTCTTGAGCCCAGGTAATGCAGCATTGAAGTAAGTTTTTAAATATTGAAAAATTAGACCACAAAATCTTTTAATTTTCACAAAACTGTGACTTTTCTTCATATTTACGCTTCGCACCATTTTTAAAATAAGCATAGACAACGCGGGCTAAAGATAGGCTAAACGTGACCTAGCAGTCATGAGTAACTGTTGCAAACTCGCAGCAGTCATGAAAATAGCATATTATTCTCAGAAAAACTTCGTTTTATTTAATAACTAAGACTTCCTAAAACAGCTTTAAGATGTGTTACAATTTGGAAAAGGGGAATGAGGTTTCACGATATTGAAAAGGCGGGATAGATAATAAAATGTTGGCGACCATTGATTAAAGGATTTTAATGATGTAATGTTTAGTTTTTCTCTTTTAGCACATTTTTTTCAGCATTTCGGAATAACATTTTTTTTAATGTAATTTTCAAAAAATAAATCACTTATTTTTCTAATAACCAAAACTTTCCGAACATATGTTCGAATAAATTTAAAAACTTCGAATAAACTTTGTTACTTATAATTTTTAATTTTTTTCCCAGCCATGGCAGGAGTCCACAAAGTGCGATACGATCAAGAACCACCGGAGAGACGAATGGGACTTTTGGGTGGTAAGTTTGTGCAGCTTAACAGTTACCAAATGAAAACGAAAATTTTTCATTAAAAAAATAAATAAAGTATTTTAAATTTAATTTGCATTTAATCTGAAGATGGAATTTAGTGCAGTAAGAGATCTGATATAAATCTTTCACCACCTAACTGTTTATTTTTTAGTTTTTTTATATGAAACTTCCAATCCTTTCCGGGGGTGTTGCCAGTCTGGCAACACTAATTTAACAAATGTTATGAACAACTAGAAATGCAATTAGAAAATTGCTGAACTAGAATTACTAGAAATTTTCTGGGTGTAGATGAGGATGAGATTCATGCTCTTTGCTCGAGAAAATAATATAGGTAAAAGTAAAGAAGCAATTTGCTCAAAATTTTAGTTTTTTCCTTGCAGATGAGAGTAAAGTATCAGCATGAGGAAACGCTGTGTATTCTTTTTGCAGGAGATGAATAGTCGCAGTAGTTGAATTTTTATTTTTTTATTTTGATGTAGAATTAGAATTGAGATTTGTAGCTGAAACTAAAGTTTAAGCTGTGATGAGGTTTGAAGTTGATGTGATTTATTAAGGTTTGATGGATTTTATGAGGTTGAGGAAATTTTATATTTATTTTGATGGTTATGATTTGAGGTGACGGAAGTAATAAGTTCTGTTATTAGTCTTTTCTGTAGTTTTCAAAGGTAGTTGCTAAAATTTTATTTTCTTTGGAAAAAAAATTAGAATTAAATGTCTTAGATGTCAGTTTTTGCTACTTCCCGTCTTGATTTATAAAGGCTTTCAGAGCTGCTTCAAAGCTAGGATATAGGTTCCACCGGTTCTGTTGCGTAACGAGTTCTGTTTATTTGTGACTGGGTAGGGGCACACAATCTCAGCAACAAGTAATGAAGACGCTTCAGACTCGGTGTTTGTTTAAATTCTGTTACAAAACTGAGGCAAATATGTACGTTTTGGCTTTAAACTTGGTTAACAGTTAACTTCACTATGTCAAGAAAAAAAAAAAGAAAGAAAAGATTACATTGTGGCTGTAATACGTCAATACGTCATTTAATTTAGTTAAATATTAGTTAATTATCTGTAATACGTCATCTAATTTTCGATTTTTAGGGCGTGGGTGGATGTGAAAACGTTGACGCAAACCTTTATATTCAAAATATCTGAAACATATGAAGTCGACTAAGTTTGTTTTCCGAATTGGAGATTTCAGGGCCATGGAGTTTAATTCTCTAACCCGAATTCCGCATCAAGTAGTTTTGTATTTATCAAATGTGTTATTATCTTACACACATACATATGATCATACATAAGTAAACATAAGATCAAATCGTTTAATTTACGAAAGTAAAATATAAAAGTTTTTAAAAAATTTTTAACTTTTTAAAAATTTGTACCTGGGACTTTTGAACAAGAGTTGCTCAAAAATTATACAAGTGTATTTTTTTTTGTACCACATCAACTGTTAGTTAAAGATATTTTAGCCAATCGGTAACTCCCCTCTTTTCCTTCACGTGACTTGTTTTTTTTTTTTTTTTTTTTTTTTAATATATTCTTTTTCTCCAAATTTTTCATATTTTTGCAATATACATGTGATCTTGCTGATATTTAGTTTTGCACGTAAGCATTATTTATGCTCATCATTCCCCTTGTCGACAAAAATAAGTAATTCAAATAGTCACACGATCTTGTAAAAGTTTCCGGATGTTTAAAAAAAAAACAATAAGAAATGAAAAATCAGTTACAAAAATGGAAGAAGACAGAAATACAAATTAAGCCGGGCTCTGCTTACGACGCTTTTTTTAAACAAATTTCTAACCTAGTTATGATGTTTGTCAACAGATGACAGGAAACATGGCTGGATGGATGGAAACAGTATACAGTAATGTTTTTTGCACGAGGAGGCAGTTGATTATGTTCTACTGCACTGCATCATTGCTTCAAATGGTGGCTATTTTTTTAAACATTGTTTAATAGATTTACTGAATTAGGAGTGTCATCTAGTAATGAACTTTGTAATTTATTTGAAACACTTTTCTAAAGGAAATACGAAAAATTAAATCGAACATTACATCCCATTCATCTTTTGATTTTTTAATAATTTGAACTGATTTTTCAAATGGTTAACTCGGCAAAATTAAGTAAAATTCCGACCACTGGAATTAATTAAAAGACTAGATGTATTACAAGACAAAATAGGTCTTTCACATTATTTTTTAAAATTTGTATCTATTTTATTTTCCAGTGAAAATAAATAATTGGTTTAACTGGAAAAAACCCTATATCTTTATTTTATTAATGTAATATTTGCATATTTTTGGTTGTATTCATTATTTACCTGATGGGTTTTTGTTGCTTTATTTTAGTGATTACAATTTTTTTAATGCACTATAATTTCCTTCTTTTAGGTATAAAAGAGATGGCTGATGATATACTCAGTACTGCCGGAGTTCACAACCAATAATTCGATTGTTAATTGTTGGAATTTTAGCCGTAAAAAATGGGCTCTGCAAAAAAAAGCAACATAGTGTAATCTGAAAAGCTTAAAATAAAAACTAATTCAAACTCTTTTGTTTAATGTTTGTCAGGTATGCATTATACTTACCACGCATTATATAAACCATTATTTTGAAATTAAATAAAGTACATTTATTTGTAAAGAGTGTATTATGTTTATTAAAAAATTCGCTATTATATAAAATTGTAGGAGAATCATTGGATATTTCAAGTGTCACATACCTACTTTAATTGAAAAACAAGTTCAAAGATAAAACACATAACACCAGATGATCCTCATCAATTGTAGCTTCATCGTATTTCAGATTTTCGGGACATAATCAAGGAAAATAAAGAATTTTTTTCGCGGTTATTGCTACGAAAAAAAAAAAAAATTCTTTTATTTTTATTTTTAGAGACTAAATGATTAATTCTAATTAAAAAAATAATTTGATTTATTTTTTATAGTTTTTACCATGCACTCCGCTTTGAGAGTAATTTATTTTTCAGTGTCAGCAAAATTTATTATTTAACCTTTTGCATTCCGAGCTGTTTGAAGTAATATCAACACCAAATAATTTAAACAACAACCAAGAATATTTTAAAATAATTTTTGCGATATTCACTAACACACGTTAAGTCATAAAATCATAAAAAAAATTGTCGCAACGTTGCTTTCGGTGTTTAAATTAAAGTTACATTTCGTTTTGTTGCACAAAAACTATTACGTGTAGAAAAGTTTTCAGGGGTTACGATGAATTTAAAAAGATTAACATTCATTAATAATTAATGTGACCATAATTAACTATTAAACTTGGTAGAAAAAACCCATATAGAACGCACTACAGGCAGCAGGAATACAACATCAGAGGAAACATTTGTTAAGATGTAAGAACAATATTTGTTTATGAACTTAACGCAGAGTTTTCTTTTCGAAATTTGAATTAGTTTGAAAGTTATTGCCATTTTAAGTGCTTTTTTGGAATTTTTCTCCCACCCCCTTTTTTGAATATATTTTTTTTTGATTTACGTTACAATTTGCTTTGTTGCTCAAATTCTATAAGAATTATCTTATAGAAATCACGAAGATGTGTCTAAAAAAGTACAGGATGTACGAAAGAATAAAAAAAAATTCCGATTTGAAAATTAGTTAGAATTTAGTGATCTGATACTACGTGTTTATTTTGTTCATACTTTTTAAAACGCGTTTCTATACAGTTAATATTAAATAATTTAAAATATAAATGGTTCGTTCGTTTGTTGTAGTGGAACTGGGCGTCTGAGGCCTTACGGCCCTTTTCCCATTCATCCTGACATTAGACTAAGAAACATAAAAAATAAAGTTTGGGGAGTAAAATGGAGTTCGTGAGAGAAAAAAACGGCACTTTTGCCATTATTAGGTAATGACAAAAATACAAGTAATAAAAAGTACATAAGAAAAGGTAAAATTAAAGTACAATGGGAAAATAAACACTAATGAATATTTACAGTATATACAGTTTGAGAATACATGCAAAAGGGGAGCGAGTTAAAGGAATGTGAGGATGCGTGTATATGTGTAAGTCAGCGATTCTCAACCTGTGGGGCGCGAGAATAACCAAGAGAAATTATTATTAAAAAAAAAATATTAACTGGATGAAAGGAAAGCGCACATACACATAGAAAACAAAATACATTTCGACACATTTAATAAATTGTTAAAGTAAAACAACTTATTAAATCAAAACTTAAGGTGGGGAGCAAAAGGTGGCTTTGCTTTGAGGTTTTTTCCTAATTTTCTGGTTAAGTCTGTGGGGCTGCAATTTTTTTTTGTAACTTTTCCTTATCTCTAATACATATCACGTATACTTTTAATCGTAAAATAAAATTTCATTTATTTTATAGTACAATTTCAAAATTGTAGCACCTAACGTTTCCCACAGGTTCCAAAGGGGATATTGAAATCACTAACTCAAATTATCGTTTGAAGAGACACATGGACTGGCAAACGTCTTTTAAAAAGGCACTTTAAGTGTCTCGCTGGTAGGGACAAGTTTCCCAACTTTAAAAAAAGATATTTGCTTTTACAGTGTATAATTTGTTAATATATCATTTGTTTATATATCATTTACATTGATAGTTCTTTTGTGACGTCACTAGCGATTCTTTTGAGTTAACTCATTAGAATAAATCAAGAATTACTGAGTTAATTCTTTCAAAAGAGTTAACTAACCATAACTAATAAGTAAGAGTTAAATAACCATACTAGAGTTAACTAACCTAACCCATAACTACTAGTATAAAAATACCCAAATTGACAAAAAAATACCAGAATCTACCACAAAAACACTCATAACTACCATAAAAGTATCAAAAAATACCTGAAAAATCACTTTAAAATGCAAACAAAACAAAAAATTTGAAACAAAATAACACCAACTCTACTAAAGTGCAGAGAACGTCAAAGTATTTTAAAAATTTAAAAATAACAAAGTTTCACTTTTGCTGAAAATGAAATAAATCAATTGGTATTTTATTAAATCATTCCTTTTTGAGAAATAATATACTACGTACTGATTTATAACTAACTCTTTTATAAATTTCACATTTGTTTCCGAAGATGGCCAACGTGTCCCCAAGGTGGCACCGGTGTCGGGCCACCTTAGGAACATGCATATGGTCCCCATTTACACGATTTAAAACCATTAATCTGATATATTAATTCGAATTGAAGTAATGTGGTTAAAAAAAAAAGAAATACACTTTAAGAGAACATATCTCAAATCAAAGTTCTAAGAATTTAAACACATATAAATGGCAATATCTTCTTACCCGGAAATTAGAACGACAACTGCAAAAAATTAAATCACTTTATACAATGGAGGCCATTCAAGGAAATATCCACTGGCCACCTTTGGCTCACCCACCTTACTTAATCAAAACATACTAAATTAACAACAAATTTAATATATTTATTAATGACTTATTTGGGCCTGTCTTTCAGAGCAACGTTTTTCGAGGTAAGGCTTAATATTAAAAGTAGCCATTCTCAGTTCTGTTTCTATATTTAATCGAGATCTATATTTTGTCTTCAAAGAAGCCACAGCAGAAAATCCATTTTCACAAAGGTAGGATGTTGAAATTGGTAATTAATATAATGCGAAATGCCCTTGTTTTTAGATAGAAAAATCATTCTCTACTCCTGTCCAAAATTCAAATAGTGATTTATAACTAAATTGTCGTTTGGTTTCGCCACTTGTCGTGAAGTCTATGAATTTTTCTTCCTCATCAATTGAGAGTCCTTCGGGAGTCTAACAAAGTGGATCTCACTAGTAGCCCACTCGTAACTTGCTATCAGTTTGTCGTCAGCAAGAAAATACTTTTTAAAATTCTTTGCCAGGATGGCTAAATGATTTTCAATGGTTACAAAAACAAATTTTACATTTTCTTCTTCAGCCTTATAAGTTTTAGTACAATCGTCCACATTTGCAAACATTGTTAGGTTTTTTTTTGTTTCAAATTCCTGCCTCACAATTCCAACTTTCTACAAAAAGCATTAACTTTATCACTTGTATCCAACATATGTGCTCCTTGGAGTTGAAGATTCAAGTTATTTGATTTCTCAAATATTACGTCCAAGTAAGTCAATTTCCTCACAAATAAACAATCGCGAAAATTCTCGACTTCCGGTTTGTTATGTTCTTCTAGGAAAATGGCGATTTCTTCTCTTAATTCATAAACACGTTGCAAAAATTTCTCACGTGATAAACATCTTGTTTCGCAATTAAATAGTAATGCTGAATGTACTGAACCCATGTCTTTACAAAGTGCGGAAAAGATTCTCGATCTCAGCGGTCTCATTTTTATATAATTTACTACTGTTACAACAGTAGTTAGCACAATATTCAAACCAAGACTCATTTCTTTCGAAGCCAAAACTTCTCTGTGGATCATACATGTGGATGTGAATCATTTTGTTTTACAAGTGCGTGTATACTTTGAAATCTTCCGGACATTAAACGAGCACCATCAGTGCATATTCTGACGCAATTTTTGCACTCTATGTTTGCCTCATTCATAAAATCATTTAAGATAACAAAAATTGCGAGCGCTGTTGTTTTGAATTCTATTGATTTGTAGAAAAGTAGTTATACTACTGACATATTATCACAAAATCGAACATAGGCAATTAAATGAGCATCTTTATTACTATTTGTTGCTTCATCAAGCTGCATTGGAAACAATTTGTCACGCAACTTCGAGAAAAACTGACACTATACATCTTCAGCTATATCACAGATTCGACGAGAAACGGTATCATTTGAAAGAGGTATGGACTGCAAATGTTTTGAAAAATTATCTCCGAACATAGTTTCTTCAATCTCTGTTGCTGCTGGCTTTTACTTAACTTTTGTTTTGGCAGTTAGTTATAAATAATTTAAAGACAGAATCCAAAATACTCAATATGCATTATTGTTGAATACATTTTACTGTAAGCGGGGGGCGTGAAGAAACATATGCTTGAAAACTGGGCCGCGAATACTGAAAGGTTGAGAAACGCTGGTGTAAGTAAGTGTGGCTCTGTTAAAGTAGAGACCCGGCCGTCCTGGTAAATACCACTCGTGCCGGGTTGCAAAATATAAATGGTAATTGAAATGAATAATTATGTATTCAAAGGCAATTAATGAAAAAGTGGTAATAATTCGTTTAGGAAAATTATAAAAAATTGCCATATTAATATTGACGCCAATGACGCTTAATTAATTTAAGGTAATATATTCATATTGAAGTAAAAGAAATAAGCTATGCACAAGAAAGCATAAGCAATGGAGCAAAGATATTTATATGGCTATAATGGCCATAAGAAATCGTCATAGCATCATTGTACTAAATCTTATTGTATCGTATGTACTAAAAGGTAAAAATAATGAAGAAAATATACTTATTCATTTTGGGGAGTCATATTATTATTAATACTAATGCTTTAATAATATTGATAATATGCATTAATTTAAATTTATAACCTTCATTGAACAGCCAACCCAATTTTTGGGTTTACAACTACTAATGTTCAACCACGTGCCCATAACCTTGTAATTTTGAACCCGATCCAGAAGACAAGGAAACGTCTTGATCAAGTATTGTGAGAAATTTGCCTTCTTGGATGACTTTTTGTTTGAACTATCCCGCATTTGCGTTAGGTGGAGAAGAAGATCACAAGAACCTCATACAGTTAGCCTGACTGCAAGGAGACTCGAACACATGAAACGTCTACCACTGATGATGTTTCACGTTAGCAGTGTGGTCGTTGCAAGCCGGATGCGGAATTCGTATCGACCTGCCATCACCGAGATTCGAACCTGATTCACTTCATTGGAAGGCGAACGCTCTGTCCCCTGAGACATCGCTGCTCAAAATAAGAGGGCACCAGCGCTGTATGTATATTAATTGAATTAAAATATGTATCAATTGAAATAAAATTAGCTATGTTCTAAAAAGCAAAGTTGTAACTGACGGTAATGTGCACGTATTATGGTAATTCGTACAAATTTGATAAGAATTCTACTGCGGTTTTTCCGTAGTTTCAGAATTTTTTTTTCAGTGATAGCAAAGATAGTGTCTTAATATATGAATGAATTAGAATTAAAACTTACTTCCACTAACTACTTATAAATATTTTAACAGTAAATTAAAAGTCCAATAGAGAAATGGTCATGCTACGAAACTCTTATCAAGTTCTAATAAGAATTATATTTTTTCTATCAAAAAATTTCAGTTTTAATATGCTGTCACTGACAAATGTATTTTCCAATACACTTAAATGTTGAAGGGTTATGTATAATAAGTACCAAATATACTGATAGAAGTATAAAATATTATATCGATAAACTTGGTGATTATTAAAACAGCACCAATACTAAGCAGTTTTAATACGGATACTTTGGAAAGTGTTTTACTGCTCCTCGAAAGGGATATATCCCTGAAAAAATAACTTGATATTGGTGAATTTTAACTATTATGAGTTGGGTGCGAGCGATAAAATCATGATAACTCATGATAGAATCATGAAAAGAAATGATAATAAATATATTTTATATTTGTTCTAATGGGATTAAATACAAAAAAACGAGTTTTGCTTACTTCAATAACGTAAAGTAGAATAACAAATCTTTCAGCTTCAACTTTCACCAATGCCAGTTTACTGAATTTAAAAACTTAAATAAAGGAGTTGGCGAGCATTAGCGATTAGTAGTGCTCCCTTTTTCTCAATGCTCACGAACCTCCAAAAGATTACTACGCCAGCCAAGCCGATTTGAAATTTCTGTTTTAAATGCGTCCTTGTATTTTGGAACATGAATAATTCAAAAAACGACATTAAACAAATAAAATTAAAGGGAATTCATTGGAATTGAATTCATCTGTCAGTAATAGTTGTTTATAGAGCAATTTAATTCCAAACAAATTTTTAAAACATTTGTACTTCTTATTCACATAAAGATTAAATTGAACAAATAAGCAACATTAGATCACTGCATAGTGGAGAACTGGCTATAAATGACTTTTATTGGCAATTTTAAGTACATAGTATAATTTTACTTTAATAATTCAGATATGTAAATTCGCTTAATAAAAAAGATATAATTCAATAATTCAATTTACTTAAGAATATAACCAATAAAATAGTCAGCATAATAAAAATTATATATTTGCTTACTAGTATAGCATATATTAAATATTTTTATTTTCTTTTACCAGCATTATTGTATATAAATACTGTGTCATCATAATATAGTTAGATAGGTTCATACAATTGCCTGTGTTTCGAAATGTACTTTAAACTTTTCTCTCTCCTCTTCGTAGTTTTGGCTCTTATGGCAACTGGTAAGTTTTCGTCTTTACGTATTTTACGCAAGTTAAATACGGACATGGTTAATCACAAATTAATAACACAAATGGAATTAATGTGACGACAGAAAAAAAAATGAATTTCCCTTAAAAATTTTGAACTTCTGGTCAGATTTTCATTTTGTAAAGTGTGCTTTGGAAATATCTCAAAGAAATCTCTTAAAATATATAACACAGCTAACTGTAACTACGGCGTAATATGCGTATTTTGACCAAAAAAACGCACCTTTTTTAAAGAAATATCCTTTTTTTTTTACAAACTCAAAATTGATTTATCATCCCCTAAAATAAGGGGGAGAGTAGACAAAGTTTCCAAAAGTTGGCTTTTATATTTTAACCACTATAACGGGTAAAAATTTTTAACGTTATTTCAAAGTGTCACGTTTCACTCCCTATTTTCTTTCTGAATGATTGGTTAAACTGCAATTAATTCTTTCACAAAATGTCTTTAACTCTCGGAGAAAAGACAAATATGTAATATAAAGGGGAATTGAGAAGAATGGAATATAGTTTTTGGTGAAATACATTCTGAGTCGTGAGCTATAAAATATTCATCTATTCAGAATTTTTCAAGCCATTTTATCAATGGAAAAGTTCTTCAAAACTAATTAAAAAAGCTAATTACCGAATGGTATTGAAATGACATCCCATTACGAGATTAAATCACCAAATTGCAGAACTTTATATTATACATCATATGAGTTAATCCATAAATGGAAGAGGTATTCCTTTCTTTAATTATTAACCCACTCACGGTTGAGTGAAAAGGCAAGAAATTGTTAAAAGATTTAGCAATTGCAGGCCTGCCAACTACTACGCTTTTGCAAAATACTTTATCGAGTTTCAGACCTCTCAAAACTAAAACTGACTAAGCGCTCTATCCCTTGATACGCGATGAATTACTTAAAATATATTGATACCACTTTTTATTTTTTTTACTAATCTGTGATCAGATTTACTTACCAGAGTGTCTAAGCAAGTTTACGCAATGAATAGCTTTAAAAATCTTCTTTTGATGTAGTCTTCATATAGTTAGAATTTTACGAAGTTTGTTTTCAGGGGTAATTTTTACACGCTAAATCGAATGTGCAACAAAATGTTTTTAATATTTCTTCAGAATAGATGCGTTTTTTCGTCAAAATAATAATATTCCGTGGCGTTAACAAGTGTTTGTTACACATAATTAAAGAGATTTCTTTGAGATTTTGTCATAACACTTAACAGAATGCTATTTCGTTCAACCGTTCAAAAGTCATGATAGTAATTGTTTTTTGTTGTTTTCATTTGTAAAAACATACTCTAATGGTAGGTAAATTAATGTTTGTATGTAATATTTATTATTTATTTTCACTTATTTAACGCACCACTACATATAAGCGCAAAGGGGCCGATTCTTTCAGTTTTCCCGAAATATTTTACTTTTGTATTTAAAGTGGTAGTTATTTCATTCACCATTCCAACTCATATTATTGCATTAAACGTTTTAAATTATAACAATAATTATAAATTAATTTAACTACCTTACTTTAACATGTAAATAATTGCAACAAAAATATGAAATACATTAATATTTACGAGAGTGAAATCAACCTAGTCAAATTATAAATAAATTTTTGAGTAAGATTGTTTTTCGGTAATTGTTTTACTATCACGGGGAAAATTCATTCTTGGAAAGAGTGAAAGTTGGCAGGTATGTGTTTCTGTTAACAACCACTTCATAAAAAAGCATTGCGTGTTAATTTAAAATTCAAATAAGTATAAATATTATGCTCGATATGCTATGGCAAATAAAGCTATCTAATTTTTTATAAATGGATCCATAATATTAAAACACTTGAACTGTCATTTCTTTTATCTTCAAAAAAAAAAAAAAAAAAAAAAATATTTTTTTAAAAAAGACTACAGGAATAGACGAGTTAAAATTAGCACTTATTGAAATTGAGAGAAAGTAAAAAAAAAGTTAAACTAAATAAAACATGTGGGCACCCGAGGCCGCTTGCGGTCCTTTTCCCATTCATCTTTAGATTGATCTTTGTGGTGCTTCGAT
Source organism: Parasteatoda lunata (assembly GCA_949128135.1). Taxonomy (NCBI): domain Eukaryota; kingdom Metazoa; phylum Arthropoda; class Arachnida; order Araneae; family Theridiidae; genus Parasteatoda; species Parasteatoda lunata. The sequence continues at coordinate 103,268,773 of OX421975.1, forward strand.
GAGGTTGTGGAATGCAAATGAAGTAAAGGAGTATTCATGTGAATCATTTAGGCTTTGGCATCGTTTTCTTTTCTTGCTTCAACTCTAACTTTTGGGACCGTGTCAATCATTTGGACCCTCTTTATTTGTGATATTCACCTGAATTAGTATTGAAAACGATCCAGTTTGAACTGTAGGTTGAAATTTCTGATTCTTAATTAAAACAATAAAAACAAAAATATCGTTCAAATATTGAAATTCTTTTTTGTTTTCAAGAAGTATTTATAGGATGTCTCTGGTCCCATATCTCAAAAATAAACTTAAACTCACCAATTTAATACATAACAAAATTATAAGTGAAAAAAAGAATTTAAAAAAAAATTATCAAGCAGCGACGGTCGCCACAGCAACGCATGAGTACTGTTTACTATTACTCTTGATTTTTGTAGCTGAAAAGTGTGGACGCCATGAAATCCAAACCGAGACCCATTTTGGCAATGGGTCATAACGAAATGCGTTAATAAAGAAAAATCCCTCCCTAATTACCACTTTTAGTTATAATTACAACAAAAATCACAATTCGGCTCATTTAATTCAATTTCAGTTTATGTATATCCAAATTCCTAATTAGACTAAATTTAGCTCCAACTGTCGGTCAAGAAAATAATTTAAGATTGTTAATGATAAAATAAAGAAAAATATCCGTTTCTTAATAAATACTTTCAAAATAAAGTAGTATTTTTTGTTTATACTTACACAATTGTCTTCATATATTTTGTAGATAAAGTCGGGGGTTCCATCGAAAGATGGTTGGGTTCCACTTAGGAATCAATAGCCGAAAAACATTAGACATCACGGTTCTAGATCATCGTTAAACGTTTTGCAAATAGATTCAGGTTTTATCATTATTTTATTTTTTAAGAACTTATTTTGGCGTTTGTAACATCACTTAGTTCCATTTCTGAAATCGAAAACTCATTATTTTGCATCCATATAATGTTCAAAATATTGACCTGCTGTAAAAATATTGTTTAAAGCTCACTAATGTTTAGAAGAGATTTTTAACAAAAATTGAATTTTGACAAAAAGGAAGTTTTGAAAAAGGAACAATTCATTCAACAATACCATTCGAAATTAAAGAAAAATAACATCTCGCTAATTTTCTTAACTTGTAAAAGAAAAAATCTCAAATCATGATTGTATATAATAACCAAATTCAAATTGTTAGTACTACAAAATATTTTTAATTTCAAGCAATAGCGCCTTTGCTCTAGAATTAGCTACCTCAATGTTACTTACCAAAATGTCTGTAAATAAGCTGTATTATATTTTCATGATGTATGGGGTAATGGCCGCTGCACGGTTCAGGTGCCCAGTTATTTTTAAATGAATAAGGAAGTTAAAAAAAAAAAAAAGAGTAAGTACACGATTAATCTTAATAATATATAAAAATGACTTTTCAGTATCAAATAAAATAACAAAAAATTATGGCCTCTGACTAATTCATCTCACTTCATGCAAAGAATAATAGAAAATGCACTATTAAATACAGAATGCATATTTTTATTCGAATTCAAATGCTTTCTAATGCAACAAATTTATTATCGCACATTGAATGGACACCGAATGAATCTTTTAATTAATATTCAATTTTCTTTTATAGCCATGGCAGGAGTCCACAAGGTGCGCTATGAAACTGTACCAGCCCCAACACCAAAAAAAATGGGCATTTTGAGTGGTAAGTAAAGTAATAAGAGTAAAAACTCTAATTGGTTACTTGCACTTTAAAAAGAAGATCACGGATACCCACACATGTGGCCTCTGACGTCAGCGATAGCTGATCGTTTATAAGTAAAATGGCTTGTTAAAGTTGAGCTAATTTTCTCCACATAAGTTAGAGTGTTCATTAACGTGAAGCTAATTAAAAACAGAGCCGAATCGCATTTTGAATTTGCTGAAATATAATTCTTTCTCGTCTATATCTTTCACTTAACTTAGACTTTTCATTTGTTTATAGATTTTTTTCAACCGAGTTTTATTTTTGTTTTGTGTACCTGCCAACTTCGATGCATAATCAGTTTGTTTACGTTTCACATGGCTTCGTGCCTGTCTTAATTAATAAGAAATTATTGAATTGTAGTTGGTTAAGTAAAAAATATATAATGAAAATATTAAAATAATTGGGAAAGAGCTATTGTGAAAAAATATATGATATGTCAGTTAAAAAAATGGCAGGTTTGACGGGTTTGGTTTACTCGAAATAGAATGGGAAGTACAGGTGCTAACATAAGCAAATGCCACGGTTCAATAACAAATCAGGGTCAAGATACCCACACTACGTCACTTGCAGGCATCCCATTTCAAATTTAAAAAAAAATTAAAATTTTATGCTTTTATTTAATTTTATGGTAGAATTCGGACCAATAATGCCTAGCAACAAGAAGTGATTTTAATAATGAAAAAAAAAAAAAAATAAAAAAAAAAACACTCATGTAAAAAGTGGTTCATATCCAAATATTATGCACAATATTATATAGTAGATAGAACTATCTGGTTTTTTTAAAATTAGTCATAATATTAAAACACACAAACTATTATTGGCAAACATTGGCAAACCATCGTAAATCATCTTCATTAAAGCAAAAATAAAATATCAAATCTTAAAAATTGTTGCCACTTTAAATATTCAAGAAAAATCTCGCACTTGAACAAAAAAGGTTGAAATTAATATGTTTATTAGTGTTAATCAATAATTATGATCAATCAAGAAAGCTTAAAGTAGTTAATACTGGCATTTTGTAATAGATACTGAATGTTCCAAAATTTAACCGCAGATATGAAAAATGACTGTCAAAAATTGAAAGAGTTAGAAATGCGAAGTCTGCTTGATAAACTAATTATATTACTTAAGTCAATTTCAAACTTAATTGCAAATTTTGTCGACAGAAGGCGCTGCTGACTGGAGGCACTGTATAATAATGTTTTCAACATGGGGGATCTGTTTAGAGGATTCCATACAAAGGGAGAAACGAGAAACTATCTATCACAAATTCTCTTTTACCTCCATGAGTAATTTAAAATTTATAAAATTAAAAAAGTGAGTTTAGAAAAACCTAAAATAAACCTCGAGGTTTCAAATACCGAAAAGAAATTTTCCAAATATCAAAACGAAGTAATTATGAGAAGATAAATTAGGGTTATGCACTGGAAAAGTTCTGTTCTAATAATTCATTGGCATTATGTTATTTTCCAAACTCTTTTTTAGTAATTTATATTCTATGGCTTACTCAAGGTCTGCCAGAGTTCCCTTTCTCTATAGTTTAAATTTTAAATAAGTTATGTAATTGAAATTGAATTTGCGAAGAAATGTTTCGTAATTTTGTCCTCAAACTGCTGATTCAAATGGTGATTAATTAGAAAGCATTATTTTATAGCATTTCTAAGTTTAGATCGCTATCTGTTCACGTAAGCAAAATGCTGCAAATTTCCACCCTCGTTCGCTTTTCTTTTATTAAATTATTGAATCGTCAAAACGGCAAAATGAGTAAAATTCTGTCCACAACAATTAATTAAAATACTGTATGTATGTTTAAAGGCATATTGGCTATTTTGCACGCTATTTTTTTACAACAAATTTTCCCTATTTCGCATTTCTCTATTTAATCAGTTAAAATAACCGCTTTAACAGGGAACTATCCTATATCATTATTTTGAGCCGCAATGGCTCAGGTGATGGAGCGTTCGCCTTCCAATGAGATGAACCGGGTTCGAATCACAGCGATGACTGGTCAATATGAATTCCGCATCCAGCTTGCACCGACATAAAATATGCTCAGTGGTAGACGGATCATGGGTTAGAGTCCCCTAGTCACCAGGCTAACCGTGGGAGGTTTTCATGGTTTTCCTCTCCACGTTACGCAAAAGCGGGTAAGCTTGAACCTCACCTTGCACACAGTCAGGATTAAATACTTCACCAGGTCTTCGGTGCACTGGACGACGTACGTCATTTAAATGAGGGCAAAAACGTGATTTGTCAGACCCTATTACATTTCGCCATTCAGCAGCTGTCCACGTTCGGTGACTTCCAGTCCACTGCTTTATGTTTCTGCGTGAAGAATGGCCTCTTACGAGATGCTCGACTCCAAATGTTCACTGCATGCAGCTCCTGTCGCAATGTTCTCTTCTTAACAAGTTGGGATGGACCTTCATTCACAAATTGAAGCAATTCCTGTCAGGTTCGGAAGCGATTTTGATTGACAAGTCGTGAAACACGTCTCTGGTCCTTTTCAGGTAGGATCTTTTTCCGACCACAATTCTGACGTCGTCTTTTGTGACCACGTGTCAAAGAAGACGACATCAGATACTGTTTGTAGACGCGTTAAACAGTTCACATCAAAACACCAACAAATCCAGCAACTTCATTCACCGTATGACCATGGGCACATCCAAACACAATTGCCCCTTTTTGCCATTTTGTCACATTCTCAAACTTATCCATATTTACACACAATTGAGCACGTTTCTTGACCACTGTGTCATCTAATGAAACCTAATGATTTATCGGTACTTGAGCACTAGGGTGATTAATTTTTTGTTCGATGAGCTTATAATATTCGTAAATTTTTGTCTGTTTTCATTATTTACCTGATGGGTTTTTGTTGCTTTTTTTCGGTGATTACAAATTTTTTAATGCACTATTATTTCCTTTTCTTAGGCCTCAAAGAAATGGCTGATGATGTACTCAGTACTGTCGGAATTCACAACCAATAATTTGATTGCTAATTGTTGGAATTTTAGCCGTAAAAAATGGGCTTTGCAAAAAAAAAAAAAAAAAAAAAAAAAACAAACATAGTGTAATCTAAAAAGTTTAAAATAAAAACTAATTCAAACTCTTTTGTTTAATGTTTGTCAAGTATACATTCTACTTACCACGCATTAAATAAACTATTATTTTGGATAATGATGTGAAATTAAGTACTTACTGAAAGTACTTACTGAAAATGAACGAGTGAAAATCACTCAACTTGAGTGCTATTTAACTCTGTCATCTGGAAAAAAAGGAGCCTTCTCATCTGGAGTGAAACCACTCAAGTGAAAGAGTTATATGGAAATTACTCAAGTTTGAGTGAAAAAATTTCACTCAAACTTGAGGGATTTTTAATCGTGTTTGAGTGATTTTCAGTATTACTTGTGTGGATTGTTTTCACTCAAACTTGAGTGATATTTAATCGTTTGTGATTGATTATACGTATCACTTGATTGGGTTCTTTTAACTTGAATTTGTGTGAACTTCAATCATAATTAGCATAATTTAAGTGAATATGCTTCAATCATACTATCATTATATAATATTTTGACTTGAACTTCATTTAAATCACATTTGAATTAAATTAATCCTTTACCGACTATTCACTGAATCTTTTAATGCCTATCATAAATAAGATGAAAAGAAAAGTAATTTTAGCATGTTTAATAGAAATAATTTATCAGCATTCATTTCTTTTAAATTTCATCAATGGTTTGGTCGTAATTAATAAGTTTTTTTTTAAATTTTCAAACTAAACAATGATAGTTGTTAAAAAAGTGAAAGCGTAGTAATCCATCTGTATTTAACAATATGCTGAATATATTTGCAAGATAATACTTTTTAGAGATCGAAAGCTTTGTGACAGACTTAAGTAAAAAAGTTTAAGGATTTTGAACTTATAACAAATTTTTATTAAGAGTTTACATAATTTTTCATTCTATTTAGATATTCAAATAGTAATTAAAGTGACTTTATTAGTGCGTTAAATTGTACTTAACCATTTCCATCCTAGTTCTTGGGAACATAACTTTGATAATTCTGCTTCATTCCATTTTATTTGGATAGTAACTTTTCTAGTTATTACTTTATTTATAAAAGGTTTGCTAAAATATACTTAATCGATTCGCAATAATTTATTACTGTTACTAACGTTTTTAAGACTGGTTATTTTCCAGGTATAAAATAGGAGTTCTCCAGGATTTTCTGAAATAAATTGCATCTTTCCCTGACTATTCCCTGTTTTTTGGAGCTAAAATAAAATTCCCTGACAAAGTGGGGAGGGTTTTCCCTGCTTAAATCGTTCATTTGTTTAATTGTAATTTACAAATGAACTGAAAAGCAATTTAACTGTAAAAAAAACATAATAGCGATTTTGGTCATTTTTAACTTGCTTTTATATAACATTATATGAATGTATAACACAACTTTAAAAGTCATATTAAGTCATCAATGATAATTATTGAAAATATGTAAATACTTATACTATAATATGTAAATACTTATAAATATAAAATACTTTCATGTCAGCAAAATTATGCAGGTCTTAGTTTTTAATTCTTTACCAGTTTATAAAGTGTCTTCCCGAAATGGAGCAGTCAGCATCCTTGAAAAAGAATTGGTGCCTCAAAGCTATGATACAACTTCAAAGGGTTAAGACTTTTAACATAAAATGTGAGAATTCATTAGTAAATAAGACAACTAAATTACAGAAAAGAAAGATATTTTATTGTATATGCTTTCTTATACATATATTATTTATGTAGTCACTCTAGATAGTAGAATATTTAAGTTTTCTATGGTGCTTTTAGAAGCAGCTTTTTCAGCTCCTAGAGCATAAACTGAAGAAACGAGAACATAGAGCTTGATTTACTGTACATTACTTTGAAAACAAAGTGACTCTTTAACAAAAAGTCAATTTCTCTTAACTAGCAAGTGTCTACATCTACAATCATCTTATATATCATAATATAATCTACAATCTTATATATTTACAATCTACAATCTTATATCATCTTATATATCTACAATCATCAATATAAGAAAAATTTCAAATCCTCTTTTTTATTTCACAGATGAGCTGGACAATCAATTTTATTTACCTCCTCATCAAAATTCACATTTTCCAGAAAACATTTATACATTATGTAGACATTTTTTAAAACATAAATACTAATTTCGGTACATTCCTTTTCTAATAAACTGACAAATTAATGTTTTCCCCCTTTTCCCACAGGTAAGATACAAACTGTTTCAGTTACAAATTCGAAATACTTTAAAAATCTAAAAAAATTTTGTAAACTTGAAAAATACTTTTATAGCACATCTTTTATTCAAGAAATAAATTATAAAACAAAATTTATATCATTATTAAAATTCAATTACCAAACAAGACAATGAGTCAGAAAAATGCATTTTATATACATCACATTATTCACTCCTTTCACTCTAGTATATAAAACACACTATTGTTTATTTATTTAATTATTTCTGTTTAACTCTCAGAGATTCTCCCCCATTTTACTGAGAGGAGAAAAAAGATTAAAATTTGCCATTGAAATACACACATTTCCAGAAACTTGACGCAGTATAATATATATATATATATATATATATATATATATATATATATATATATATATATATATATATATATATATATATATATATATATATATATATATATATTCACTCAAGAGCCAAAACATTATGACCCCACCTACATTTTGAAATGAACTCGCCTGGATGACGTGGAAGGCACGTGATCAGGTGGAAGTGGTATTTAAGTGTTGCTGGCGAGTGTGAAGAATCATTCTTTCACTTACTTCAGTGTGTGGTGGGGAATTGCAGATCTAAGCGACTTTGATAGAGGGCAGATTGTAATGGCTCGAAAGCTCGGAACAAGTATTCCCGATACTGCACGACTCGTGGGATGTTCGCGATCTGCAGTTGTTAGTACTTATGCAAATTGGATGAATGACGGTGAAACCAGCAGTAGATGACATGGTGTTGGGCGCTATAAAAGAAAAAGGTCGTCGTAGATTGTCTCCCTTGGTGAAGGAAAACTGCAGCCAGGCAGTGGCTCAGCTGACAGCCCAATACAATACAGGGTCATGTAGAATAGTATCAGAGCACACTGTTCAGCGGACACTGTTAGATATGGGGCTACGCAGCAAACGTCCCACTCGTGTGCCTTTGCTGACCAAGCGTCATCGCCATCTATGCCTGCGCAGGGCCCGGGAACATCGCGACTGGTCCATGGATCAGTGGGAGAGATCTGCCTGGTCAGATGAATCATGGTTTCTCATTCATCACGCCAATGGCCATGCCAGGATACGCAATCTTCTAGTCGAACAGTTGCTCCCTCAATGTACAGCAGGTCATACACAGGCCGGTGGTTGCGGTATAATGCTTTGGGGGACGTTCTCTTAGGCGTCTCTGGGACTCATGGTTGTGGTAGAACTGACCACGAATGCTACAGGGTATCTGAACATCATTGCGGACCAGTTGCACCCTTACATGGCCTCTGTTTTTCCAGCTGGAAATGGAATTTTCCAACAGGACAACGCCCAGTGTCACAAGGCTCAAATTGTGTTAGAGTGGTTCCAGGAACATGATGCTGAATTCCAGTTAATGTCCTGGCCGCCTAACTCACCGGATCTCAATCCGATAGAACACACTTGGGATGTCATGGAACGGCAGCTCAGAGTTCAAAGACCACTAAGTCGCAATATCTCGTATTTGCGTGACCGTTGCTTAAACATTTGGTACAATCTGGATCCGGCCATCTATCTAAGGACTTGTGGCATCCATGCCAAGGTGGGTCGCAGCTGTGTTGCGGGCTAAAGGTGGGCCAATTCGCTATTAAGAGGTGGTCATAATGTTTTGGCTCTTGAGTGTATATATATATATATATATATATATATATATATATATATATATATATATATATATATATATATATATATATATATATATATATATATACTTTTAAAAACCTAGAGAAGCGGCACAGTTACAGTTTTGCCTCTTCACAATTATGAAAATCTATTAAATATGCTTACACCAGGAAATCTTACTACACATTCTGAAGGGAACTTGTTCTGAATCTGAATACTATGTGAGAACTGGAATATAAAAACAAAATTATTTTTAAAAAATGATATAAAATACAGGAAATCTATAAATGGAGTTTACCGGCCAGGTGGCGTAGCGGTCAGCGTGCCTGACTGTGAAGCCAGTGGCCGCGGTATCGAATCCCGCTGGGCATGGATGTTTCCCTCTCTGTATGCGTTGTTGTCTGTTGTGTGCTGTATGAATGTGGCTCACTCTATGAACGGGTATCTGTGACAGTATGGCGTGGTAATGTTGCTCGCCTCCGAGACTTAGGTTCACTGCTGTTTCTGCTGTTAAAGAAGAAAAAATGGAGTTATTTCGCACATATTGAACTCTATCTCGTAATAAATATTATTCTTAATACTGCTCCCCTTTTTTTACTATTAATCTTTAACTATTGTGAAATTCTAATTTATTTCTGTTTTAAAATACCTTAATTAGCATTTTACTTTTAATTAAATATTAATTCTGTATTTTCATTTTGCCTCGAAAATATTGAGCTTGAAGAAAAGTGGTAAGAAATTTTATGCTAGCAGCAAAAGAAAAATAGTTTGAATAATGTGATAAATACTTTATAAAATACGAAAATAGTATTAATTCTGAATTCAATGAAATAAAAGCTAAAAACAGGATAAAAACAGAAAAATTCAAAATACTATTTATTTTTTTAAAATATAATATTTTCGACTTTTTTTTTTTGATGATATATTTGTAATAAAATGCATAGAACATCTGAAGATACAGATTAGAATGAATGGATCATGTAAACTTTCATAAATAAAGACAATGAACTTTATTAATAGAAAGCAATTTAAATAGCAGCAATTATAGATTGTATCAACAATAAATTATTTCGTTAATATCTTTTATAAAAGAAGTGTATGAAATTAATTATCCACAAATGTTTTGTACCAAAATTATACATAAAAAAAGCTGAAACTTGGATATAAATTTATTAAAATGTTAAAACTTTAATATGAGATCTGAAAAAATTTTAAAATTCTTTACAGATATAATATATCACCACATGGTTTTACAAAGATTCTAGCATGGAATTAGTTTTTTTTAATATTTCATAATCATCAACATTTTACACTTTAAATTATAAAAAAAATTTTTGAATAATAATTTAAATGAATAGTATTTTATTTAAAAACGCTGAAAAACAGCTAATGTAAATGGAATGTGTATATAACACATTCTAAATAAAAGTATTTTTTAAAAAGTAATAAAAACAACAAAGTATATCTACTTTTCAAAATGAAAAACAGCGTCTTCTTCAGAAATACCACTTGAACTAAAAGTTGTTTTAATTCTTCATAATTCAAAACATTAAGTGACAAATTCTCCAGAAAAAAATTAAATGTAAAATAAAAGCGAAGACATAATCTATTCGGAAACGCAACGAACTATAGGGGGCGTTGTTGTATGGGCCGAATACCTGCGATTTCTATATGAACAGTTACTCTGGGGACGTCTTCAAGTATTGTAGCGTGTAGCATTGTAACGTTCCTTCTTTATTATGGCTTATTAAATTTTAAAAAAAAATGTTTGATATTCTTTCTTATGCAAGCGAAAACAAAATGGTATCTCTTTTTTTCTTAGAGAAGGAACATCCAAAACACATCGGAAAATAATTTGTAAATAAACAGAAAAAAATATGTATCTTCTTAATAGAGTTAAAACCTAATGCGTGAGAAATAGTTTTACTAAATTTAATGATATAACATGAAAGGCCTATTTAAACTTTACATTCCATAGTTTTAAGAATCATATTACTTCAAACATTAAAATAAGCAAAAAGTATACATAATCTTCATAATTTTATATAATTTAATTTTGTAAAAAAAGTTTTTTGACAACAATTTTTATCAAAAATTTTAAATTTCAATAAAAATCACCATTTAGAAACTAAAAAAAAATAAAGAATGCTTACGAAACGAAAAAAAAAAAAAAAAAAAACAATTCTAAAACTTCCTCACATTAAAATAAAAAACTTAAATGTTTTTTTTTTTTTTTTCTAATACAGTATCGGATGTAGAAAACCATTCTATAGAAAATTATCATCAAATAATCCTGGATATCATCTTTTGGATTCCTTGTTGTGTTGTTTGATGATTTTTGACGCCATTTTTTAGTGCTACGAAAATGCGTCTTTGGGATTTGCCAAAAACAGAACAATATGCAATTTTATTTTTTCAGGAGCGAAATATTTTACAAAAATAAATTTACCAATTCCCATGACATGAAACTTTATTTTGGTAAACGTATGTTTTGGAAATGTTATTTCATTTGGAATCTTATTTATTAGAGTTAATATGGGGACAGCATCTTGTGAAAGAAAATAGATATTGTTTTGAATCTATGTTAAACTCCATATCGGCCCATTTTCCACCGAAATCCGATTGACTACTTTGATTTTAAATAAAGTGTTTTAAATTTAAAAAAAAGTGTTTTATTTTATGATTTGTAGCAAAAGTTTTAGGTGTAGATTGGCGGCACTTAAAAACTGCCAAATCTGTAGCCGCATTGGCCTTAATACGTAAGTACTGAATTTTTATTCCATTCTTTTCTAAATCATATTACTTCAAACATTAGAATATGCAAGAAGTATATATAAACACATAATGTTATACCATTTAATTTTTCAAAAAAAGTATTTTGACAAAAATTTTTTATCAAAAATTATAAACTTAAGTTTGTAAAAATTCCTCATATTGAAATAAAAAACTTTCATATTGTTTCTTTTTTTTATTCTTATAGTTCTCAATCAAAGGTAAAAAACCATTCTGTAGAGAACTAGCATTAAATAAAAAAAAACTTATTTACAAGCAAATTTTTTATTATAAAAATCATAACACTCACCTGCTTGATAAATCCAGAAAATTCCGAATGAAATGTTCTTCGTATGAAAATTTTATTTTCAAATAATACATACATAGATTATCCCTTCATTAATTTTAGATAACATAACACAGAAAAGAATTTTATAATTGTATGATCTCGATATGAATTTCAATATGTAACTTGAAAACAGAATAGCTGAATTGTAAATGAAATTATTCTTTCAAAACTAAAAAATACTTACCAAGAAAACGATAAAAATTTATTAATAATCAGCACAAACGATTTCGAGTAATTCAGATGATTCTTTATTGCTGTTTTCCGAATTATATAGATACAGAAATATATACTATTCTATAAAGAGGAATAATATTCTATAACTATTACAGTTCTGTACGTTGTGAATTCACTTTTATTCATTTTAATGAAGAAAGCAATGTTGACTTCACTTTAATTTGTACTGATTTGAAGACAGAAAAAATTTATTTACTGTTATTCTGTAACAGTATGCGATCCCGAAATTGGAAGTTATCAGTTGCAAGTTTGTTGATAATAGAAGTTAAAAATTATTGAGGAATTTTTCTTCAAATGTTGGGCTTGTTCTGTTTCTGCGAGATTTATCAATGTTCTGAAGAGTTTTTTTCAAGTTCTTCAGCCTTTTCCTTAGAGAAATTTTGCTTCTTATTTGCTGTTTAGAAAATTACGTCTGTTTCTGCCAATGATTCTGATGGATCTAAAAGAAATAAATGCTTGATATTTTCAGGCTCCCGCTAGAGGGCGTACTCAAGCGTTGCGATCGAGAATTTAGATCACACAACAAAAAAATTTTTATTTAGATTTATTATAATTTTTTGCTTTTTAAAATAAAACGATAGAAATTCCAGCTTATAGCTTGCACGCAATAAAATAATAAATAAATCACTCAAGTTTGAGTGAAAACCACTTAAGTTTTGCTTAAATAAATACCACTCAAGTTTGAGTGAACGCAAAGTTAGAATTTCACTCAAATATAGGTGTATTTCACTCAAGTTGAGTTAAAAATATTTCACTCTTTTTTGAGTGGGGGAAATCACTCTTTTATTTTAAGAGTATACATTTATTTGTAAAGAGTGAATTATTTTCATTAAGAAATTCGCAATTATATAAAATTGTCAGAGAAGCATAGTATACTTCAAATGTCATCCGCCAACTTTAATTGAAAAACAAATTCAAAAATAAAAAACCAAACTCCAGACGTCAAAACAATGATCATCAGCTGTAGCTACATGTATTGTAGCTACTGTAGCTACGTATTTCAGTTTTTCGGGTAATAATCAAGAAATAAAAAACAATTTTTTCTCGGTTATTGCTGCGAAAAGTAAAAGAAAGGTCTTTTTTTATTTTCAGGGACAAAACAACTAATTCTAATTTTAAAAAAAATACTTAGGTGTATTTTTTATAGTTTCCACCATAGACGTTCGTGTACTCCGCCTTGAGAATAATTTTTTTTTTTTCAATGACAGCAAAATTTACAAGTTAAACTTTTGTATTCCGAAATATTTGAACTAATGTTAACACCAAATAATTTAAACTACAACCTAAAATATTTTGAAATGATTTCTGTGATATGTACTGTCACACGTTAAGTCATTAAATCATAATAAAAAATATTTAAAAAAAAAAAAAAAAACTGTCGCAACGTTGCTTTTGGTGTTTAAATTAAAGTTACGTTTCGTTTTGCTGCACAAAAACTATAAGAAGATTATGTGTAGAAAAGTTTGGAAGGGTTACGATAAATTTAAAAAGATTAGCATTCATTAATAATTAAGGCAACAATAATTAACTATTAAACATGGTAGAAAAAAACCCATACAGAACGCACTACAGGCAGCAGGAATACAACATCAGAGGAAAAATTTGTTAAGACGTAAGAGCAATATTTGTTTATGAACTTAACGCTGAGTTTTCTTTTCGAAATTTGAATTTGTTTGAAAGTTATTGCCATTTTGAATGCTTTTTTGCAGTTTTTCTCCCACCCACTTTTTTTTAAAATTATTTTTCGTTACGTTACATTTTGCTTTGTGTAATAATTCGTTTAGGAGAAAAATGAAAAATCGTCATATTATTATTGACGTTTAATTAAGGTAATATATTCATATTGAAATGCTAAAAGAAATAAGCTATGTACAAAAAAGAATAAGTAATGGAGTAGAGATATTTATTTCTCTATAAGAACAGTAAAAAATCTTCATAGTATCTAGTTACTAAATCTTATACATTGCATCTTATGTATTAAAAACCAAAAATAATGTAGAAAAGATGCTTATTCATTTTTGGCAGCCATATTATTATTAACATCATTGCTCTAATAATATTGATAATATGTATTAATTTTATTTTATAATCGTCGTTGAACAGCCGACCCAATTTTTGGATTTACGACGACTAATATTCAACTACGTAGCCTTGTAATTTTGAACCCGATCCAGAAGACAAGGAAACTCCTGGATCAAGTATTGGGAAAAATTTTGCCTTCACGGAGGACTTTTTGAGGGAACTAAACCGTATTTGTGTTAGATGAAGTGGAAGACCACGGGAATCTCTCATGGTTAGCCCGATGGCATGAGAACTCTAACCCATGAGCTGTCTACCACGTCAGAGGATATTTCTTGTCAGCACTGTGTTCTGTGTAAGCCAAATGTGGAATTCGTATCGACCAGCCATCACCAGGACTCGAACTCGATTCACCTCATTGGAAGGCGGACTCTCTATCCTCTGAGCTATCTTGGCATCGTTGTACAGTCAGCAAAAAAAAAAAGATATCACCCTGAATAATTTTCGTTCTAATGATCGGATTTTCACGAACTAAGTGTCAATCTTAATGGCTCCTGGGGGTGACCTCAAATATGCTAATTAGTTAGTGCTAACTATTAATTAAGTTACGAAATCAGACACAAAAACGTACTTTCTCTGAATAAACATATATTTTTTTTTACATATTTGGAATGCAGATACTTGAATTAGGGGAGGTAGACAAAATTTTGAAAAAAATGGGTGGTAAATAGGGTCGCAACAAAGGTTTATATATTTGGCGATAGTCCAGAAAACCGCCAAAAAAAGTCGCCAGCGCAAATGAATATTTTAAGATAACCCATTGACTAATTCAAAAGAAGAATGCTTAATTTTACTAGGTTGCTAAGCAACCAAGCTCCGACTGGAAAAAAAATTGAAATAATGTTCTGTGATTACTCAGAGAGGTTTAATTAATAGTTAATAGAAAATATCTCGAAGTTTCTAAGCAATAGACAATTTTTAAGCTGATTTCTGTCCAAAAAGCAAAGTTTTTTTAATTTTAATCTCCCTTGAAAAGAAAATTTGAATCGATTATAAATTATTTATGATTTTCTAAGTTTTTAGAATTTAAATACATGAACTTTTTATCTGATATTATTTAGATTATGTTGTTTTTGCTATATTTATTCGAGGATTTCATACTAAAATCAAATTAACATAACTTATTATGGCTATATACAAAATTTTAGGGATAATCATTTTTACAGCTTTAATCGAGACTTCTAGGCAAGAAAGTTTGAAGGAAAAAAAAGGGCTTGAATGATAAAATTTAGATTGTATAGTAATTCTAATGCACATTCACAAGTTTTTCTATAATTTACGATATTTCTTTTTCCTATGACTCAAGGAATTGCTGAAAGTTTAGTGGTATTTTAAAAGCATTGAAATATGTTATGTTTAAGAATAAGATATTGAAATAATATGTTGCATATAGTATGATTCATTGTTTCGAAAATCGCTTCATTCTGCTAGATATTTAGATTACAATGTTTTCTTTCGATAAAGATGATTAGCAAATAGCATCCTTATGCTTCGATACATTTAGAAACTTACGTTCGCAAATTCACCATAAAATATCGCACTGCATATTCTTCAATTACGATAAGCTACATTTACCACCAAATACTGATAATATGATTATTTTTGTTTCCTTATATATATCTGATATGATACTCTCTTTTTAAGCAGAGCTTGTAAGATTCTTAAGATACTGAAATGGGGGCACGAAAACTTAAAAGATAAAATATTTAATTTCATTAACTCAAAATATCTGGTCTCAAAATTTTAATTTTAAACCAAGTTAAATATAACTTTTACAATATTGATGCTCTTATGATTTTAAAGACCACATAAATCCTGTTAAAATATGAAAATGCATATTTTTACTTTAACGAGTGTAAAATCCTTATCAAAATAATGATCAAGACCCAAATGTAAAACAGTATAATTGATGATAAAAACTCAACTGGCTTCTAAAATATAAAGAGGGAAGTAAAAGTCGACATGTTTCGAGCGTTCAAATATATTCACCCATTCTCAAAACTTGTCAAGCTTGAATACCTTGTGACTTTTATTATTGTGCTCAAAACATGTCTATTTTTATCATAATCTATTAATTTTCAAATCAATGAAGCTTTTATATTTTCAATTCAATTTCTTGGGACAAGGCCGGATTTACGCATAAGCTAAATAAGCTGTAGCTTGGGGCCCCGAGATGGCAAGGGCCCCCAGATCTCACTTTTTTTTCTTCTTTTCTTAAAGTTTTATTAGGAGCTGGGGCTCATTATAATTTTTTTTTCTTTTTTACATTTTCGGATGCATTTCAAAATCTAATCGAAGTGTTTAAAAATATAAAATAATTGTTGGCTATACACACTTTTTATGTAAATAAAAAGTAAGGTATTAATTTCTAATTCCTTATACTATTTCTAAATTCATAGCATTGAAATATTTATTTAGATATACAGAAGAAAATTAAATGAATTTGGTATACTTAGTTTAATTACATTGTTTTATAAAAATAATTTATGTGTAATATTAATATTTAAAATAAGTGTATAAGTCAAAGTGTGAAAAAATAAATAGCATTATTTCCATGATTGGATTTGACATTCAAGGTCCTAACTAAGGTCCATTTTTAGTATTTATGTCTAAATAAATAGTGCGGAAGTATTAAAACACAAAATAACGCACTGAAAAAAATTTGCGACACGTCTCGCAAAAAAAAAACAAAAAAAAAAACAAAACAATTTTGGTAACAAAAGCAAAATATATGGTATTTAAATCATTCATTTGGTAATTTTTCTGTTCACAATGCAACAGTTTATCGAAAATTCTGGTTTTTAAAATTATAGCTCTTATTACTACTTAAAATTATAGCTCTTTTGCATTTAATAAAAATACAAAAGTCAAAAATAAAATTAACCGAATTAGTGATTATTATGCCACGCTCTAAGGCAGAGGTTCCCAATTATTATTTATGCTTCCCTCTACGGAACCCTAAATAATGGCGGAACCCCGACAATACGATTAAAGTTTATTAAGGTAATTGCGAACGTTATAACCTAAAAAAAGACTATTTTTAAAATATTTAATTAGAGGAACGAAGATTTTTCATTGTTTTATCATTAACAATCTTAAATAAGGTTTTATATCCGACAGTTAAATTTGCAGTTCTTGTGCTGTATCTAGTCTATTTTTGAAATTATTTTTGGTGTATATACAAAAGCTGAAAATGAATAAGATAAGCCGAATTATAATTTATTTCTAAATTAACTGAAGAGACTAGTTATAAACGCTAAAAATGATAATTTTGAAAGCATTTTTCTTTATAAAAGAATTTAGTTATTTTATATTGATTTGAAAAGTGCGGTATGAAATATTAATGTAATATTTTATAAATGCTTATTCTTTTCCTAATTTGTTCAAAATTCAACATATTGTTTTTAGAAATATATTTTCATTTAAAAAATGCCATTTCTATTTAATTGGTATTTTACTTCGAATTTCAAATAATTTAATAAAGGAAACAGAAAGATTAGTACGATATGATTTATATGTTGGATCTAAATACAATCAGAGATTATAAAAGAACTAATTAGAAGTTATAAAAGTATTTATCCCCGGTTATAAAAGGTACTAATTCGCTCTAAAACCATAAAGTTCTATAGAACACAGTTTGGAACTACTTTCCTAAGGTATGAAGATAAAATTAAAAAATTTGAAACATTTATTACCGAACAACATTGCAAAAAACTATATTTTTATTATGTTAATTTCATGAGAAGTCATAACCAGATCACTATTGAAAAAAAACTATCCTGTATTTTGGTGTTCCCATAAATACTGTAAATTTTACTATATTCTAATAGTTTTGACCATACTTTCTATTCTCAGTGTGGTCAGCACCATGATTCACATTTCATAAAAGGTACTGTATTGTCGCATGCAAACAGATATTTTTTCTCAAAATTTTGGAGAGCCTTCTTTTATTTTGACACCTCAAAATTTTTTTAAAAAATTATTTTTTCGCAAAATTGAAGGGGAATAAAAAAAACGTGCTTCAAAGTTTTACATAAAGAACATATCCGGAAATTTTCGACCAAATCAAGAATGTCAAGTATCCAAATGACATGGCTTATTAAATTTAAAAAAAAATAATAATAAAAAAAATTCGCATGACATATTTGGGGCTGAAGATTATGAAATCTAACACGAAACTGTGAGATCGTGGGTTCTATTCCCGCTGATGACAGTTTTTTATTTTTATTTCTTTTTATTGAAAAATGTTTTTCTTATTTTTTAAAGTATGCATGTTAAAAACTAATAATTTAACAATTATTTAAAAAACTAGCTCCGCCCCTTGTTCACTTTGCTCACTAACCCTCGTGGTTGCTTCTCATTAATCAGTGCAGATAAGAGGAAAAACGGTTTATTTCCATTTTTCTACACAAAAATTACGATTGCCATTTACATTTTGAAGATGACTAAATTTAAGCAAATCAATAAAATTGGAAAATTGGTACCTCCCGCAAAGTTATTTCTCAGTGAAGATGTACTTAAGGGATAAAGCATTCGCCTCCGAATGAGGTGAACCGAGTTCGAATGCCAGTGATGACTGCTGGTCGATATAAATTCTACACCCGGCTTGCACCGACCACAGTGCTGACGTAAAATATTCTCAGTGGAAGACGGATCATGAGTTAGAGTCCCTGCTGTCAGACTAACCGTGGGAGGCCTTCGTGGTTTTCCTCTCCATGTAACTCAAATGCGGATTATTTCCATCAAAACGTCGTCCACGAAGGCAAAAATTTCATCAAATACTTGATCCTGGAGTTTTCTTGTTTGCTGGATTGGGATTAAAATTACAAGGCTACGGAGTCGAACATTAGTAGTCGAAACTCGAAATTGGGTGGGCTGTTCAATGACTGTTATACAATAAACTAATAATTTGGCCGCAATAGCTTGGTAAGTAGGGCTATGGACTCGTGTTCGTGAAAATGGGAGTTCGAATCCAGCCGGCCGAAGAATACCCATGTATAAAATGGTGACTGTTGCATGTTAAATCTGTCTGGGTCACAAGGTTCAGTAAGTTCTTAACAAATTAATACCTCTGGGTTCTGATCCAGGAGTTCCCCTGTCTTCTGCATTGAGTTCAAAATTACATGGCTACGTAGTTAAACATGGGTAGTTGTAAACTCACAATTGAGTCAGTTTTTCAACGGCGGTGGTAAAAAGAATAAAACTAATAATCAAATTGTATTTTATTATATTTCTTTCTAACTCCTTGCATATTTTCTACACGTCTTCATAATTTCGTGTTTCTAAGTCTATAGATTTTAAGCAACAAAGCAAAATGTAACGTAAAGAAATTTTTTTAATAATTTTATATTAATGCTCAACAATAAAAAATAATGACTGTTTTCCTCAGGTGTATATAAATAGAATTGAACTTACAAGGGCCCCATCTTTTTCAGTAGCTTGGGGCCCCGCCAAATTTAAATCCGGCCCTGTCTTGAGATTATCTATTTAGTTACACAACATATTAAATTATTTCACTCGATATTAAAATAAGTTTTACTTAAGTTATAGGCACAGGTTCTTAGATTAAAAAAATAATAATTCGCTATTTTGTAAAAAAATCAATGCAGTACAATTTTTTTTTTTTTTTTTTTTTTGCTGCAAGCCTTAACATTTTAATTTAAGGACATAAAAAAATTCCGTTTACAATTGAAATTTCAAAAGTCGAATGTGAAAATGGAATGTCCCCTAGCACCAGAAATCGAAATTAAATAGTTACAAGGACAACTATTTTAAACAAGTTAGCGTTTCCGTCCTACTCGAAGTTGTTTGAAAAGGTATTTTGTATATATAGATTCCAAAGTTTATTCTACAAATATTTTAGGGTATACTTTCGGAGTATTTTGATCGAGTTTATTTTTACACCCTTATTTGCTTAAAATTATTAAATAATTTGCTTAAAATAAATTATTCAAGCAACATGATTTAACGCATTTATAGTATAATAGTAAACGGGCTTCCATCGCATATCCTTAACCTTGATACCGCTATCATTAAATGAATGGAATAAGCTTAGATATTATATAAAAGTTAATTTTTTCCCCGTTTTAATTTTCAAGGTCCCCGTTCTGATCAAACAGATTTCATTCTGGAAATAGCGAAATTATTTAGTAGGTCCCTTGGAGCAATATTATTCTTATCCTCTTTTGATGAAATATAGGAAAAACTGGTTTTCACAGTTCTGTAAAAAGTATGTTAGCCTTCTTGCCACGTTTTTTATTATATTTTTATTTTTAATCAAAATAAGTTCGGAAATTTACGTATTTTTTATTGCATTTTTTTAAATCAGATGATTCTAAAATTCGCACGGCTTCGGAAAATTCTTACAAATTTCAATTTTTAGTGTTTCCTGCTAAACAAAAAAGGCATTGTTCCTGATAACAAATTATACTACAATAATATCTTGGGAATCGTGCTAAAGTAAAAAATTAAACAAAATAGTTTAGTATATTATCCGGAAAAAAATCTACATGGAATCATAAAGAAAAAATCATTTAAGATACTGAGATATTTTAAGACGCTTAGAAGTTTTGGTTACGTATTTGACAGCTTTTTATGTTCGGTATCTTTATACTCTTTGTAGTGACTTATAAAACATGGACATTATTTTAGATAATCTATGTTGAAGTCACAAGAAACAAAACAAAAAAGACAATCAATGATTTATATTCTTTTTTCGAAAAAAAATAGTATGCTTAGTAAATAATCAGCTGTTTTGCATTAAATAATTTTAAACAGCGGAGTGTTTTTAATTTCTTAACAAGGCTTTATTCTTAGCTAGCAGACAATAATTCTTTTAAAAAAAACTTGACTATAATGTAAAAAGAAACTTTACTTTAAAGAAAATCTAAATTAAAGTACTAAAAAAATTGATTAGCATATTAATGAAGAAATAATAAATGTAGTAGGGTAAAGAATAAAATTTTTAAAAATGCTGAAATTTAATTAAATAGTTGGTAAAATAGTTCTGCGAAACACTTCCGGACAGGTGATTAAAAAATTACTTTTAAGATTAACACGATATATAAGATGTTGAGAAATTTGCGATGATGTGAGATATGCTTAAATATGTTTACTACGTATTTTTATTAATATTTATAAAAAATATATACAAGAAACTGATAAATATTTTATTCCAAATCTATTCATACGTATGTATATTATTATAATTGTCTCATTTATTGAGAAAAAAAAAAAACTAAAAAATAATCACATTAAATAAGCACAATCTGGTGTATAATCATATTCTATCAGAAGCATGCTTTTATAAAACTCGACATTCGTTGAATAAAATGTTTTTTATTCAATAAAATGTTTTATTCAAATTTCTTTACTTAATTTCAAATAGATTTTTAGAGGACTAAAAAAGAAACATTGTATTTTTAAGTTTTAAAAAAATAAAAATAAAAAGATCAGCAAACGATTATTAACGAAAAAAATATGAATGAAATTTTACGCCACTCGCGCGAAATCAAGTTCTTTGTAAGTTTATCACATTTTAATATTAATCGCCCCATTTAATCATTCTTTTATTGTCGCCAAATTATTTTTTTTAAATAATTAATTTTGATTTTTCTCATCTTCTAATAAATAAAAACAGTTGAAACTTTAGATTTTTCAATTGAAAAGCATGTAGATTAATATGGTATAAAAAAATCCATACCTTATAATTCAAAATTTTTTCATCCTCTCTTTAATTAAATAATAAAAAATAATTTTTAATTATTAAAAATTATTTTTTTCATGAAATTATCTTTGGGTAAATGCGTTTTATGAGTTGGTGCAATATTTTTTTGAATTGCTTCATTAGTTTTTAAAATATGACTGAAAACGCAAAAAGTGAAATTAACATTAAGGGGTCCAAACTTTGAATCGCTCTCCTGACCAAACTATGGGGACCACAATTCCCAGATTGCGGCTACCCCCTATATTTTGAAGGTTAAAAATCCAAATATGTAAAAAAAAATATATGTTTATTCAGAGAAAGTACGTTTTTGTGTCTGATTTCGTAACTTAATTAATAGTTAGCACTAACTAATTAGCATATTTGAGGTCACCCCCAGGAACCATTAAGATTGACACTTAGTTCGTGAAAATCCGATCATTAGAACGAAAATTATTCAGGGTGATATCTTTTTTTTTTGCTGACTGTACATGTATTACTTAAATTAAAATATGTTTTAACTGAAATAAAATAAGCTAGGTTCTAAAAAGCAAAGTTAAAGGAGAAAAAGTTAAAGTAAATTCGTTTAGAAAAACAGCAGAAAATCGCAATTCACAGATAACGCTTAGTTAATGGCTAACTGAAGGTAATATGCACTACTGATATTATGGCAAGAAATTTAACAGTTTTGATAAGAATTCTATTAGGAGTTTTCCGTAGTTTCAGAAAATATTTTTTTCAGAGATAGCAAAGATAGTGTATTATCTTTGCTTTCACAGATACACTGGTGTAAGAAATTAAGAGAATTTGCAGACTTGGTCGATTATCTGTAGAACTACTGTCCCGATATTTATGAAATTTGATACAGTCCGCAAAAAAAAAGTATCACCCTGAATAACTTTCGTTCTAATGATCGGATTTTCATGAACTAAGTTTCAATATTAATGGTTCCTGGGGGTGACCTCAAATATGCTAATTAATTAGTTTTAACTAGTAAATAAGTTACGAAATCAGACACAAAAACGTACTTTCTCTGAATAAACATATATTTTTTTTTACATATTTGGATTTCTTATCTTCAAAATATAGGGAGTAGCCGCAATCTGGGAAATGTGGTCCCCATAGTTTGGTCAGGAGAGCGATTCAAAGTTTGGACCCCTTAATGTTAATTTCACTTTTTGCGTTTTCAGTCATATTTTTAAAACTAATAAAGCAATTCAAAGAAAATTGCACCCACTCATAAAACTCATTTACCCAAAGATAATTTCATGAAAAAAATAATTTTTAATAATTATTTATTATTTTTTATTATTTAATTAAATTAAGGATGAAAAAATTTTGAATTATAAGGTATGAATTTTTTTATACCATATTAATCTACAGATTTTTCAATTGAGAAATCTAAAGTTTCAACTGTTTTTATTTATTAGAAGCTGAGAAAAATTAAAATTAATTATTTTTAAAAAAATAATTTGGCGACAATGAAAAAATATTTAAATGGGGCGATTAATATTAAAATGTAATAAACTTCCGAGGATATTGATTTCGCGAGCGTAACGAAAAATTTCATTCATATTTTTTTCGCTGAAAATCGTTTGCTAATCTTTTTATTTTTATTTCTTTCAAACTATAAAATAATTTACAATTTCAATAATAAACATACGTATGCATAGATTTGGAATAATATATCTATCAATTTCTTGAATATATATTTTACAAATACGTATTAATAAAAATACGTAGTCATCATTTTTAATGATCTTAAAACTTCTTTACATCTTATATCGCCTTAATCTTAAAATAAATTTGTAAATTACCTGTCCGCGCGTTTTTCGCAGAATTATTTTTCTAACTTTTTAATTAAATTTTAACGCGAAATCTTATTTTTTATGCTACCATATATATTATTTTCCAATAATATACTAATGAATCGTTTATGTACTTTAATTTATGTTTTCCTTTAAAATAAAATTACTTTTTAAATGATTGCTAAGTTCTTATTGAAAGAAAACTTAGAATTATTGCCAGCTATCTGAGAATTAAATCTTGTTATGAAATTAAAAATATTCTACTGATCACACACAATATCATTCGATGCAGAACAGCTGACTATTTACTAAGAATACTATTGCTTACAAAAAATAAAGATAAATTATTAATTTTCTTCTTTTTATTGTTTCTTATTTATTCGAGTAATGAAAAGTAAATGCGTATGTGTGCACAGCGAAAAAATACAACAAATTGTTTTGTTTTTTAAATGAACAAAAAACTATGGACATAAAATTTTAATTCGACATTGAAAGTTATTCTTGTGCGCTAACTTAAAGAAAGTTACCCTTTTGTTTTAAAAAGTTGAAAATATTTGCTTAAAAAGTTGTTTATATGATTTTTCAACTTTTGCACAGTTCAAAAAAATATTACTATATCAGGAAAATGTTCGACATGCCTTGTTTTGTTAAACAACTACTAAAATAAAAAATTGTAAAAAGATTCGAAAAACGTGCTATTTTCAGAATCATCATCTCAAAATTTTTTCTTTTCCTCCATTTGACTTTTTTCTACTTAAATAACTTATAATAATAGTTTTAACATACGTTTCGAAGAAATTAATGAATACAAATTTCTCCTACTATTTCGTAATAAAAAACATGAATATTAATGATTCATTTATAATTGTTTCATTGAACCGGAGTAGTTAATTGTTTTCGTAATAATCGGCCTTACAACTATTTAACTTAGATTCTTTGGACTAGGGATCACTTCATACATGTCTTTCGACATTGGAATTTCAAACATAAAATGTAAAAATTACAAGAATGCGTAAGCTGGTTTCAACTAACAAAAAAAAAAAAAAGGACAAAATCGTTGGCAAAAGAAGTTATCTCATGAAAAGAGTGTCAGAGTTAAAAAAGTATTGTAAAAACTGTAACAATTGTTACTCTTGTTTAATTAAGGGTATTATAAACCTAATTTCCTTTTAATTTTTTAAATTATGTTTTTTAAAGAACTAACGAAAGGAGTCAGTAGATAACATCAACTCTTTTTACTGCAAACTAAGTTTACTTAATATCATTTGCAAATCTTATGAAGTGCAAATTCTTGACCCACTCCTTAAAATAAAGTTTTATTTTAATCGTAGTTGAAAGAGTACGGATACGTAGTTAAAGGAGGTAAGTGACATTCGGGGAAAAAAGTCGTGTGATAGAAATAGTTTTAAACAGAACGAATCAGTTCTTTTGGTAGAAATGCTGATAATATCATCACAGCACCTTGGTTAACAAGTGCCATAAAAGAAGGTTCTGAACTTAAAATAAGGATTTTAATATATTTTCCTATTTACATACCTCCTTGATCTCCGCACCGTTTTAATATTCTGTAAAGCATAAAATGAAATAATGTTGAATAAAAAAAGAGATTTTAAACGAAATATTTTATTTTCCTTAATACAGGGTATCAGCTACATTTTAGATTTTCACATTCATGACTTTCCATGTCTAATTCCAAGAACTTTTCATGACTTACCGAAGCTACTATTTTCTCCGACAAAAACAGAATAATAAACTTAAAAAGCATTATAATCACATTAATTATAATGATAGGTATAACTAAAACCGTTATACTCTGCATCTTCATATTTATTGATTTTAAATTTAAAAAACAGAGTAAGGAGAGAGTTGAAGTAATAAAATAGCTGAAAAAATAATAGCTGAACAAATATTTTTCTTTTCTTTTTTTCTGCAGAATTATATTCTAAAGTAACTTTTCTTGTTCATCAGAAAGGAAAGAAATACTCCTGATTTTTCTGATCTCATTTCAGAATTTTTAAAAAAATTGCCAATGACTGACTTGCTTCAGCTAGAATTTTAAATTGATAAAATAAAAAAAAAGATGAATAATAATAATTCTGAAATCACAGAAGTTTAAAAGATACTTCGCTCTAGAAATGATGATTTTTCTTCCATTTTTCGAAAGAACAGCATAATTTTCAAAGAAAATGATAAAAACTTCTTATATTTTAATAAAATATGACTCAGAGTGGGGATTTTGTTACAAATTCAGATATTCGGAACACCATAAAATTGGGGAGGGAATCCATTTTAAAAATAAGATTTTTCGGCGACCTAAATCCATGATTTATTATTTTTTTTTTAAATAGTTAAATTCAGGACATTTCATGACAAATTTTGTTCAATAACGAAATTCATGATTTTCCAAGTGCGCGGATACCCTGTTAATATTTTGTCATGAGGCCTTGGCGGCGGACGACTTCGTTCATTCGATTTGTCATGCTATTGATAAGCATGGCAGCAAATTGACGATCGTTCTTTAGCTCTTCCCAAGCTTCCAGGACTTTGCCCCGCAATTCATCACATGATGGAATGCTGGTGAGAATTAGCTTTTTTTTTTTTTTTTTTTTTTTTTTTTTTTTTTTTTTTTTAAAACTCAGACCATACATTTTCAATGGGACTCAAGTCCGGAGAATTACTTGCTCTTGCCATGGTTTCAAATGCCTGCTGGTTTAACCAATTTTTAACGATCTTGCAACGATGTATCCCAGAGTTATCTTGCTGGAAAACAAAGCAGCCATCGTTAAAAT
Organism: Parasteatoda lunata; assembly: GCA_949128135.1. Classification (NCBI taxonomy): domain Eukaryota; kingdom Metazoa; phylum Arthropoda; class Arachnida; order Araneae; family Theridiidae; genus Parasteatoda; species Parasteatoda lunata. The sequence continues at coordinate 103,295,188 of OX421975.1, forward strand.
GATTATTCAAGACATCTCTGAAATCATAATACGCTCAAGTAAATCACGATAACGAGCTGCATACAGACAATGCCGGTAACATATATATATATATATATATATATATATAAGAAGGGGGGATATATATAAATATATATATATAAATATATATAAATAAATTGGGGATATATATAAATAAATAAATACAAAAAACACGAAGAAAATTAAGAAAAACAATAAGTTCAAAATGAAGATAAAACAAAGGAAGATTACAGACTAATGAAAAAAAGGGAAAAAAAAAATAAAAATTGCAAAAAAGAGCGCTTTCTAATATTGTATTAATATAGCCAAAGCAAAATATATCAATACAATAGTGTGAGGAGCACTCAAAATTTTTTTACAAAAATTACAACAAATGAAATAGAACACAATATGTAAAAATAAGACGAAAAAACAGAAAATAAAATATAAAGAAAAAACAGAGTAGAACATAAAATATAATCTATAAAGCGAGTAGCGAAATTAAATGAACTTACATGAACACGAAATTTTTCAAGAATGATTTAAAATATTTTCGTAACAAGATTGCCAGATTGCAAAATATGAAAACAAAAGCGCAAATTAAGATAGCGTAACTACAGGGATTTATTTTAAAGTGCGTTCTTACTGCATTACTGAAGTGCGTTTGATTTGTTAGTTACCAAGGATGGGCCAGAAAATGGATGTGCGCAAGGTAATATTATACTGGATAATTTAAAAAAGTTGACTATAAATAATTTTACAAAATAAATATTTATTTAAGAAAAAAATAGAAAAGAGAAAGAAGCATGAGTTGCCTGTTTTGCACATAATTTTGGCAACGGATTTGCCCGAAAGGGATTTGCACATGGAAAAATTATATACATTAACGAAGAAATCCATTTACTAAATAATTTCAGCAACCTATTTGCTCGAAATGGATTTGCACATGGAAAAATTTTATAAATTAACAAGGAAATTTATTAGTCAATAATTTTAGCCACGGATTTGCCCGACATGGCTTTGCGCGTGGAAAAATTACATAAATTACTAAAGAAAAATTTTTAGTAATTAATTTTAGCCACTTATTTGCCCGAAATGGATTTGCACATGGAAAAATTGTATAATATAATAAATAAATTCTTTTAGTAAATAAGTTTAGCCACAGATTTGCCCGAGATGAATTTGCATATGGAAAAATTAAATAAATTAATAAAGGAATTTTTTAGTAAAGGACTTTTTTAGTAAATAATTTTGACCACAGATTATTTTTATTAATTTTTTCCCTTTTTTTCATTAGTCTGTAATTTTCCTTTGTTTTATCTTCATTTTGAACTATATATATATATAAAAGTTCAAAATGAAGAAAAAACAAAGGTAAATTACAGACAAATGAAAAAAGGGGGGCGAATAATAATAATAATAAACAACTGGGGAAAGGAAAAAAAAGAGGAAATTTTTTTTTAAAAAACCGGAAAATAAAAGATATAATCTTTTCATCAGCCCATACGATTATATCCGAAAAAGAGTGCTTTCTAATATTGTATCAATATAGCCAAAGCAAAATATATCAATACAATAGTGTGAGAAGCACTCAAAAAAAAATTTTTTTTTATAAAAATTACGACAAATAAAATTAAACACAATAAGTAAAAAAACACGTAAAACCAGAAAATAAAATAAAAAGGATGAGCAGAACAAAACAAAATCTATAAAGCGAGTAGCGAAAAATTATGAACTTACATGAACGGGAAATTTTTCAAGGTTAGGAAAGGTTAGGAATTTTTCAAGGTTTAGAGAAAATGCTGCCAGGTTTAGTTAGATAAGTATTAGATCCACATGTGATAGTTCTAAATTTAACAGGAATTTTATGAAATTTCGGACTGATAATTAAGTAAGGAAATTGTATATTGCTAATTTTAATTTTTAATCTCTTATATAAAGCTAAAATTTTTTTAATGACAATATTATTATTCAAATTACTAAGTTTAAAATTTTTACTATTTTTTAATTCCGTATTTAAAAGTTCAACATAGAATTTTTTACAGAAGATTGCATAATTATTGTTAGCTTTGTCTATGGGAGTAATTAAAAAATTTTTTTTAAAGTTGCTTAATTGATTGAACAATATTAGAAAAAATTGTTGGATTGTTACTGTTATTTAAATTATCCTTATTATTGAGAATAAAGCTTTTAAAGTAATAATAAACACCCCATTTCCATTCTGTTAGCATACCTAAAGGTAAAGAGAATCTATTTGATATCTTTAAACAAAAACTATTGAGATCATTAAGAAAGTATTTTAGAATTTTATTGATTGGTATATGGTAAATGGGTCTAAATTTTGTGCCTTTTATCATTAAATTCCTAAGTTCTAAGTTTTCTATAATATTTAAATTACCAGTAATAATATGTTTATGATGTTTATCAACAAAATCAAAATATTTCTCTTCCTCACAGTGACATTCAAAATCGGATATGTTAATGCTCCCTAAATTTTTGCTTAAATCATTATAATTAAATATAGTTCTACCAAGAGATTTATTATATTTAAAGCTTTTAATAATGTTAAAATCTTTTAATGGAAATAAAATTTTAAAATTTTCAAAAATATTATGCAATTTGATCTTATCGAAAATAGGATTTTGAAAGTTAATAACGAAATATAAATTATCTAAATTTTTCTTTTTATTTGGCAAAATTTTACTCATTTTAGCTTTTAAAAGATCGAAACAAAGAATTTTGAAATGTAAATTAATAAAAGAAAAGTTATTAATAAGATCGTATAGCTTATATACATCATAATTCTTAAGGGAGAAAACAAAATCTTTAATAGTTTTAAAATTATAATGTTTATTAAAATATTTTTCCATATTAGAAAGAAAAGTTATATTTAATTTGTCACTATTAAGAGAGTTTCTATTACTTCTTGATCCCCGTTTACCTCGATTTGTACGCTTATCTTTAATATGAAAAAGTGAATAAGTTGAGGAGTTATTAAAGTTAATCTGTGTATGTTGGAAGGTATCGTTTAGCCCATACGGCAAAATTGTTTTGTATAAAAGCATGTAGTAATTTTCTTTTTGTAGTCTTAAATCTAAATCTTCTACAATATCTAAAATATTAATTTTGACACTGTTAAATTTATGTACTCTAAAATTATTCAATTCCAGGTTATTGATAGTCTTATTACTGTTTATATCAGAACGGTGTTGATTAATTCGAGTGTTAAGTGAGTTACTGGTTTGTCCAACATATTTCATATCACAGAAGCCACAGGTTAACATATAAATAACATTTTTAATAATAATAATAATTAAATTATAATAAAATAATAATATAATAAAATAATAATAAAAAAATTATTATTAGTATTTTTTTTTTCTTTTCTGGTTTTTTTGTATTTATTTATTTTGCTGTATATATATATATATATATACACTCATGTCCATAAATTAAGGATAATTCAGAATCACACGGAAATCCACAAAGGAAGCATTTGGATGATTTTTTAAGTGGCAGAATCATCGGACGACTGGAATGTGGACGTACCCAGCTGGAAGTATCTGGGGAACTTGGAATCGCCCAGAGTGTCATCTCCAGGCTTTGGCAACGATTCCAAGATGATGGTAAAGTGAGTAGACGTTACAGAACAGGTCGCCCCGAGTTACAACGCCGAATGAAGACCGGTATTTGGCAGTTACTGCCATAAGAAACAGATGGAGCACAGCATCAGACCTGTCTCGTCAACTCTTTTCAGCTACCGGTACGACAGTTTCAAGGCAGACCGTGTACAGACGCTTAGGGCACATTGGTCTATATGCTCGTAGCCCTGTCAGATGTGTTCCACTTACCGCAACTCACTGTCGCCTGCGATTAGCCTGGAGTAGAGAGCATGCATTGTGGACACCGCAACAGTGGTCTTTTTTGATGTTTTCCGACGAGTCCAGGTTTAGTTTGCAGTCTGATTCTCGCCGACTTTCATACCAGTACGCCAGGTACCCGTTACCACCAAGACAACACTATTGAATGACACCGTTACGGTGGTGCAGGATGGCTCGTTTGGGATAGGAATTATTCTTGGTTCCAGAACTGACCTGCATGTTCAGAGTGTAACGATGACAGGCCACATCTATAGGGATGTCATTCTGGAACAACATGTACGTTTGTTTCGGGGCGCCATGAGTGCTGAATTTCTGTTTATGGACAACAACGCCCGTCCTCACCGTGCAAACATTGTAGACGAATGCCTTAAATCGGAGGATATCACCCGTATGGATTGGCCAGCATACTCACCGGACTTGAATCCAATAGAGCATGTGTGGGATATGCTTGGCCGACGAATTGCAGCCCGTCAACCCCTCCCACCTGTCTACCGGACTTTCTGAGGGCATTGCTTGATGAGTGGTGTAATATTCCCCAAGATCAGATTGATAATTTGATACTCAGCATGCCTAGGCGTTGTACGGCCTGTATTGCATCGTCTGGGAGACATACTCCGTATTAACCATCATACTAACCATGTTATACTGTTTTTTTGTAAATAGGTTCTTTTTTGAAATTTGCTCCAGGGAGTAAAAATCGCAATTTTTATTAATTATGTCAAACAGATAGCATCTTTTTTGCTCTTTACCTTTTGTTTAATACATAGACTTTACAAATAAGTCAAATTTGTTTGGCTTCTGTCTCTTTCTGTGCCTGAACTTCATTATCCTTAATTTATGGACATGAGTGTATATATATATATATATATCAAAATGCTTTCAAAAATGCCATATAACATTTACTAAGTTATACAATTTTACCGTGAATTCTATAAAATCTTGTGATTATGTATCAGAATAGCTAACTTTTTTCAGGTCCTCCTTTGCTTGATCATTTTTTTTTCTTTTCCTTACCTAAGAAACTCTAAGTGAGGTGCATTAACCCTACAACTCTTCATAAATTCATAATAACTTATAAAAATTTGGTTTTAATTCAAAACTGTCATACAACGACTCAAGCTTCTCATTAAATGTTCATTCATTTCATTGCCTAAATGTAAATTATGCTTGTTGTACATATCATAATTCAATTCATTTTTTCAATGCCTAAATATCAATTTTGCTACTTATATTTCAATTTATGCTTACTTCAAAAATCATGATTAATTTTTCAAATTATGTTTAATTTACCAAGCAAATTTGTTTGGTCTCTTGTTTTTGCCACCTTAATGCTGCATAATTCAAAATGTTTTTATTTCAACCTGTAAATATTTCATGATGTATGGGTTAGGGGCCGCTACGCGGCCCAGGCACCCAATTTATTTTAAATAAAGAAGAAAAAAGTTGCCATAGTCCGCAGAAGCCTTCTCTAAATACAACGTACGTTTCTGCTTAAAATTGTAATTTACATTCCATTTTACTACCACTGGAGAAAATCATTCTCGAAAGGATTAAAAGTTGGCAGATATGTATGATGCTTAAAAAATAAAACGTAACTTCAATAACTATATTTTGAATTCTTATTCTCACAGTGAGAAAAATAAAACTATTACATACAATTAATTCCACTTCAAACATATAAATACAAACACTTACCTTATACTTTTTTCAAAGAAACAAGGTGTTGCAGAGATAATAACAAATTTAAAATTTTTTCCAGAGAAGTCTATGCGACCAGGTAATCAAAAACATTGCTAGATGACTTCCTATTGTTTGGCAGTAAGCTATTGTTACCAATCAATCTAAAGAAAAACTTTCAAATTCTTATTTTTAATCAATATATATGAAATGTTCCTTCATTAGGTAGCGTTCCTTCACTGGTTGGTTTTCCCTATACCGGAAAAAATAACTTGATATTGATGAATTTTAACTATTATGAGTTGGGTGCGAGTGATAGAATCATGCCAAATGATAAAAAATACATTTTATCTTTATTTTAATGTGATAAACTACAAAGAAACGAGTTTTGCTTACTTCAATAACGTAAAGTAGAATAACAAATCTTTCAGCTTCAACTTTCACCAATGCCAGTTTACTGAATTTAAAAACTTAAATAAAGGATTTGAAATTTCTGTTTTTAATGTGTCCTTGTATTTTGAAACATTAATAGTTCCAAAATTGAATTCATCTGCAAGTAATAGCTGTTTATAAAGCAATATAATTCCAAACAAATTTTTAAAACATTTGTACAAATGTTTATTCAACAAATAAGAAACATTAGATCACTGCATAGTGGAGGACAGGCTATAAATGATATTTATAGGCAATTTTAAGTACATAGTATAATTCAACTTTAAGAATTCAGATATATAAATTCGTTTAATAAAAAGGACATAATTCAGAAATTCAATTTACTCAAGAATATAACCAATAAAATAATAAGCATAATAAAAATGATATATTTGCTTACTAGTATAGCATATATTAAATATTTTTATTTTCTTTTACCAGCATTATTGCATATAAATACTGTGTCATCATAATATAGTTAGATAGGTTCATACAATAGCCTGTGTTTCGAAATGTTTCCTAAATTTTTCTCTCTCCTCTTCGTAGTTTTGGCTCTTATGGCTACTGGTAAGTTTTCGTCTTTAAGTATTTTACGCCAAGTTAAATACGGGCATGGTTGGCTAATTAATATCACAAATGGAATTAATGTGTAGTTAGAAAAAAAAATGAGTTTCCCTTAAGCCTTTTGAACGTCTGGTCAGATTTTCATTCCGTAAAGCGCTTTGGAACTGATTTTGTATTTGTTTCTTTGATTTCTGTAGTGTGCAAAATAAGTAAAAAAAATGTTGCAAAGAATACCTTTTGTACTAATGTTATGAATTTTATGTATTCAGATGGATTTCTCATGGAACATTTAAGATGTGCTAATTACATAATTTAAGTAGCGTAAGTGCATCACGTACTTTTGACAGGGTTGCCTAATGCGCTTAAAATTCTCAGAAGCGGCGGCGAAAAAACTTTAACAAAAGAAATTGACCTCGCAACAAAAAGTGGTCGCAGTATAAAAAACTTTTATGTAAAAATAGTGGTAGCACATGTTTAGTCCCCCCCCCCCATCCGTTAAATATTTCCATAGCTGTCAACTCGCTTTTGTATGAATTTATTCTAATGGTAGGTAAATTAATGTTTTTATGTATTAGTTTTTATTCATTTACACTTATTTTTCGCACCACTACATATAAGTGCATAGCAGCCGATTCTTTCAGTTTTCCCGAAGTATTTTATTTTTGTACTTAAAGTGGTAGCGAAACTCATGTTATTCCATTAAACGTTTTAAATTATAATAATAATTATAAATGAGATTGACTACCACTACAGGTAAATAATTACAAAAAAATATATATATATATAAATATTTACGAGAGTGAAATCAACTTGGCCAAATAATAAATATAGTTTTGAGTAAAATTCTTTTTCGGTAATTGTTTTACTACCACGTGGAAAACCCATTCTCAGAAAGAGTGAAAGTTGGCTGGTATGTATTTCTGTTAACTACCACTTCACTTTAAAAAATGCATTGCGTCTTAATTTAAAATTCAAAGAAGTATAAATATTATACTCGATATGCTATGGTAGATAAAGCTATCTAATTTCTTCAAAAGTGACCCATTATATTAAAACATAATATTAAAATATTAAAACACTTGAACTATTGTTTCTTTTTTTAAAAAAAAAACAAAAAAAAAAAAACAACAACAACTGTATTTAAAAAGATTATAGAAAAAAACGAGTTGAAATCTGCACTTTTTGAAATTGAACGAAGGAAAAATATTCGCTTAAAATATATGTATAATTTACAATGTAAGTTATGGAGGTAATTACGAATTAATTATCAAATATATCAAATTACTAAATTTTAATTAAGTTTTTTCCACTTTATGCATTTTAAGGCGAAAGAGACAATCCTGCTTCTATAAATATACTTCCCCCCGTCTATTTAATTGAGCTTCTGTCCTCTAATATATGTAATAACCATATGGTTCGAAAGGCCTGTCAACCTGCTAACTTTGATTTGCCAACCTCGTAAAAAAACATTTTGCCTACCAATGTTACTTTTAAAATGCATAGCTGTCAACTTCTAAGGTCATTGAGTGGAAGCAAAAATAGCGTTTTGGAGAATTAAATCTGAAATTATAGATGTCTTAATAGATTTGTTTTTAGAAATTTCTTCTAAAATTAATTATTGTTTTACAACCAATTAGTAAATTTTTTTTCAACGAATGTACAAGTTGGCAGGTATTATGTGTTGATATGGAGCAGACGATTTTATATAGTAGACGATTTTAAATTAGGGATGGAGTAGACGATTTTAAGTAATGTTGAAGTACTGCAATGTCCAGGTACGCATGATCGCTGATCAGTGTGAACCTTTTATAAATTCCTAAGGAAAGATAACTCAATCATGGCATTTCTTCTTTTCTTTTTTTCCCTTTGCAAAATAAATGTAATTGAATTTCATGAGCAGGCAGATGTATAAAACTAGCAATGCACGTGGGTCCTGGTCCTCACTGTTTGCTCCAGGGAGAAGGTAATGAATTTTATAAAAGCAACATAGATTTGTAAAAAAAGGTTGTAAACTTCAAAATAAGTTATATTTAAAAGGCCTTTTGCAAAATTAATAAAGATATAGATGAATACTAGATCTGCAATCTGTGAGCACACAGTGGGAGAGAGAGAGAAAATGCTTGGCAAAATTTTATTTTAAAAAACTAAAAAATTTTTTTTTCAATAGTACTTCACATCGTCCTTTTCAAATCAAAACAAAATAACGAAATTCGTTAATAAAGGAAACTGCATCCCTAATTAGCACTTCCAATGTTTAAATCATAATTCGGCTCATTCATTCAAAAATTCATAATTCGGCTCATTTAATTCATTTGCAGTTTATGTATGTACAAATTCCTAACTGAACTAAATTCCGCTCCAAATGTCGGACATAAAACATAATTTAAGATTTTAAACTAAAAAACAAAGAAAAAATGTCCTTTTCTTAATAAATACTTTTAAAATAAAGTAGTATTTTTTGTTCATACTTACACAATTGTCTTCATATATTTTGTAGATAAAGTCAGGGGTTCCATCGAAAGATGGTTGGGTTCCAGTTAGGATTCCATAGCCGAAAAATATTAGATATCACTGTTCTAGATCATCGTTAAGTGTTATGCAAATAGATTCAGGTTTAATCATTATTTTTTTAACATCACACTCAGTTCCATTTCTTGGATCGAAAACTCATTATTTAGTATTCACACCCTGTTCATAATACCTGACCTGGTTTAACAATATTGTTTTAAGCTCACTAATGTTTAGAAGAGATTTTAACAAAAATTGAATTTTAACTCAAATTAAGTTTCGTAAAATGAATGTTTCTATCAACAATACCTTTCGACATTTAAGAAAAATAACATTTCATTAATTTGCTTAATTTGTAAAGTACACGATTAAACTTAAAAATATATAAAAATGACTTTTCAGTATCAAATAAAATAACAAAAAATTATGACCTCTTACTAATTCATTTCACTTCAAGTAAAGAATAATAGAAAATGCACTATTAAATACAAAATGCATATTTTAATTCGAATTCAAATGCTTACTAATGCAACAAATTTATTATCGCACATTGAATAGACACCGAATAAATCTTTTAATTAATATTCAATTTTCTTTTATAGCCATGGCAGGAGTCCACAAGGTGCGATATGATACTGAACCAGCACCACAGCCAAAAAGAGGAATGGGACTTTTGGGTGGTAAGTAAAGTAATACTCTAATGGAGTACTTGAACTTTAAGAAGATGATCACGGATACCCACAAATGTAGCCTATGACGTCAGCGACAGCTGATCGTTTATAAGTAAAATGGCTTGTTAAAGTTGAGCTAATTTTCTCCATATAAGTTAGAATGTTCATTAATGTGAAGTTAATTAAATACAGAGCTGTATCGCATTTGCTGAAATATAATTCTTTCTCGTCTATATCTTTTACTTAACTTAGACTTCTCATTTGTTTATAGACTTTTTTTCAACCGAGTTTTATTTTTGTTTTGTGTACCTGGCAACTTCAATGCGCAATCAGTTTGTTTACGTTTTACTTGGCTTCGTGCCTGTCTTAATTAATAATGCCACGTTTCAACAGCCAATCAGGGTCAAGATACCCACACTACGTCACTTGCAGGCATCCCATTTCAAATTTTAAAAAAAAATTAAAATTTTATGCTTTTATTTAATTTTATGGTTGAATTCGGACCAATAATGCCTAGCAACAAGAAGTGATTTTAATTCTGAAAAGAACAAACACTCAAGTAAAAAGTGGTTCAAATTCAAATATTATACACAATATTATACAGTAGATAGAACTATCTGGTTTCTTTAAAATTAATCATAATATTAAAACACATAAACTATTATTGGCAAATCATCGTAAATCATCTTCATTGAAGCAAAAATAAAATATTAAATCTTAATATTTGTTGCCACTTTAAATATTCAAGAAAAATCTCGCACTTGAACAAAAAAGGTTGAAATTAATATGTTTAATCGGGTTTATCAATAATTATGATCAGTCAAGAAAGCTTAAATTAGTTAATACTAGCATTTTGTAATAGTTACTGAATGTTTCAAAATTTAACCGCAGATATGAAAAATGACTGTCAAAAATTGAAAGAGTTAGAAATGCAAAGTCTGCTTGGGAAACTAATTATATTATTTAAGTCAATTTCAAACTTAATTGCAAAGTTTGTCAACAGAAGGCGCTGCTGACTGGAAACACTGTATAATAATGTTTTCAGCATGGGTGATCTGTTGAGAGGATTCTATACCAAGGGAGAAACGAGAAACTATCAATCTCAAATTCTCTTTTACCTCCATGAGTAATTTAAAATTTATAAAATGAAAAAAGTGAGTTTAAAAAAACCTAAAATAAACCGCGAGGTTTCAAATACTGAAAAAAAAATTCAAAATATCGAAACGAAATATTATGAGGAGATAAATTAGGATTATGCAATGGGAAAGTTCTCTTCTAATAATTCATTGGCATTTTGTTATTTTTCAAACTCTTTTTTAGTAATTTATATTCTGTGGCTTACCTAATGTCTGCCAGAGTTCACTTTTTCTATAGTTTAAATTTGAATTAGTAATGTAATTGAAATTAAATTTGCGAAGAAATGTTTCGTAATTTTGTCCTCAAACTGCTTATTCAAATGGTGATTAATTAAAAAGCATTATTTTATAGCATTTTTGAGTTTAGAGCGCTATCTGTTCACAAACTTTTAAAACTTTCTCGTAATCAAAATGTAATAATCTGCAAATTTCCAACCTCGTTCGCTTTTCTTTTATTAAATTTTTGAATCATCAAAACTGCAAAATGAGTAAAATTCTGTCCACTACAATTAATTAAAATACTGTATGTGTTATTAAAGACATATTGGCTATTTTGCTCGCTATTTTTTTTTTTTTTTAAATCAATGCATTTCTCTATTTAATCAGTTAAAATAATCGCTTTAACAGGGAACTATCCTATATTATTATTTTGAGCCGCGATGACTCAGGGGAAGGAGCGTTCGCCTTCCAATGATCTGAACCGGGTTCGAATCACAGCGATGGCTTGTCGATATAAATTTCTCACCCAGCTTGCTCCGACTACGGCGCTGACATAAAATATTCTCAGTGGTAGGCGGATCATGGGTTAATTCCCCTATTCGCCATGCTAACCGTGGGAGGTTTTCATGGTTTTCCTCTCCATGTCACGCAAAAGGGGGTTAGCTGGAACAAGACGTCTTGAACCTCACCTTGCACACAGTCAGGATTAAATACTTCACCAGGTCTTCGGTGCACTGGACGACGTACGTCATTTAAATGAGGGCAAAAACGTGATTTGTCAGACCCTATTACATTTCGCCATTCAGCAGCTGTCCACGTTCGGTGACTTCCAGTCCACTGCTTTATGTTTCTGCGTGAAGAATGGCCTCTTACGAGATGCTCGACTCCAAATGTTCACTGCATGCAGCTCCTGTCGCAATGTTCTCTTCTTAACAAGTTGGGATGGACCTTCATTCACAAATTGAAGCAATTCCTGTCAGGTTCGGAAGCGATTTTGATTGACAAGTCGTGAAACACGTCTCTGGTCCTTTTCAGGTAGGATCTTTTTCCGACCACAATTCTGACGTCGTCTTTTGTGACCACGTGTCAAAGAAGACGACATCAGATACTGTTTGTAGACGCGTTAAACAGTTCACATCAAAACACCAACAAATCCAGCAACTTCATTCACCGTATGACCATGGGCACATCCAAACACAATTGCCCCTTTTTGCCATTTTGTCACATTCTCAAACTTATCCATATTTACACACAATTGAGCACGTTTCTTGACCACTGTGTCATCTAATGAAACCTAATGATTTATCGGTACTTGAGCACTAGGGTGACAAAAAGTTTGTTCGGTAAGCTTATAATATTCGTATATTTTTGTCTGTTTTCATTATTTACCTAATTGGTTTTTGTTGCCTTTTTTCAGTGATTACAAATATTTTAATGCACTATTATTTTCTTATTTTAGGTATCAAAGAAATGGCTGATGATATACTCAGTACTGCCGGAGTTCACAACCAATAATTCAATAGTTAATTGTTGGAATTTTAGCCGTAAAAAATGGGCTTTGCAAAAAAAAGCAACATAGTGTAATCTGAAAAACTTAAAATAAAAACTAATTTAAACCCTTTTGTTTAATGTTTTTCAAGTATGCATTATACTTACCACGCATTATATAAACCATTATTTTGGATAATGATGTGAAATTAAATAAAGTACTCACTTAAAATGAACGAGTGAAAATTACTCAACTTGAGTGCTATTTCACTCATTCATCTAGAAAAAAGGAGCCATCTCATCTTGAGTGAAAATCACTCAAGTGAAAGTGTTATTGAATTTGTGTGAATTTTATAATTAGCATAATTTAAGTGAATATGCTTCAATCATACTATCATTATATAATATTTTTACTTGAATGTTATTTAAATCTCATTTGAATTAAATTAATCCTTTTCCGATCATTCCCTGACTCTTTTAATGCCTATCATAAATAAGATGAAAAGAAAAGTATTTTTAGCATGTGTAATAGAAATATTTTATCAGCATTCATTTCTTTTAAATTTCATCAATGGTGTGTTCGGTAATTAATAAGTTTTTTTTTTTAATTTTAAAACTAAACTTTGATAGTAGATAAAAAAATTGAAAGCGTAGTAATCCATCTGTATTTAACAATATGCTGAATCAGTGGCGTACGCAGAATTTTTTCAAGGGGGGTGTTCATAATTTTCTGATACCAGTAAAAGAAATTCGAGTATGTAATAAAGCACTATTATTTCCCTAATTTAGACAGCTAGACATTTTTGACTTTTTATTTCGACAACGTTGTTTAGTTAAATTTTATTTTATTTTTTAAGTTTAAGAAAATAATTGTTTTTTAAATAAGAGGTAAAATATTTTATTTTTATTAAAAAGTAGGAATTAATCAAGCCTGAAAAAACTACTTATAATGTAAGAGTTACCTAAATAATAACCGTATAAATGTGAATTCTATAGAAAATCAATGAATTTGACCAGAAAATAAGAAAAAATAACTAAATAACTTACCAACAAAAATGGGAATCAAACCAGTATACAAACACGCTAAAAATTTATTAATTTATACAGTAATATCCAAACGACGGGGTTTTTTCGCAAGTTCGTTTAAAATGTCTTCTACAGCTGGGATAAATTTTGCTATGAATGTTTAGGAGCGCCAATCCATTCATTCCATTATTACCCGTTGTATTGCGTAAATAAATCTTTAAACGGCGTAAAGTCGAAAAGGATCTTTCGTTTGCACTCGTTGAAACAGGTAAAACGACCAATATTTCTAGGAGTTTTAAAATGTTTGGTGTTATATCTTTATTGCACATTCCAAGAGCATCCACCTCAGTTTTTGGAACACTACCTCCGTCTTCCCTAATCCTTTTTAATCTTTTATACCAGATTTTTAGTTCAAACTTAAGGCTTTCTTTACATGTATCCAAATATTGAGCGTAAAATTCCACTAGTACTTCAAAAGCCTTTTTGTTCGAAGGTTGGCAATTGAAAGGATCGGCAGGAAGAAGGCACTGAAATCCTTTCAAAATATCACGATGCGATACGAATCTTAAGTCTAATTGTATTATAAAATTTTCCATAAATGGAATAAATACTTTAACTCTGAAATATGTTTCGGGTGTCGATGAGGGAAAATTAGCGTGATTTTTCTGTCTTCCCGTTATTCTAGGGATTTGTATGGAAGATCCAACGCTTGTTTATATCAGAGAAGAAGAGCTGAATATTTCAATGGCACTTTCACGCATTAATTTTAGCTCTTTAATAACATCTTCTGCAAGATTCACTGCCTCTATCAAATCTATGTTTGTTTTTTGTAGGTACCTACAAAGACGAATTGTTATGGTGAAAACTTTGTAAATGCACAAAAGAGACATTACGAACTGGCAATTAGATACTGTGCACAGTAAAGAAGTAGCTTGATTCCTTATCTTTCCATTCTGATATTTTTTGAAGAGTTTCAACGATAGGTTCGAAAAGTTACACCACAGCGGATACTGAGTCGTATCTTTCCATCCAACGGGTTGCACATAGCTGTTTAATTTTTTTTCATTTCGAATCGTTATGTCCTCTTAGAGCGAGACCTTGATTTCCACAAAATAGGATGGTTTCAATGATTGGAGTAATGTTTTTTCTATTTTCTAATTTTTTTCTGCTTGCTGCAATGTCAACTTGTTCATCCACAGGTTTCATCTTTCCAAGTAAAATATCGTTTAATGTGCCAGCAGTTTCGATCGCTTTTTTGTGATGAAGACATTTCTCGTGTTCAGAAACCGGATACAAAAACCGGCACCACTTGGTGCGAAAAGTACATAAAATTTGAAAAAAGCACCATCCTTAACCTCTGAATATGCCAGCCATTTCCAGCGATAAAGCCATTCGTATTGAAATTACAATTGCCCTTTTTCTTTTTCAGGAAAAACAAATGCTGGATTGGGTTCCCAAAAATTTTTTAGTATGTCCAGTCTTTTATACTCGCATGTACTATCTTCTGAAAAAAGTCCAATGTCATATGGGTGGGAAGTAACACTTTGAGGGCCAATTTCACATTCATCAGATTTTGTTATGCTAGAAACGTTTTCTTCACCGGAAGTATCACATTTCTGTTCAACAGAAAAACTTACATTGGTGCTAGATGCTGTCACCTCACTAATTTTAGGCCGTGATTTTTTTGTGCCGTGATATATATATATATATAATATATATATATATATATATATATATATATATATATATATATATATATATATATATATATATATATATATATATATATATATATATATATATATATATATATATATATATATATATATATATATTGGCACAGAAATATCCTCTATGCTACGATCTCAAAGTTTCGAGCTGGAATGAATAACTTCAACTATCACAGTATCTCCAATGGTATTGTTACTGATTTTTTCACTAATCGAAATAGTGGCGACGACGGGTCCGGCTATTGAATGGACTTTTTGTTAAGACAAAACAAAACAGATTTAGCGACGAGCTCTGAAAGACAAGCGGCAGAGATAACTCTTAGTCTGACTAACTCCACAGTACTCCGTTCCCCCTTATTATTTAATTTTTCACCACACGTCCAAAATTCTCGATTTGTCTCAAAGACGACAGAACGTCTAGAAATCCAGAATCATCGCGTAAAGACCTCAAGAATGCCAGCCAGTCTCGAAAACTATCGTGACTGGCAGGACAGAAAGGAACCAGCGATCGGGGCTCGCCCGTAACAGTATCACGTGAATTTGGTTTCAAAAGTACAACTCTAATATAGTAAATGTTTTTTCAGTATTCTGAGAAATACAGTGAGAAAAAAAGTAGGCATAAAGCAAATAAAAATATATAGTCTTAAAAAATAATAGCCCGCATAATTTTTACTAAAATTTTTATTTTTGCCATTTTGTCTGAGCTCAAGGGGGGGGGGTGTTTAAACCCCTAAACCCCTCCCTTGCGAACGCCTCTGTGCTGAACATAATTGCAAGATAATACTCTTTAGAGATCGAAAGCTTTCCGCCAGACATAAGTACAAAATTGTAAGGATTTTTAACTATTAACAAATTTTTTATTAAGAATTTACATAGTTTTTCATTCTATTTAGGTATTTGAATAGTAATTAAAGTGACTTCATTAGTACGTTAAATTGTACGTAACTATTTCCCTCCTAGTTCAGGGAGCATAACTTTGATAATTCTGCTACATTTAATTTTATTTGGATGGTAAATTTTCTAGTTATTACTTTATTTATAAAAGGTTAGCTAAAATATACTTAATCGATTCTCAATAACTAACTACTGTTACTGACAATTTTAAGACTGGTTACTTTCCAGGTATAAAATAGGAATTCTCCAGGATTTTCTGAAAAAAATTGCATCTTTCCCTGACTATTCCCTGTTTTTTGGAGCTAAAATAAAATTCCTTGACAGAATGGGTTGGGTTTTCACTGTTTAAATAGTTCATTTGTTTCATTGTAATTCATTAAGTTACCAATGATAATTATTGAAAATATGTAACTTTCATGTCAGCAAAATTACGCTGGTCATTTTTGTAAACTGAAAAAGACGTTTATACCATGTCTTTAATTCAAAAATTAAATTAAAAATTAAATTTTTATCATTATTATAATTCAATAATCAAACAAGACAATAAGTCAGAAAAATGCATTTTATATACATCACATTATTTACTCTTTTCACTTTAGTATATAAAACACACTATTATTTAATTATTTATTTCTGTTTAACTCACTAAACTTCCCTCCCCCCCCCGTCACTGAGAGGGGAAAAAAGATTAAAATCTGCCATTGAAATACACACATTTCAAAAAACTTGACTCAGTAAGAAAAATTGTCTTACTATTTCTAGCTAAATATAACTTTTAGAATATTCAACAAAATTTTAGAAATTTTTGTTTTTAAAATTTGGAAAAGAAATTGTTTGAAACTGCACAAAATACAAGTCATTGAAGTTGTTATTTTATACGGGGCATGCAAGAAAAAAAATGTAAAAACAATTTTAATAATTTTAGAGGGAATCGTCTAAATTTTTATTTATTTTCAATTAATGAGAAACAGAGTACATTTTGATTTAACAAAAATTCATTTATCACGCTTGATTTTATCAACATTCAGGTTTTTTTTCTTGATTCGCCTTGAATTTAAAACCTTTTTCAGTTATCGAAGTAAATTTTAAAAAAGAAGTCTCTGTTGTCTTAATCATCTGTAACATATGATTTAACCGTAGCGATAATCCTTCGGTCACGAAATACTTCATTTCCATGTGTAGTTAAAATTAATATACTATTAAAAACCCAGAGAAGTGGTACATTAATAGTTTTGCTCCTTCACTTTTATATAATTAATAGGAAAATCTATTAAATATGCTTAAAATCTTACTACACATTCTGAAGGGAACCTGTTCTGAATCTGATTAGTATGTGAGAACTTCAATATAAGAACAAAATTATTTTTAATAAATAATATAAAATACAGGGAACGGAGTTAACCAGCCAAGTGGAGTGGCGGTCAGCGCGCCTAACTGTGGAGCCAGTGGCCGCGGGATCGAAACCCGCTCAGGGCATGGATGTTTCCCTCTCTGTATGTGTTGTTCTCTGTTGTGTGCTGTATGAATGTGGCTCACCCTATATGAAAGGGTATCTGTGACAGTGTGGCGTGGGTAATGTTGCTCGCCTCCGAAACTTAGGTTCACTGCTGTTTCGGCTGTAAAAGAAAAAAAAAAAAAATGGAGTTATTTCGCACGTGGTTAAAAATAGCGTTAAAATAGCTGACATGTATTAATTCATACCAAATTTTATAATAATTATGAGTACAGATGAATATTGAAATGTATATATATATATATATATATATATATATATATATATATATATATATATATATATATATATAAGAAGAAATTGGAATGATAACACATAGCCAATCACAGAAGACTTCTGGTTAGTAACGCACAAAGCAGCCAATCAAAATTGAGACCGCATGTGTGTGAAAAGGTAGTAATTTTTAATAATGCTGTCTGCAGAAATGTTACAACTAAACTTACAAGCTAAATCTTGTTGCGATTTTTATTTTGTATTGAGTGTGTGAAATATATTGAACAGAATTTACTTTAAAATACTGATACCTTTTGGAAAAAATGGATCGCCGTTAATATCTTAGGCGACATCAACAGCAGCATACGGCTGAACATAATCTAGCAGCCAAAATTACCGAGAAAATAATCGTAGTACTATCAATACGCGACAGCGGAATGCGTGGCGAAGAAACGTTGAAGAATCAAGACGTTTAAATGAAAACGAATAATATGGAAAAGATATTGATATAAAATGTTGTATATAAGGAGGTTTTGTAAATAGTTTTTAATTTTATCATTGTTTTTCTTTACTTTTAATTGTTTTTTACTTACTTTTGAAAAATCGTTCAGCCAGAAATATTAATTAACAGTTCATATTTCTTTGAGATATTTCTTAAATATTGCATAAAAGTGCAAATCATTGGTACACAAAATGATGTGAATGATGTGCCCGGTACATCCTACACTGGTGTTTTTTTAAGGTCAAGTGCCACTGCCCGGTATACATTTATTCAAGATGTGTGAAGAAAAATAATATAAATCACTGAGGGTTGCCGCAAGTAGGGTCGCCAAATTTGGCGATTTATGCGAATTTTGGCCTGGTTGCGTTAATACGTAAGTACCTGTACTGTAGCTACGTATTTCAGTTTTTCGGGTCATGATCAAGAAAGGAAAATAATTTTTCTCAGTTATTGCTGCAAAAAGTAAAAGAAAGGTCTTTTTTTATTTTCAGGGGCAAAACAACTAATTCTAATTTAAAAAAAATACTTTGGAGCATTTTTTATAGTTTCCATCATATATGTCCATGTACTCCGCTTTGTAAGTAAATTTCTTTTTCAATGACAGCAAAATTTACAATTTAAGCTTTTGTAGTCCGAATTGTTTGAACTAATGTTAACACCAAATAATTTAAACTACAGCATAGAATATTTTGATATAATTTCTGTGATATGTACTATCACACGTTAAGTCACTAAACCATAATAAAAAAAATAAAAAAAAAAAATAAAAAAAACTGTAGCAACGCTGCTTTTGAATACAACATCAGAGGAAAATTTTTTTTAAGATGTTGGAGCAATACTTGTTTATGAACTTAACGCAGAGTTTTCTTTTCGAAATTTGAATTTGTTTGAAAGTTATTGTCATTTTAAATGCTTTTTTGCAGATTTTCTCCCTCCGCCTTTTTTTTAAATTTCTTTTTCTTTACGTTACATTTTGCTTTGTGTAATAATTCGTTTAGGAGAAATATAAAAAATCGTCATATTATTATTGACGTTTAATTAACTGAAGGTAATATATGCATATTGAAATAGTAAAAGAAATAAGCTATGAACAAAAAAGCATAAGTAATGGAGTAAACATATTTATTTTTCGATAAGAACCGTAAGAAATCTTCATAGTATCTACAGTTACTAAATCTTATTCATTGCATCTTATGCACTAAAAAGCAAAAATAATGTAGAAAGAATGCTTATTCATTTTGGGGAGCCATATTATTATTAACATCAATGCTTTAATAATATTGATAATATGTATTAATTTTATTTTATAACCAACGTTGAACAGCCGACCCATTTTTTGGGTTTGCGACGACTAAAGTTCATTTACGAAGCCTTGTAATTTTGAACCCGATCCAGAAGACAAGGAAACTCCTGGATCAAGTATTGGGAAAAAATTTGCCTTCACGGAGTACTTTTCGATGGAACTAACCTGCATTTGCGAAGATGAAGTGGAAGACCACGGGAATCTCTCATGGTTAGCCCGATGGCAAGAGAACTCTAACCCATGATCCGTCTACCACGTCAGAGGATATTTCTTATCAGCACTGTGTTCTGTGTAAGCCAAATGTGGAATTCGTATCGACCATCCATCACCAGGATTCGAACTCGATTCACCTCATTGGAAGGCGGACTCTCTATCCCCTGAGCTATCGTAACATCGTTGTACATGTATTAACTGAAATAAAATAAGCTAGGTTCGAAAAAGCAATGTTAAAGGAGAAAAAGCTGTAGGAAATTTGTTCAGAAAAACCGTAGGAAATCGCAATTCACAGATAACGCTTAGTTAATGGCTAACTGACGGTAATATAATAAATGAAAGAGACTCCATCAGCCAAGAGCTCATGAGAAATAACAGCGAAGAGTTAAGGAATAGGCTGATCACTGCCAGTGGCAGGGATGAGGAGAAGATCTCTACCTGCAAACAAGAAAAATGGACGGAACTTTGCAGCAAACTTGATCCAAGAAATGGAACCTCCCAATTCTGGAACCTTCTAAAGGTTCTAAATAACTCCAAAAATTTTACACAGGAACAGGTTCATACAAATGTCTTGACAACTGAGGATGTTGATGCTAGAACAAATAAAGAAACAGCAAACATGTTTGCTAACTTTTATGAAAATGCAAGTAAATTATCATACACCCCAGAAGATAGAAAACTCCTCAAGAAATACAAATCCATCATTGAGTTAAATAAGCAAGCATCTGGATCAAACATTTTCAAATCTGATTTTACTCTCGAAGAACTAGAATCTGCTATCCAGCGCCTTGACCCCAATAAATCTCCTGGGCCTGATCTTATCTACGGACATATGTTACATCATCTTGGACAGAGTGCAAAGAGTTTTTTGCTCCTGATTTTTAACATATCTTGGCGCACAGACAAATTACCTAAAATTTGGAAAAACTCTACTATTGTCCCTATTCTCAAGCCAGGCAATAAAGTTAGCAATTGCAAAAGCTATAAACCGATCTCACTAACCAGTATCCTTCGGAAAACAATGGAAAAAATCATCCATACCAGATTGATGAAATAGCTGACCGAGAAAAAGACCTTACATTTTTATCAATCTGCATACAGAGCTAAGCATAGTACAGTTGATCAACTTTTTTACCTTTGCCAGTCTATAATTGATGGTTTCCAAGAAAAGCCTAGCAGAAAAACTACCACAGTTTTCTTAGACCTCTCTGCTGCTTTTGATAGAGTTTGGTGGCAGAAACTAATTGAAATTATCCACAAAGAGGGTATTGTGTCTAACTGCCTCATCTGGATCAACGATTTCTTAAGAGGAAGGAAACTTAGAGTTAAAGTAAATGGATCCTTTTCAAAGGCTCCCCGAACTCGGGCAGGTGTTCCTCAGGGCTCAGTTCTGAGTCCTCTCCTCTTCCTCCTTTACACGAATACCTTAGACCCCTACATCGGCAAAGAAGCAAGTGTAGCATGTTATGCCGACGACGTGGCAGTTTGGCACACTCACCATGACATCCAACTTTCACAAAGAACTCTAAATCAGTGCATGGAAGGTATTGAGAGTTGGTCTAAAGAGCTTAAGAGTATTTTAAATCCTGATGAAACAAATTTTTGCATTTTCTCGACTGATAGGAAAAATAGAGGTAATTTTTATCCTACTATAAACCTATTTGGATCTGCAATCCAACGCACTAAGCCTCCAACATACCTCGGCCTCACCCTTGATGAAGAACTGAGATTTTCACAACATCTTGAACAGATCTCTAACAGTGCCTTAAAACGACTTATAATCTTAAAAAGGGTGTGCGGTGCATCTTGGGACTCAAGACCAGTAACTCTTCTTAATGCTAATACCTTGCTCGTTAGGCCAATTCTTGAATATGCTGCTCACATTTGGGCACCGGCTTCATCTTCTTCAAAAGGCAAAATCGACACTGTACAGTACAGAGCATCAAAAATCATCCTTGGTGCTGTCTCATCCACAAATAATTGTAAGGCTGAATCTGAGTGCGGCCTAACTTTTCTAGAAAGTAGAAGAAAACTGGCCACCATAAAGTTCACAAATAAAATTAGAAGCGTAACAGATTTCCATATCTCAAATAAAACTTTAAGGCATGGGATGGTAAAACCAGACTAAAACGGTTTTCTACTCTTCAGATCGACAGAATAACTAGAATGGAAATCAACTTACAGCACAAGGATCTTACTTATGTTCAAGAACCCTTTTTCCCCATCAGTCCCTCACCTAAGGTAACAATAAATTTAAACCTTCTACAGCCCTGCACGAAAAAAGAACCACCTGCAGCGATTAAGGAGAAAGGTCTGAAAACTATCCGTGAGCTCTCAAATTTGACTCAAAATATGACCATCGCTTTTACCGATGGCTCTTCAGACTCTAGTCTTGACCGAGGTGGTGCTGGCATCTTTTTGACCTTTGCTAATAACAAATCTGAATCACACAAAAACTCTGTTGGTAAAATTGTTTCAAACTACACCTGCGAGCTGGTAGCTATAAAGGAGGCTTTGAACCTCTACTACTCTAAGGCAATCCAAAATTCTAATGAATTTTTGTTATTCTCGGACTCTCGCTCTACCCTCCAAGCCATTTTAAGAGGAGACACCCAACTCACCCAAGATATCATCCTGCTCTTAAACAAAATAACCGCGTCCCAAAGAACTTGTATCCTTCAATGGATACCAGCGCACGTCGATATCGATGGTAATGAGAAAGCTGATATCCTGGCCAAGGAGGCCCGAGATAACTCCCAATTTTCCAACAGCCTGACCCTAACTGATGCGATAGCTAGCCGCAGACTACTTTCTACTACCTCTCTGAAGCACTCCATCCCTGCCCTAAACTGTGATCGAGCTATTTCCACAACCATAGCTAGATTGAGGACTAAACATTTCAAGGGAATGAAAATATCTCCCGATGGCCATCGAAGCTACAGAAGTTGTCCTCACTGCATCGACACCGAACTCTCTCCCGACCATGTCTTTGATTGCTCAGCGATACTGGCGAAGCTCGTCAGGATCCATCTGGAACCCCCGAAGCAACTCCTCTATTCCATAGAGATTATTGATGTGGCCAAAGCTGTTTTAGATACTTTTGGACAAATTTCATTTTTCTTGCACTACTGGCAAAGACAACAACAACAACAACACGGTAATATGCTCTACTGGTATTATGGCAAAAATGTTAACAGTTTTGATAAGAATTCTACTACGAGTTTTCCGTAGTTTCGGAAATTTTTTTTTCAGAGATAGCAAAGATAGTGTATTATTTTTGCCTTTGTAGATACACTGGTGTAAAAAATTATGAGAATTTTCAGACTTGGTCGATTATCTCTAGAACTACTGCCCCGATTTTAATGAAATTTGATATGTACATACATTTATACAATTCAAAACAAATAGCAATTCAACAATTGTAATACACACTCATGATCATGCGTAACACTCGTTGGAGTCGGAAGGTATGAAACAGCTGCTGCAGAATAAAAAAAAAATGGGGTGTGTGGTACCCTCTTACAGATATACAGGCCTTGCGGCGTGATTTCATACTTGATGTAAGGCAGTTTATCATTTCTTGTGGCAATTGACCTGCATTGTCCTGAGACAATTTCATACCTTCCTACTCCAACGAGTGCTACGCACGATCATACGTATGTATTACAATTATTGAATGGTTGTTTTGTATTGTATCAATGTATGTATACAAATATCAATGCATGTACAGTCAGCCAAAAAAAAAAAGATATCACCCTGAATAATTTTCGTTCTAATGATCGGATTTTCACGAACTAAGTGTCAATCTTAATGGTTCCTGGGGGTGACCTCAAATATGCTAATTAGTTAGTGCTAACTATTAATTAAGTTACGAAATCAGACACAAAAATGTACTTTCTCTGAATAAACATATATATTTTTTTTACATATTTGGATTTCTTATCTTCAAAATATAGGGGGTAGCCACAATCTGGGAAATGTGGTCCCCATAGTTTGGTCAGGAGAGCGATTCAAAGTTTGAATCCCTTAATGTTAATTTCACTTTTTGCGCTTTCAGTCATATTTTAAAAACTAATGAAGCAATTCAAAAAAATATTGCACCAACTCATAAAACGCATTTACCCAAAGATAATTTCATGAAAAAAATAATTTTTAATAATTATTAATTATTTTTTATTATTTAATTAAAGAGAGGATGAAAGAATTTTGAATTATAAGGTATGGATTTTTTTATACCATATTAATCTACATGCTTTTCAAATAAAAAATCTAAAGTTTCAACTGTTTTAATTTATTAAAAGATGACAAAAATTAAAATTAATTATTTTAAAAAAATTAATTTGGCGACAATGAAAAAATGATTAAATGGGGCGATTAATATTAAAATGTGATAAACTTACGAAGGACTTGATTTAGCGCGCGTGGCGTAAAATTTCATTCATATTTTTTTCGCTAATAATCGTTTGCTAATCTCTTTATTTTTATTTTTTTAAAACTATAAAATACAATGTTTCTTTTTTAGTCCTCTAAAAATCTATTTGAAATTAAGTAAAGAAATTTGAATAAAACATTTTATTGAATAAAAAACATTTTATTCAACGAATGTCGAGTTCTATAAAAGCATGCTTTTGATAGAATATGATTATACACCAGATTGTGCTTATTTAATGTGATTATTATTTTTTTTTCTCAATAACTGATACAATTACAATAATATACATACGTATAAATAGATTTGGAATAAAATATTTCTCAGTTTCTTGTATATATTTTTTATGAATATTAATAAAAATACGTAGTAAACATATTTAAGCATATCTCACATCATCGCAAATTTCTTAACATCTTATAACATCGTGTGAATCTTAAAAGTAATTTTTTAATCGCCTGTCCGGAAGTGTTTCGCAGAACTATTTTACCAACTATTTAATTAAATTTTAGCATTTTTAAAAATTTTATTCTTTACCCTACTACATTTATTATTTCTTCATTAATACACTAATCAATTTTTTTAGTACTTTAATTTAGATTTTCTTTAAAGTAAAGCTCCTTTTTACATTATAGTCAAGTTTTTTTTAAAAGAATTATTGTCTGCTAGCTAAGAATAAATCCTTGTTAAGAAATTAAAAACACTCCGCTGTTTAAAATTATTTAATGCAAAACAGCTGATTATTTACTAAGCATACTATTTTTTGCGAAAAAAGAATATAAATCATTGATTGTCTTTTTTGTTTTGTTTCTTGTGACTTCAACATAGATTATCTATAATAGTGTCCATGTTTTATAAGTCACTACAAAGAATATAAAGATACCAAACATAAAAAGCTGTCAAATACGAGGCCAAAACTTTTAAGCGTCTTAAAATATCTCAGTATCTTAAATGATTCTTTCTTTATGATTCCATGTAGATTTTTTCCCGGATAATATACTAAACTATTTTGTTTAATTTTTTAATTTAGCACGATTTCCAAGATATTATTGTAGTATAATTTGTTATCAGGAACAATTCCTTATTTTGTTTAGCAGGAAACACTAAAAATTGAAATTTGTAAAAAGTTTCCGGAGCCGTGCGAATTTTAGAATCATCTGATTTAAAAAAATGCAATAAAAAATACGTAAATTTCCGAACTTATTTTGATTAAAAATAAAAAAATAATAAAAAACGTGGCAAGAAGACTAACATACTTTTTACAGAACTGTGAAAACCAGTTTTTTCTATATTTCGTCAAAAGAGGATAAGAATGATATTGCTCCACGGAACCTACTCAATGATTTCGCAATTTCCAGAATGAAATCTGTTTGATCGAAACATATTTCCTTGAAAATAAAAACGCGGAAAAAATTAACTTTTATTATTTATCTAAGCTTTTTCCATTCATTTAATGATAGCGGTATCAAGGTTAAGGATATGCGATGGAAGCCCCGTTTACTATTATACTATAAATGTGTTAAATCATGTTGCTTGAATAATTTATTTTAAGCTTATTATTTAATAATTTTAAGCAAATAAGGGTGTAAAAATAAACTCGATCAAAATACTCCGAAAGTATACCCTAAAATATTTGTAGAATAAACTTTGGAATCTATATATACAAAATACCTTTTCAAACAACTTCGAGTAGGACGGAAACGCTAACTTGTTTAAAATAGTTGTCCTTGTAACTATTTAATTTCGATTTTCGGTGCTAGGGGACATTCCATTTTCACATTCGACTTTTGAAATTTCAATTGTAACCGGAATTTTTATATGTCATTAAATTAAAATGTTAAGGCTTGCAGCAAAAAAAATTGTACTGCATTGATTTTTTTACAAAATAGCGAATTATTATTTTTTTAATCTAAGAACCTGTTCCTATAACTTAAGTAAAACTTATTTTAATATCGAGTGAAATAATTTAATATATTGTGTAACTAAATAGATAATCCCAAGAAATTGAATTGAAAATATAAAAACTTCATTGATTTAAAAATTAATAGATGATGATAAAAATAGACATGTTTTGAGCACAATAATAAAAGTCACAAGTTATTCAAGCTTGACAAGTTTTGAGAATGGGTGAATATATTTGAACGCTCGAAACATGTCGACTTTTACTTCCCTCTTCATATTTTTTGAAGCCAGTTGAGTTTTTATCATCAATTATACTGTTTTACATTTGGGTCTTGATCATTATTTTGATAAGGATTTTACACTCGTTAAAGTAAAAATATGATTTTCATATTTTAACAGGAATTATGTGGTCTTTAAAAACATAAGATCATCAATATTGTAAAAGTTATATTTAACTTGGTTTAAAATTAAAATTTTGAGACCAGATATTTTGAGTTAATGAAATTAAATATTTTATCTTTTAAGTTTTCGTGCCCCCCTTTCAGTATCTTAAGGACCTTACAAGTTCTGTTTAAAAAGAGAGTATCATATCAGATATATATAAGAAAACAAAAATAATCATAGTATCAGTATTTGGTGGTAAATGTAGCTTATCGTAATTGAAGAATATGCTGTGCGATATTTTATGGTGAATTTGCGAACGTAAGTTTCTAAATGTATCGAAGCATAAGGATGGTATTTGCTAATCATCTTTATCCAAAGAAAACCTTGTTATCTAAATATCTAGCAGAATGAAGCGATTTTTGAAACAATGAATCATACTATATGCAACATATTATGTCAATATCTTATTTTTAAACATAACCTATTTCAATGCTTTTAAAATACCTCTAAAAATTCAGCAATTCTTTGAGTTATAGGAAAAAGACATATCGTAAATTATAGAAAAACTTGTGAATGCACATTAGAATTACTATACAATATACATTTTATTTTTCAAGCACTTTTTTTTTCCATCAAACTTTCTTGCCTAGAAGACTTGATTAAAGCTGTAAAAGTGATTATCCCTAAAATTTTGTATTTAGCCATAATAAGTTATGTTAATTTGATTTTAGTATGAAATCCTCGAATAAATATAGTAGAAACATCATAATCTAAATAATATCAGATAAAATGTTCATGTATTTAAATTCTAAAACTTAGAAAATCATAAATAATTTATAATCAATTCAAATTTTCTTTTCAAGGGAGATTAAAATAAAAAAAACTTTGCTTTTTGGACAGAAATCAGCTTAAAAATTGTCAATTGCCTAGAAACCTCGAGATATTTTCTATTAACTATTAATTAAACCTCTCTGAGTAATCACAGAACATTATTTAAATTTTTTTTCCTGTCAGAGCTTGGTTGCTTAGCAACCTAGTAAAATTAAGCATTCTTCTTTTGAATTAGACAATGGGTTATCTTAAAATATTCATTTGCGCTGGCGACTTTTTTTGGCGGTTTTCTGGACTATCGCCAAATATATAAACCTTTGTTTCGACCCTATTTACCACCCATTTTTTTCAAAATTTTGTCTACCCCCCCTAATTCAAGTATCTGGATTCTAAATATGTAAAAAAAAATATATGTTTATTCAGAGAAAGTACGTTTTTGTGTCTGATTTCGTAACTTAATTAATAGTTAGCACTAACTAATTAGCATATTTGAAGTCCCCCCCAAAAACCATTAAGATTGACACTTAGATCGTGAAAATCCGATCATTAGAACGAAAATTATTCAGGGTGATATCTTTTTTTTTTTGCTGACTGTACATACAGAGATAATTGACCAAGTCTGCATATTCTCTTAATTTCTTACACCAGTGTATTTTAAGTAATTAGAATTGAAAGAACGTAGTTCCACCACTTCTTATAAATATTTTAACAGTAAATTGTAAGTCAGATAGAGAAAGTCATGCTCTGAAACCCTTATCAAGTTCTAATAAGAATTCTATTTTTTCTAAAAAAATTTTGGTTTTAGTATGCTGTCACTTACAGATGTATTTTCCAATACACTTAAATGTTGAAGAGATATGTATAATAAGTACCAAATATGCTGGTATAAGTAGGAAATATTATATTGATAAATTTGATGATTATTAAAACAGCACCAGTTCTAGACAGTTTTCATACGGATACTTTGGAAATAAGCGTTTTACTGCTCCTCGAAAGGGATATATCCCGCAAAAAAAAATTGATATTGGTGAATTTTAACTATTATGAGTTGGGTGCGAGCGATAGCATCATGCCAAATGATAATAAATACATTTTATCTTTATTTTATGTGATAAACTACAAAGAAACGAGTTTTGCTTACTTCAATAACGTACAGAAGAATAACAAATCTTTCAGCTTCAACTTTCCCCAATGCCAGTTTACTGAATTTAAAAACTTAAATAAAGGAGTTGGCGAGCATTAGACATTAGTAGTGCTCCCTTCTGCTCAATGCTCACGAACCTCCAAAAGATTACTACGCCAACAAAACTGATTTGAAATTTCTGTTTTAAATGTGTCCTTGTATTTTGAAACATGAATAATTCAAAAAACGACATTAAACAAATAATATTAAGATGAAATTGTTGAAATTGAATTCATCTGTCAGTAATAGCTGTTTATAGAGCAATTTAATTCCAAACAAATTTTTAAAACATTTTTACTACTAATTCATATAAAGATTAAATTGAACAAATAGGAAACATTAGACTACTGCATAGTGGAGGACAGGCTATTAATGATATTTATAGGCAATTTTAAGTGCATAGTATAATTCAACTTTAAGAATTCAGATATGTAAATTCGTTTAATAAAAAAGATATAATTCAGAAATTCAATTTACTCAAGAATATAACCAATAAAATAATCAGCATAATAAAAATGATATATTTACTTACTAGTATAGCATATATTAAATATTTTTATTTTCTTTTACCAGAATTATTGTATATAAATACTGTGTCATCATAATATAGTTAGATAGGTTCATACAATAGCCTGTGTTTCGAAATGTACTTTAAACTTTTCTCTCTCCTCTTCGTAGTTTTGGCTCTTATGGCTACTGGTAAGTTTTCGTCTTTAAGTATTTTACGCAAGTTAAATACGGACCTGGTTGGTTAATTAATATCACAAATGGAATTAATGTGCAGTTAGAAAAAAAATGAGTTTCCCTCAAAACTTTTGAACGTCTGATCTGATTTTCATTCTGTAAAGCGCTTTGGAATTGATTTTGTATTTGTTTCTTTGTTTTTGTAGTGTGCGAAATAAGTAAAAAAATTTTTTTACAAAGAATACCTTCATGAATGTTATGAATTTTATGTATTCAGATGGATTTCTCGTGGTCCATTTAAAATGTGCTAATTACATAATTAGCGTAAGTGCATCACTTACTTTCCACAGGGTTGCCACATGCGGTTAAAATTCTCAGAAGCGGCGGCGAAAAAAATTTAACAAAAGAAATTGACCAATCAATACCTCGCAACAAAATGTGGTCGCAGTATCAAAAACACTTAGTGGTAGAACATGTTTAGTTCCCCCCCCCCTCCATCCGATATATATTTCCATAGCTGCCAACTCGCTTTTGTGTGAATTTATTTTAATGGTAGGTAAATTAATGTTTTTATGTATTATTTTTTATTCATTTACACTTATTTTTGGCAACACTACATTTAAGTGCATAGCTGCCGATTCCTTCAGTTTTCCCGAAATATTTTATTTTTGTATTTAAAGTGGTAGCGAAGCTCATGTTATTCCATTAAATGTTTTAAATTATAATAATAATTATAAATGAGATTGACTACCACTACAGGTAAATAATTACAAAAAAAATATAAAAATATTTACGAGAGTGAAATCAACTTGGCCAAATTATAAATATATTTTTGAGTAAGATTGCTTTTCGGTAATTTTTTCACTACCACGTGGAAAACCCATTCTCAGAAAGAGTGAAAGTTGGCAGGTATGTATTTGTGTTAACTACCACTTTACCTTCAAAAATGCATTACGTCTTAATTTAAAATTCAAGGAAGTACAAATATTATACTCGATATGCTACGGTAGATAGAAATATCAAATTTGTTCAAAATTGATCCATTATATTAAAACATAATATTAAAACACTTAAACTATCATTTTTTTTCTTTTTTCTTTTTTTTTTTAAAAAAATTGTATTTTAAAAAGATTATAGAAATAAACGAGTTCAAATCTGCACTTTTTGAAATTGAACGAAAGAAAAATATTCGCTTAAAATATATGTATAATTTCCAATGTAAGTTATGGAGGTAATTACGAATTAATTATCAAATATATCAAATTACTAAATTTTAATTAAGTTCTTACCACTTCATTTATTTTAAGGCGAAAGAGACAATCCTGCTTCTACAAATATACATGCATTTCCCCCTCTATTCAATTGAGCTTTTGTCCTCTAATATATGTAATAACCATATGGTTCGAAAAGCTTGTCAACCTACTAACTTTGATTTGTCAACCTCGTAAAAAAATATTTTGCCCACCAACGTTGCTTTTGAAATGCATAGCTGCCAACTTCTAATGTTATTGAGAAAATTTATTCTTAGTGGTAGCAAAATTAGCGTTTTGTAGTATTAAATCTGAAATTATAGAAGTCTTAATATATTTGTTTTTAGAAATTTCTTCTAAAATTAATTATTGTTTTACAACCAATTACTAAATTTTTTTTCAACGAAGGTACAAGTTGGCAGGTGTTATGGGTTTGCTGGTGGAGTTGATATGGAGCAGACAATTTTATATAGTTTAAATTAGGGTTGGAGTAGACGATTTTAAGTAATGTTGAAGTACTGCAATGTCCAGGTACGCGTGA
Organism: Parasteatoda lunata; assembly: GCA_949128135.1. Taxonomy (NCBI): domain Eukaryota; kingdom Metazoa; phylum Arthropoda; class Arachnida; order Araneae; family Theridiidae; genus Parasteatoda; species Parasteatoda lunata. The sequence continues at coordinate 103,326,362 of OX421975.1, forward strand.
TCGCTGGTCAGCGTGAACCTTTTTTTAAATTCCAAAAGAAAGATAACTCAATCATGGCATTTCTTCTTTTATTTTTTTTTTTCCTTGGCCAAAATAAATGTGATTGAATTTCATGAGCAGGCAGATGTATAAAATTAGCAATGCATAAGCACGTGGGCCCTGGTCCTCTCTGTGTGCTCCAGGGAAAAGATAATGAATTTTATAAAAGCATCATAGATTTGTAAAAAAAAGGTTGTAAACTTAAAAATAAGTTATATTTGAAAGGCTTTGTGCAAAATTAATAAAGATATAGATGAATACTAGATCAACAATCTGTGAGCACACAAGGGGGGGGGGGAGAGAAAACAATAACGAGAAGGTTACCGCCTTCGGAGAGAAAACTACGGACCAAAAGATAGCATCCCCTCTCTAGCGGTTGCGAGAATCACCAAAGTCAACACACTAGGAGCTGAGCCATAGAGATCTCGCGAAGCCAAATAGAGCGCTTTGGTTGGAGACAGCGCAGTAGGTAATTGGAATAACAAACATGATCACATGAGAGCAGGTATGCCAATGTGTCTGTGCATAAAGGGTAAAAACAGAATACTTCATAGGTAGTTTTCGAATGATCAGGTTTTTCATGCTCTAACAAGGAAGCATTCCCAAGTTAACTTCATAGAATTCATTGAAAATTCTACAGGTGTAAGATTTTACAGAGAACAATATCTAAAAAATTAAATGTTTATTTGAGAGAGGAGTGAAATAATATTGAAAATCAAGTTATGATTCCCAAACTCATACAATGCTTAGCAGAATTTTATTTTAAAAAACTTCAAAATTTTTTTTTCAATAGTACCTCACATCGTCCTTTTCAAATCAAGACAAAATAACGAAATTCGTTAATAAAGAAAACTGCCTCCCTAATTACCACTTCCATTGTTTAAATCATAATTCGGCTTATTCATTAAAAAAAATCATAATTCGGCTCATTTAATTCATTTGCAGTTTATGTATATACAAATTCCTAACTGAACTAAATTCAGCTCCAACTGTCGGACATAAAACATAATTTAAGATTCTGAATTATAAAACAAAGGAAAAATGTCCTTTTCTTAATAAATATTTTCAAATTAAAGTAGTATTTTTTGTTTATATTTACACAATTGTCTTCATATATTTTGTAGATAAAGTCAGGAGCTCCATCGATAGATGGTGGGGTTCCACTTAGGATTCCATAACCGAAAAATATTAGATATCACTGTTCTAGATCATCGTTAAGTGTTATGCAAATAGATTCAGGTTTAATCATTAATTTTTTTAAATTTATTTCAGCATCTGTAACATCACACTCAGTTCCATTTCTTGGATCGAAAACTCATTATTTAGCATTCACACCCTATTCATAATATTGACCTTGTTTAACAATATTGTTTTAAGCTTACTAATGTTTAGAAGAAATATTAACAAAAGTTGAATTTTCACTAAAATTAAGTTTCGTAAAATGAATGATTCTATCCACTATACCTTTCGACATTTAAGGAAAATAACATCTCGTTAATTTGCTTAACTTTTTAAAAAAAGAGTAAGTACACGATCAAAGTTAAAAATATATGAAAACGACTTTTCAGTATCAAATAAAATAACAAAAAATTATGGCCTCTGGCTAATTCATTTAACTTCATGTAAAGAATAATAGAAAATGCACTATTAAATACAAAATGCATATTTTAATTCGAATTCAAATGCTTTCTAATGCAACAAATTTATTATCGCACATTGAATCGACATCGAATAATTTTTTTAATTAATATTCAATTTTCTTTTATAGCCATGGCAGGAGTCCACAAGGTGCGCTATGAAACTGTACCAGCACCACCACCAAAAAAACATATGGGCATTTTGGGTGGTAAGTAAAGTAATAAGAGTAAAAACTCTAATTGGGTACTTGCACTTTAAAAAGAAGATCACGGATACCCACACATGTGGCCTCTGACGTCAGCGATAGCTGATCGTTTATAAGTAAAATGGCTTGTTAAAGTTGAGTTAATTTTCTCCACATAAGTTAGAGTGTTCATTAACGTGAAGTTAATTAAATACAGAGCCGAATCGCATTTTTAATTTGCTGAAATATAATTCTTTCTCGTCTATATCTTTCACTTAACTTAGACTTTTCATTTGCTTAAAGATTTTTTTTCAACCGAGTTATATTTTTGTTTTGTGTACCTGGCAGCTTTGCATTCTACATGTCTTCGTGCCTGTCTTAATTAATAATGCCACGTTTCAACAGCCAATCAGGGTCAAGATACCCACACTACGTCACTTGCAGGCATCCCATTTAAAATTTAAAAAAAAAATAAACTTTTTTGTTTTATTTAATTTTAAGGTAGAATTCGGGCCAATAATGCCTTGCAGCAAAAAGTGATTTTAATATTGAAAAAAAAAACAACAAAAAAAAAAAAAACTTATGTAAAAAGTGGTTCAAATCCAAATATAATACACAATATTATATAGTAGATAGAACTATCTGGTTTCTTTAAAATTTATCATATTATTAAAATACATAAACTATTATTGGCGAACATTGGCAAACCATCGTAAGTCATCTTCATTAAAGCCAAAAATAAAATATTAAATCTTAACATTTGTTGCCACTTTAAATATTAAAGAAAAATATCGTTTAAACCGGAAAGGTTAAAATTAATATGTTTATTAGTGTTAATCAATAATTATGATCAGTCAAGAAAGCTTAAAGTAGTTAATACTGGAATTTTGTAATAGAAACTGAATGTTCCAAAATAGAAAGAGTTAGAAATGCGAAGTATGCTTGGGAAACTAATTATATTACTAATTATATAGTTTGGAAGGGAAACTAATTATATAGTTTGTCGACAGAAGGTGCTGCTGACTGGAAACACTGCATAATAATGTTTTTAGCATGGAGGATCTGTTAAGAGGATTCTATACCAAGGGAGAAACGAGAAACTATCTATCGCAAATTATCTTTTACCTCCTGATTCTGAGTTTAGAGCGCTATCTGTTCACGAACTTCTAGATCTTTTTCGTAAGCAAAATGCAGTAATCTGCAAATTTCTTCCCTCGTTCGCTTTTCTTTTATAAAATTTTTAATCGTCAAAACGACAAAATGAGTAAAATTTTGTCCACTACAAATAATTTAAATACTGTATGTATTATTAAAAGAATATTGGCTATTTTTATCGCTATTTTTTTTTATTAAAAAATTATTGCATTTCTCTATTTAATCACTTTAAATGATCGCTTTAACAGGGAACTATCCTATATCATTATTTTGAGCCGCGATGGCACAGGTGATGGAGCGTTCGCTTTCCAATGAGCTGAACCGGGTTCAAATCACAGCGATGGCTGATCAATATGAATTCCAGCTTGCACCGACATAAAATATGCTCAGTGGCCCTCAAACTTATCCATATTTACACACAATTTACGCTTAAAACTAAAATATCTCACTGATGGCTACTTGTCTTTGATCACGTTGAGGTAGTGCACACGCAATTGAACATGTTACTTGACCACTGCGTCATCTAATGAAACCTTATGATTCATCGGCGCTTGAGCACTATAGGGTGGCTAATTTTTTGTCCAGTGAGCTTATAATATTCGCGTATTTTTGGCTGTTTTCATTATTTACCTGATGGGTATTTGTTGCTTTTTTTTCATTGATTAATGCATTATCATTTCCTTTTTTTAGGCATCAAAGAAATGGCTGATCAAGTGCTCAGTACTGCCGGAATTCACAACTAATAATTCGTTTGCTAATAGTTGGAATCTTAGCCGTAAAAAATGGGCTTTGGAAAAAAAAGCAACATAGTGTAATCTAAGAAGCTTAAAATAAAACCTAATTCAAACCATTTTGTTCAATGTTTGTCAAGTTTCCATTATACTTACCACGCATTATATGAACCATTATTTTGGGTAATGATGTGAAATTAAATAAAGTACATTTATTTGTATAGAGTTTATTATGTTTATTAAGAAATTCGCTATTATATAAAATTGTGAGAGAAGCATAAAATACTTCTAGGGTCATCCGCCTACTTTAATTGAAAAACAAATTCAATGATAAAACACCAGACGTCAGAACAATGATCATCAGCTGTAGCTACATGTACTGTAGCTACATATTTCAGTTTTTCGGGTCATAATCAAGGAAAACAAAAAAAAATTTTCCCCGGCTATTGCTGAAAAAAGTAAAAGAAAAGTTTTTTTTTTACTTTTAGGGACAAAACAATTAATTCTAATTTAAAAAAAAAAAAGAAAATACTTTGGAGTATTTTTCTAGTTTTCACCTTAGACGTTCATGTACTCCACCTTGAGAGTAAATTTTTTTTCAATGACAGCAAAATTTATAATTTAACCTTTTGTATTCCGAACTGTTTGAACTAATGTTAACATCAAATAATTTAAACTACAACCTAAAATAATTTCTGTAACATGTACTATCACACGTTAAGTCATTAAATCATAATAAAAAGTAATAAAAAAAACTGTCGCAACGTTGCTTTGGATGTTAAATTTAAAGTTAGATTTCGTTTTGCTGCACAAAAGCTATAAGAAGATTATGTGTAGAAAAGTTTTGAAGGGTTACGATAAATTTAAAAAGATTACTATTCATTAATAATTAATGCGACAATAATTAACTATTAAACTTGGTAGAAAAAACCCATACAGAACGCACTACAGGCAGCAGGAATACAACTACAAAGGAAAAATTTGTTAAGATGTAAGAGCGATATTTGTTTATAAACTTAACGCAGAGTTTTCTTTTCGAAATTTGAATTTGTTTGATAGTTATTGCCATTTTAAGTGCTTTTTTGCAGTTTTTCTCCCACCCACTTTTAAAATTTTTTTTTTATCTTTACGTTATATTTTGCTTTGTGTAATAATTCGTTTAGGAGAAATATGAAAAATCGTCATATTATTATTGACGTTTAATTAAGGTAATATATGCATATTGAAATACTAAAAGAAATAAGCTATGTACAAAAAAGCATAAGTAATAGAGCAAAGATATTTATTTCTCTATAAGAAACGTAAGAAATCGTCCTAGTATCTATAGTTACTAAATCTTACACATTGCATCTTGTGTACTAAAAAGTAAAAATAATGTTGAAAAGATCCATTTTGGCGTGTCATGTAAAATTAGCGTGGCATTCAACGTGCTAAGGCTGTTTTTCGAGAGCACCGTCGTAACATGAAAAGATGCTTTTTTGCGAATAATATGCTATTTTTATAACTGCGGTCAGTTTGCTACTGTTACTCATGACTGTTCCGTCAAGTTTAGCTTATAGTCATAGCTGTCTGTGCTTATTTTGAAAAGCGCGCGAAACGTCAATATGGAGAAAAGCTGCAGTTTTGTGAAAATAGAAAGAGTTCGTAGTCTCATTTTTGAATATTTAAATACTTACTCCAATGCGGCATTACCTCGGCTCATGAAATTCACCCTAATTCTGCAAGATTTAGCTTCAAAATCTCTAACACATCAATAAATATTTTGCACCAAAAAGAGTAGTTGTAACATCAGGATCTGACAATGTTGGAATTAATTTGAGATCACAATTTACTTCAAATTTGCATTAACACATATTTCACCCTTTTCAAAAATGTCAACAAGTGGTAGTACAATTGTTTCATTTTTTTTTATTTATAATGGAACAAATTATCGCTGTATCTACCATTATATATCACTATATCAAAATATTCTGAAAACCAGCGCTGACGTTGTTTTGAGTGTTCAACGTATTAACGTTTCGCTGTACAAAAACTGTAATACTTAAGAGCCTTTATTTTGGAAAATCACAAGAATCTTTAATTGCGATAGTTGTATTTTTTTATTGTCTCTACTTATTTTTTCATTGTATTTGTAAAATTTTTTTATTGTAAGATTTAAGAAACGTTATATTAAAGAATCTTAAATTGTGATAGTTGTATTTATTGATTGGCTCCATTTTTTACTGTAATTGTAATATTTTATAATCTTGTAAATCAGGGTTCCCGCGGGTCTTGTAAATTTTAAAAAGTGGTAACCAAAATTAAACAAATTTCTGTAATTTAATTTCTGTGTAACCATCACCACTAAAAATTTTTTTCCGAAGAAAGTATCTATGCATGAAAATGCCAGCTTCCAAACCACTTAACGATGAAATGGTATATTAAAATAAGAAATCTCTTTTAGCAATAACCTAAAATTACTACCACTACTAAATTGTTTCAAGAACCGCAGGAACCTTCTAAGTAATTTTTTAGTTTTATCTCGCTTTGTAATTATGTTTCCTGTTTTTATCAAAATTAAAGAATCGAAAAATTATTAATTATTAAAATACTCCTAAATATTTTCTGAGATAGTATAAGAAATGAAATTAAAAATGAATTTAATTTGCGAAGAAATTTTTCTAGGAATTAATTTTTCTGATAAAAAAAATGTAATTCCAACTCCATTTTTTTTTTGCAAGGGGCCAAAAAAAATTATTTTCTTGTTCATCTGTCAGTAATTGTTTATGGAAATATTTAATTCCAAACGAATAACTTTTTATACATTTGAGCTACGTATTCGCATGAAGGTTAGACTGAACAAATAAGAAATATTATATTATTGTTTTGTTTAATGTAGGCAATAAATGATATTTATGGACAATTTAATATGGACAGTATATAATTACCTGAAAAATTCGGAAAAGTCAGCTCGTATTACAAAAAAAGTATAATACAATCAATCAATTTATTTTAGAATGTAATGGAACAAAAATGACATAAAAATATTATATCGTATGTCCATATACATTTTTATTTTCTTCTGCCAGTATTGCATATAAATACCTTTCGCCATTGCACAATTAGATAGGTTCATACAATAGCCTTTATTTCAATATGTTCCCTAAGCTTTTCTCTCTCCTCCTCGTAGTTTTGGATCTTTTGGCTACTGGTAAGCTTGAGTTTTTGCTTCTTGGAATTTGCTGTAGCTCCACCTAATATTACATTAGTTACATCATTTAAAACAATGTAGGGGAGATTTAATGGAAATCAATGAATCACTGAATTTTGGCGTCACATTTGACAATTTTATGGTTTTGTATATGGTTAATGTAATTATTAGGTGTACCGGAAAATTCTATCCATGAAAGTTCATTTCACCGTAGTACAAAAAGTTCTTTTTATAAAAGAAAGTGGAAGGATATTTGCACCGGTAACTGCTGGGTATTGAAAAAAAAATACTAAAAAGAGTTTATAAAATGAACATTAATTTAAGTAAAATACTAAAAAATTACAACTTGCATTTTTTTTTATAAAGGAAGTAATTATGGCTCATGATACGAAACTAGTGGTAGTCCAGGACTGGTCAGTAATCACGTAACAAAATTAATAAAAACATTCCTATATGAAATAACAATGGCGAGGAGGTTGTGGTGGACTTAAAAAAATTTATCGTTGATGCACAATGTAGAGATTCAGGTGTAGTCCAATAAAAAAACTATTATGTTGTTCACCACAAAATTCTTTATTTTTGAGAATTTGGAGGATTCATAGAACACAGCATCATACAATTTCCTTGAGGAAGGAGATTTTGGGAACACAATTTTGCACACATCTTATTTTAGGATTTTGGTACCCTTTTGAGCGATAGGCATCTGGAGCGGAAGGCATGGTACATAAAAAAAAAACTCGTCAACCATTTAAAAATTTGTATCTAGAATTAACAAAGTTATAAGAAAATTTTAAATAGACTTGTGACTCGATGTCACATTCTCCCCACTGCAGAAAATTTTTTTTGAAGAAATGTTTATTTTTTTTTTTTTTGAAAAAAAATAATTATTGCCAAAAAGAAAAGTTTATTCCAAAAATTGAAAAGGTAAGAGTTAAATTAATTATTCACAGCCTGCCACTCCAGTCCACTACCTCTGCACTTACAGACATTCAGATGTTGCATATCAATCATTTTGACATTAAATTAGTCTAGAATTAGGAATGCTGTGCCCCAAACATACAGTTACAATTGTTATCACAACACATACATATAACAGCTCTACATGGCTAATCTTGAGTAGTAAAAATGAAAAAAAAACAATCTTAATTGTTTGATGAATGAATGAAAAAAAAAACAATCTTAATTGTTTGCTAACATACTTTTGAAACACAATAGTCAAAACATGAAAAAAAATTAAACATAACATGCATTATTGCATGAGAATGCATTTGACAGTGAAAATACCCGTATCAAAGTGTTCAGGCTAACTGAAGTAGACTGTAAAAATCATCTCCAAAGAAAAAGTTAAGGAGATAAAATTGTATAACTGAGTATTTAAAATCTCACTTAGTAAATGCGAAAAAAAATTTGAGGTAGAATATTTACCTATATGATTCCTTGTAAGAAGGAATGAAAAATAATTTGATTTGTTTGCTGAACATTAGAATGAAAAAAATTAGAAATTGCAAACAAACGAAAAAAAAAAAATCAGGCTGCCTTTGTAGACTGACAATACTCCAAGTATAAACGAATGAGAAAAAAATTTTGCACAACAAAATTTTGTACAACAATCCATTAAGTGAATTGAAATAAAAAAACCAATCGAAAAATTTGATAATGAGTAATCCGAGTTAAAAACGACAAAAAAATTTTGTACACAAGAAATGTATACCTTAAAAATTCAAAGTCATTAGTGAGATCAAATAAGTGCACAAAAAAAATTTACTACCTAAGATTTAAAGAAAATTAGAAAAAAAGTTGTTAAAAATTAACTTAAGGTAAAAGGAAAAGCCTGGGCAAAACATTAAACTTAACTTAGAAATTAACAAAACAATACGGAACATTAACACGCGAAAAATCAAAAATTTCTTAATCTCACTTAGCTTGGAGAAAAACACAACAATGCTTTAAAAAAAACAAAACAAGGCTATGAACATTACTCAAAAAGCATTGCCTAAAAAATTGCTGAACACAAATGTACAATTAACAAATTCAGCATCAAAAAAATTAGTAAAAACATAATACAAAAATAAACACAGCACAAAATCATAACAAAAATTATGATAAGCTGAGGTGTACATTTATACCTCACATATGCAAAGAGTATTCACACTCTGCAAAAATCAAAAAAAGTATGTAATAAAGTTTTGTATTATGACATACTAGAAAGCAAAAAAAAAAAAAAAAAAATACTGTACAGAACTACTGGGTCGAAAAAAAAGAGGTTTGGCATTCAAGAACAATTATCATCATTTAATTACAATTAAGTGGTTAAGTAAATTTAAAAAACAATGACTAATACTGACGTGAAATATTAGTTAAAAAATTTGTTAATCAGTTGGACCAGAACAACCAAACTCAAAAACGAACCCATAGTGACAATTTGAAGAATCGTTCAAAGAGGGCACTGCTCATCATCCACCATTAGAAAACAAATCCCTTTTTGAATACCCCATTCAAAATAAATTAGTTAAAAAGTAAGTTAAAATAAATAAGTTACAGAAAAATATATACAAAATTTTAAATCACTGATATTGTATGACAACTGCCATAGGATCCCGATGCTCCTAAGCGACCAGCATCACGCACAACGATATCCATATAACAACCATCACACACATATCAATAAGTTAATTTCAAAAATATTATGCTGAAAAAATTTATTTATTTCTTAAATTATAAGGACAAGCCATCGGGTTAGTGATATTTGTATCACTTACAATAGGGGAGGTATCCAAAGAGGGATGAAAAAGCAGATTTTGTTTCCTATGGGGACATAGCCTTAAACGGTCTATATGAACAGTCAGTTTAGGTGCATTTGGATTGTCTAAAAGTTAGATTACATAATCCACATCATTAAATTTTGATAATATGGTAAAAGGACCATCAAATTTGGGTTTAAAAACATTAGTATGTCTTAAATAAACAATGCCACCAATGTTTAATGATTTCAGTTTTGCCTTTGCACTCTGCCTTGAATTTTGTTTGACTTGTGCTCGTTCAGCATTATTATACGCATTTTCATATGCAACATTAAGTTCATTTAAGGTCTCTAGTAAATTATGAGACTTAGTGTACTGCTTCAACGCCAGTCTCAAAACAATAAAACATTAAGGCCAAATTATGACCAAAATGAAGTAAATTAGGGGTGAATTTAGTTGAGGAGTGGTTTGAATCGTTGTGAATATTTTGGTGAATTAATAAGCTGGTTGCAAATGACACACCTTTCTCATGTGAAGTTAAAACAGATGACTTAATAGCTTGATTTATTCGTTCACTCATTCCATTACTTTGAGGATGAGCTGCACTACTATGGGCTAATTTAATTCCTAACTTCTTATTCATTAATTCAAAAACCTCAGCTTTAAACTGGGTACCTAGATCTGTTAACAGATATAACATCCTACCATAATGAGAAATATAATTAATTAAATGTTTAGAAACTGTCTCAGAAATTAAATTTACTAATTGGTTTAAAATTAAATGTCGAGAAAAATGATCTATGAAAGTTAAAATATAGCCACAATTTTTTATGGGTCCGACAATGTCCATTGAGACAAATTGTCCAGGCCTTTGAGGTAACCACATGGATTTTAAAGGAGCAGGTTTGCTCGCAGACTGTTTATGCTTAATGCACAATTCACATAATTACAGGTATCACCATAGCAATCTTTCCAAAAATACCTATTAGACACAAGTTCATAAGTCTTTTGAATACCAGAATGGGAAACATGACAAATTTTTAACACTTTAGATTTTAAGGAATTTGGAACTACAATTCTATGTTTATGAGGAAAAACCTCAGTGGCGTACAATTACACACCATCATTTAAAAAGAAATTTTCAGTTTTAGATTGATTAACTAAGGTTGGATTGTTTAAAAGAAATAATTTCCTGAATATTTTGATCTTTACATTGTTCAGATTTAAATGTGTCTAAAGAAATTTCAAGAGAGGAGTCATCATTGATTAACATATTAATTACATGGTCTTCATTAATATCAGTGAATGGTAAAATTAGTTCAGAATCATTCACATTTAAAGCAGGTTGACAAAAATTAGGATCAGGAGAACCACTAAACCAGTCGGTTAACACATTCTCATGACCAGGTAAATGTACCAAATCAAAAGTATATTCACTTAAAGCAAGAAGCCAACGTGTGATAATATCAGCAGGTGATGTAACCTTACGATAATGTTTTAATGGTTTACTATCACTCAAAATTGTAAAATTTCTATTGTACAGGTAAGATTTAAAAGCAGTAACACCTTTAAAAATGGCATATAACTCAAGTTTAATTGCGGGATAATTCCGCTCTGATTTAGATAAAGCCTTGCTAAAGAAAGAAACAGGGCGAAGAGATCCTTCGTGCTCTTGCATCAAAACAACTGAAATGCCTAATTGACTGGCATCTGTATTTAGAAAGAAAGGTTTATTGTAATCTGGTAACTGAACAAAAGATTTTGAAAAAAATGCATTCTGTAAAGTATCAAATGCGCGCTGTTGTTCTTCAGTCCATTTAAATTTAGATTGCTTTGTAGCAACTTTAGTTAAAACAGCAATTAATTGGGCAAAATTTGGGATTAAATGGCGATAAAAGCCACAAACACCTATAAACTTTTTAACTTGCTTGGCATTACGAGGAGTAGCAAATGAAGTTATTTTTGCAATATTTGATGAAGAATTGAGAGATTTATGAGAAATTACAAAACCGAGATATTCAACAGAATCTTTAAAGAAAGAGTATTTATTTGGAGCTAAAGTTAAGTTGTATTTAATTAAAATTTTAAGTAAGGCTGAGATTCTATTTGTCATTTCCTCAAAGGAATTTGCTCCGATTAAAAACTCATCTTGGTATGCATGGATGCCTTTAATGCCTTCAGCATTTAATTCCTCAATAATTAAATCAACTAGAGCCTGAAAAGTACTCGCTGCCGTTTTGAGGCCAAATACGAGTCGTCTATTAGCAAAGGATCCAAAAGGAGTAGTAAAAGTTAGTATGTCCTGTAGGTGTTCAGGAAGCATAGCCTGCCTATAAGCTTCGCGAATGTCAAATTTTGTGAAAAATTTATATGCAGAAATTTCATTAATAATAGTGCTTATTTTTGGTAATGGATAAGTGGAGCTTTCCACCACTGCATTTAATAACCTTAAGTCCAACGCCAAACGATATTTGGGTTTACCCTGACTATTTTCCGAATTTTTCTTTTTGACTAAAACTAGTGGAGCAGCCCAATGGCTAACATGCCTATGAATAATTCCGACTTCCACTAATTCATCTAACTCTTGTTTAATGTCATCTCTTAAAGCATATTGGATCTCAAAAGGTAAGGTTTCAATTGCGTTATCATTCTTTAATGTTAAAGAGAGAACGACGCGATCAGTGCACCCTAGAGTTTTAATTGTTTTTGAAAAAGCAGCAAAATTTTCCAATAAAATGTTTTGAAGAATTAGTTTCTGATCCTCATCTAAATGTCCGAAATTAAAATCAGTAGGTTTTAGTTCATCTTTTCTTAACTTTAGAATATCTGGAGAAGCAGTAATTAAATTACACTGTTCTAAATCATTAACATCATTAAAATTATTATTTACATCACTACTATTTTGGACATGAAAATTAAAATTTACATTACCTATTTTCAAACTTTTATTCAAGTGAACAGTGTTATCAGAATTATTCTGTATTATAGTATCAAAAGAATTATTGTCAACAACATTAATAGAGGGATGAATTACATTACAATATTTGTATTATAAGTAGGTGTGAAATACACTTCCTTACTTGTTTGTTTATCAAAAGAATTAATTCTTAAATGGGCAATAGCAGTCTCGCCTGGTTCAATAGTGAGCTTATTTTTCAAAACAACATGAATCTGCTCATTATTGTTATTATTAGAAGTTAAGTGATCAAAATTATTTAAGGGAATATTAAAATTACTAAATTGTGCAGATTCATCTTTATAATTTATAATAACATTATGTTTTTTCAAGAAATCAAACCCGAGAATGACTTGAAAGGCATTACTCTTAATATCTGCAACAAAAAATTGGTGCCTGAAAAAAATTATTTTGAATTTTAAAAGAAATTTCAGCACAGGCAGAAAACTGAAGATTAGAATTGACTGTTCTTATTTGGACTTTTCTTGACAAAAATTTTACTTTAGTATTCTCTCTGATTTTATTGAAGGTATCTAATGTCAATAATGACACTGATGATCCACTATCGAGTAAAAAGTTTACACTTACATTACTAAAATTGGATGAAATTGTGGGCAGACGATATCAGAGACGATATTAATCGACTCAATTTTCTCATCGTTACAATTTGTTAAAAATTCTCGAATACTTTTGTTCGAGTTATGCATAGTTTTTGCCATAAAATTGTTTATATCAAACAGTTTGGATGTCTTGGTGGATGAGGAGACAGGGCCATCCCTTACTGCCTCCTGCGAGAGTTTAAAGAGTTTGTATTTCTATTATTAGAGAAATTAACTCTCGGTCTAACTTGGTCATTCTGAACAGGGATATGTGGTGGTGGATACTGAGGTGCAGTGAATCTGGGAGGAGCCATGGGGAACTGTGGCGGAAAAGAATGCATCGTCATGTTTGGGCCCATTGAATGTTGTTGTCTACTTAAATGCCTCTGATAAGTGCGACACACATTCATGAGATGTCCAACTTTCCCGCAGAATGCACAGGTGATATTTTGAGTTGGGCGTGGTTGTTCTCGTCCAACCCGATCCTGGTTCTGTACAGGGTGATATAAAAGGGGACATTGTTTGGTATTATGGGGCTCCTGGCAAATGTTGCAGTTAGGCTGCATAGTCTCAATTTTGGTTGTCAGCAGTTCCAATTGTTTGGAAATTAAATTTAGCTGATCAGGTGCAGCAGGATTAGACTGAGTCACCGAATGAGCTGCGACTAAAGGAGTAGCCGATTCAGCTAAAGATTGCTGAATTGTCAGTATGTGGTGAGCTTTTTTCACCATATCTTTGTATTCTTGGATGCCCTTAATGAGAATAGTCTCTTTGAAGTTCAAAGGGATTGCTGCTAAAAATTGCATGGCTTTAATTTTTGATAAAGCTACTTGATCATTTACAAAGCTATAGGCCTTATGGGCCAAAGTATCTATGCGGTATTCAAGATTTTTAATTGTTTCCGAGGGCAAAAGGCTGATTGCCTGAAATTTTGCCAAATCTGCTGAGGAAGAATCCTCTTGTTTGAAAAAGTTTAATAGTAGCTTACATGCTTCCTCAAATATTGTGACTGCCCTACATTCAGGAGAGTTCTGAAAGAAGGTTAACGCAGCACCGGATAGTTTTAACTTCAAAAGATATAAAGCTGCATCATTTTGAAATTGATTTAATTTTACCAAATCCTTAATTTGGTCAATAAACCATTCTACTTTCTTAGAACTACCAGAAAATTCTGGTATAGAAAAATTAAATTTTGGGGATTGCCTATTAGCATCTATGTCATTACTATCTGGCATAATTGCCAAACTAAAATTAGCTCTACTTCGGGTGAGAATAGGGGTCATCTAACAAAATTGCTTACTGATAGTATATTGAAACTAATGATTACTTTAAAAAAAAATTACTATAGATATAGACTGTAAAAATACTTATATAAGAATATAGTATAAAAATTAATCCCTTACCAAAAAGATGTCACATATATGCAAATAAAACAAATTGTAAACACCAAGAAAATTGTAAATATCAACCCTAAGAAAAAATTATTTATACCAAAAAAAAAAAACACAATTAAAGAATTTATCACAATTAAATTGATGAATTATCGAGTTGAATGATTTCATAATTACTTTAAAAAATATGTCAATATAACATAAGCATCAAAGAAGGCAACATATTACTACTAAATATTTCAAAATATTTACCAAAAAAATTAATCATTAACTATTAATTATACTATAGCAATGGCTACAGGGTATTCAATATTAAATTAACTTTCATGATTTATCAATATAGAAGAGCAATACACTTTATTAAAAAATTCAATAACCTATCAAATAAATTATTTAAAAAACAGTATCATTTAAATAATGCATCAATGTTACTTAAAAAGAAATTATTCAACAAGCAAACCTTAAATTTGAAACAAAAAAGTAACATTTTAAATTATCATCATCATCTTAAATCATTGCTGTGAAATTTGTACTCAAACATATGTAACCATTGGAAACCCTTAATAACATAAAACATCAATTTTAAAGAAAAAAAAATCTTATTGTTATATATAAAATTAGTTACCTACTCTTACCAAATTAGAAGTTACCATTAAATCAAAAGAGTTATATTTATCAGTTTAATCAGAATATCAATAGTTATCATTTTAATCAATAGTTATCATTAAAACAATTGTATTACTCAATTGTAGAAAATTATGACAATTAATGAACAAATTGTTTATGCCATGAGGCTGTATAGATGCATTCAGTAAGATAGTGTTCTGGAGTGCCCAGAAGGCCGCATGTACAGTGATCATTATCTGAGATATTTAGATATTTGAAATAACATGGAAAAGGACCATGCCCAGTTAAAAACCAGATTTCTTGCTTTGATGGTATCTTCTTAAAATAAACTACTTTATTAACAATTTTATACATAATCTTCTTCCCCTATCTGAATTGTTCCAATAATTTTGCCAAATTTGTGATAAAGAGTTCTGAAGTTGATTCTTGAGATGTGAGATTGGGAAGGGATATGAGTAATTTTGTTGTTTAGATGTCGACAATTTGGCTAGGGCGTCTGCATTTTCATTACCTGTTCTGTCGTCATGTGCTTTAATCCATGAGATAAATATATTTGTAATGTTTGTATTTTAGCCGAGAGTGAATTTTTCGTGCCTGGGTTGTTTAGAGAGTATAGTGCAGATTTAGAATCCGACCAGATTGTATATTTTTTAGATTCCTTTTGAAAATGAAATTTGAGATTTGATGAATCTAATGCATTCTAAAATAGCAAGTTGTTCAGCTTGGAAGACTGAGTTGTTATTATTAATTGTGTAATGATTAGAATGATTTATGTTGAAGAATGCAAAACCAGTTCCAGTATTTGTAGTTAAATTACTTAAATAACTAATATTACAGCAAGTTTAGTTGTAAACGCAAATGAAAGTAGAAGTGTTTATCATTTTACCAATAGTTATACAGTCATGAAAGAAATTTAGCATTTGCCTGACACGCGGAGATCAAAGATACCGGCAAGCAGGTGTCATTCCAGGAAAAAAAGGGGTTGGAAGCGAAAGGAATGTTCTAGAAAAGGAGGGGTTGGCAAGAATGGGAAAATGAATTTCTGGGGGAGAGTATCTCAATCGCATAAAGCTTAAGGGGCGAGAGGAATCCGATCAGCAAATTTAAAAATTTGTATCTAGAATTAACAAAGTTATAAGAAAATTTTAAATAGACTTGTGACTCGATGTCACAATATTTATCCTTTTTCAGTGGTCTCCTATCCCCGGGTCGCGGACTGGTGTAAGTCCATGGTACCGGGCCGCCTAAGAAATATTAAATTATTTCCATTTTATTTAATGCGGCGTATTTCTATCCGGTTCGTACGACTTTTAATGGACGAGAGGTTAACCGGGAGTTGAGAGACTTCACCTAAAGCCGCACTAATACTGCGCATGTTATTGCATTTCAAGGCATATTTAAATACAATTAAATTAAAATTATTAAATCAAAACAATTTAAAATATCTGGTGCACGCTAAATCTGTCGGGGTCACCAAGTTCTCTAAGTTCCCAGACCAAATCAATACATCTGTGAGTACTGGATCGCAGATTGATCATTGTCGTAGATTGATTGTTGTAGATTTAAGATTGATCATTGATTATAAATTGATCATTAATTGTAGATTGATCATTAATTGTAGATTGATTGTTGATTGATCATTGAAGATTGATCACAGGTCAAAACTATGATCTACGGATAAATGAATAGTCAAATATTTGCAAAATTTACTCTGCAGTTAATTACCGTTCTTTCAATCATTTGGCGTGTCCGGAGCAGTTGGCATCTCTGTAAATCTAAGAGGCATTCTTCATTGTTTAAAGAATAGTGGTAATTACAATTCGATAGTTTAACACTTCGATTCAAATAGTTTTACATTTCGTTTAGCTTGCAACAGTTTTGGATTAAGTGTTGCTAGAAATGTTTATTTGAAAATTTCTAGTGATAAAAATATTTATGATTTATCACTTTATTATTGATTTAATTGGTTACTTATGGAATTTCACCATTAGTACCAAGAAAACATCTTAAGCGTATATAATTAGAAAACCTATAAGTAGTGAGCAAGATTTTTTAAAGTAAGCAAAATTAAATCTAGCAAGTTATTTGGCTATAGCTTTAAATATTCTGGGAAGCTTGGACTTCCGGTTTGGTAGCAATGCATAACTTACCCAGTATAGTTTTGAGTGCGCTTTCTAATTAATCTATAATATATTAGTTCAGATGTCATTTTTTTTCTTCTTGCTCATGATTAAAGCCATTCTGAAACTCCTTCCACTGGGTATGCACGGTCTGGAATTTTTTTTACGTGGTAGCAAACGTGAAATAAATCGGGATACTTTAAGCTACCAATACAATTTTAATTTAAAGTGAGTATATATGGGTGCAAATAAAATTTACGTTTGGAATAATTTCCACACCTGCAACAATTCTTCCGGTCTTCCCGGAAGATTTTATTATTATATTTAATGTGGTGGCAACATTTATCTAGTTATATTATATATTCTTCTTCAAATAAATGTAGTTTAAAAATAATTTTAACATATATATATAATAGGCTTGCCATCGCGCTGAAAGTGTTTTTAAGTGTTGGCTAAATTTTAACGTCACAAGCATGGGTGAAAGCCCTTATATAGCAGGACGGAAAAAAGAAAAAACTGGTACTTAAGACATTTCATTCCAGAATTTTTTTCGAAAAAAATAAAATATCTGTAACTATCAAGATTTCTTTTAAAATTTTAGCATATATATAAAACTGCTACTTTTCGAAGATTAAGTAGATATTGTTGAATAATTTAAAAAAAGAATAAGTAAACTCTTCCCCAAAACTAGCTATAACTGAAAAGGTTTCACTACCAGCCTTTCCTATTTTCCGTCTCGCTTTCACCCCTGGACACAACCGCATACAATCTCAATTTAATTGGCTATTCCCGACCACTAGGAAAACACATTTTTGAAAAACGTAAAAATTGGCAAGTATGAATTTCGGTATTTTCAAATGAAATGTAAATGTAAGTATTTTTCTTAAGTTTTGAAAAATTTAAGCTACCACTCATTTATTTATTCCAGGTCGACAAGATTCCTACAGAAATTTTTTTATAGTGGTAGCTAGCAAAAATTATATGCTTTTAAGCTGTCAATAAATATTTAACTTAAAGGAAAAATATATGGGAACAAAAAATATCCCGGTAATAATTTCGTAATTCGCAAATGAAAGATACATGTAAGCATTTGTCAGTAATCTTGAAACATCTTAGCTACCACTCATTCATTTTTTCCAGGTCATAAAAGCCCTGTTGTTCCACTAAGCTCTTCACTTTTGATCATTGTTTACAATTTTATGTTAACATTTTTTAATTATTATTAATCACGCAGTATTAGAGATAAAAACTATCACAATTTTAGTAGTTTATGTTATTGTCAAAAAACAAAAACAGACAATTTTTAACATAGCATTCCGGAATGGTATAAACAAATAAAAAAAAAGCAACAGTATTTTAATTCGGAGCTTACATTTTCTATTTTTGTTAGGAGGACCCAGTAATTCCGGTTAAATTAACCCTTTGCACTCGAGAGGTGACTGTCAGTTACCACTGTCGCCTGTAAATTACCCACCACTCTAATTGTGAAATTTTTTTCATCTTAATGTTTAGTTACCACTTCATTCAGTGATCTCCGGGTATTATGAGGTAAGTTTGTGAAAAAATTTTCAAAATGTTAGTGGTTGCGTCCACTTTTTTGACTGTTAAAAGAATTTCGAGTGCAAAGTGTTAAAAACATTGTTTTACAACATCACTCTATATTGACAGGATTGTCAACTTTCAACACTTTTTGTAAAAACTTATTCTAGTGGTAGCTAAATTTATGTTTTAATGTATTATTTTTTATACATTTAAACCTACTTTCCACACCACTTTATATAAGTGATATAAAAGTTCATATGTAGCACCACTTTGTTTTTAGCTCTAGAGTGGTGAGGGTTTTAAAATGTTAGGAAAATTACCAAAAATTCTGAAAGCTTTGGTTTTTTCAAATTTCTACCACTATATAAAATAATTTTTAAAAAGCGTAGTAGTTGGCAGACCTGTAATCAGAAACTTTTTATTCCATATTATATCACGAATTTAGCTCATTAGAATTTAGCTTTAGCACAGGATTAAAGTTCTTTATCTCATTTTTGATATTTTTTTCACAGCCATGGCAGGAGTCCATAAGTACCGTTACGAGAATGCACCGGAATCCCCAGAACAAAGAATGGGAATTTTAGGTGGTAAGTATAGTTCTATAATGAACATTACAGCAACGTTTTAGTTAATAATGCAAAATCGGTATTAAAATAAACTAAAAAAATATATACTGTAAAAAATTATAATATTATGCTAAATATATGTTCAGTACTCATCTGGAATGGGGAGAGCCTCTTAACTGTTTTGTTTCAATGTAAATATTTGCCCCATTTGGAGGTGATATCCGAAGCCGGTTTAACCGATTCTATTAAATAACGAGATCTGCTATGAGTATGTTTGAGGAAAAAAGACTTCAAAATCGTTTTTTTTTTTTTTTTTTTTTTTTTTTTTTTTTTTTTAATATTTAGAGTAAAAATGAGGTAAATATTTACGCTTTGGCTTTAAGTTCGGTTAACATTTGACTTAGCTACGTCACAAAATGAAAAGCTGAATCTAAACTAGTGTAGATTAGTTAAGTCAAAATTAAAATGAACACAAAAAAAATTCTATTACATTAAACAAACCCAGATTAATATGACCGCTTCACGTTATTTTCTCTATTTTATAAATACCCCTGAAAATCTCCCTTACTTACTTCAATCATTAAGGTCTTCATAGATGTTTCAAGTTCATAAGTCATGTTAGACAGCAAATTTTTTAACCATTGGAAAAATGGGAGTTGTTTTGGGTTGATGGCGTGCGCACCTTATTTGGACGTCATCACGCTTTTCAAATGTGTTTAAGAGTAATAGTTAACAGTTCGCATGCGTGTCGCTATGGCAACCTCTGCTGTTTGATAATTTTTTTATAATTCCTTATTTTCACTTTTAACTTTGTTATGCATTAAGTTGGTAAGTTTTTTTTTTTTTTTTTTTTTTTTTTTTTTTTTACTTTGCCTAAAAGTATTTTCCTTTTTTTCAAATTTTTTTTCGTTTGGGAATATTGAGAGTTTTCCTTCGTGAGAATTACTCTTGTCATGGTATGACAATATTAATTTTTTCCCAGGTCGTACCATTCCTTATTTAGGTTTGAATCAAACGAAATAATTCTCCAATTACCATTTTATGTTTTAAGCGTTTATTGATCTTAAAGAAAAAATCTACTCTTTGGAACGATCTTATTCTTTTTATGAAGTTGGTGCATAGGAACACACTTTTCCGCTCTTTAAGAAAATTTATTTCTTGTTGAATTAAAATGAACAATTATTCGCCAGTTGAATTATTTCAAATTCATCAAACATTGTAATACACAAGATTTCACCATACTTATACTGGGATTGGTTGAAATGGCAAAATCAAAGCTCAGGGGATTTCCCCTCTAGGATAGTTTGCAGGAGGATGACAACTTCTTCATTCCTTAAATATTCTTGTAGTTCTTTTATTATGGAAACAAGACGATGCGCAGATGATTCCGTAGTGGAAGCTTTGAGATGACGTGAAGATTTTTTACTGGGGCGGGCCTCAAACCCAGAGAAATTTGCTGTACAAGATTTCACCGTCGGTTTCTTTCACGTGAATTTTTATATTGTTGTAAAGGAGAGTGGTCAAAAACATTTAAACTTTTTTTTTCGAAATGTAGTACAGGGCTGCCACGGGCTACTAAAAATGCAAAGAGTGGTGACTAATAAAACCCAAAATTTCAATTATAAAAAAATTAAAAACTTCTCATTGCATATTTTTTTACTTTGCTATTGAAAGTGAATGCAAAGAATGGATTGGCATTAAATATAAATAATTTGAAATGCAAGTCGAAGTTGTAGTTGCGTATTGAAAAATTAAAGAGATAATAAATACAGAAAAGAGATTGAGCTACTTTTGAGATTTTTAGTCGCCGGCGGCATCCGTGCAACGCAGAGTTGACTAATATTTTATTAATAGATATTAAACTTAGCAACTTTTTTCAGTTTACCATTGTATTTAAATGCAATTGTTTTTTCTTTAAATATGAATAATTTGAAATTTAAATTATAGTGGTAGTTACGATTGAATAATTTAGGAGGTATAAAAAATGAAATGAGTTTCTACCACTTGTTGCACGGGCCGTAAAGCCTCAGACGCCCAGTTCCACTGCACCGAACGAACGAACCACTTGTTGCATTAATAGTCGCCCTTGTCATACCTGCCAACTTGTACGGCCATTGAAAAAGATTTTACAGAATAGTAGTAAAACAACAATTAAATAATTTTTAAAAACAAAACTATTAATCGATCTATAAACATAGTGAGCCAACAAATAGATCCTACATATTTTTTCGAAATTATTGATTCGTCGTGGTAGGTTCACAATTCGTTTGAAACTTTAAACTTCAAGATTTAATACATTAAAAATCCTATAATGTTGTTACCACTAAAAAAATTATTTTTCAACGGCCGTACAAGTTGGCACGGCTATGTATTTTAAAATAAATAATTAAATTTAGAATATGAATTGGGATACTACTTGAAATAAATAAAAAAAAATCTTACACTAACTTCACTCTTAAGTGATACAGCGCTACGATAAAAGGGCCGTAAGGCCTCAGACGCCCAGTTCCATTACAACGAACGGACTAGGTCTGGTTCTATAATCTAGTGCAGAAATGAAGTTCCTATGCATCACTTACTACATCAGAAAGCCCTCACACGGTTATTTTATAGGTAGTCCGATCAGACCATTCTGAAGGTAAACCAGTTTACGAAAGAGCTCTTTAATAGAAAATCTAGTAAATATAAGATAGTGGTAGCAAGTATGTCTAAAAATTGCTTAATTTTTGAATATGATTGGTCGGTACTCCAGTTCATCGTTGTCCGAGTCATCGAAACCACAAGATCGCCTCTCCACATTATAAATTCCGTGCTAAAAGTCTCTTCCAGCTATTTCTTAGCCTTCCAATCGAGAAACTCAAAAATCCTGACTCAAATAACCAGGTTGCTGTGAATCAACAATACGCTTCGTCCTATTATTTTTTTGTGTGGATGATTTCACTTCTTACAGGAGTTCTTGTTGCAATGTATTATTTTTTAATCTTTTAAACTCTTAATTTCCTCACCATCACATATAAATGATTTAAAAGTTCATATGCCTTTGTTCTAGTTGCTTGGAGAGGAAGCTTTTTTAATGTTGGCAAAATTACCAAATAATCCAGACCCGCAAACAACTAAGCTTTTTGTAAAATATTTTATAGAGTGGTAGATATTTAAAAACAAAAGCTTTAAGAATTTTAGGTAATTTTAACCAAATTTTAAAAACCTTCCTACAAAAGAGATCGTAAAAAAGTGGTGTTGCATATGAACTTTTAAATCATTTATATGTAGTCGTGAGGAAAATAAGGTTAAATAAATAAAAGATAATGCATTCAAACATAAAATAGCTAACATTAGAAATTTATTTACAAAAAGCATATAATATTACAAGTTAGCTGCCCTGATAATATATAAGCATTTGTATTAACCTTTTCGGGACGGCGAGTCATAAATGTATTCGTAAGGAATCATGATAGTAAAAATTAAGAAGCGGGTAGCTAAAGTTTGGACATAGCTAATTTGACAGACTTATATTTGCTTTCATTTAAAATCTAACACATCCAATCCTTGTCTGACTGACTGACTGATACAGTTTTATCGGAGTGCCTATCCTATGGGGATATCTGCTCCTTTATCTAAAGTAATAATTGTAAGGGAGATGGGATGGGTGGTGCGGGGGTTAACTAAGTTATGTCTCAATTGTAAATATTTTACAATTAAAATAAAATCTGGGATAAGTATATACATGTTAAATCGCATTGGGATACATAATAAAAAAAAATTAAAAAAAATATTTTAGAATAATATCAAAAATAAAATTAAAAGAGAAAAATATTTATAATTATTTTACAAGTGGGGAAGACTCCCTATGCACTCCCTCTCCTCCCTCCGGTTTGGCCGGGCTTCTTAGGTGCAAAGTGCATAGTTTGTCTATGGTAAGGGTGATAATATTAAACTATCGGTTGTAATATTTTGATAATACGCAATCGCTAAGAAAGAATGCGGTTATCGGACTGAAATTTGCATTATTTTCTATAATGTCCAAGTCTAATAGTTTGTTGAAGTCGCAGGTGCTACAGTCTTTAGCGCTTTTAAAAAAGGAAGCGTTTAATTTAAATAAATATTGGTCAATTTTATCGATTTTTAGGTCGTTATATAAAGTATTGTTTCGAACAAACCAAGGTGCCCCGGTCATTCTTCTAAGTATTTTGTGTTCAAAAATTCTGAGTCTTTTTCTTTGGTTGTTTGTTAGAGCCCCCCAGGCTGGGGATGCATAACATAGTATTGGTCTTATACACATGAGGTAAATATGTCTTTTTGTGTTAAGTGCCATTTTACTTTCACTGTTCAGCAGGGGTTTTAATGCTTGAAATGCAGCTTCGGCTTTTTTGAGAATGTCTGATATGTGTAGCTTCCAATTTAGGGTACAGTTTATGGTAATTCCTAAATATTTAGCTTTCGAAACCTTTGGGATTTCATCGTTAAATAGAGTAATTTTCTCGTATTGGACAATTTTTCTTTTATAGAACTTTCTGATAACTAGATGATTAGATTTTGAACTGTTTATTTTCACTTTCCACCTGCTGCACCAGGTTTCTATATCAGTAATATTATTTTGCAGTTTCTTAATAGCATGATTTGTGTTTATAGATTTACTTAAAATTGCAGTATCATCTGCGTAGAAAGCTGTTAGTTGATTAACGTCGCTTCTATTAACTGGGAAATCAGAACAATATATCAGAAAGAGTATGGGACCCAAAATTGAGCCCTGGGGTACTCCTGCTTTGATTCTTCTAATTGAAGAAAAGTGGTCATTTATTCTTATTGAGAATGATCTATTATTTAGATAGTTATTGATAATGTGAACTATATCATTTGGGATATTATATTGTATCATTTTATATATTAATCCTATATGCCATACTCTGTCGAAAGCCTTTGCGACGTCCAACATCCAATCCTTGTGTGTTAAAAGTGTAACTATAAAATTTTTAATTCGAACTAAGTAGTGGTGATTAAATAAAGCAAACTATTATTACCCCTGCCCACAAATAAACTGCTACAAAAATAGTTTGGCTACCAGTTTTATCTTTCTTTTACCTTGAATATCGAAGCCCTGAGAATACATATATGACTCACCCGTTTCGAAGAGGTTAAAATATTTACCACTCTGAAAAATATTTTGCAAAAAGCGTAGTAGTTGGCAGACCTGAAAATATATCGAAGCAGGAAAATATTAAATAAATATTTTCCTGCCAACTTCTGCTCATTCTTCGTAAAAATATATTTTCATACTTAAATTGATAGTATAATTTATGTTTTCTATTTATTTCTTGGATTAAAAATTCTTATTTAAAGTGGTTTTTACGACAACGGCATGTAAATTAAATAAGCATACATATAAAAGTCTAAAAACCATACAATACCACGAGAGCTTAAGCTAGTGAACCAAAAATATATAATCCTGTAGAGAAGTGTAATTTTGTTTTTAATCATCCTTAAAAAGATTAAAATTGTGCAAACCTGCCAACTAATAAGCTTTTTTGCAAAATATTTTATAGAGTGGTACACATTTTAAAACAAAAGCTTTCAGATTATTTGGTAATTTTTTTTTCAATATTTTTCTGCTCTCTGCACTTGAAAATATGGCACGTTTGCGTTCTCGCGAGGAATTTTCTGTTGGTTACACTGGGAAATCAATTATTTGTTGCATCAGTATACTCTCGATATCTCGAATTTATATAACTCGAAAACCTTGTCATGTCAAAAAAAAAAAATAATAAAAATAAAAAAAAAAAAAAAATATATATATATATATATATATATATATATATATATATATATATATATATATATATATATATATATATATATATATATATATATATATATATATATATATATATATATATATATATATATATATATATATATATATATATATATATATATATATTTTTTTTTTTTTTTTTTTTTTTTTTTTTTTTTCACCTTTGCATTACACATCCACAAAATGTTAATTTGAATTCCCATGTCAAAGAGTTTCTTCTCAAAACCTTGTTATCTCGAATAGTTTCGAAATAGAAAATGAAGTTTTTCAGAAAAATCATAATGTATGTTTATTGTAAGTCAATTCTTTTCTATTCAATGCCTAATTATTCAATTCCTACTATTAGTTCACACTCTCCCTATATTTTGTTCAAATTTTCTATTATTAATAAAATACTTTTTATTCATCCACTCAAGTTCAAATACAATTTTTTGAACTTATAGTGGATGACACTTGATCAAAATACAGTTTTTTCAAATGTTAATTTATTAATTAAATAGGGATGAGCGAAAAACGAAATGGAATTTTCTGATGGGTTAAGCGTTAGTTATTGTTTTAAATTTTACTATAAGCGATTCAGTTTTTTACAAATTTTAAAAATAACATCAGTGATAATTTTTAATTTATACCTCTATCTGAACAACAAAAAAAATAAAAATAGTTTATTGGGCACATTTAAATATTTAATTATTTTATATTCGCTGTGTCAGATAAGTTCAATAAAGAACATTACGTCATAGCACGTGTGGTCCACGTCACCAAATTTATACTTTAATATTTATCTGATACCACGAGTCTTTTTTTTTTCCGATTCCTACTATTAGTTCACACTCCCCTATTTATGTATATCTTGTTCAAATTTTCAATCGTTAATAAATTATTTTTTATTCATCCATGCAAGTTCAAATATATTTTTTATATTTGTAGTGGAGAACACTTAATTCAGTTTTTTTTTCAAATATCAATTCCTTCATTAAATTTAATTAATTTTCGTTTTATATTTGAGAAAAAATTGTAATTATTTAATAAAAAGTAACTAAAATAAAATTTTTTCTTTGACATAAGTAGGAATTGACTTAATTTTTTTTTAATATTACTTGCTTTTGTTTTACTTTTAAAAAGCATCATTCCTGTATTTAGACTTATAGCCAATTGTCACTGCATACATAACTGTTGGTAGTTAATCTCATGTTTCATGACTCTACTTTTTAGAGTACTGTTTTAGAATATATATTTCTACTTTTTAGAATATATTAAGGTTGTCTCAAAAACTCGCTATCTCGAATTTTTTTAGCGTCCCTTCAAGTTTGAGGTATCGAGAGTATACTGTGCTTCATGTAATGCCTGACTTCTATACAAATAACCGCACCAGATTTTCATAACAATAAACTTAACTTTATTCAAAAACAAAAGAAATTAGGCATTATTTTGACTCAGAGCTCTTACCAAACCATGGGAGACCTACCAAGACAAACATACATCTACCATTATTACTAACATACCTCCTAGGAGGTGACAAAACGCGCCAAGTGCGCCTCAACAATCTCCAAACAGTTGCCAAACACTACACTTCGGGAGAAACCGATTTCAGATTCGCAAATCAGTGACGTGGTAAAAAATAGAATCAAAAATCACATGCAACAGATAAGATTCATGTGTATTATCGTTTGAATATTACGCGTAGTTTGTGGTTATAAAATGTTATTATACTATAAACATAAAATTTTTGTAGCTTTTACTATGTTTGGAGCACTTTCTAATGCTTTTAATGTGTTTCTTTAATTCTTAAGGTATTAAGGACTTAATTCTTTAATTCTTAAGGTATTAAGGAGTTGGCTGATGATATACTTAGCACTGCCGGAGTTCACAACCAATGATTTGAAAACGAATATAGACATTTTAAGCCTAAGTGTGAATGGGCTATGAAAAATTCATTGACAATAAGTTCTTACCAAGTTCTATCTACAAGTGCGTTATACATAAATAATATATTATTGTTTGTATGCAGTATATTGTATCTAAATTTGTAAATATTTTTACATGGTTTTCAAAATACTTATGTATGATACAAACCACTATTTTGGATATAAAATAAATAAAAAATAATCCTATACACTCTATTGAAAATGTGTCTTGTATTATTGATCCAGTTCAACAGAAGAGCAACAGTGCGCCAAATAGCGGAAAATCTTAATGAAGGTGCAACTGTGAACGTCTCTGAATGAACGTTACACCGTATCGGCTAAGGGAGCCGACAATCTTGACAATCTGCAGCCTTGAACAAAAGCAGGTTTCTCCAATTTTCAAAAGAGTATAAGGATTGGACAGCAAATGACAGAAAAAGGGTCATGTGGTCTGGTGAATCGCATTTTCAATAACACCATGCAGATGGTAGGGTTCGGATAGGGCAAAAACAACACGAAATCATAGTCCAAAACTGCATTGCCACTACATTTCAAGCTGGTGGAGGCAGTATTATGGTTTGGGGGATGTTTTCTTGGCATTGCTTGGATCCTCTGATTCCTGTGCGACAACGTCTGAATTCCCAAGGGTATGTACGTTTTTTCGCAGATCAAGTACATCCTGTTATGTTAATGGTGAACCCTGCCGGGGATGGATACTTTCAGCAAGCAATACTCCTTGTAATACAGCTCGTATTATCGTCAGATGTTTTGGCTCGTATTATAGTCAGATGGACGGTGACTTTTTATTGCTTCGTTGGCCCACACAATCATTAGATCTCAATTTACCGAGATGAGATCCAATGGGGCATCAGACAACTTAATCCACAGCCATCCAATCTGATGGAACTGACAAGTGCAGTTCATTGGATATGGGGTCAAATTCCTACCAACATTTAATAGGAGAATATTTCAGAAAATACAACTATTTCTAGCACTCAATTAAAACTAGTGTGAGGCACACCCTATTTATATAGGCTTGGCTACGAAACCCCAGAAATTTTCAACACGATTCTTACATAACTCTGTAAATATTGGTCATATCGCTTTAAAACTCAAAAGTTTCCAGAATAATTTTGCTGCAAAATGGTAGCCAACTGTCGCCGAGATTATCATTAAGTCATCAAAAATGTCGCCTACGCGAACCTTAAATTACTAGGTTTTATTTTCTCTCTTGGAAGTAATTTTAAACACAGAAAAATAATTTCATTAAACGAAAACTGAATTTAAGATATTAATTTGAATCTATATTATTTTTTATTAGTGATGGTTTCTATAAACTGCATTTACTTAAATTCAGAGATTAAATAAAACGTAATTGATGACGTTTAGTCTACATCTATTTATAAAGAAAATCTGCAAAGTATGTCAAGAATTTAATTAAGTTTCCTGTCTTATAGCACTAATGCTTGATTTGTAATTTGCGAAATAGTATTTAAAGCTGCATCAGCAAAAAAAAAAAAAAAAAAAAAAGTTTTGTCATCCAAGAATCTATATATATATTTCTCTATTTCTCTTACACGGCGACATAAAAAAGCCTCATTACAACTCCCCAAATGGCAACGCTAGAAAATCGACCAATGATTGCCACTAAAAATGTCACATGCCAAATCTAGCTGAGGTGGCTCAACATATAGCGCTTTTAAAAACGGAAACTGAAATAACCAGAGAGAGCATTCTCACCAAATGTGATCTCTTCCGATAAAAAAAAGTTGTTATATGGATTTGAAAGATTGTTTTGAATGCTTAGAATTTTGTGTATTTGCAATGTATCTAAGTTAGTAGCGAGCGAAGCGAGCTTGGTTTGCGAAGCAAACCATATAAGATTGCGTAGCAATTGTCGGGGGTTGGCGAGCGTTAGCGAGCAGGGGGCGCAGCCCACTACTATTTAATATTATTTTATGAATGTATGTCTTTTTTTACAAAGTTGGAAAAAAAATAAGCTCAAAATTAAAAGGAAATAAATAAAACGAATTATTTAAAATATTAAGTTTTCTGATTATTTTTGAATTGACGGTTTGCAAGAGTAAATTCTGCATAATTGCTTACTACATTGTTTATGAACATAAAAATAATCTTTTGTATACGAATCAGAAACACAAAATTAAATCTCAGCTAAAGTATTTCTGTTCAACATATAAATTAATATAAAGAAAACAGATCCAAAGTTTTCTGATTATTTTTGAATTGACAGTTTGCAAGAGTAAATTCTGCATAATTGCTTACTACATTGTTTATGAACATAAAAATAATCTTTTGTATACGAATCAAAAACACAAAATTAAATCTTAGCTAAAGTATTTCTGTTCAACATATAAATTAATATAAAGAAACAGATCCAATGTTTTCTGATTATTTTTAAATTGACAGTTTGCAAGAGTAAATTCTGCATAGTTGCTTACTACATTGTTTATGAACATAAAAATAATCTTTTGTATACGAATCAAAAACACAAAATTAAATCTCAGCTAAAGTATTTCTGTTCAACATATAAATTAATATAAAGAAAACAAATCCAATGTTTTCTGATTATTTTTAAATTGACAGTTTGCAAGAGTAAATTCTGCATAGTTTCTTACTACATTGTTTATGAACATAAAAATAATCTTTTGTATACGAATCAGAAACACAAAATTAAATCTCAGCTAAAGTATTTCTGTTCAACATATAAATTAATATAAAGAAAACAGATCCAAAGCTTTCTGATTATTTTTGAATTGACAGTTTGCAAGAGTAAATTCTGCATAATTGCTTACTACATTGTTTATGAACATGAAAATAATCTTTTGTATATGAATCAGAAACACAAAATTAAATCTCAGCTAAAGTATTTCTGTTCAACATATAAATTAATACAAAGAAATCAAATCCAAAGTTTTCTGATTATTTTTGAATTGACAGTTTGCAAGCTGCAATATAACATCAAGCAAACTTTCTTTCAACATACATCTGCACAATTTGAAAGCAAAAAGTAATTTTCAGACACTTTCTTGGCGTAAAAAATTTTCTATACATATGATACATGTATTTTATTTTATACAAAGTAAACTATTCTTCGCTTATAAACCCATTTCTTTATATCAAATAAATTTGTTTTGATTTTAGATGCAATTGCGGATATCTACATTAACTATTTAACTGCCAGACTCTTGGTTTGCAGTAATTGGAAAAGTGCCTTTATGAAAATTGTAGTATTAGATTTGCATATAAAATGTATGGATATTTTATTCAATCAACAACCATTTTGGATAAATCAAACAAAAACATGGAACAAATTCATCTGAGCGATTGCGGCTTTTTTTTGGGGCTTTT
Organism: Parasteatoda lunata; assembly: GCA_949128135.1. Taxonomy (NCBI): domain Eukaryota; kingdom Metazoa; phylum Arthropoda; class Arachnida; order Araneae; family Theridiidae; genus Parasteatoda; species Parasteatoda lunata. The sequence continues at coordinate 103,356,923 of OX421975.1, forward strand.
TTCCCATTCATCTTGATGTTTTTATTTTGAAGTGGAACTTTCCGGTAACTGAAGTGAAAATTGGCGTGAAATGAAAATTAAATATTTTATATTCTAGATGAAGATGCGTCGCTACAAAAACAAGCAGCCATTGGCCTCATGATTTTAGAACAGGATATTATATTACAAGATACATAATTTTATATTATTAATATATTCTAATAGGAATATTCAGCTTCTCCAATTCTAAGTACTAGAGACTCAGAGGATAGATACTTCCGAAAAGGTGAACCGGGTTTGAATCCCAGCCATGGCTGTTTGATGCGAATTCCGCACCCGGCTCGCACCATCCTCAGTGCTGGCCGTAAAGTATCCTCAGTGGTAGACGCATCATGTGTTGGAGCACCCTTTTGGTTAGGCTAACCATGGAAAGCGTTCAAGTTTTACCCCTCTTTATAACGCAAATAAGGGTTAGTTCCATCAAAAAGGCCTCTATTAAGGCAAATTTCTCACAATTCTTAATCCAGAAGTTCCTTTGTCTTATGGATAGGGTCCAAAATTACAAGGCTGCGGAGTTGAAAACTAGTAGTCGTAAACCCAAAATTAGGTCGACTTTTCAACAACGGTTATAAAATAAAATAAAAATGTAAGTACTCAGAAGATTTATGAGTTTTTAACATTTTAAAAAAGAGACGTATTCCAAAAATGGAACATTTGCGCTTAAACGATTAATACCTTAAGGTTAAAATTGCTATCTTCTCTGTTAGTTTGTTTTCAGAGAAGTAAAATATAGGGGTCTACCATTGTTAACATATATATAGTAATATGGCGTCTCTTAAACCATGATTTTTTTTTTTTTTAAATTTTAAATAACTTTAACAGAAAGAACAATTATGTTTCCAGCATTCGAATATTTTGCCCTAAAACGTAACCTGTTATTGACCTTGGCTGTTTGTTCCCCGCAAAAAAATACGAAACTTTTAGTAAAACCTCTTCATTTTTATCTTAACGATGTCTAATAATAAATAAATACTTGTGATTATGAAGACTTATTTACAGTTATTTTCCTAAATAAGAAACAATCTTGCAAACAAAATACATTTTTAATAAGTCTTGGTATACATAGTTCTCCCAAGATCTTGCTATAACTGGTAAACTGCCATTATTTAGTGTTGGTCTAAAAAATAGACCTTATATTTTCATCCCAGTACTACTTATTCTAAATCACATTTTATAATCTAATCACTTATCACATTTAAATAATGTATTTATGAGCCTATTATGTACCTAATTTTTTTAAATATTAGGTTTTGCTTTATACTTTAAATTTTTAATATTCTCCTTCTCCTTTCAAAAAACTACAGCCTGTTACAGGTCAAAGCCGTCCCAAGTTGTCTTTGCCATCTAGTCCTATCCGAAGCACGGCTCTTTCAGTTTCCCATATTTACTATGTGAAAGTCTTTCCCCACTGAGTCAAGCCACCTAATTTGTTGTCACCCCCGATTTTTCTTTCCCATCTAAGGAAAGTGATAATCTATATATATATATATATAAATGAATGCGTGTCTGTCTGTTTGTCCTTTATAGATTCTTAAACCAACCGACCAAATGCTATGAAACTTGGCATACCGATAGTTCAAAGCACGAGGAAGGTTTCTGTCGACATTAGAACATTCTGCGACAAACCGTTCCAGCGGTATCAGCGAAAATCAAAATGGAATTTTCTGATTGGTTAAAAGTAGCCATTGTTCTAAATTTTGATATAAACGATTCAGTTTTCAAATGTCTTGAGAAATCAATATCTTATAAATGATGAAGTACATAGTTTTAATGTCTTATTAAGTTTTAATATTTGATATATTAATAAACATATAATTTTGTATGGCTCTGCAAATTTTTTTTCAACAACAAAATGCCAATATTACTACAGGAGTTATAATTTTTATAACAACAATATCCAGACTGATTTTTGAGAACAATGCGAACAGAGTTCAGTTAAACAGTGACAGTCTAAACTCGACGGACTTCAGTCTGTACATCATTTGCATCTTCGTTGTGCAATCCCGCCAGGCTTAGTACTTCATCAGCACCCTCCTTTAGCACTGAAAAATAATTATGGATGTTGCATAATGACTTTTATAAATAGCTAAAAAAATTAATTTTGACAAAAAAGAACAGAAGCTCAAAAATAGGGAAGATGGAAAAATTGTATAATAGTTTAAAGCATAAGAAAAATGTTTCTAAGTATCAAGACTGGAGGAATATTATTCAAAGATGAATAATGTAAGGAAAATATTTAATAAAGAACATAGAAAAGGGGGCGAAATGTTTAAAAAAAAGGCAAAATAAAATATTAGAAAAGGTACACGATAAAAATATTGGTATAAGTGTATAATCGGGGTCCCCTTGTTTCGACGACCCATTTCAATTTTTTGCCTTAACTCAGTTTCTCGTTAACATGCTATTCTTTTCTTGCTGTCTCGGCTTTTAATGACGTCAGCATCGGGTCTCCACGATTTCTATTCACCGTTGTGTTTATTTCCATATGTATAATAGTTTTGGGTATAAGCATAAGAAAAACGTTTCAAAGTATCAAAAATGGAGGAACATTATTCAAAAATGACTAATGAAAGAAAAACGTTTAATAGAGAACAAAGGAAAGATGGATAAAAATAAAAGCAAAAGACGACAAAAAAGCTTAAAGAGGAGGGAAACGGGGAACCATAGGCGAAACATTTATAAAATAATAGAAAAAAAAAGGGGGGAATGATAAAAAAAAAGGCAAAATAAAATATTATAAAAAGGTACACGAAAAAAATATTGGTTAAAGTGTACAATCGTGGGGCCCTTGTTTTGACTACCAATTTCAATTGAAAAATTTCGCCTAAACTCAGTTTCTCGTTAACATGCTATTCTTTTCTTGCTGTCTCTGCTGTCAATGACGTCAGCATCGGGTCACCACGATGTACTTATTTCCATATGTATATATACATGGGCATCTTTTCAAATTGCCAAACATCGGAGAGGTTTGAAGCAGACTCCTGCATTGAAATCCTTGCATCAAATTCTCATTTCTTTTCTATCGTTTTCGGGGACATTCAGTTTCAGTTTTTGTTTTCGAGCAACAAACAGCACACTTTAAGGAGCGTGCAAAATACTGCAAAACACTCTTGCATATTTCGCAGAAATGTAGATAACTAATGTCATCTGTTAACCCACATATGAATAAGTAATCAAAACATCACAGAAAAGCCGAAATGAAATAATAAGTGGGAAAAGAGTGGGTTGCACAGTTAAATAGACAGAAAAAATGTATCTCCTCGGAAATTGTAGGTTGCCTGTCGAAAATACTACTTTTGACTATCCTCAGCTGCTTACTTTTTCTCAAATAAGAAACAGTCTTAATTATTTAATATTAATAATTTATCAGTCTTAATAATTATATTAAGAATTTTATATTTGAAAAAAAATCTTTGTAGATTAGGGTTAACTAACTGTTTTTTCTGGGGTACAAGCAGTTGAATGATTTATTACGAAAAAGTACACTGAGGAGATTTCTCTAAAAAACAAAACACTCAAAACGGGCATTTGTTTTTTCAAAATTTTCCAAACTGGGAGTAAATAATTTAAGAAAGGAAAAAAAAATCTTTCTTGAGATGTCTTAATTTTTCATAAGCTTACGTCTTTCGAGCATTCTAATTTTAACATTAACATCATCAATTTCAATTTTGCATTGTTAAATTTTTTTATTGCTCAATAGTTTCGACCTTATTATACTTACTCCCTAAAAGTCCCATTCCTGGATCTATAAAAAATATATAAAAAAGTAATTACTTCATTTAATTTCATTATTGATGCTATGCTTATGTATAATAAATTATAGAATTAAAAAGAAATATTAAAAATTAATGGGAAATAGCATTTTTCTTACCGGCCATTGTTGGAGCTAGGAAAAAAGAAAAATAGATTTTATCTTTGTAAATACATGGTCAAAGTTTTAGATATAAAAAGAACTTGTCATACAATTCAAGCTCAGGGTATACAGCATTCACTTTCCAATGAGGTGAACCGGGTTCTAATCCCATCGATGGCTGATCGACTAAAATTACGTACTCGGATCGCACCGACCACAGTGCTGACGTAAAATATTCTCGGTTATGGATGAATCATGGGTCCCCTTGCTGTCAAACTAACCATGGAAAACTTTCGTGGTTTTTCTCTCCATGTAAACGAAATTCCGGTTAGTTCCGTCAAAAAGTTCCCTGCGAAGGCGAGTTTCTCCCAATACTTGATCCAGGCGTTCACTTGACTTCTAGATTGGGTTCAAAATTACAAGGCTTCGGAGTTGAACACTAACAGTCGTAAACGCAAAATTGGGTCGGCTGTTCATCGGCGGTTATAAAGTGAAAAACGGCATTTTTTTCTTTCGCCCCTTTCTTAATCCCAGCATTTGTTTGATGTTTATGGGATCAAAATTCTCTTTACTGAAAGCTGTGTCTATTTTAGCCTCAAACTTGTGAATCCACTTTGGAAGAGAAGGAAACTCCTGGTTCAAGTATTGGGAGAAATTTGTCTTCGTGGAGGACATTTTGATGGAACTATCCCGCATTTGCGTTGCATGGAGAGGAAAACCACGAAAAAACCCCACGGTTAGCAAGATGGCAAGGGGACTCTAACTTATGATCCGTCTACCACTGAGGATATTTTAAGTCAGCACTGGGGTCGGTGCGATCCGAGTGAGGAATTCGTACTTAAGACGTTTTTCATTTCATTTTTGTTACCTTCATTTTTTTCTTAATCTTCTTATTTTTCTTTCCCAGTTTTGCTTTTGATGTTTCACTATTTTTCATGAATTTCCAGCTTGTATATTAAATTTCATCTTGCTGTATGATTTTTCAGTTTATTTTGATGCTCTAGTTTATTTTTTAAACCAGCTATAACGCTTTCATATTGAATTCTCTTTCTTCCTGAAACTGCCTCCTTTTTTACCCAATTTACTTATTAAGAGTATTAATACATTTTTGCTATGTAAAAAACTGAATCTGTAAAGTCTGTACCTTCTTTTAGGATGGCACCTGTCGTCGGAAATAAAAGCCTTGAAAGAGTTGTTTTTTTTTTTCCTTTCGGCTTTTGATTCATTTCTCTAAGCATCAAAATGTCTCCCTAAATTTATTATTCATCAGTCGTTTGCAAAATTTAATAGTTTGATGAAAATATTGTCAGTTGTATTACATTCGACCCTACGATCTGTAACTGTTATAATCGCCATATCATCAACTAAAGGATTTTTGCTATGTTTTTCTTTACATTAAATTTTGGTTGCTATGAAAAATTAATGCGGCACGTAGGAAAAATTCTAAAATACCTGAACAACCTCATAAAGCTCTAAATATTTTGATTTTTTTAATAGATTTTCTTTCAATATTTAAATTGTTAAAAAATGTATATTTTATTATTTTTATTTTGGTTTAATAAAGTTGATTTATAAAGAATTTAGCTCACTAAGTATAAATAGTTTAAATATATCTACATTCTTTTTAACATTTCCATATGCGTTTTTTAAAAGTGACTTACACTGGTATAAAAATTTTTTGTTGCATTTATACAAGTACTTGATCTTACTTAATTCGTGTGAAAGGATTTTCAATCTGAAATAAGTTTTGTTCAGAATGCCACGGATGTTTTTTAAATGGAAGAAAAATAATGTTATAGGTTTATATTCACAGATTTGCACTTGTCTGCTACTTTAAAAATAAAACTTTAGACAAAAAGACTTTAGCAAATCGCATCCTATACAAAAATGTAACATAGTTTTCTTCCTACCGCTTCCTACGGAGCAGAGAAGTGGGAAAACTTAGTATTTAATCTCGAGAATTTTTAAGAAACTTAGTGAAAAAATTCAATTCAAACTGTAGCTTTGTTGACATGAAAAGGGAACGCACTGAAGGGTTAATATTATTTAAGTGTTCTTAAGAAGGGAAATAAGATTCCTTTTATTTTTAAGTGGTAATGAATTATTTGCAAAAATATTTTTATCTTTACTTAATAAAATTAGTTTTTGATGACTTTGATCACCACTGTACACAAATATTTGAAATAAAAAGTTCTTATTTAAGATTTTATAAAAGATGTTATGAAGATCTTATTTAAAAAAGAAGTTAGCATAGCAGAGTCAACGTAGTACATGCTTACAGTTGTAAAATTAGTTGTTATATCCTTACTGTTTTCAAAGAATCGTAACCAGAAAGTGAAAAAAAAATTTTTTTGATGTGATTATCAATATCAATAACTTTTGATAAATTAAATAATACTTTAGTATACCATTTAAAGAAATATTTAACAGAGATATAATCTTCTTTTAAAAACATTAGCATCCAGATAGATTTCTTTTATTTTGAAATGATTTATCTTTTTATGAAATGATTTTTAGCCAGATATCTTATTTTAATAAACAGCTCGTTACCCTTTTCGTAAATCTAAATCATTGCAAAACATACTCCCGAATGAAATAGTTAATAGCTCGTTCACATTTTGATAAAATAAATAATTGTCAAAACGTACTATCAAATGAAAAAAAATTGTTAGCTATATTTTTGTTTTATATCGATTGGTATATTTTGAAAGTAAATGTTAAAACTAAATATATTGATGAAAAAGAGAAAAGCAAATATATAGACTAAATGTATAGAAAAAAATCGAGTTTTTTTTTCCCAGACTGGGCCCAAGTTTGAATCTTATAATTTTTATTTAGCATATTATGATGAATTCTTTAAAAAAAAAAGTATTCTTTTAAGAAAAAGGTTTCCCCAATCAGGGTCTTGAGGTTTGGCCATTTGGGTCGTAGTTTTTCTAGTAGTAACATCATGAAAAAGCAGCGCATTTCAATTTCTTTTGCTATTGTGACGCTTATCGTGACTCGAGATTAAAATCACGAGAATACGCTAATTTTAGATTTCTAGAACATTTCAAAGAGTTCGAATAAATAAAACTACCTTTGGAAATCTCCATCGGCAAATAGTAACTTAAATACGGATAGAGTAATTCAAATGAACAATTAGGTTAAAATCTTACAATGTCATCCTCGTCATGGGAATAACTCGAAAACACCAACAACTTTTGAACTCATTAACTAAACTTGACCTTTCCACAGATTTGAACTTTTTATCATGCAAAAAATGATATAAAAGAAGCGGAAGGTAAGGAGAGCAATCAAAGTGATATAAAACTCTACTACTACTCTACTCTACTCTACTCTAGGCAGATACCAAAATTAAACTTATTATGTCTCTCTCTCCACCTAGTCCAAAAGAATTTAAAACACTAATGTTATAATGATAAGTTGGTTTAATTGTAAATGCTAATGCAAAAATGATTTAATTGTATATAAAACATTATTTGTTTAAATTTAAGACGCTGGATTCTGAAATGGAATTGGTTGCAAGAATATCCTGAACTTAATCAATGGGAAAATTTAGACATTTTGATTTGCTCAAAAACATGACGTCATTTATACTATGGGGAATTGTTTGGATTTTCTTATGGGATATTTGGGATTATGAGTACTTTTCTAACAAATTACTACACATTAATCTTTTAATTGGCATTTTGACGGTTACGGCTCTTTGTGAAAGAACTATATATATATATATATTATAACCATCGCTGTAATCGTATTTTAAACCAAATCCAGAAGACAAGGGAATGAGGTATTGGGAGACATTTGCCTTCGTGAAGTTTATTTTTGATAAAAAAATGTAACGCGCATTTGCGTTAGATAGAGAGGAGAAGCACGGCAAGGGGGCTTTAGCCCACGATCCGTCTACCACTGAGGATTTTTTTCGTCAGTGTGGTCGGCGCGAAGAGGGTGTGGAATTCGTATCGACCAACCATCGTTGGGAATCAAACCTGAACCACCTCATCGGGAGTCGAACTATGAGCCACCACTGATCATTGATGGATCAATAACTAAACATCTTCTTTTTTTTTTGCGAAATAATTAAGAACAGATTACATCGTATAGAAAAATTATAAAACATTGCTTTTAAGGAATGGAAACTTACCTAGAAGGGCCAACATGGCAAATACAACAATGACTAAGAAAAGTTTGGAATTCATATTAAAACTTTGAAATGGGATTCAATGTGTGTTCCAGAGAAAAACACTCATTTTTATACAGAGGCAGGCAAATAAATAAATAAATAAAATGAAACAAGACGTATCGTATTTTCGGATTCATCTTTTACAAGTATCGTAAAACATTTTACTTAATCGATATATTAACTAGAAATGTTAAATAATACGTAATAAAGTTTTTTTTAAAAACAATTTACAGATACGTTCATATCGTAAAAGAACTATGCATAGATTTAAATGCTTTGAATTTTATGCTTCAACGCACTGAATCAATAAAATTTCTCAAATAGTTAAAGTTCGATGTAATAGTATACCATTAAGGGGTGTTTCGGCTTCAGTAATATTCTTCGATACATTTATTATAGATTTATGCAAACAATAAATATTTCATTTGCATTCAGCTATTTAATAAAATGTTATTGGAAAGAAATAAAAAAGAAAACGAAATTTTCAAATCAATTTTATTAATAGATTGTTCTACGTACAACTTCCTATGCCTATGGCTATGTAAATAATTCATCTAAGTCCCTGCGAAGGGCCTTAGCTCATCTGTATGGGGCTTAATATGAATTTGTATCAGCACATTTGAGTTGAGTATTAAAAATCTGAGGAATATCTGATTCGGAATCAGAAGTTATAAAGAAAGATTATCGTGCTTAACATCCCCCTGCTTAACAAGGGTCGGTGGGGGGGGGATTACTCCGAGCTTCGATGGAGCACAGGGCCGGCCAATATAGAAATGAAAATGGAGATATTATAAGTAAAAATCATTCACATTGAATGATTTCAGTTACTTGCTGAATCGTTTTGCTAGTACCCCGACCGATAAGAACACAGTTTCCGGGTTGGTATTTTCTTCGATTAACTCAAATATCTTTTTATAGTTGCATTTTTCACAATTAAGGGCATCTTTAAAAAGGTAGCACTTAACTGCGCGATTATGCTCGATATTGATTTTGAGGTCTTTCCTTTGTCCTTTGTCTCATGAACCCGTGATCGTATTCTGTGCCACCTCGAAGCTTCTCCTGGCGCGGCATAGCTTATGATGGGACATATGCATTGTAAGTAAAGCGTTCTTTTTGTTTTAAATACCAGTTTGGACTTTTGATTAAGAATTGGTATGAGGTCTGATAAGTGTCTTCTGCCTTGCTGACAATAATAGAAATGTGTGCATTCCAGTTTAACGTACAACTTCCAAGTATTACGGAACAACCGTATTTTCAGAAGAAAATATTTATAGTGGTAAAAAAGCTAATGTGCAGAGCGCAAAGAAAAAAAAAGCCGAACCACCCTGAATTACTTTTGATCTAATGATCAGATTTTCACGCTCTAGGATTCTATCTTAATGGCTCAAATGTGTGAGCTCAAATATCCTAATTAATAAGTGGAGGCAATATTTTTAATTACGGAATGTGACACGAAAACGTACTTTCTCTTGATAAACATAACTTTTTTTCGACGGATTCAGATTTATGATCTCCGAAATATAGAGGGTAGAAGCAATCTGGGAATTAGGGTCTCAATAGTTTGGTCAGAAGAGTGTTCCAAACTTTGGATTCTTTAATTTTATTTTTTGCTTATTTTGCTATATCTTGAGAACTTTTTAAGCGAATTGAAAAAATTTTTTTGCTCACAATTATAAATATCCAAAGACAATTCCATTCAAGAAACAATTTCTAGTAAATATTTATTTCTTTTTATTATATTATTTATCAATGATCGAAAAAACTTTGCTTTGTAAGGTATGTAATTTTTTGTATCATTTTAAAGAATATAATTTCATACTGCAAAATACATATCCGTTGAAAAGTTCCTGAGAAATTGAATTTCAAAAATCTTTAAAATTCAGTTTTACAGAAATTATCAGTCAGATTTCAGTATTTTGCCATGTAAAATAAAAATTCTTTAAACTAATGTAAAAAATTCTATAACAATTCTAATTTTTTTCAACCATCATTAAATGAAATATATAATAAATAGTATATTAAAATATATATTAATAATATAAAAAGTATATAATGAAATAAAAATATATATATAATATATATAATAAACTAATATATACAATATAAATATATAATAAAATATATAAAAATATGTAATGTTAGTTTAGTAAGTACTATACGTTAATTTTTCTTTGCATAGAATTGTCTTCGGATAAACGAATTTTATAATTGCACGCAAAACTTTTTCAATTAACTTAAAATTTCTCGATACGTGGTGACATACGCAAAAAGTAAAATAGACAATAGGGGGTCCAAAGTTAGGAGGGCTGTCTTGACTACTCGCCTTATACATTAGGGGGACCGGAAAGTAATGTCGTTTCGGTGAAATTCGTATTTATTATCAAGATTTTATTTTTGATTAACAATGTATTCACCCTCATAAGCGACAACCTTTCACTGGTGGATCGAAAAAAATGTATTGGTTTTTAAGACTAACAAACGTTCAATGCACCGAAACTACATTACTTTCCGGTCCCCCTAATATTACATTTTGCGTTTTATTCTGCATTTTCCTTGCATCTTATTTTCTCATTTTTGCTTAATATGTTTTGCTTTGTATTTTTTTACTTAAAATGTTCGATTTTCATTTCAATTTTTTGGGTGCTTCTCACACTATTGAATAAATATATTTTGATTGGGCTTTTCTTCATTTTCTTTTTCTGAAATATTGCCCCATGCTGGTGATGCATATGTGGGTATTTGTCTAATCATCGAAACATACATTAGTCGTCTTAGATAAATAGCTAATTTTGATTTGATGGTGATAGGAGCTTGAAATTTATTTATGGCACTCGCTGATATGTCTTTGATTTTTTTACAAGAACATTCCGAGTGAAATTTGAGTTATGTACCAGACAAAGAAAAGTTGCTTTTGGCGCTGTTGGAATTCCATCATTAAAGAGAGTTAAACAGTGTTAGTTATTTTTTTTTCTCATTTTTCCTTATGATAAGCATACTGAATATTTTTGGCATTAATTCTTAGTTTTCAGTGGAGATAAAGTTTCAGTAGAACTAGGACTTTTTTGAATTTTTCAGGTAAAATTAAATTGTCCATAAATATCGTTTATTGCCTATATTAAACAATGCAATAATATAGTTATTCTTATTTGTTCAGGCTGACCTCCATATGAATACGTAGCTCAAATATATAAATAGATATGGAATTAAATATTTCCAAAAACAGTTACTGACAGATGAACAAGCCCATCTTTTATTTTGACCCCTTGCAGAAATATTGGAGTTGGAATTACTCTTTTCTTTTCAAAAACAGTAGAAATTTGCTTCGCAAATAAAATTCATTTTTAATTTTATTTTTTATGCTATCACAGCAAATATTTAGGAGTATTTTAATAATCAAACATGCTCACTTTTTTTTTCTTTTTAAACTGATTTTAAATATTTAAAGAGGTAAATTTCCTGCTATACAATCCTGCTACTTTTTTGATTTAATAAATTTGATTCACAATGAGTTTGACCACTACTATATACGAGTATAAGTAATTTAAAGAAATATATAAGACCCAATAATCGATATTTTTAATCATAATTCGTGAATTTCAAGTACAATATTTTAACTGAAGATATTGCGTTAGTTCAATCAAAATGTCCTCCACAAAGAAAAATTTCTCTCAATACTTGAGCCAGGTGTTCTCTTGTCTTCTGGATTGGGTTCAAAATTCAACGACGGTTAAAAAATAAAATAAAAATTCAACATAATATTCATACTTTATAACTATCTCAGAAATCGAACATTTAAAAGTGGGAGTTAATACATACTCCCTACGAAAAGATGAACAAGAACAGGTGTGCCCCAAGGCAACCTTGGTCTTATTCTGTGTATTTTTTTCACATGTGATTTTCCAGTAAGATAAGGATGACTATTACAGCTTACAGACAGAAAAATATGCTGAAAACTTTTATATTAAAATCTAGATTAATTCCCAGTGCCAATAGCAAACTGCAAACTAAAATGACAACTCTGGAGAAGGTCAAAGAAAATGCACAGAAATTAAATTTACTTATTATAAAAAAATCTAAATATATACAAAAACCTAAATATACAAAAAGCTTGAAACTTTTTTTAATAATGAAATCCCCATTGATAAACGAACTTTATAATTGTGTAAAAAATTTTTTTTTCAATTTTCTTAAAAAGTTCTCGAGATATGGCGAATTATGAAAAATATAATATTAACATTAAGGTGTCAGGACTGATCTCATGACCAAATTATAGGGATTATAATTATATTTCCAGATTGCGGCTACCCCTATATTTTCAGAGTCAGAAATTAGAATCTGTCGTAAAAAAAACATGTTTTTTCAGACATAGTACGTTTTTGGGTCTGATTTCGTAACTTAAAATATCGTCGTTACTAATTAATTAGCATTATTGAGGTCACTTTTCATATCTTTAAGACTGATTCCTACTACATGATCATTAGATCAAAAGTTATTCAAGGTGGTATTTTTTTTATTTCGCGCACTGTTTAACCATCAGTTTTTTTACCACTACAAAAATTGCCGACTCAGAATACGGTTATTCCGTAGGAAGTTGGAAGTGGTACACGTTAAACTGGAATGCACACATTTCTCATATAGAAGAATGATCTAAAGACCCTCTCACTTAGATGAATAATTCGCACGGGCAGAGGGTACGTTGGTATAGTTGTACATAGAATATTCTATAAGTAAATTTGTTTCAATAAAATTTTATTTAATAGCTTAATGCAAATTATATATTTTTATTGTCCACATAAGTCTATAAATGTATCGAAAAATATTATTGAAGTCGAAACCCCATTTATTATTAGCAAACTATAATATCGAGCTTTAACCATTTGATTAATTTTATTGATTCAGTGAGTGGGGAATAAAATTCAAAGTATTTAAATCTATGCATAGTTCTTTAACAATATGAATGTATATATAGATGAAATAATAAAAAAAAAACTTTATTATGCATAATTTAACATTTATAGTTAATATATCGAATCAGTAAAATATTTTACGACAATTGAAAAAGATGTGTCTGCAAATACGATATTTCTCGTTTTATGTTATTTATTTATTTGCCTGCCTCTGTATAAAAATGAGTGTTTTTCTCTGGAACACACATTGAATCCCATTTCAAAGTTTCAATATGAATTCAAAACTTTTCTTAGTCATTGTTGTATTTGCCATGTTGGCCCTTCTAGGTAAGTTTCCATTCCTTAAAAGCAATGTTTTATAATTTTTCTATAAGATATAATCTTTTCTTAATTATTTCACGAAATAAAACATCAAGTTATTGATCCTTCAATGAGCTGTGGGAGTGAGAAGATAAAGCAGTCGCCTCTCCATGAGGTAACTCAGTTTTGAATCCCAATGATGATTGCTCGATACGAATTCCACACCCGTCTAGCGCCGACCACACAGACGAAAACAACTTCATTGGTAGACGGATCCTGACCTTTTCTATCTTATATGAATAGCCGACCCAATTTTAGGTTTACGACTATTGTAATTTTGAACCAATCCAGAAGACAAGGAAACTCCTGCATCAGTACCACCAGAGGTACCGATTTGTTACGGGAATATGGAGCACTTTGCGACTCGAAAAATTTAACGTGCATCATTCACCATTTACTACGTGGAAGTCTTCGGCCAGCGGGAAATGAACCCACGAACTCTTGTACGTGGGCCCAGTGCCCTACCAACCAGGCTATCCCGGCCTTAGGATCATGGGCTAAAGTGTCCTTGCTGTGAGGCTAACCGCTTTTCCTCTCCATGTAATGCAAATGCAGGTTTTTTTCCCCATCAAAAACAACCTCCGCGTAGGCAAATTTCTCATAATACCTGATTTTCTTGTGCTCTAGATCGGGTTCAAAATACGATTACAACGATGGTTATAATATATATATATATATATATATATATATATATATATATACCTTTTTCTTAAAAATTTCATCATAAGATGTTAAATAAAACTTTTAAGAAACGGACTTGGTCTTCGTCTATGGAAAAAACTCGTTTTTTTCCCTATATTTTTAGTCTATAAACTTGGTTTTCTTTCTCATCAATATATTTATCTCTAATAGTAACTTTTTTTTATAATTATTTATTTTATCAAAAATTTAGCGAGCTTTTAAATATTTCATTAGAAAAAATGTTCTTCGATGATTTATTTTAACGAAAAGGTAACGAGCTGTTTATTTAAATAAGATATCTAGCTAAAATTCATTTCATAAAAAGATAAATTATTTCGACGTAAAAAAAAATATCTATGGCTACTGATGGTTTAAAAAATGGATCATAGCTCTGCTAAATATTTTATTAGCTGGTATACTAAACTATTATTTAATTTATCAAAATCTATTGATATTGATAATCACATCAAAGAATTTTTTTCACTCTCTGGTTATGATTCTTTGAAAATAATAAGGATATAACTATTAATTTTACTACTGTTAGCAGGAATTACGTTTACTCTGCAATGCAATTTTCTTTTCTGAACAAGATCTTTTATAAGATCTCTTATAAAATCTTAAATAAAAACTTTTCATCTTAATTATTTATGTATAGTGGTGATCAAAGTCATCAAAAACTAATTTTATTGAATAAAGATAAAAATATTTTTGCAAATAATTCATTACCGCTTAAAAATGAAAAGAATCTTATTGTCCCTCTTAAAAACAATTAAATAATATCATCCCTTCATTGCGCTCCAAAGATTCAACAGTTTGAGTTGGATTTTCTCACTAAGTTTCTTCTAGATTCTCGCGAGTGAATACCAAATGTTTCCACTTCTCTGCTACGTAGGAAGCGGTTGAAAGAAAATCCTATTACATTTAAGTTTAGAATGCGATTCGTTAAGGTCTTATGCTTTTTGTCTTAAGTTTTATTTTTTAAAGAGCAGACAAGGGAAATTTATGAATATAAACCAATTCTTCCCATTCTTCTTTCTCATTTCGAAAAAAATGCATAGCTTTCGGAACGAAACTAATTTCAGATGTGAAATCCCCGCACACGAAGTAAGATTAAATACTTGTACGAATTAGTAAAAAAATTGATTCTCAGTGTTATTCCCTCTTAAACAGTGCGTATTGAAATGTTAAAAAGACTGTAATGCGTATATTTTTACACTATTTATACTTAGTGGGGCTAAATTCTTTATAAATCAATTTGTTAAACCAAAATAAAAATATTAAAGTACATATTTTTTAACCATTTTAAATATTTAAAGAAAATTTATTAAAAAATCGAAATATTTAGAGCTTTATGAGGCTGTTAAGCTATTTTAAAATTTTCCCTGCATGCCGCATTAGTTTTTCATTGCAACCAAAATTTAATGTGAAGAAAAACATAGTAAAAATCCCTTAGTTGACGATAAGGTGATTATAATAGTTATAGCTCGTAGGGTTAAACGTAATGCAACTGATTATATTTTCATCAAACTAGTAAATTTTGCAACGACTGATGAGCATTAAATTTAGGGAGACATTTTGATGCTTAGGGAATGAATCAAAAGCCGAAACCCACCTCTTTCAGGGCTTTTATTTCCGACGACAGGTGCCGTCCTAAAAGAATGCATCAAAGAAGGTACAGACTTTACAGATTCATATTTTGACATAGCAAAATGTATTAATACTCATAATAAGCAACTTTGGGTAACAAGAAGGCAGTTTGTGGAAGAAAGACAATTCAATATGAAAGTGTTATAGCTCATTTAAAAAAAAAACTAGAACATCAAAATAAGCTGAAAAATCAAACAACAAGGGGAAATTTGATAAACAAACTTAGAAATTCACCAAAATTAGTGGTGCATCAAAGGCAAAACGGGGAAAGAAAAAAAAAAGATTAAGAAAATGAAGGCAACAATAAAGAAATGAACAAAGTTTCAAATACGAATTTCTCACTCGAATGGCACCGACCACAGTGCTGACTTAAAATATCCTCAGTGGTAGACTTATCATAAGTTAGAGTCCCCCTGCAGCCTTGCTAACCGTGGGGGAGGGGGGGTTCGTGGTTTTCCTCTCCATGCAACGCAAATGCGGGATAGTTCCATCAAAATGTCCTCCACAAAGACAAATTTTTTTCCAATACTTGAAACAGGAGTTTCCTTCTCTTCTAAATTGGATTCACAAGTTTGAGGCTAAAGTAGACACAGCTTTCGTTCAAGAGGATTTTAATCCCATAAACATCAAACAAATGCTGGGACTAAAAAAGGGACGAAATAAAAAAATGCCGTTTTTCATTTTATAACCGCCGTTGAACGGCCGACCCAATTTTGGGTTTACGACTACTAGTGTTGAACTTTGTAGCCTTTAAACTTTGAATCTAATCCAGAAGACAAGGGAAAGCGTGGATCAAGTATTGGGAGAAACTTGCCTTCGCGTGTATTTTTTTGGCGGAACTAACCGGCATTTCGTTTACATGGAGAGAAAAACAAGGAACGCTTTTCATGGTTAGCTTGACGGCATGGGTACCCATGATCACTGAGAATATTTTTCGTCAGCATTGTGGTTGGTGCGATCCGAGTACCTAATTCAGCCATCGATGGGATTAGAACCCGGTTCACCTCATTGGAAAGTGAATACTGTATACCCTGAGCCTGCACGGCTCAACTTGAATTGTATGACAAGTTCTTTTTATTTCTAAAACTTTGACCATGTTTTTGCAAAGATAAAATCTATTTTTATTTTTTCCTAGCTCCAACAATGGCCGGTAAGAAAAATGCTATTTCCCATTAATTTTTTATATTTTTTTAAAAATTCTATAATTTGTTATACCTAAGCATCAATAATGAAATTAAATGAAGTGATAAATTTTCTATATATTTTTTACAGATCCAGGAATGGGACTTTTGGGGAGTAAGTATAATAAGGTGGAAACTATTGAGCAATAAAAAAATTTAAGAATCAAAATTCAAATTGACGAAGTTAATGTTAAAATTAGAATGCTCGAAAGACGTAAGCTTATGAAAAATTAAGACATCTCAAAAAAGATTTTTTTTCCTTTCTTAAATTATTTACTCCCAGTTTGGAAAATTTTTAAAAAACAAATGCCCGTTTTGAGTGCTTTGTTTTTTAGAGAAATCTCCTCAGTGTACTTTTTCTTAATAAATCATTCAACTGCTTGTACCCCAGAAAAAACAGTTAGTTAACCCTAATCTACAAAGAATTTTTTCAAATATAAAATTCTTAATATAATTATTAAGACTAATAAATTATTATTATTAAATAATTAAGACTGTTTCTTATTTGGGAAAAAGTAAGCAGCTGAGGATAGTACTTGGTCAAAAGTAGAATTTTCGACAAGCATACGTTTTTTCTGTCTATTTAAGTGTGCAACCCACTCTTTTCCCACTCATTATTTCATTTCGGCTTTTCTGTGGTGTTTTGATTAGTTTTTCATATCTGGGTTAACAGGTGACAGTAGTTATCTATATTTGCAAGAGTGTTTTGCAGTATTTTGCACGCTCCTTAAAGTGTGCTGTTTGTTGCTCGAAAACCAAAACTGAAACTGAATGTCCCCGAAAACGATCAAAAAGAAATGAGAATTTGATGCAAGGAATTCAATGCAGGATTCTGCTTCAAACCTCTCCGATGTTTGGCAATTTTAAAAGATGCCCATGTATATATACATATGGAAATAAGAACAACGGTAAATAGAAATCGTGGTGCCCCGATGCTGACGTCATTAAAAGCCGAGACAGCAAGAAAAGAATAGCATGTTAACAAGAAACTGAGTTTAGGCAAAAAATTGAAATGGGTCGTCGAAACAAGGGGACCCCGATTATACACTTACACCAATATTTTTATCGTGTACCTTTTCTAATATTTTATTTTGCCTTTTTTTTAAACATTTCGCCCCCTTTTCTATGTTCTCTATTGAATATTTTCCTTACATTATTCATCTTTGAATAATATTCCTCCAGTCTTGATACTTAGAAACATTTTTCTTATGCTTTAAACTATTACACAATTTTTCCATCTTCCCTATTTTTGAGCTTCTGTTCTTTTTTGTCAAAATTAATTTTTTTAGCTATTTATAAAAGTCATTATGTAACATCCGTAATTATTTTTCAGTGCTAAAGGAGGGTGCTGATGAAGTACTAAGCATGGCGGGATTGCACAACGAAGATGCAAATGATGTGCACACTGCTTAAACCCAACGAGGTTAGACTGTCACTGTTTAACTGAACTCTGTTTGTATTGTTCGCACAAATCAGTCTGGATATAGTTGTTATAAAGATTATAACTCCTGGAGTAATATTGGCATTTTGTTGTTGAAAAAAAAATTTGCAGAACGATACAAAATAATGTGTTGATAATTATATCAAATATTAAAACTTAATAAGATATTAAAACTATGTACTTCATCATTTAAACAAAAACTTAAGTGATATCTGAGAATTATTAAAATTTGTGGCATTATTTATCTCAATATGTTATGCTGTTTCATTTTCACTTATAATTTTTCATCCTATTTAAAGCTTATTTTTTCAAAACCATTAAAAATATAGGTAAACCGGATTCGATACCAGCAATGGCTGCTCGATATAAATTCCGCAGCCGGCTTGCACGGACCAAAGTGCTGACGTGAAATATCCTCAGTGGTAGACGGATCATGGGTCAGAGTCCCCTTGCCGTTTGGATAACTGTGGGAGGTTCACGTGGTCTTTCTCTCCATGTAAAAGCAAATGCGGTATAGTTCTTCAAAAACTCCTCTACGAAGTCAAATTTCTCCTGATACTTGATCCAATAGTTCCCTTGTCTTCTGGATTGGGTTCAAAATTACAACGCTACGTAACTGAACATAGTAAACAGAAAAATTGGATCGGCTGTTGAACGACGGTTATAAAATATAAAAGTATAATTGACATGATGTTAATAAAAAAGCAGTGCAGAATTGGATTTATAATAAATAATGCTAAAAAATTCTCCTTTATGGGAGTAAATACTGGGCAATAACCAGATAACATGAAAATAAATTATTGACTTTTGAAAGCGAATTCTTTGTCCTTGAGAATAACAGCGGGGCACAGTTCTTGAAAATAACAGCTGGAAATCTTTGCTTCACTTTGAATTTTAGCGAAAGTATAAACAACCTGATTTTGCAAAAATAGTAGTATGTAATCTATATATATAAAAGTGCATGTGTGTCTGTCTGTCTATCTGTCCTTTATAGACTCCTAAACCATCCGACAGAAAGCTATGAAACTTGACATACGGATAGTTCAAAGCACGAGGAAGGTTTCTGTCGACATTAGAACATTCTACGACAAACCGTTCCAGCGATATCAGCGAAAATCGAAATGGAATTTTCTGATTGCTTAAAAGTTAGCCATTGTTTTAAATTTTGATATAAGCGATTCAGTTTTCAAATATCTTGAAGATAACAACAGTGATATTTTCTATTTTATAGCTCTATTCGCGATCGCAACGAACTATAGGGGGCGTTGTTGTATGTGCCGAATCCCTGCGATTTCCATATGAACAGTCATTCAGTTACACTGGAGGCGTCTTTAATGTAGCATGTAGCATTGTAACGTTCCATCTTTATTGTGGCTGATTAAATTTAAAAAAGAAAAATTTTTGTTTTCTTTCTTATGCAAACGAAAACAAAATAGCATCACTTTTTTTTAGAGAAGGAACATCCAGAACACATCAGAAAAATATTTGTAAATAAAGAGAAAAAAATAGGTATATTCTTATAAAAGTTTAAACCTAATGCCTGAGAAATAGTTTTACTAAATTTAATGGTATAACATGAAAGGCCCATTTAAATTTTAACGTAAAATAAAGAATGCTTACGAAACAAAAAGAAAAAAAAAGAACCATTCTTTTTTTTGTCGCCATTTTTTAGTGTTACGAAAATGCGTCTTTGGGACTTGCCAAAAACAAAACAAGATGCAATTTTATTTTTTTAGGAGCGAAATAATTTATGGAGTGAAATATAACGAAAATCTACCAAAGTCCATAGCATGAAACTTTATCTTAGTAAACGTCCGTTTAGGAAATGTTATTTCATTTTGAATCTTATTTATTAGAGTTCATAATGGCTATAGAATCAGGTGAGAGAAAAGTTTGTTTTGAATCTATGCTAAACTCTATATCAGCCAATTTTCCACCGAAATCCGATTGACTACTTTGATTTTAAACAAAGTGTTTCATTTTAAGATTTTTTCCAAAAATTTTAAGTGTAGATGGGCGGCACTAAAAATCTGCCAAATCTGTAGCTGTGGTTAATACGTAAGTACCGAATTTTTCTTCCATACTTTTCTGAATCATATTACTTCAAAAAATAGAATATGCAAGAAGTATACATAAACATATAATTTAATTTCATTTAATTTTTCAAAAAAAGTATTTTGACAACAATTTTATCAAAAAATTATAAACTAAAAAGCGTAAAATAAAGAATTCTTAGGATAAAAACGATTTTAAATATTCCTCATTTTTCAATAAAAACTTTCGTATTGTTTTTTTTTTTTAATTCTTGTAGTATTTAATCAGACGTAAAAAAAAAACATTTTGTAGAGAACGATCATCAAGTACGAAAAAAAATTATTTACATTCAAATTTTTTATTATAAAAATCATAACACTTACCTGATTTATAAGTCCGGAGAATTCCAAAATGATATGTTCTTTGTTTGATAACTTTATTCTCAAATAACATATACATAGTTTACCCTTCATTTCTTTTAGGTAACATACCACACATCAAAATTTTATAATTGTAAGATCTCGATATGAATTTTAATATGGAGCTTAAAAACAGAATAGCTGAATTCTAGTTGAAATTCTTTCAAAACTAAAAAACAATTACCAAGAAAACGATAAAAAATTTATTTATAATCAGCACAAAAGATACTTTTTCAAGTAATTCGGATTATTCTTTATTGTTGTTTTCTGAATTATGTAGATACAGAAATATATACATTTCTATGAAGAAGAATATTCTATAACTATTACAGTTTTGTATGGAATTCATTGGAACACATTTATTCATTGGAATGACGAAAGCAATGTTGACTTCATTTTAACTTGTAATGAATTGAAGACAGAAAAATTATTTTACCGCAATACACACATCTGTAACAGCAAGTGATCATGAAATCATGTTATGTTGTTGGTAATAGAAAGGTAAAAATTATTGAGAAGTTGTTCTTCAAATGCTTGGCGTGTTCTGCTTCAATGTTTGGCATGTTCTGATTAGTTTTTTCAAGAAGTTTTACCTTTTCTTTAGGGAAATTTTGCTTCCTATTTGCTGCTAAGAAAATGGCGTCCATCATTGCCAATGGTTATGTGGGAACTAATGCCCGATATTTACAGTCTCCCGCTAGATGGCGTATCGAGTGTTGCGATCGCGAATTCTTTTAGAAAAGTAAATTACATATTCTTTAATATTTAATTATAAAAAGCTTCTCGCAAGTTTCTTTATGTCAGGTGAGCACAAGCACGTAAAATCAACGAGAATAGATTTCGTAATTATTAGTCGTATCACGGATTTAGTATTCGCGATCGCAACGAACTATAGGGGGCGTTGTTGTATGTGCCGAATCCCTGCGATTTCCATATGAACAGTCATTCAGTTACACTGGAGACGTCTTTAATGTAGCATGTAGCATTGTAACGTTCCATCTTTATTGTGGCTGATTAAATTTAAAAAAGAAAAATGTTTGTTTTCTTTCTTATGCAAACGAAAACAAAATGGTATCTCTTTTTTTTTTTAGCGAAGGAACATCCAGAACACATCGGAAAAATAATTGTAAATAAAGAGAAAAAAATAGGTATATTCTTATAAGAGTTTAAACCTAATGCCTGAGAAATAGTTTTACTAAATTTAATGGTATAACATGAAAGGCCCATTTAAATTTTAACGTAAAATAAAGAATGCTTACGAAACAAAAAGAAAAAAAAAGAACCATTCTTTTTTTGTCGCCATTTTTTAATGTTACGAAAATGCGTCTTTGGGACTTGCCAAAAACAAAACAAGATGCAATTTTATTTTTTTAGGAGCGAAATATTTTAAGGAGTGAAATATAACGGAAATGTACCAAAGTCCAGAACATGAAACTTTATCTTAGTAAACGTCCGTTTTGGAAATGTTATTTCATTTTGAATCTTATTTATTAGAGTTCATAATGGCTATATAATCAGGTGAGAGAAAAGTTTGTTTTGAATCTATGCTTAACTCTATATCGGCCCATTTTCCACCGAAAACCGATTGACTACTTTTATTTTAAACAAAGTGTTTCATTTTAAGATTTTTTCCAAAAATTTTAAGGGTAGGTTGGCGGCACTAAAAATCTGTCAAATCTGTAGCTGTGGTTAATACGTAAGTACCGAATTTTTCTTCCATACTTTTCTGAATCATATTACTTAAAAAAATAGAATATGCAAGAAGTATACATAAACATATAATTTAATTTCATTTAATTTTTCAAAAAAAGTATTTTGACAACAATTTTATCAAAAAATTATAAACTAAAAAGCGTAAAATAAAGAATTCTTAGGATAAAAATGATTTTAAAAATTCCTCATTTTTCAATAAAAACTTTCGTATTGTTTTTTTTTTTTAATTCGAGTAGTATTTAATCAGACGTAAAAAAAAACATTTTGTAGAGAACGATCATCAAGTACGAAAAAAAATTATTTACATTCAAATTTTTTATTATAAAAATCATAACACTTACCTGATTTATAAGTCCGGAGAATTCCAAAATGATATGTTCTTTGTTTGAAAACTTTATTCTCAAATAACATATACATAGTTTATCCCTTCATTTCTTTTAGGTAACATACCACACTTCAAAATTTTATAATTGTAAGATCTCGATATGAATTTTAATATGGAGCTTAAAAACAGAACAGCTGAATTCTAGTTGAAATTCTTTCAAAACTAAAAAACACTTACCAAGAAAACGATAAAAAATTTATTTATAATCAGCACAAAAGATTTTTTTTCAAGTAATTCGGATTATTCTTTATTGTTGTTTTCTGAATTATGTAGATACAGAAATATATACATTTCTATGAAGAAGAATATTCTATAACTATTACAGTTCTGTATGGAATTCATTGGAACACATTTATTCATTGGAATGACGAAAGCAATGTTCACTTCATTTTAGCTTGTAATGAATTGAAGACAGAAAAATTATTTTACCGCAATACACACATCTGTAACAGCAAGTGATCATGAAATCATGTTATGTTGTTGGTAATAGAAAGGTAAAAATTATTGAGAAGTTGTTCTTCAAATGCTTGGCGTGTTCTGCTTCAATGTTTGGCATGTTCTGATTAGTTTTTTCAAGAAGTTTTACCTTTTCTTTAGGGAAATTTTGCTTCCTATTTGCTGCTAAGAAAATGGCGTCCATCATTGCCAATGGTTATGTGGGAACTAATGCCCGATATTTACAGTCTCCCGCTAGATGGCGTATCGAGTGTTGCGATCGCGAATTCTTTTAGAAAAGTAAATTACATATTCTTTAATATTTAATCATAAAAAGCTTCTCGCAAGTTTCTTTATGTCAGGTGAGCACAAGCACGTAAAATCAACGAGAATAGATTTCGTAATTATTAGTCGTATCACGGATTTAGTATTCGCGATCGCAACGAACTATAGGGGGCGTTGTTGTATGTGCCGAATCCCTGCGATTTCCATATGAACAGTCATTCAGTTACACTGGAGACGTCTTTAATGTAGCATGTAGCATTGTAACGTTCCATCTTTATTGTGGCTGATTAAATTTAAAAAAGAAAAATGTTTGTTTTCTTTCTTATGCAAACGAAAACAAAATGGTTTTTTTTTTTTTTTTAGCGAAGGAACATCCAGAACACATCGGAAAAATATTTGTAAATAAAGAGAAAAAAATAGGTATATTCTTATAAAAGTTTAAACCTAATGCCTGAGAAATAGTTTTACTAAATTTAATGGTATAACATGAAAGGCCCATTTAAATTTTAACGTAAAATAAAGAATGCTTACGAAACAAAAAGAAAAAAAAAGAACCATTCTTTTTTTGTCGCCATTTTTTAGTGTTACGAAAATGCGTCTTTGGGACTTGCCAAAAACAAAACAAGATGCAATTTTTTTTTTTAGGAGCGAAATATTTTATGGAGTGAAATATAACGGAAATGTACCAAAGTCCAGAACATGAAACTTTATCTTAGTAAACGTCCGTTTTGGAAATGTTATTTCATTTTGAATCTTATTTATTAGAGTTCATAATGGCTATATAATCAGGTGAGAGAAAAGTTTGTTTTGAATCTATGCTAAACTCTATATCGGCCCATTTTCCACCGAAAACCGATTGACTACTTTGATTTTAAACAAAATGTTTCATTTTAAGATTTTTTCCAAAAATTTTAAGTGTAGATTGGCGGCACTAAAAATCTGCCAAATCTGTAGCTGTGGTTAATACGTAAGTACCGAATTTTTCTTCCATACTTTTCTGAATCATATTACTTCAAAAAATAGAATATGCAAGAAGTATACATAAACACATAATTTAATTTCATTTAATTTTTCAAAAAAAGTATTTTGACAACAATTTTATCAAAAAATTATAAACTAAAAAGCGTAAAATAAAGAATTCTTAGGATAAAAACGATTTTAAAAATTCCTCATTTTTCAATAAAAACTTTCGTATTGTTTTTTTTTTTTTTAATTCTTGTAGTATTTAATCAGACGTAAAAAAAACATTTTGTAGAGAACGATCATCAAGTACGAAAAAAAATTATTTACAAGCAAATTTTTTATTATAAAAATCATAACACTTACCTGATTTATAAGTCCGGAGAATTCCAAACTGATATGTTCTTTGTTTGAAAACTTTATTCTCAAATAACATATACATAGTTTATCCCTTCATTTCTTTTAGGTAACATACCACACATCAAAATTTTATAATTGTAAGATCTCGATATGAATTTTAATATGTAGCTTAAAAACAGAATAGCTGAATTCTAGTTGAAATTCTTTCAAAACTAAAAAACACTTACCAAGAAAACAATAAAAAATTTATTTATAATCAGCACAAAAGATACTTTTTCAAGTAATTCGGATTATTCTTTATGGTTGTTTTCTAAATTATGTAGATACATAAATATATACATTTCTATGAAGAAGAATATTCTATAACTATTACAGTTCTGTATGGAATTCATTGGAACACATTTATTCATTGGAATGACGAAAGCAATGTTGACTTCATTTTAACTTGTAATGAATTGAAGACAGAAAAATTATTTTACCGCAATACACACATCTGTAACAGCAAGTGATTATGAAATCATGTTATGTTGTTGGTAATAGAAAGGTAAAAATTATTGAGAAGTTGTTCTTCAAATGCTTGGCGTGTTCTGCTTCAATGTTTGGCATGTTCTGATTAGTTTTTTCAAGAAGTTTTACCTTTTCTTTAGGGAAATTTTGCTTCCTATTTGCTGCTAAGAAAATGGCGTCCATCATTGCCAATGGTTATGTGGGAACTAATGCCCGATATTTACAGTATCCCGCTAGATGGCGTATCGAGTGTTGCGATCGCGAATTCTTTTAGAAAAGTAAATTACATATTCTTTAATATTTAATTATAAAAAGTTTCTCGCAAGTTTCTTTATGTCAGGTGAGCACAAGCACGTAAAATCAACGAGAATAGATTTCGTAATTATTAGTCGTATCACGGATTTAGTATTCGCGATCGCAACGAACTATAGGGGGCGTTGTTGTGTGTGCCGAATCCCTGCGATTTCCATATGAACAGTCATTCAGTTACACTGGAGACGTCTTTAATGTAGCATGTAGCATTGTAACGTTCCATCTTTATTGTGGCTGATTAAATTTAAAAAAGAAAAATGTTTGTTTTCTTTCTTATGCAAACGAAAACAAAATGGTATCTCTTTTTTTTTTTAGCGAAGGAACATCCAGAACACATCGGAAAAATATTTGTAAATAAAGAGAAAAAAATAGGTATATTCTTATAAGAGTTTAAACCTAATGCCTGAGAAATAGTTTTACTAAATTTAATGGTATAACATGAAAGGCCCATTTAAATTTTAACGTAAAATAAAGAATGCTTACGAAACAAAAAGAAAAAAAAAGAACCATTCTTTTTTTGTCGCCATTTTTTAGTGTTACGAAAATGCGTCTTTGGGACTTGCCAAAAACAAAACCAGATGCAATTTTATTTTTTTAGGAGCGAAATATTTTATGGAGTGAAATATAACGGAAATGTACCAAAGTCCAGAACATGAAACTTTATCTTAGTAAACGTCCGTTTTGGAAATGTTATTTCATTTTGAATCTTATTTATTAGAGTTCATAATGGCTATATAATCAGGTGAGAGAAAAATTTGTTTAGAATCTATGCTAAACTCTATATCGGCCCATTTTCCACCGAAAACCGATTGACTACTTTGATTTTAAACAATGTGTTTCATTTTAAGATTTTTACCAAAAATTTTAAGTGTAGATTGGCGGCACTAAAAATCTGCCAAATCTGTAGCTGTGGTTAATACGCAAGTACCGAATTTTTCTTCCATACTTTTCTGAATCATATTACTTCAAAAAATAGAATATGCAAGAAGTATACATAAACACATAATTTAATTTCATTTAATTTTTCAAAAAAAGTATTTTGACAACAATTTTATCAAAAAATTATAAACTAAAAAGCGTAAAATAAAGAATTCTTAGGATAAAAACGATTTTAAAAATTCCTCATTTTTCAATAAAAACTTTCGTATTGTTTTTTTTTTTTTAATTCTTGTAGTATTTAATCGGACGTAAAAAAAAACATTTTGTAGAGAACGATCATCAAGTACGAAAAAAAATTATTTACAAGCAAATTTTTTATTATAAAAATCATAACACTTACCTGATTTATAAGTCCGGAGAATTCCAAAATGATATGTTCTTTGTTTGAAAACTTTATTCTCAAATAACATATACATAGTTTATCCCTTCATTTCTTTTAGGTAACATACCACACATCAAAATTTTATAATTGTAAGATCTCGATATGAATTTTAATATGTAGCTTAAAAACAGAATAGCTGAATTCTAGTTGAAATTCTTTCAAAACTAAAAAACACTTACTAAGAAAACGATAAAAAATTTATTTATAATCAGCACAAAAGATACTTTTTCAAGTAATTCGGATTATTCTTTATTGTTGTTTTCTGAATTATGTAGATACAGAAATATATACATTTCTATGAAGAAGAATATTCTATAACTATTACAGTTCTGTATGAAATTCATTGGAACACATTTATTCATTGGAATGACGAAAGCAATGTTGACTTCATTTTAACTTGTAATGAATTGAAGACAGAAAAATTATTTTACCGCAATACACACATCTGTAACAGCAAGTGATCATGAAATCATGTTATGTTGTTGGTAATAGAAAGGTAAAAATTATTGAGAAGTTGTTCTTCAAATGCTTGGCGTGTTCTGCTTCAATGTTTGGCATGTTCTGATTAGTTTTTTCAAGAAGTTTTACCTTTTCTTTAGGGAAATTTTGCTTCCTATTTGCTGCTAAGAAAATGGCGTCCATCATTGCCAATGGTTATGTGGGAACTAATGCCCGATATTTACAGTCTCCCGCTAGATGGCGTATCTAGTGTTGCGATTGCAAATTCTTTTAGAAAAGTAAATTACATATTCTTTAGTATTTAATTATAAAAAGTTTCTCGCAAGTTTTTTTATGTCAGGTGAGCAAAAGCACGTAAAATCAACGAGAATAGATTTCGTAATTATTAGTCGTATCACGGATTCAGTATTCGCGATCGCAACGAACTATAGGGGGCGTTGTTGTATGTGCCGAATCCCTGCGATTTCCATATGAACAGTCATTCAGTTACACTGGAGACGTCTTTAATGTAGCATGTAGCATTGTAAGGTTCCATCTTTATTGCGGCTGATTAAATTTAAAAAAGAAAAATGTTTGTTTTCTTTCTTATGCAAACGAAAACAAAATGGTATCTCTTTTTTTTTTTTAGCGAAGGAACATCCAGAACACATCGGAAAAATATTTGTAAATAAAGAGAAAAAAATAGGTATATTCTTATAAGAGTTTAAACCTAATGCCTGAGAAATAGTTTTACTAAATTTAATGGTATAACATGAAAGGCCCATTTAAATTTTAACGTAAAATAAAGAATGCTTACGAAAAAAAAAATAATAACCATTCCTTTTTTGTCGCCATTTTTTAGTGTTATGAAAATGCGTCTTTGGGACTTGCCAAAAACAAAACAAGATGCAATTTTATTTTTTTAGGAGCGAAATATTTTATGGAGTGAAATATAACGAAAATGTACCAATGTCCATAACATGAAACTTTATCTTAGTAAACTTCCGTTTTGGAAATGTTATTTCATTTTGAATCTTATTTATTAGAGTTCATAATGTCTGTAGAATCAGGTGAGAGAAAAGTTTGTTTTGAATCTATGCTAAACTCTTTATCGATCCATTTTCCACCGAAATCCGATTGACTACTTTGATTTTAAACAAAGTGTTTCATTTTAAGATTTTTTCCAAAAATTTTAAGTGTAGATTGGCGGCACTTAAAAATCTGCCAAATTTGTAGCTGTGGTTAATACGTAAGTACCGAATTTTTCTTCCATACTTTTCTGAATCATATTACTTCAAATATTAGAATATGCAAGAAGTATACATAAACACATAATTTAATACCATTTAATTTTTCAAAAAAAGTTTTTTGACAGCAATTTTGTCAAAAAATTATAAACTAAAAAACGTAAAATAAAGAATTCTTAGGATAAAAACGATTTTAAAAATTCCACAAAAGAGAAATACGCAGCAATGTTGTTTCCGCTTGTGGAATCATGTATTCCAGAGGATTTATTAAGAGTGTGGCTGAGAAATCCTGTAACTACTAAGGAAAATGGTTCAAGTGATTCCTATGGCAATAAATTATCGCAGTTATTAACATTTTTGAGAGCCGAAGTCGAAGGCGAAGAACGTATTTCTATGGCAAAAACTGGTTTTAAAAATAATGACTCTTCGCATCGTAAAAGAGACAAAGATTTCGAAATATAAACTCCTGGTTTTACTGCAATTTATTTGCTCTCTGAGATTAAGCCAATAGCACCACATTTTAAACGCAACAACATAACAACATAATTCAGAAATTTTTTTTAAAGGAAATAATTTATCATTAGATAAGAAACAGGAAATAATAAAGAAACAGAAGGCCTGTTTTTATGTCTGAAGGTGGGACATCGCTCGAAACACTGCAGGGCTAATATTCGATGTATTGTTTGTAACAAAAGACATTGGCCTGTAATTTGTCCAGAGTTGAGCCAAATAAATCAGACATCGGCTGTGGACACCTCAGCTGAAGAAAATACTACTTTGTCGAATCAAAGCCAACCTGAAGTCTTATTGCAAACCCTTATGGTAGTTATTGAAGGCAATGGACAACGGAAAACTGTTAAAGCACTATGTTATACAGGATCTCAACGGTCGTACATCCTGAAATCAACAATAAATGAAATGGGATGGAAGACCAACAAATATGAAACTTTAACACACGTAGTCTTTGGTGGAGCTAGTTCCAGAAAAGAACATAAAAAATACACATTGTGGATAAGAAATATGAAGAAAAATGACAAGTTCGAAATTCAAGTTTTAGACCAACAGGTAATATGTAGATGTATTCCAAGTTTGAAAAATGGTCCTTGGTTAGCTGAATTACGAAGTAAAGGAATCCATATCTCTGATGTAGGTAAAGATTCTCAACAAATCGAACTTTTGATAGGAGCGGATTTTATTGGAAAACTATACACTGGTCAAACCATGCAATTAAAGTGCGGACTGGTAGCAATGGAAACGTACCTTGGTTGGACTGTAATGGGAAAACCAAACCATACTTATAATTCCACTGGGCTCATCTCAACACCACTTTTCATTCAAAATACTTCGGTTGCTGACTTTTGGGAATTGGAAACAATTGGTATATCTGATCCTTGCGAGAGAATTACTTCAGAAGAATACGATGCTCTAGCAACGGAACCCTTTTCTAGAACTGTCAAAATAAACCCAGATGGTAGATATGGAATTAGTCTTCCATGGCTGAAAGATGTAAACGATATGCTCAGTAACAGAGATATTGCGGGCAGAAGATTGAAAATGATGACAACTAAACTTATCAAGGATAACCGTTTGGATAGTTATAATGAAATTTTTGGAGAATGGATGAAAGAAGGTTTCATCGAAGAATCAAACGATGGTACCGGCCATTATCTTCCTCATAGAGGAGTTTTCAAGTCCAATTCTACCACGAATGTCAGATCAGTTTTTGACGCTTCTTGTAAAACAAGTGATAACTTATCGTTAAATGACTTCCTGATGAAAGGACCAAATTTGTTAAAAATGATCCCAACCTTACTAATAAAATTTCGAGAAAAGAAAATTGGAGTTATATCGGATATAAAGAAGGCTTTTCTCCAGATATCCGAAATGAAGACGATAGAAAATATTTAAAATTTCTGTGGTGGGAAGATAAGGAAGCGAAAACAGTTAAAGTTTTTCAACACGCCAGAGTTGTCTTTGGTCTAAATTGCAGTCCCTTTTTGCTGGGAGCTGTTATTCAACATCATTTGAACAAGTATGAATTCTCCAAGGTCCAAGATGTGGCTATGAAGTTGAAAAAATCCTTCTACGTAGACAATTGTGTCACTTCTGTGGATTCTGAACAAGAGTTAAAAGAGTTCA
Organism: Parasteatoda lunata; assembly: GCA_949128135.1. Classification (NCBI taxonomy): domain Eukaryota; kingdom Metazoa; phylum Arthropoda; class Arachnida; order Araneae; family Theridiidae; genus Parasteatoda; species Parasteatoda lunata. The sequence continues at coordinate 103,387,773 of OX421975.1, forward strand.
TTCAATGTTCGACAGACTTAATGGCTGCATCGAAATTCGAACTGCGAGGTTGGGAGTTTACAGAGAAAGAAATAATAACTGAAAAATTTGAACCGTCACCTGTGTTGGGTCTTCTGTGGGACAGATCAGAGGACGTATTGTTTTGTGACACTCGAACAATTATTGATCCTCCATAAATTATCACCAGAAGAGTAATATTATCTTTTGCTAATAGAGTGTTTGATCCAATCGGATTTACTTGTCCAATTATGTTATATCCGAAGATTTTATTGCAAACAAGTTGGCAATCAAAATTAGGTTAAGATTCAAAGGTTTCTGAGGATATAAAAAAGAAATTTCTCAAATGGTTGGAAGATCTGAATATACTGCATACAGTGAAAATTCCCCGTCACGCTATTTTGAGATATAGTAGCTTAAGTCTTCATGTATTTTGCGACGCTATTGGTCTGTCACATGCAGCTGTTGTTTTCATTAGATGTGAGACAGAATATCAAACAACAGTACAATTGTTACTTGCTAAATCAAGAATAGCACCTTTAAAAAGAATATCTATTCCTAGACTTGAACTTCTAAGCTGTTGCATTGGTACTCGTCTAGCAGATTTCGTTAAGAAAAGCTTAGAAATAGAAAATGTCAAGATTCATTATTGGTCCGATTCTACAACTGCTTTACAATGGATCCAGAAAGATGAGCCATGGAGTGTGTTTGTCAGAAATAGAGTAAGAGAAATCCGTGTTCTTTCATCAGGAAATTAGCGACACGTTCCCGGTCACTCTAATCCAGCCGATCTACCATCACGCGGCTGCTCGGTAACAAAATTATTGAGTTCAAGGTGGTGGGGAGGTCCTTCCTGGTTAAAATTGCCTGAAAACAAATGGCCTTTATCGGAATATAAAATTGATGAAGAAGTTATCAACAAGGAAAAAGAAAAAAGAACAACCATACTCGTAAGTAAAAATTTGCTTGGAACAAACCAGTTTTTTTTCTTATTTTTCAAGCTACACAAAAAATGTCAGAATGGTTGGATGGGTTCTAAAATTCCTTGAAAATTGCGAACTGTCTGAAAAGGATAGGAAAAAAGGTGGACTAACTCTGGTTGAAGTAGAAAATGCAGGAATCAAACTTATAAAAGTTATTCAAAATGAAGCATTTACTGCAGATTATATAAAAAAAACTTAAAATCATTGAATGTCTTCAAAGATGAAAAAGGAATATATAGAATTAAAACAAAATTGACGGAGAGAAGTGATACCGAGAATTTTAGATGGCCTATTTTGCTTCCAGAAAAAATTAGGTTGGTTGATATGCTAATCAAAGAGGAGCATTTGAAATGTTTACATGCTAGACTGCAAATTTTACTGTTCAATTTAAGAGAAAATTATTGGATTATTAATGGACGTCGAGCAATTTGTCGCATCCTCAAAACCTGTGTTAGATGCAAACGATATAATGCACGAAGTATTAAACTATTCCCGTAGGTGATGTCCCTGAAGACAGAGTTAAAGAAGCTTCTGTTTTTGAAATGGTCGGGATAGAGATCTTGCCGGACCTCTTCATTTAAAGGAAGGTGTGAAAGTTGGATTGTCATCTACACATGTGCCGTTTACGATCAATGCATCTCGAACTTGTGCTGTCACTTTCAACTAAGGCGTTCCTTTTGAGTTTACGAAGATTCATAGCTCGCCGAGGAAGACCTCTCATCATCTATTGTAACAACGGGAGTAATTTTATAGGAGCTGAGAATCTACTTCAGTCCTTAGAGTGGAAGTCCATTGAAGCTGAAACATCAGTATACAAAATTGAATGGATATTTAATCCACCATCTGCTCCCTGGTGGGGAGGCTTTTGGGAGATTATGGTGAAATTGGTAAAAAATATTCTTCGAAAAATTTTGGGGAAAGTATGCCTTTCATACGAAGAAATGATTAGTGTTTTATGTGACTGCGAGTCAGTTATCAATTCAAGACCTCTTACATACCTCTCAGAAGATCTGGATGACTTAATACCTCTTTCTCCGTCCATGTTTTTACAAGAGATCTCGACGGTGGGAGTACCTGATTTAGATCAGCTGGATACAATAGATCTTAAAAAACGCTATAGGTATCAACAGACGTTAAGAGAACAGTTGAGAAAAAGATTTCGCCGCGAATACCTAGCGACACTCCTTCAACCATGCAAGAAGAATAACTATTATGATCTAAAGGTTGGCGAGATTGTGTTAATCAAAGATGACTTGAAGAAAAGATTACACTGGCCGATGGCTAAAGTTATTGCCGTCTATCCTGGTAAGGATAAAAGGATACGCGTGGCTCGACTTAAAACAGCACATACCGAGTTTTTGAGGCCAGTGCAGCGGATTTATCCGCTGGAAATACGTTCGACACCAAATGAAGGTTCAACTCCAAACGAAAGCGCATTTTCAAATGGAGGTGACAAGCATAATAATTTCCCAAGTACCTTACGAAGCATCGTTACCACAAGAAGTGGCCGAACTGTTAAGATGCCATCAAGATATTTGGACACATAATTTTAAATTTATATTAGATTTTTTGTTATTTTGATTATTGGAATACACATTATCAAAAGGTGGGAGTGTTACGTCACTTTCATATGATGACGTCATTCATTTAAAGTGTAAATATTAATAACTTGATATTAATCTGTGTATATGTGAAAAGTATGAGTGGCAAAAGAAAGAATGTTGTGCTAGATGTGTTCTAAGAAAATATAATGGTTGCTTTTGTAAAGATGTGTACGCAGGTATTTCTTGTAAATTTAAGTTATTTCATCGCTGGAGAGATCGGGTAGATTTATCGGAAGCACGAAACACATATGACGTTTAGTGCCATTGTTTAACTGACAACGTTGATTGACTTGATCATTTGTGTTACCCATGAAATAAATCTGTAGAAATTTATGATCTACGCCAGGCAAGTGATCCTGCACGATGATAAATTTGGCCTTGCACTTTGAATGTTGGCATGAAATTCTCGTTCACGATACATGTAGCACCGAATGAAGTCATTTAGAAACACGAATTGTGCCGGCGTATATTCCCCAAAAAATTTTTCGATTGGTTTGTTTGACCTGATAAGAAAGTTGATAATGGCTCGGCAGGCGACGTTAAATCTGGTAGTTTCAGTATGCCTCCAGAACAGCAAATTCCAGCTGTTTCACTCTTAAATTTGAGAGCACTACAAAACATACATAATTGATCCATTTTTCCGATGATGACGCTTGTGTGAAAAATATAGTCGGTAGCGAAGTGCGTACTTGATTGATTTTCATTCTTGCATCCCGTTGCTCTGATGTTTCCGACGAACGGGCTTGAGTAGTGCGAAGTTGGTTTGTTAACAGTCTTCTTTCCCGTTGCTCTCATGTTTCCGACGAACGGGCTAGTAGTGCGTAGTTCATTTGTTAACAGTCTTCTTTCCCGTTGCTCTCATTTTCCCGGCGAACGGGCTAGTAGTGCGTAGTTGATTTGTTAACAGTCTTCTTTCCCGTTGCTCTCATGTTTCCAACGAAAGGGCTTGAGTAGTGCGTAGCTGATTCGTTAACAGTCTTCTTTCCTGTTGCTCTGATGTTTCCAACGAACGGGCTTGAGTAGTGCGAAGTTGATTTGTTAACAGTCTTATTTCCCGTTGCTCTCATTTTCCCGGCGAACGGGCTAGTAGTGCGTAGTTGATTTGTTAACAGTCTTCTTTCCCGTTGCTCTCATGTTTCCAACGAAAGGGCTTGAGTAGTGCGTAGTTGATTCGTTAACAGTCTTCTTTCCTGTTGCTCTGATGTTTCCAACGAACGGGCTTGAGTAGTGCGTAGTTGATTCGTTAACAGTCTTCTTTCCTGTTGCTCTGATGTTTCCAACGAACGGGCTTGAGTAGTGCGAAGTTGATTTGTTAACAGTCTTATTTCCCGTTGCTCTCATTTTCCCGGCGAACGGGCTAGTAGTGCGTAGTTGATTTGTTAACAGTCTTCTTTCCCGTTGCTCAAATAAAATGAATGTGAATTCGTAAACTTTGTAATAATAAACAATCTAATAGTTTTCAAATGACAACTGTATTCGCGATCGCAACGAACTATAGGGGGCGTTGTTGTATGTGCCGAATCCCTGCGATTTCCATATGAACAGTCATTCAGTTACACTGGAGACGTCTTTAATGTAGCATGTAGCATTGTAACGTTCCATCTTTATTGTGGCTGATTAAATTTAATAAAGAAAAATGTTTGTTTTCTTTCTTATGCAAATGAAAACAAAATGGTATCTCTTTTTTTTTAAGAGAAGGAACATCCAGAACACATCGGAAAAATATTTGTAAATGAAGAGAAAAAAATAGGTATATTCTTATAAGAGTTCAAACCTAATGCCTGAGAAATAGATTTACTAAATTTAATGGTATAACTTGAAAGGCCCATTTAAATTTTAACGTAAAATAAAGAATGCTTACGAAACAAAAAAAACAAAAAAAAAAGAACCATTCTTTTTTGTCGCCATTTTTTAGTGTTACGAAAATGCGTCTTTGGGACTTGCCAAAAACAAAACAAGATGCAACTTTATTTTTTTAGGAGCGAAATATTTTATGGAGGGAAATATAACGAAAATGTACCAATGTCCATAACATGAAACTTTATCTTAGTAAACGTCCGTTTTGGAAATGTTATTTCATTTTGAATCTTATTTATTAGAGTTCATAATGGCTATAGAATCAGGTGAGAGAAAAGTTTGTTTTGAATCTATGCTAAACTCTATATCGGCCCATTTTCCACCGAAATCCGATTGACTACTTTGATTTTAAACAAAGTGTTTCATTTTAAGATTTTTTCCAAAAATTTTAAGTGTAGATTGGCGGCACTTAAAAATCTGCCAAATCTGTAGCTGTGGTTAATACGTAAGTACCAAATTTTTCTTCCATACTTTTCTGAATCATATTACTTCAAATATTAGAATATGCAAGAAGTATACATAAACACATAATTTAATACCATTTAATTTTTCAAAAAAAGTATTTTGACAACAATTTTATCAAAAAATTATAAACTAAAAAACGTAAAATAAAGAATTCTTAGGATAAAAACGATTTTAAAAATTCCTCATTTTTCAATAAAAACTTTTGTATTGTTTCTTTTTTTTTTAATTCTTATAGTATTTAATCAGACGTAAAAAAACCATTTTGTAGCGAACGATCATCAAGTAAGAAAAAAAAATTTTTACAAGCAAATTTTTTATTATAAAAATCATAACACTTACCTGATTTATAAGTCCGGAGAATTCCAAAATGATATGTTCTTTGTTTGAAAACTTTATTCTCAAATAATATATACATAGTTTATCCCTTCATTACTTTTAGGTAACATTCCACACATCAAAATTTTATAATTGTAAGATCTCGATATGAATTTTAATATGTAGCTTAAAAACAGAATAGCTGAATTCTAGTTGAAATTCTTTCAAAACTAAAAAACACTTACCAAGAAAACGATAAAAAATTTATTTATAATCAGCGCCAAAGATACTTTTTCAAGTAATTCGGATTATTCTTTATTGTTGTTCTCTGAATTGTGTAGATACAGAAATATATAGTATTCTAAGAAGAGTATTCTATAACTATGACAGTTTTGTATGGAATTCATTGGAACACATTTATTCACTGGAATGACGAAAGCAATGTTGACTTCATTTTAACTTGTAATGAATTGAAGACAGAAAAATTATTTTACCGCAATACACACATCTGTAACAGCAAGTGATCATGAAATCATGTTATGTTGTTGGTAATAGAAAGGTAAAAATTATTGAGAAGTTGTTCTTCAAATGCTTGGCATGTTCTGCTTCAATGTTTGGCATGTTCTGATTAGTTTTTTAAGAAGTTTTACCTTTTCTTTAGGGAAATTTTGTTTTTTTTTCGATGCTAAGAAAATGGCGTCCGTCATTGCCAATGGTTATGTGGGAACTAATGCACGATATTTACAGTCTCCCGCTAGATGGCGTATCGAGTGTTGCGATCGCGAATTTAAAACTATTAGATGTTAAACAAAAACTATATTTAATTGTGCTAACCTAAAATTCCATATTAAATATAAATAATTATTAAAAGCGTGCAATTTGAATAAAATTTGGCTTTTGCCTTTATTTAAACAGTTTTCACAATTCGCGATGGCAACGAACTATAGGGGGCGTTGTTGTATGAGACGAATACCTGCGATTTCTATATGATTAGTCATTCAGTTACTCTAGAGACGTCTTTAATGTAGCATGTAGCATTGCAACGTTCCTTCTTTATTGCGGCTTATTAAATTTAAAAAAGAAAAATGTTTGATATTCTTTCTTATACAAGCGAAAACAAAATGGTATCTCTTTTTTTTTTAGAGAAGGAACATCTAAAACACATCGGAAAAATATTTGTACATAAACAGAACAAAAAATATGTATATTCTTATAAAAGTTAAAACCTACTGCCCGAGAAATAATTTTACTAAATTTAATGATATAACATGAGAAGCCTATGTAAACTTTCCATAGTTTTAAGAATCATATTACTTCAAAAATTAAAATAAACAAAAAATGTACATAAGCCTCATAATTTTATAAAATCCAATTTTGTAAACAAAAGATTTTTAACAACAATTTTTATCAAAAAATTTTAAGTTTCAATAAAAATCAATATTTAGAAAGTAAAAATTGTAAAATAAAGATTGCTTACGAGGAAAAAAAAAAATTCTTTTTGACGCTACGAAGTAGTGCTACGAAAATTCGTCTTTGGGATTTGCCAAAAACAAAACAAGATGCAATTTTATTTTTTCAGGAGCGAAATATTTTACCGAAAAAATGAAAATGTACCAATTCTCATGACATGAAACTTTATTATGGTAAACGTACGTTTTGGAAATGTAATTTCATTTGAAATCTTATTTATTAGAGTTCATATGGCGACGGAAGAAAATTTAGATTGTTTTGTTTACTCTATATCTATATTTACTCTATATCTATATACAGATTTTAGATTTAAACTCTATATCGGCCCATTTTCCACCGAAATTTCGATTAACTACTTTGATTTTAAATAAAGTGTTTTAAATTTTAAAAGCATTTTGATTTCAAATAAAGTGTTTTATTTTATGATTTGTCGCAAAAATTTTAGGTGTAGATTGGCGGCACTTAAAAACCGCCAAATCTGTAGTTGCGGTGGCGTTAATACGTAAGTACCGAATTCTTATTCCATACTTTTCAGAATCATATTACTTCAAACATTAGATTATGCAAAAAGTATACATAAGCACATAATGTTACACCATTTAATTTTTCAAAAAATGTATTTTGACAAAAATTTTTATCAAAAAATTATAAACTAAAAAACGTAAAATAAAGAATTCTTAGGATAAAAAAAAGCGATTTCAAAAATTCCTCATATTGAAATAAAAACTTTCATATTGTTTCTTTTTTTATTCTTATAGTTCTTAATCAGACATAAAAAACCATTCTGTAGAGAACTATCATCAAATAAAAAAAATTTTTTACAAGCAAATTGTTTATTATAAAAATCATAACACTTACTGATTTATAAATCCGGAGCATTCCAAAATGATTTGTTCTTTGCTTGAAAACTTTATTCTCAAATAATATATACATAGTTTATCCCTTCATTACTTTTAGTTAACATGTCACACAGCAAAATTTTATAATTCTAAGATCCAGTGGCGTAGCTAGGTAACCAAGGGCCCTGGGGCAAATTAAAAAATGGGGCCCCACTGCTATGTAAACTGATTAGGTTTTATCAAATAAAAATATGAAATATACAAATAATTTAAAAATGCTAAGTTACTTAAGCTCATTTTTGTGCACTGCAGGGCAGGTAATAAAAATATTAAACATTTACTACATAAATTACAATTAATACTTGGTGTGTATTTGGCTAATAAAACGAAATAGAGAAGACTCAAGGGTTTATTATATAAAGGTCGGGCCTACCAACTGACTAAATAACAATTATATTTACAATTCTTTCCTAGCTTTAGTTTTCGCAAAAGTATCAATGACTTCGTTTAAATCCAGGCTTGATGCGGTTTTGTTTTCAATTGCTATTAGCGATAAATGTCGGAGTCGAGTTTGGCCCATATTATTTCTTAAATAATTTTTTATTATTTTTAATTTGCTAAATGACCTTTCAGCTGCTGCAGAAGGGACAGGAATTGTAAAGAATAATAACATTGCTGTAAATACTCCCGTTAGGTCGCATTCTAGCACTCCATATTTGCTCATTATTTCCTTACATAATTGGTGAACAGTCCATGCTTGAGTTAGTTGCGGTAAAACTAGGTGGTAAATATTAATAAATAGAAGTGAAAAACTAGGGCCTATTATATCTGAATATTTTCTTTGGAATTCGTCACACTTTTGTAATAAAGTTGCTTCATCAACATGTAATAAAACTGTTGGTGTTAGAAAATCGAATATATGACAGACTGCACTCATACCAATAAAACGTGTATCTAATTGAGATATTACTGTGTCTAGTACATTATTGAAAATCTCAATTTTAAATATTTTTTCTCGGTTTGGAAATCGGTGACCAACAGCTAATTCATCAAAATGTTTTTTAACTTTTCTTTGCCTTTTTTCTTGAAAATGGGTATCAATACCATATTTTCTTGCAGTTTCACTGGCTTTGCACTTGAATAATTCGAAATAATTTCTATAAATTTGCAACTTTGCTTTGGTCTCTGCTAAAACTTTACTCACCTCGCCCAAATTGATGTCGCATTTTTGTAAAGTTTTGGATGCATAATTGATGTCGTTCAATACACTGTGCATGAATTCGCAAAGCAACACGAACTCGAAATTTAGCATTTTTGTTTTAATACTCTCTGCTTCACTAGGCTCATCCTTATTAGGACTCTTTAGAACTATTTCTGATAATGCTTTGATAATATCAAAATAACGAAGTTTTATTGCAGATATCGTATTGACCCTACTGGACCATCTAGTCGGATTTAGTTTTTTTAGAGTGGTGTCCGATTCGCCAGGGAATTTTAACAATAGATCCCAACGTTTGATGCTGTTTCCAAAAAAGTCATACAAATCTTGCAACGTTGCGAAACAAATCTGTATTTCTACACAACTGCTAACGGCATCATTTATCACCAAATTTAAATTATGAGTGGCACAATGTACGTACTCTGCGTTAGGCTGGATATCCTTAATATGTTTTTGTACACCATTATACACACCAATCATCACACTGACTCCATCATAGCCTTGCCCCACACATTTTTTTAAATCAATATTTTTGTCGATAAATAATGCTGTCACTTGGTTGACTAAATCTATTGCGCCATGTTTGATAGCTGCATAAAAGCCTAGAAACACTTCTTTTACTTCTATATCAATTGGCTGTCCATTTTCCGATCTGGTTATTACTGCATACCTCATAACAATTTAGCTGATATACCTTCGATATGTCCGGTGTCGTATCCATTATGATGGCAAAAAACGGTGACGCTCTAATTTGTTCTAGTAGATGGGTTTCGAGTTTGGTCCCCAAGCTCTCAATCATTTCATTTTGAGTTGTTGCACTCAGATATCTTGTAGATCCTAAAAACATAAAAAAACACAATTTCAAAAAAGTCCTGATATTAAACAGTTAATAATTATAAACAAAATAAAACGATAAAAAAACTTAGAAATAATTATTATTATCTTTGGGCATATCCAAACCTTGCCGCAAAATGTGATCATATCGGGCGACAAGCTCTACAAAGGACAGAAAATTTCCGTGGTATCCTTTCTGACTGAAGTCTTCTTGATGTCCTCTCAAAGCCAAAGAACTCTTTGCTATGGTAAGTATGATATCGAATAACCTTTGAAGAACCATTTTCCAAAATGATGCTTCTTTGTGAATTTAATTTTCAAGTTCCTTGTCGATAGTATTAGTATCGTTTTTTTTCTCCAAAATTCATACACAGCACATGCTTCCGAATGGCCACTCGAACAACTGTGTTGTTTAATTCTTTCTGATAAATGCTTCCAATCTCGAATTCCCGTACACCAAACATTATTCCTTTGTGAAGCAAATAACCAGCAGGGTTGACAATAGTCAGCGTCTAGTATTTTGGAATAACACAACCAAAAACGATTAACTGGCCCATATTTAGAATACGAAACGTAGTACGATTTTGAAAAACACCTATTGTTCTGGTTGATGTCTGTTGGAAAAGGTCCTGAAGGCTGTAAAGGCCCCATATCAAAAATTTGACGTTTTTCGTTATCACTTAATATCTTGTTCGTGAAGTTCCCCAAGTCATAAGAAGATTTGTCGTACACATTTTCGAAAAATGTAGAGGTCTGTGGTTCCTCCAAACCCTCCACTCTTATGAGTGTCATGCAAACATCATCCACGTTCACATGATCGGCGGCGGAGGTATCTCCAACTGCAATAATTGTCGAATCTTCTTCGGTAGGCTTCTCAACCAACACTGCAGTTACCACATTATTTGAGTCACTATCAATAGAAATATTTTGGCCAGATGTACTTGCAGAAGGCTGACTAAAAAACTTGTCAATTTTGGGCAATTTTTGTTTACTATCTTCTCTTTCTTGGTGTTGTTTGCGTTTAAATGCACCACTGGGTTTCTTCTTTTTATCCATAATTTTAGTTTTCTAATTTATTTAAACAATACAATATTAGATTGTGCTCGAGTAGGTAGGTACTCACTGTTCACTGACGACGTTAAAAGTAAAATAAAAGGAAAGAGAAACACAATGATACGCTAAGTGTCGTTGGGGAATCCCCGGGAAAAAAATTATCACCGTTAGTGTTACCACATTTAACGGTGGAGACTGTAATGGTTGGCAACTGTTTGGCGACCTTTTAAGGCGCATTTTGTCATCCCGTCGAAGGGATGCGAGAGAGAGAAAGGTAGATGTATATTTGATATAATCGGGAGAGGGTCTCCCTTGGTATTCTAAGAGCTGGAAGCTCTTACTGGAAAACAATGCCTATTTCTTTTGTTTTTAAATAAAGTTAAGTTTTACTGTTTTAAAAATCTGGTCTGCTTATTTATTGGAAAGGAAAGGCATTACAGAGACCATGAACGATCTCCTGCCCGCGGACCTGAATTAATGTACCTACTGTAGGTGACTTGCATTTTTTTCACGATATTTCACGTTATACAATGAGCTGTAGCCGAAATCTATAGATTTGACACGATTTATTGACTTAACGGACATCAATATGAGTGGTAAAATCAAATAAAATTGAACCATTATATTGACCTGTACAAAAAAGTTTATTGACATTAGCTTACTTACTCCTGATACAGCATTAATTTTTTAACCGTTCTCGAAAAGAATATTTTAACTCGAATTCACAATAAAACGCGCATCGATGAATAATAAAACGCACATAACACTATCCGTCAAATTGACAACACTGCCTACCTACAGAAAGAATTTAGGGGAATTCCTTAGGCATAACTTTTGAATTTCTCTCAACTGAGTTGTCATGATTAAAGTGGGGTTGCAACCTGTCATATTTATTTTGAAAATGGGAGAAATTTTCAAAAGTTCAATAGTTTGCTTACTGTATTGATGAATATCGTAGATTAGTTTTTAGCGTAATTTCAGTAGATTTTAACAGATTCATCAGAATCGGGTTTTCTCAGTTAAAACAAAAATTAAAGAGTATTTTAAAAATTTAAAAGCATATAAATGTAAATATAAAATTACTTACTATAAATCATTTAATGCATCATTTTATTGCATTGTGAATTTTATGAATAATCCATAAAATTACTTAGAATTTTCAATTTTTTTTACTAATCTTCTTAAACGTCTCCTTTACCTTTTACTAGTATTGTTGAGTGATATTTCGTAAAAAAAATTGATAAGAACAATAAACATCGAGGCTGAATTAGACGACTATCAAAATACGCTCTTGAGCCATTAGATTAGGGATAGACGATGCTGTAAAAATTGTCTAGCATTGAGCCGCATTTATTTATTAGAGCGCTGTGATAAATGCATATACAGCGTTAAATATTTCCAATGAAAGCATGAGTTAAACACTGATTAACAAACCTACTATCACAAATAAATAGCTGGGACACGTGGCATGGGTCATTAAATTTTCAAAATTCTCAGAGAACTAAAATTTCCACGCACGTCACTTTCAAGAAAAATGGTGGAGAAAAAGACTAACAATTGAGCTTATTTTTTTCAGTTTTTTAAAATGGTATTTTTGTCTATTTTCGGTCGAAATATACAAGTTTAAAAACGTTAAGTGTGACAAAAGGTCGTATAAATGATGCGACAAACTTCTAGGGTAGTTAGGGCACATTATCAGGATTAAAATTGCATAGAAACCAATGTCTGGAAATGACGTCATACACATCTGAGAGCACTTTTTAATTATGTACAGTCTGTCTGTTTTTGAACAGTTTATAATAGGGGAAGTGCCCCTCGTCGCGTTTGGCGATATTTCTAGGCATGGGTTCCTGTGCAGTTTTAATATTCCGATGCTTCCAAAACTAGTTTACTAAACCAAAAAATTTTCTTGGAATAACAGTAATTGCTACCACTAAAATATTTGTAAGTTGACATGTATGATTGTACATAGTGTTTCGTCTTGTTCACTCTCTGTATGTATTTCTAGAATCCTTATCAAAAGTAAAAATTTAAAAAACCATACACATAAAGGTGGCCGATTAATATTTTAGTGAGGTAAAAATAAAACTACCGTCGATATCTGTCAAATTAGAGTACAGGAAAATGGTTGTATTACACCAAAGCTAGTTTATTGAAGGTTGAAAGTTGAAGACATTTCTAATAATTGTGTTTGAATTCATCTTTGTTTCCTCTCATTATCATACCTGTCCAATTGTTTATTGCATTCTCTGCACTGTGATATGTCAGATTTTGATAGTGTTTTTTTTTTTTTTTTTCTCGCTTGAATATTAATTTTCTACCCTCAACGTGTGTTCTCTTTTCTTTTCGTTTTTGATAAAGGATCTAAAAATACGCATTAGGACCTGGTAACGAAAATGAATTCAGTTGTTTCAACAGTTGAATAATATAGTTAAATTTCAAAAATTAAGATATAAAATTAACTTTCAAATAGATGGGGGAAAATATCTGGATTTTCATGAAGGATAAGAGATTTTTCTGCGAATGACAATGGTGTTAAAGATACGTGTTTTCTTAATATAAATTTAAATAAGTCAAATCATTTATATTTTTTTTATATATTTTTTTATTTTTTTTGACAACACAATATTTTATTCAAAGGTCAAATAATAATGCAAATCAAATTTTGGTAAATAATAACTCAGCAATTTTTATAATAGTAACATTCATAACGACTCAGTAAAGTTTATAATGAGTCAAAAAAGTTCATAATGACTTAGAAAAGTTCATAATGACTTAACAACGTTCACACTGATTCAATAAAGTTCATAATGACTCATAAAAGTTCATAATGACTCATAAAAGTTCATAATGACTCATAAAAGTTCATAATGACTTACTCAAGTTTATAGTCACACATCAAAGTTCATAATGACTCAGAAGAGTTCATAATGACTTAGGAGAGTTTATAAGTACTCATCAAAGTTCATAATGACTTAGAAAAGTTCATGATGACTCCATAAAGTTTATAAGTACTCATCAAAATTCACAGTGACTCAGGTAAGTTCGTAATGACTCAAAAAAGTTCATAACGACTCAATAAATTTCATAATGACTCCTTAAAGTTCATTATAAAATAGCTAAGTTCATAATAACTCAGCAAAGTCATAGTAAAGTGGCGAAATCAGTAAAGTTCATAACGATACTGTTAAAGTCGTGCATTAATTTTATAGGCCTGGTGATGACTCCATCTTGGACAGTGATCATCACATTATTCACATTCGCTTGTAACAGCCAGAAAATAGCTGTCGTATGTAAGAGCGAAAACCCTTCTTTTTCTTTCTCACCAAGCACTCTGCAAGGTTTTCTTCTCCTGCCAAACTTTTCTTCACTTTGGAAGACTTGGTTAAAAGTTTCTTTTCTCGCACATCAATAATATAGGTATGAGGGCAACCATCATCGCTGAAATTAAAGAGAAAAAAATAAATTGTTTTGAGTTAGTCTTGATTGTTTTCTTTTTGGTCAAACGTGCTGTTAAGTGCTTTCAGAAATTAATATACATCAATTGTAAAATTTACCTGCGTATTTTATTAAAATTTCTCAACTTTTAAAATTAATTTTTTAACTATTTTCAACTTCACATCGTAAAATATAAGCGAATTCAAATTTTTTAATCCACACATTTATTTTAAGCAACGTGTTTTTATGTTCGATAAGAAGAATAAGCTGATGCGCTATCTTAGAAATTAATTCTGACAAAAGAAATTGTTTCATTAGGATATATTTTTTGTTTGTTTAGAAGTCAAACAACAGACGTTTATAAGGCAAAATAAATTAGTAAAATATAAACAAATCCAATTTTTTAACCGACACATTTATTTTAAGAAGCAGGTTTTTTATGCTCGATAAAAACAATATACACATACTCTATCTCAGAAATCAATACTGACAAAAGAAATTGTTTCATTAGGATATATTTTTGTTAGTTTAAAACTCAAATAACAAACATTTATAAAGGAAAACAAGTTCATAAAACATAAACGAATCCAGATTTCAATCAACACATTTATTTTTCAGCAGCATGTTTTTTTATGTTTGACAAAAACAATTAGCATATGCGTTATTTTAGAAATTTATTCTGACGAAAGAAATTTTTTTATTAGGATATATTTTCGTTAGTTTAGAAAACAAACAACGGGCGTTTATTGAGGAGGTAAGTTCATGATACATAAACGAAGCCATATTTTTCAACAACGCAACTATTTTAAGCAACGTGTCTTTTATGATCGATAGAAACAATAAGCGTATTCGTAATCTTAGAGACGGATTCCAACGAAAGAAATTGTTTTATCAGGGTATATCGAAAATATTTTTATTTGGCATATCATTTTAAACCACCAAATTGATAGCTATGAAGTTATGAAAAATATAATTTTTTAACTATGAAACATGCAATTCATTTAACAAATTAGATTATGAAGCTCTAAAACAATATAATTTTCCTGCTGGAATAATAAATCAAATTATTTCAGGGATGTTCATAAATAATTGCATACATTGCTTCAAAATTTTTGACAATTTTTTTTACACTTGTCACAAACTTCACTATACCTCGTTTAACTCCCTTGTCACGCCACATAACATAAATATATATGCTTTATAGTTCGAAAACTTCGGAACTTCGTTAAAGATCATACGTGTCTGTATTAATTACATGTGTGAGCATAGTAATATTAATTATTATATGTATGCCTATTTTACACAAAATATAAGTGAGTTTTATAACAAATAATACAATTCATGTATTTTGCTTGAATTTAATTAATGTAAATCAGTCAAATTTACACTACGCAAATATTTTCATCACGCGAAACTGCTTTTTCAAACCGCTTTTTCATTACTTTGTTGTTGTAACTCTTGTACAAAGTATCATTAAATTATTTTCTGATTAATGTCAAATAAAATTAATTATGCAAAATTGAATACTATTTCTTTTTTTTAATTACCGATAAGTAGTAAAATCACAAAAGTTTATTTGGAAGCATATACTTTTCAGTTGCTTGTACACTAAAATTTTATGAAGGGTAAAAAGAAAAAGAAATGTATTTTTTAACTTTGTAAATTAATAAATTTAATAATTGCAATTAATTTATCAAAACTTATATATATATATATATATATATATATATATATATATATATATATATATACATATATATATATATATATATATATATATATATATATATATATATATATATATATATATATATATATATATATATATATATATATATATATATATATATATATATATATATATATGTATATATATATATATATATATATATTTGTATATATTTGTATACTATTATATATGTTTTTGATTTCTAAATACCAAAGTCCCGACAGCGTTAATTAGTGTGAGTTCATTAAAGTTACTCAATGTAAAAAGAAGCAGGAAGGTTTTTAATTCAATATCAGAGTGAATAGCTGTATGCATAATTATTAAAACAAAATTATATTTATTTATACGAAGAAAAAAAAGTTGAATTACAATAATTAAGAAACATTGTTACAATTGGATTATATTAGTTTAAAAATGATATAAATAATTAAATATACATATATAATAACAACATTTATGATTTAAATACGAAAATATTATTTTAAATTACCTCTTTGTTGTAGTGCCGATGTTAATGGCACCTGTAATTTCTTTTGGTTCTTCTAAAGTTGCCTCAACCTGTTCTATTTCAATAATCACATTATGAGGTTCAAAGCTAAAATTATATATAAAAAAATTTTCTTTATAGATAACTAAAGATAGCAATTTTTTTTCATCATTTTATTTTTGTAACTCGTGTTCAAAATATGATGGTAAATTCATGCTTAATGTAAGTTCATGTTAACGCTGTTAAGCTCCATATTTTTTCATCTTTTTACTAAAAATTAATACTTAATCCGATTTCTTATGATGATTTTTAGTTTCGACTTAACTCGATTCTTAACTTTGTGAATTTTAATACCAATAATTTTTATATTATTATGCGATTTTAAAACTATATTTCGAATAATAAGACAGCAAAAATAATAAGTTTAATGTTCCAAACTTAACTATAGTATTCTTGAAGCCATAGCGTAAAGTTGTTGACGAAAAGTTGGAACCTATCATTTTAATTTATTTAATTTGAAACTAAGAATTAAGTAAAAACTGCCTATTTTTCTAATTCACAATGTGTGTACAAGTAATTATAATAAGTAACATTAATTAGAACTGTCTTTTTTTAATTATAAAAAATATGAAATTATTACGTACTCCGTAAAATTCCTATAAATGCATATTGTGTTCATTCCAGAATTTAAGTAATTTACACAATTAAAAAATAAGTAGATGCTAAAAATTGAAATACATAATATAATATATATAATCATAGTAAAATAAATGCTTGGAGCAGAATAAGGGAGAAATTATTATTAATCCCCTAATCACAGTAGGTTCAGAACCATTAGAACTATTTATTTGATTCTGATCATCTGAAAATCTCTGAACTGTTTCATTTTCTATTTCAACAAATGAATCGTAATAGAAGTAAAACAAAAAAAGTGTCTTTTTCATCAGGTTTTTGCTGTTACTTATATTTAAAAAGACTGATTAGTATATTTTGCTCCATTCATTAAAGAGTTTCACAGTTCCAATTCTAATGTAAGATTTATATCTTTTTTCGTAAAAATAGTTTTATGAATTATATAAAAACTTGTTTTCATATATCTAATGAATTTAAAAAAAAAACTAAAGCTAAGAATTAATTAGAAAGCGATAATATTTTGAAACTACTATGTGTGTGTAAATTATGATACTAAATTTAATAAGATACTTTGCATATGAAACAAAACCAAATTGTCAAAACAAATTCAAATTGTCGTGTTGTTTTTTGTGTATTCATAAAATTTAAACAAATCGAAGGTAATCAAAAGTAAGCACAGAATATTAAATTGAATATTTCTATTATTAAAATTAATATTTCGGCAATAATAAGGTGAATATTTTTAAAACTAACCTCATCACAGTAGGATCATAATTAATAGAACCATTCGTTTGATTCTGACCATTCACAAATGCCTGATTAGTTTCAAGTTTTGCTTCAATTTCAACCTCCGTTTCAGACATCATATCACTAAATTTATAGAAGAAAAACATAAAGTTTCTTTATTTTAAATCAAGATTTTATTGTAAATTATATTTTAAAAAATTTAAAGTAGATTTTGCCAGCATTCATTCAAATGTTTTATTGTCTTAAATAAAAAAAAGATTATTCTTTTTTAAATTTTTTAATACAGAGTTTTACCATTACATTTTATTTTAAAAAAAACTTTGTTGTAAAACAAACTACGAAAATTCGTGAAACATCTGCATACTCACATCTCTGAAGATAAAAGAAAATTTTGACATTTTTTGACATTTTTTTTTAAAATATCACAAAAACTTTTTTTTTATTGAATACCATTTTTATCTACCAAACTTAGAAATTTGAATTAAGAGAAAAATGAGGTTTTTTTTACAGTAATATAAGCTATATTTAAACTATAATAGATAATAACAATAAGAAATTTAATGATAATTCTTTGTTTTCATAAGAAAAAATCCAATTGAAATCATTCATGTACGTTTTTCTTCCGGAAAACTGAAGAAGTGTAATTGAAGAATTTTGTCACTATGGAAATACGGTAAAAGTTGATATGCTCATATCTGTACACTTAAAATGAATTTTTTAAGACATCACAAAAGCTTTTTTGTTGAATCCTATTCTTATCTATTCTATTTGGAAATGTGATTTAAGTGAAAAATGGTGATTTTTTAAAGAAAACAATATTATAAAATATATCCAAAGCATAATAAATAATAGTAAATAGCAGTAATAATAGTAAATTTAAAGCGAATTCTGTTGGGTTTTCTTTTCATAAGAAATAAAGTAATTTATATCATCCATGTACGATTTTGGTTTGTAAAAACTATTTAAAATTTATACTGCGTTTATTCATCTGCATTCATATGCACAGTCCAGTCACATTAACGTGACCACCCGTCAAAAGCATTAACCAGTAGGCGTCTGTCAGGCGCAGGCTCATGCGCAGCAACGTTCGCTGAACCATTGTTGAGGATACACTCACTCTTGGTAGCCCCTTGGTTCATCTGAGCAGTCAGTTGCTCAACAGTTGCACGTATATCCGCAAGGATGCATCTCCTTAGCCTTCGTTCTCCTCTGTCATCTATAGTCCGTGGTGAACCACCTGTGTCACGCCGCTGATTTTGGATAGTGCCATTTTGCCATGCACGGTATGCTTTTACCACGGCGGCACGTGAACTGTTCACAAAATTAGCCGTTTCCGAAATGCTTTAACCCTTGCCCCGAAAGTCAATAATCATGCCCTTTTGGACTTTGGATATATCGATACGTTTCTGTATTACGCCAACGATTGAATAGGACATCCTTTATATACACTCCACTGTAATGTGCTGCCACCTGCCTTCTGTGATTGGTTATTTCACGTTGACGTCAAAAGTTGGTGGTGGTCACATTAATGTGACTGGACGGCATAAAATTCACAAATAAAAAAAAATCAAATAAATGAGAAATTTAAAAAATTAAACAAATGCTTATAAAACTATTTAATTAAATATTATGATAAGAATAAGGGCCGAAAATATTAAAAATTACCTAATCATAGCAGAATCACCTTCCTCAGAATCATTTATTTGATTCTGTTCATCCACAAAATCCTCATAAGTATTGTCTCCTGTTTCAGTTTCCTCATCTGAATCAGACAATTCCTCACTAAAATTATAGGAGAAAAAATCATAAACTAAAGTGTGTGTTTTTTTCTCATCAGGTTTTTCTTGTAACTCATATTCAAATTATTGCTAAATGCTTTTTTTCGGCATGTGTTCAAAGTTTTTAAAATTTAAATTCTTAATAAAGATTTTTATCTGAGTTTAAATTAATGATTTTTCTATTAATAAATAGTAGTTTAAAATAGTTTGAGCGAGGATATGTACTTGGCGTTTGATATTGACTCCTAAAATTATTTATATATTTAAAAATTATTTTAATAAAAACAACACAAATATTTATTTTTTGAGGCATACAAATTTTATCTCTCTTATTCAAAATTTAAAATTTTTAAAATAAATGGCACATTTTAAAATTTAATTTGTTTATGAATAATAAGAACAAATTTAATAAGAACTCATTTTCTTTGAATATAAATATAGCCCATTTGAGGCCAATGTGTTCGTTTTGCCTGCATAAATACCTTTTTAAATTCATAGTGTTGATTCGTTTGTTTTCCAATGATTTGTACCAGTCAAAAACAAGAAGTTATTAACAATAGGAAAACCTAACAAATTTTATAAATTTGTTTAAAAATTTAAGAATGAGCGACCAGCTATAAAATATATTGTGCCAATATGACGTGTCGTCCACAGTAATCTTGCCCCAAAAGAAGTGGATACAGTGTTGTTTTAGCTGTTTAGCGGATACAATGCTCGAAGAAAAAAAAAAAGAACCACTCTGAATAACTTTTGATCTAATGATCGGACCTTCACGTTCTAGGACTTATTATTAATTGTTTTTAGAGGGTGACCTCAAATATGCTAATTATTTAGTGCAAGCAATATTTTAAGTTACAAAAAGGTACTTTCTCTGAATAAACATGCCTTTTCCTCAATGTCTTCGAATTTCTGACCCTTAAAATAAAAGGAGTAGTCGCAATCTGGGAAATAGGGTCCCAGTAGTTTGGTCAGGAGAGCGATCCAAAGTGTGGATCCCTTAATGTTAGATGAAATCCCTTAGTGTCGCCACTTGACTGAAGGTTTCTCGAACTTGGTTTGTAAACCGGTTTCGAAACCGGTTTGTCTTTATCTATGGTGGTCCATCTTACGTTCCATTTCTCAATTTGATTTCTATTCTTGAGTTGTTGTTTCAACATTTTTAATTGGTTGGATGACATTGGCAACGTTGTATCTTGTTTTGCGGGCTGATCATATTAAATAAATATTATTGTTTTTCTATTTCTTGTTTAAATAAAAATTATGAACTGAATACAAAAATGAAAATTAAATAAAATTACCTATCACTATCAAGATCAGGCTCTTTGGAACCTTCTGATGGATTTGGTTCGTTCATAAATGGATGATAATCTATAGATCCAGATCCTATTTCATCATCGAAATTGTCTGCTCTTTCACTGTAATTATGAATACAAAAAAACATTTAATGTTTTCATCAGTTTTATATGTATTTCATTCACTATTTTTTGAAGATTATCGAAAGTTTATAATAAACACTAAGACTTTTCCTTCGTTTTAACTTTATCTTCGTCGAGACAATGTAAAATGTATTTCATCCATTATCATTTAAAGGTTTTAAGTTTATAATATAACAAAGATTTCTTTCATTTTTATACCATTTTATCTAAAATAATGTAAAGTGTATTTCATCTGCTAGGTCATTAAGTTTATAGCATAAACTGAGATTTTTTTCCTTTTAATATTCTATGTTAGATATTTAAATTTCAAAGAATTTTAAATTCGAAGTGTAAATTGAACTACATTAGGAAACAAATTGTTTTTGCATTTTTACAAGCGCTTAGTGTTGCCTAATTCGGGGGAGGGAATTTCCAATCTAAAATCGGTTTTGATCGGAAAATCACCGCATTATTTTTTTCAAAATGATATTTTAAAATGATATTTTTATTTTTTGTCTGAATGTACAGTGCAAGTCTAGGTAATGTATGTCGCGACTCAGGTCTGAAGGGCCTATACGCCGAAATTCCTGATGACTCGCCAAAGCAACAGAAACCCCAGAACAGTATAATAAGGCCAAGCAATGCGGGGTCTCAGACACAAGGCACCGTGTCTCGCACCGGAGAGTGTCAAACACAGCGTCGATAATCTGTTCTTATAGTCCGTCGAGTCAAATTCTTTATAGATTACCGTGCAAATCTATCAAGAACTTATAGGTTTATACACTTACATTCACGCTCGTCTGCTCTTTCCAAAATGGCACTAAAGACCAACATGTTATATTAAAGTATGGCATCATAAACTGAAATATATCATCGTCTTCTTCCTACCACTCCCTACTTAGCAGAGAAGTGGAGCAAGCGATTCAATAATTCTGAATTTATTATTAAATTACATAATAACTCTAGATTGTAGAGAGAAACCGATATCAGGTTTGAAATCAGTGATGCCAAAGTAAGCAAGATCCGTTCAAAAATCTCATGGAACAGGAATCAAAGAAAAAAAAAAATTTGAGTGCAATTTTTTAAAAAATTGTTAAACATTGAACTTTTTGTAAAGTATTATTTGTATTTTTAAATTGCTCAGTGCTTTTATTAAAAAAAAACCTTTGAAAGAAGATTTTTCACTGCATCATTGCTTTGCAGAGCATCAATGGACACGAGATACACTGCAGTTACATTGGAATATACTAACTCGAAACAATTTTTTTCTAGTTTTTTGACTGAATTATTAAATTTTTAACACTGTTTTGGATGACAAATAAATTTTCCATAAGGCTGCTTTTCTGTGGAAATATATATTTATGCCACAAAATTCCATTTTAAATATTTTTTTTTGAAAAAAAAGAATACATTTACATACCCACTATCAGTTCCAGAAGAACTAGAACTCGTATCTTTTAGCTCAATCTCTTCACTAGCTGAAATGACATAATAAATTATACTCGTATCTCAACTTAGCTTGTTTGAAAATGTAAAATGTAAACAATGACAGAAATGCCGCAGTGACAGTATCAGCACCCTAAGGTTATAAATAGGTATAAGAGATAAAATCTCAGGTTGCATTTAACCGATTTAACAGTCACCAAAGAACTTTCGATTGAATGTAAAGTATTGCTAAGAAAGATGAAGCCAGGAAAAAATAGTAGGGATAGTTTCATATAGAAAAAAATGCAAACGCTTATTATCATGTTATGTTTGCTGTCTGTGGCAAACATTGTTTTTGAAGGTTGTAACATTACGATAGAATCTGTCAAGAACATAGCAAGGAAAAACCTTGATTGTCTTCAATAAGATCATTGTACACTGTACTGAACGATTCTGCACTCGTGGCAAGTTTGCTGCACTTAGTTTAGAAAATGATAAAATTCCTTTTTCACTCTAAAAATGGTAAGACTTCCATTTTTTTCCTTCTGGGTGTATCTTTCTAAGCTCGACTTTAAATAGTTTTATGCGAACTTTTTAATGATACGCAGTTTTCGGAACACTTTTCTTTCCTTTTTTTTAAAAACCTCAATGTTTTCTCGATCATCATTACTGCGTATTTTTGACTTTAGAGCTTTTTTCTGTGTTTTGTTTGAGCGAATTTTATAAATCCCAATATATATTTCCAAAATTATAAAAATATAGCTATTATACTTAAGTGTGACAAAAACTGTAATATAGTTCTGTCGTTTTGGAAAAATAGTAATTTTTTTACTACTTATAAATACATTAATTAATAAAAATATAAAGCTTTCGAAAAAAATTCAATTAACTGAAACAAATATCTAATAAAATGAATTTCTGCCTTATTCATTTAGGAGAATGAAATGAGATTTTTCCAAAAGGGAAAAAAAAACATGGTTTTTAAAAGAAATCTTGTTACATGTCCTATTTAAAAAACTCCTTCTCTCACTGATTTTTTGGGGTATTTGTTGCTATGGAAACAAGAAAAATCAAATTTTAGGGAGAGGAGTTTTCGATACTGCCCTCCCTGACTCTTATGAAATTTTGTCTTAAATTTTTATCTCATATTTGAAATAATTCAAACTCGTAACCATAGTCACTGATAATGCTCCAGACGACTGGTGAGGAGAGTTCTTTAGTAAAGCAGACTATAATTTTTTTATTAATACCATTACTGAATAGTTCCCATTTATTAAATTAATTTCTAATAAGAACGAAATTTGTCTTAATACTTTTTTTAAAAAAAAGAATGAGAGTTTTAAACAAAACTCGGCTCAGAATCAAGGAAAGGCTTGGATTTTGTTCTGTAACTTGGAGCTTTTAGTGTATAGAAAATTGCACATTATCTTATTATTTTTTTACGAATTTCTTAAGATTAGAAAATCTCAGTTTTAATTCACTTTACTTGTTTTTGTCAAAAATGTATTAAAATAAAAAAATTTGAGGTGAACCTTATCGTAATTTTTTTAAACCAAAATTCGAGTTTAAGACACGTTATTACATATTTGATTATTGATTTAGCTACATAAAACTATTAGAAATGCTTTTTGTTCAGAAACTTCCTTTTCTATTTTCGTTTGAATATTTTAATTTTGTGTTAAAATGGGCACTCTCCATAAATTTCCATTACCTAATTAATGCTTTGAAGCAGATGGGACACCGCTGTCTCTTTTATAGATTTTTTTTCTGCCGCACTGATTGCATGCAAAATATAGTTTGATATTATTTTAATTATAAAAAAGCAATCTAATAATTACTAAAGCTATTAGATTATAAATCTATTAGATTATCGGATATGAAACTTTTACAAATAACAACAAAAATTAAAGAAACAGTTTAGATTTAATCATTTAAAGGTCTTTCGCACAAAAACTTTATGATCTGAACTACTATTATAATTTACCACACGCTAGTTATTTTCAATAAGCTTTATAGTCATCCTAACGATGTTCTAGTAAATTTTTAAAATTACAAAAGTTATAAAAGCACAATTCTTAACACTCACGAAAAGGTCTCGGATGTTCTCTGAGCTGTTTTTGCCAGTAATTAATCAAAGCAAAGCGATATAATTCACTCATTTTAGTAAAGTTTAAAGCAATTTGTCAAGAAAGACGCTATTCATTCAAAATGGCTTTAATAAGAATGGTTAAAAAGTGTTATCTTAAAAAATAATTTTATATATTGTTGCTTGATATAACAATGGCTTTTTCGGTAAATGAGTTTCATTAAGAACCATTCACAACAATGTCTAACAATACACATTTTGATTACATTTTCCAGAGTATTGTTGGCAAAATTTTTCAATTCAGTCGTTTTAAACAATGAGAAAAATATTGCAAATAAAGATTTATGAAAAAGTAGTCCACATTATTCTTTAAATTTTTTTTGATTAAAATATATAACCAATAATACACAAAATAAAAGGAATATGTGAAATAAATGTATATTTTCTACATATCGTGTATGCAATATGATAATGACGTATCATGTCGTACGTATGCATTATGATAATGACGTATTATGACGTAAATGTCGTATTTTATTACAACATTTAAGTTATTCGCGTGTCTTAGTGATGCAAAATGAAACTTCACGCACAAATAAACGATAAAATAATATAAAATAAATCAAAATATCAGGTCTGACATCACTTAAAAAAGGCTACCTAAATTTACTGTAAAATTTTATTCAATGATTAAACTGTTGATCACGATAATAAGAAGTAAAAATATAAATATAATAAAATGAAAAAGAAAGTCACAAAGTGGCAAATGTGTTATGGTCATATATTTTTTAAAAAAAGTTCTTCATAATACCCAGTATGTCATTTTTCTTTCGCGAAAACAAAAAGAAACTTACTTTCAATTAAAATTTTTATCCAGACCATTAATACAGATAGAGCTAAAAAATTGTGGCTTCTTAGAAAAATTTAGGAGAGTTATTGAGTTTTGTACATTTGTGTTCTTAAGTGCTGAACATTAATCAGCATTTTGCCACTAAATTTTTTCCGGAGAATATATTTTTTCTCTGAATAACCTTCATAATCCAATGTTTTGCAAATAGTTTTTTTAGTTTAAGATGGAAAATTTCCGAAGGCATTTTTGAAAACTACAAGTGTCTGTAGAGAGCCATGGTGGTTCAGGAGATAGAGCCTTCTCTTTCGAATGAGGTGAACGGGGTTTGAATCCTAGCGATGACAGATCAATACAAATACATCACCCGGCTAGCACCGACCACAGCGCTGACGCAAAATATCCTCAGCGATGGACGAATCAAGGGTTCGAGTCCCCTGGGAGATTTGGGTGGTTCTCCTCTCTCCATGTAGTGCAAATGCGTCTTAATTACATCAATATGTCCTCCTCAAAGGCAAATTTCTCCCAATATTTGATCCAGGGGTTGCCCTGTCTTCTGAATTGGGTTCAAAATTACAAGACTGCGGAGTTCTATATTAGTAGTCGTAAACCCAAAAAAAAAATTGGGTCGGCTGTTCAATGACAGTTATAAAACATAAAAAGTGCCTGCAGGGTAATAAATCTAAGTATTATAATGAGTATGGGAATAATTACTATAACATTTAAATGACGTTCTTCGCAATACTTCAACGGAAAAAAATAAAGGAAAATAATTTATACAGGTTTGAAATACCTAACAAATTCTCTTGTAGAATCTATTTTTGATAAAGAAAATATATCCGTCCCCTGAGGAAAGAACTCCCCCTATGCAAGATTCTTTCTTGACCTTCCCAAAATCTTTGGGGGTCTTTTCAATTTAAGATTATTTTTTTTTGCCCATATACCAAACTTCGACCACAACTGCTTTATTACTAAAAAGTTAAATAATTTTTGAAGAATTGTTATAAAAAAATCATAGAATATTTTTCAAAGGGTTTTCAGCAAATTTGCTTCTGTATTTCTTATCGCATACTTTTGAATTTGGTCCACCTACTACACTGTTAGAATTTTCATTCAAAAATGTCGGTAAAATACCCGGCAGCAGTTTTTCCATGCAATTAACCGTAAAGTTTGCGGTTGTTTACCTTTACGGTATTGAAACCATTTATAATTAAATTAGTATGGTTAATTGAATAAAATATCCATGTATTTTATATGCAAACCTGATACTACATTTTTCATAAAGGCACTTTACCAGTTACTGAAAACTAAGAGTCTGGCAGGTAAATGATTAATGTAGGTATCCGTATTTGTATCTAAAATCGAAGCACAGTGATTTGTTTAAAACTAAAGTAAAAGGTAACTGAAAACACTTGGTATAAACAAATATGTACTACCAAGTCTTAAATCCATGGAAATGTCAAGTTGCTTCAGATTGCCTGAAAATTATTTCTAGTAGCTTTATTTTATATTATATATTATAACCGTCGTTGAGCAGCCGACCTAATTTGTTTGAGTTTACGACTACTAATGTTCAACTACATAGCCTTGTGATTTTGAACCCAATCTAGAAGACAAGGGAACTCCTGAATCAAGTATTGGGAGAAATTTGCCTTTGTGGAGAACTTTTTAATGGATTTAATCCGCATTTGCGTTACATGGGGAGGAAAACCATGAGAACCTTCCACGGTTAGCCTGACGATAAGGACTCTGACCCATGATCCGTCTACCACTGAGGATATTTCACGTCAGCACTGTGGCCGGTGCAAGCCGGATGCGGAATTCCTATCGACCAATCATTGAATCACCTCATTGAAAGGCGAACGCTCTATCCCCTGACCCATCGCGGCTCATTTCTAGTTGTCGCAAAATTTATGTTTCAATGATTCTTGCTGTAGTTGTCGTAATCCACTAAGGTAAGGTGTGCAATTGATCTTGTTTTCCAGTGGTGTATTCTATGGCTAAGATATTGACTTCTGCCACACCCATACGTCACACCCGTTTATAGGGCGAACCCATTCATACATCAATTCATTCATCGACAGATCGTCATTTTGATCTGATCCAGAGTGCGATCAATCTCCAATTCAGCACCCCCCCCCCAAAGGTATAATTTGTTATGGGAGCTGTGAGGACTTTGTGTCCAGACAGATTTAATGTGCACCATTTACTACACGAGGAGTCTTCGGCTGTCTTTATTCGACTCCCATTCTGACGAACGAGAGTACGGCATCCGGTCCTTCAATGCATGTATATTGATTTAATAATGTATCTTGATCGTCATAATCACTTCTTTCACTTATAGACCACTGCTGTTTTTCACATACAAAAGTTTTTTAATGGCAGGGCATTAATGGATAATTATAATTGCAAAATAAATTTGAATTAGAACTTAAATTCCTGCTTTTGTTTGATTTTATTAACATTAGT
This sequence comes from Parasteatoda lunata, assembly GCA_949128135.1. NCBI lineage: Eukaryota > Metazoa > Arthropoda > Arachnida > Araneae > Theridiidae > Parasteatoda > Parasteatoda lunata. The sequence continues at coordinate 103,415,463 of OX421975.1, forward strand.
AATAAACATTAGTAATAAAAGTTTAATAAACGTATAACTTGAAGAACAAAGTTGCATGGTTAAAATTATTTTATTTGTTCATATGCTGTAGTTGCTCTTTATGTGATGATCAATCGAAAATAGCCTCATAACTTACATTAAATTTTCCTTGCATACATAAAAGGCAAATTACAAATGTAATATTATTTTATTTATAACTCATAATTTTGTAAAATCTCTGAAATTCACGTAATCTCTGTGACGTTTTTTTCTGTTTTAGTATAAATAGTGAATTTTTACTTAAGTAAGGTGTATGTTATTTCAGTGACTAGAATCTCGACATGAATTGCAAACTTTGCTTATTTCTTGTTATTATTGCCCTCTTCGCTGTATTTGGTAAGACACTATTATTTACCAATTATTTCTTTACTAAGGGGCTAATCCTCTGTTCGCTGGCGCTCTCCAACCCCGATAATAGCCAAGCGATAATTGTTGGGGGTTTTTTTGCTACGAAAGTTGAAATTATACTCTTAAAATATATGCGTGAAAAGGAATTCTGTTTGCTTACGCTAGTGCTCGAACTTCCCACAGCCAAATAATTCCCTTATGATTCAATCATAACGTTGAAAAAGTGAACGTACACGTTGAAAAAGTGAATTTTAGCTAAAAATGACAATTTTTTTAAATTTTATATTACGAATCTCCGTTTATTCTAGTTTTCAAAACAGTTTAAATTTTAATTGTGCGTCAATTAGAAGAAAATTTATGATTAAAAGAATATTAGTCGATGATTAAAAAATGAAACCGGAAATAGCATTCCGAAACCGGAAGTGAGACAAAAACTGTTATATTTATCTTTATTTTGGGATAATTATCTTTCTTTCACTTAAATAATTATTATTTTAATGTTGCTAGAAATGAGCCTCCCAATTTATCATTTATATTAATAGATTTTGGGTTAAAATTGGCAACATTCTCACTCTCTTGTGGATTTGTTTACAAGCAGCGTTCTTCGAATATTCTAATATTATTTTAACTACATTTTATTGAAACGTAATTGAATTTCTTTTCGAAATTTTATGTTTAAGTACTTTGCAATATGGGTAATCCAAAAATCGAAATAATGGACGAAAAAAGAAGTTTCATGGGAATAGCATTTTTAAAATAGATTTTTAATATAGAAATGATATAATTTATACTTTAAATGCCTTTTTCTCAGAATGCAATTTCACGCAAAAATAGTAACTTTAAAAATTCATTATTAAAAACGTTGTTGATATATTTCAATAAAAATTTTTATGTGTATTATGTATAATGTTCTCTAGTGCTTGTGCTACAATTGTTTAAAAATATTTAATAGTTTTTTATTATTGGTCTAAAATGTGAAATATGACGTAAAAAATTTGATAAAAATCTCATAAAAATTTTTCGATTTTCTATAAAAAATTTAATTTTTTAAATATTTCTATGATTGTAGTCAAATCACTAGACAAAATTCTGCTCTTTATTTTGATAATAACACTTTTTTAATACAATAATTTTGGTGAAGTATATCCTTTCCCAAGTTTTATGAAAAAAACATGAATTTTTTCTTGTTATTTAGCTTTTAAAAACAAATTATAATATAAATGTCTAATTTCTCTTATTTAATATTAGTTTTTACATATAATAAATATAAAAACATAGTTAAAGTGTTCTGAAACTTAATATTTTTAAAAAAGTCCTCCGAACGTGTTCGGATACCTTAAGGAGCATAAGTAATTTTTCTAAGTAATCATTTTTTGATTAATTAAATACATGATTCCATTAGATCTATTAGGGAACATAAATAATTTTTCTAAGTAATCATTTTTTGATTAATTAAATACATGATTCCATTAAATCTATTAGGGAACATAAATAATTTTTCTAAGTAATCATTTTTTAAAATATCATTTTAAATTGAAAGCAAATTGCTGTAACAAATTTGGGTGCTCGCAACCGTAATTAAATATTTTCACTTACCAAACGGAAGGATATATTAAAAACAATTTTTGCAAGCATCGCATTGCGCATGAAGCTGATCATCAAATTCTAAATCATTTAACGAATATCTTTAATTGTAATTTTTAAAATAATGTAATAGTATGAAGATAATTATTGTAAAAGGATTGGATTTCATTGACTTTATCGTAAAATGTAGCATTAAATTACGTTATAATAATTTTTATAAAATTGATCTTAGTTTTACTCTTAATCTAGGAAACAATGAAAATCAAAAGCGTAATAGTGGTGGTACAGAAAAATACCTTTAAATTAAGAATACCAAAATATTTTTAGGGAAACAATTACCTTAGTGATTTTGCTTAATTTTGTGCTGGTGACAATGCAAGTGGTATGGAAAAATAGAATTCTACCATGTGATTTTCCGTCCTCTAAAACTGCACCGGCAATAATAGAAAACTGTATTAGACCATTGTTTTTATGTCATAGAGAGATTTTCTGAAATGTATTATTCAATATATCTAAGAACCGATAATAGTTGTACACATAGGATTACTTCGTTTTCTTGTCAAGGATTTAAAATAAACTAAGGTTTAATTTTAATTATAAGGTACTTTTGAAAATTACTTTGATTTAAATTTATTAAAAACTGCCATTGGGTACTTGTAACTCACGAAGAAGACAATCACAGACACTCTGACGCGTGACCTGTAACTTCAGCACCAACTGATAACTTTTAAGAAGATGGCGTGTTTGAGTGGAGCTAAGTTCGCCACATAATTTTGAATGTTAATTGACATAAAATTATTAAAATAAAATGCCGGATCATATAGAATGTGTCACTAATGATAATAGATACTCGGTAGGCTTGGCTTACTCGAAATGGAATGGGAAGAAGAAGTGACTAACGTAAACAAAAGCCTATCGTTTCGACCTCCCACCAGGATCAAGATACCCATTCCATTGTCGTAAACTTGTCTTAAACAGCTTTTGAACGCTCCGCTTGTTTTTCATTTATCGCTGTTTTATTTCCCTTCATATGTCGATATTTGTTTTAAAAAATCTTTTGTAAATAAAACATATAATTATAATTTTATGTAAGAATATTTTGTTAATACTTTCGTCTTAATCAAACGAACGATCACTTGGATTTGAAAAAGAATGAACTTGGGAAATGAATTAAATGTAAGGAACGAAAAATGTGTGACACAATAAGAAAAAATAAACAAGATGTAAATATTCTCGATAGTGATATATAATGGTAACATTTTGTCATTATAACAATTTAAATAAGAAACGCTTTTTATATCTCTTCGTTTCTTGAATTAAGTTTTTTTTATACGATATTTTTAAAATTTAGAATATAAATATTAAAACGTAATAAATGGCAACATCTCTCTCCCACTCTCGTTACTTTCGACATTAACTCAATCGCGAATATATAAATAAAAGGATAGCATAAAATAAATATCTCGAAAAAGATAAATTTCTTAGAAAAATCGATAAGAATTCCTTATTTAATACAAAAAAGTGGGAAAAAAGACACATAAAATTTCAATACCTGTCAAAGAAATTGAATATCTCGTGTAACGGTCATTAAGTAGAAATGAATTTTTCAGCACGTTAAGTTTCAAATCTGTGCTTGTAATTCTGCGAGCTACAAACTCCGCATGGTATTTTTTACTATACGTTCATGTACCAATTACCAAACATTAACTAAATTTTATTTCCCTATGCTCCCAATAAATATTTTTACACATCTTCATAATGACAAGTCTTACATATTAATGTTTGTAAAAATCTTAACACTGTAAAGGAATAGTCAGAAATTAATGAAATTTATTTTGCATATTACAGATAGTAGTACAAATAAATAGTGGTCAAATTTACAAATCAAAAAACAAAAGTTTCGTAGGAAATGATTATTTTGTATGTCCTCAACGCTGAGCGATTCCCGGCATATGAGCGAGCATATGAATTCCCGGACATGCTTAATGAGCGATAGATGCGCTGAATAAGCATATCGTGAAAAAAAGAAATCTGTTGGGCACTGATGAGAGCTTGTGTAGTCTTAGAAACATACCCTAGGGGGCTTTATCTTGCTGAAATACAGTACCCAAAATGCTTTGAAAAATGGAGAAGACCTCTGACTTCACACAAGTTCCCTTATGTATCTATCACTGTTGAGTTTACCCTCAATTTGCACTAGGTAGAATCGACAGTTAAACCCAGTAGCTCTCCAAACCATGATGCCATGCGTATGTGTGGTATGACCCTGGATAATACACTGTGGAAGCAGGCGTTTCCCTCTAATACGCCTGACGCGTAAAGTTTGTCTAAAGTAAGAACTCCCCTAGCCATTCGTCCGGACCTGTGTGAGGGGGTTATAGTAACGAGGTATAACTATTTCAAGTAGGGGTGTGGGGTCATTGTTTAAAAAAGGCTTTGGCTCGGGAGAGAAATGGAATATTTTTCTTCAGTCTATTGTGTTAACCCTAGAGTGAAGAGAATCTATTCTTGTTTCTATAGCAGCAGACGGCCTCAGACTTTGAGGGCGGGGGGACTTCTTACCGTAGACAAACTATACTCCCCCATCATTGTACATTGTAGCGTGACTCATTGGAGAAAACAACTTGTATCCACCATGCGCTGAGTTACTGAGCACGTTGCGTCTTGTGATGCAGTGACAGAAGAATCCTGAGTTGAGGAAGTCTTGTACGCAGTTGATGATGCAGTAGACAGCGTCATAGCATTGACAAAAATTACCTTCAGCCTATTTCCAACTGTTATAGTGCCAATCTAAAAATTGTTTCAGATTTTTAAGAAAAGAAGCAGTTCGAAGCAGTTATAAGGAAGAAAAACAAATGACATTTTCAGCTTTGTCTTGAATACAGGTCAGTCAGTGGGATTCAATAATGACACCCCCATGACCATGGAATGGATGAAACGAGAAAAGCACTGGCTAAAATTTTTGGAAGGTCTGATTATGAGTCAGAACAAATAACAGTTCTAGAACATGCATCAGCTGATAGTAGTAATCACCCCCCACATGTGTCAGAATTACTCCCAAATTTTCAGTTTGTGAGGCTTTTGGTAAGCTAATTATGAACACCCCTTAAAGGGGAGGGGGCCTAAGTATGCAAATTTGATGATTAATTATTATTTTCTATGTTCATAAAAGCAGTAAAAAAATCAATCACACTAAACGGTTAAAACGCTAACTTTAATTTTTTTAACGAGACATAATAAATTTCGAAATACTATATGAATGTCAAAAATTGCCATAATTTACCCAATTTACCATACTATTTAAATATTTTTGAAAAAAGTGGAGTAGTTGTTTTCTATGATACAGCAATCGTTATTTTCTGACAAATTTCGCAAAAATATGAATATTAATTTTTTTTTAAAAAGTCATTCTAATGTATTTATATTTTTACAGCGACGGCAGGTAAGCAATCATTAACTTAAGTTGTATAACATTTTTAAAACCTCTCTTTTTATTAGATATATATTTTTACTATTAAATCACAAATACTAACAAATGGACATTTTTTTAGATCCAACTTTAGGACGTAAGTTGAGTTACATGCATTATCATCTTAGTTCTAATTTTATATGAATTATTCATTTATTCCTATTTTCGTATGTAGTGGTGTTACTTATTGCGTAAGCAATCATTTTTCAACTTAACTTAAGTCAAAATAGTCCAACAAAATTATATTTTTCCTCCGGAAAATTTAATAACCAAGATTATTCTTTCACAAAAAGCTTTGTTATGTTATTAGTAATGATGCCTAAAAACTCCACAACTCTCTTTTGTAAAATCTTCCCCTTTTCAAAAAAAAGGGGGGATGCTTTGAGGGGTAGACAAGGAAGTGATGCATATTACCGATGTATTTTTTATTATTTTTTTTTTTATCGTTGAATCAAATGAAATCAATTTCTATACGATCTGATTAATAATTTAAAAGTTAAAAAAATTCATAAAATACAAAATTGTACTTATACCTATTCAAGCACATAATGTCGCTAACCCAAAGAAGTGTGACATTGTGTCTCTATATTTTTTAAATCTCAATCAAGGATGATAGAAGCGACTAGAAATGAAAAAAGTGGTAGACGCTCAATTCATTTTTATTTATTATCTATTTAATTATTCTATCTTAACTAACACTGTGACTTACATTACAAATTATTAATATTTAAATAAAAAAATATTCTATGCATTCGATTTCAATAGAAAACTGAAGAAATATGCTAGAAGAATAAAATTAATAAATGTAAAATTTGAATATCTTTTAATAAAATATTAGTCACCACTTTTTCCATTTTTAGTCACCCTTTGCAACCCTGACTAAATGGAATGAGACTATGCACAAGCAAGGTTCCCGCAGGCCTTGACAATTTTAAAAAGTGGTAACAAAAATAAAATAAATGTCGATATTTTAATTTCTGTGTTACCACCACCAAATATTGGTTTCCGAAGAAAGTATATATGCATGAAAATTCCAGCTTGCTAAACCACTTAACGATAAAGTGATATATTAAAATAAGAAATATATTGTAGCATTAACCTAAATTTACTACTACTACTAAAATTTTTTAATGTCAGCGGGAACTCTAACAAGACAATCTAACAAGAAGTTACAAGAGTTTATATACATTTAACACAGGGCTGCAAACTTTCTACTCTTTTTGTATACCATTATTCTAGTGGTAGCCATGTGTATGTTTCAATGTTGTAATTCTCATTCAATTAAACTTTTTTCTCCAAATCACTTTAGAGAAATAAATTAAAATTTCATATGCAACGCCACTTTTTTCCAGCTCTTTCGTGGTGAGGCTATTAAAATTAAAATATTGGCGAAATTACCAAAATTTATGAAAGTTTTGGCTTTTAAATCTCTACTACTCTTAAAATATTTTGCAAAAAGCGTAGTAGTTGGCAGGCCTGTAAACATGCTTTTAACATGTGCAGTGAGCTAAATTAAAAACGGACCACCCTGAATAACTTTTGATCTAATGATCGGATCTTCACGTTCTAGGACTCATCTTAGTTTCTCAAGAGGATGACCGCAAATAAATTACTAATAAGTAATAAAATAATAAATTAATTAATTATTGCAGACGATATTTAAGTTACGAATCATTCTACTATTCGACCGATTTGATCCAAATTTTGTATTTTGCCACTTATTATTACCTTTTTTTAAAGTGATGTAAACATTTTTTCACCTCACAATTTTAATTTTTTTCGACTATTAATAAATGAATAATGAAAAATAATAAAAAGTTCCTACATTTTATATTTTGCATGTAATTGTGTTTGGGTAAACAAATTTGAAATATTTTTCAATTCGCTTTAAAAGTTCCTGAGATATAGTGCAATACGCAAAAATTTAAATTAACATTAAGGAGTCCAAACATTAGACTATTCTCTTTACTTTCATATCTAGGAGAAATTTTTAATTCTCCCCTAATTTTTTGCACATAAATAAATATAGAGGTGAGCGTACAGTGGAGAATAGGAGAAATTTCAAACATTATTTATAATAATATAATAAATCTTTTTGTCAAAAAATATCTTGAGTATAAATTTTTCCGGAGAAACCTCCTTTTTTGCTATAGTTATGTACTAATACTAATGGTCTGAAATCAAAATTTATCTTCAATATCAAAAGTAGTATTGAAAAGACGTCATGTGCATATTCTGTATTTTTAAATTATTTTATTATGACTTATGAAATCTAATAACAAATTTTAACGAAGAAAACAATGCAAATTATGAAAAAATTATGAAATCTAAGTTTGTTTCTAATCTGAGTTAATATTATGAAATCTAAGTTTGCATTTACTTCAAGTCACATTCTTAATTACTTCAAAGAAAGTAAGAAGTGGTACAAACTTAATTGATTTTGATTTATTTTCCTTATTTAATTGATATGTAATCACCAGCTAGTGTTACATTAAAAATTATTTACATTGAAATGAAAATCCTTCTTACGTTTAATTTCTATGATAAATAAAATGAAAATACGTTAGAAAAGTTGCGAATTTTTAACTTTTTTTAATAAAATAAATTATTAAAATGAAATTAAATAAATTATAAATATTTTTTAAATTAATAATCCGAAAAAACTGAAGCAGGATGATATTACCTGATTAAAAGATTCATTCGTTTAAAAAATACATAAAAAATAAACAACAATCGACACGTTTCAAGCGCGTCCATTTTCAAGACTTGCCAGACGTGAAAAAGGGCTGAAAATCCATAGCTATCAAGATGGGAAAAGGATAAAAACTGGTAACCAAGAAATTTCATTTTTAGCTTGTTTTAGGGAAGAAATTTACCTTTACTACCATAACCTTTTAACGGATCCATTTCATAATAGTACTGCTTCTTCTCCCAGAAAAATTTAATTAGAGTGAATAATTTATTGTTAAGAAAAGATTTACTACGCCCGAAAATCAGTTATTATTGACGTGGTTTTACTACCAGCTTTTTCTCTGTTCTTTCTCACTCCCAGGCTTGGCCGTGAATAAGAAGAAACGAAAGTGATTTGAAATATAAAGCATAAGGTTACCAACAGAAAACCACAGTAGCCAAGAAAAAACAGTCGCCTAGAGTGGCAAATCAGGGTAAAATAAATTTCCACGTGCAATGAAGAGGTAGTGAGAAACTAATCACAAAGGAAAGATCATTTATATGAATAAAACCAGATTCCAGGGCATCAAGATAAGCTGCTGTGGCTGAGGTGAAAATAATTCAATTTTGATGCGCAGGAAGTTTTAATCGGGCAATTTAATGTATTAATGCATGCGTTTAACTTATTCATAATATTAGTGGTAGCTAAAACCAGTCTAAAATAACTTTATAAGTCAAAGAGCGAAATAAATTTAAAAACACAGTTACTAATACGATAAACTTTTCCGGAAAATGCGAAATAATTTTCCGCCATTCAGACTACCCAAAAATCGCGGCTTCCCATGAAATAGAAAGCGATAAACAATATACAAAAATATAGAAACACTATATTAACTCTATGTAAACAACTTTTCCGGCTGTCACAAATACGTAAATCAATCAGGGTAAAAAGATAAAACTGGTAACCAAAGTAGCAGTTTAATTGTGGGCGGGGTTATAATTTTTTGATTTATTTAATTCACCATTACTTTGTTCAAAATAAAACTATTTAGTTATACTTTGAACTGACATTGATTATATATATGATTGAGCCGCGATGGCTCAGGGGATAGAGCGTTCGTCTTCCAATGAGGCGAACCGGGTTCGAATTCCGCATCCGGCTTGCACTGACCACAGTGCTGACGTGAAATATCCTCAGTGGTAGACGGATCATGGGTTAGAGTCCCCTTGCCGTCAGGCTAACCGTGGGAGGTTCTCGTGGTCTTCCTCTCCATGTAACGCAAATGCGGGTTAGCTCCATCAAAAAGTCCTCCACGAAGGCAAATTTCTCCCAATACTCGATCCAGGAGTTCCCTTGTCTTCTGGATTGGGTTCAAAATTATAAGGCTACGGAGTTGGGTCGGCTGTTCAACGACGGTTATAAAATAAAATATATATATGATTAATCAAACAATAATTGAAGTAAAAGCAAAATAAGTCTGTAAAATTAGCAACGACTACATTTATATTACCGTTTTTTTATTTAATTACATCCTGATTCTGATTTTGTACGAATGCTTTTCTGAATCACCTGTCCCCAAGGGGTTAAGCAATCATTTTGTAAGATTTTAAATGGTAAAACTGATGGCACAATATGCAGCGTTTTAGAAATGGTGCTCTTTTTTGATCCATGCAAAATTTGCACGAATCAAATCTTGATTGTCTTTTTTAATCTTTCAAAACATTTTTTTTTCCTTCAATTTTATTACCATCGTTGAACAGCGGACCCAATTTTTGAGCTTACAACTACTAATGTTCAACTCCGTAACCTTTTAATTTTGAACTAATCCAGAAGACAAGTTGCTCCAGGATCAAGTATTAAGAGACATTTCCTTCTTATAGAACATTTCGACGGAACTAACCGCCATTTCTTTTGTATGGAGAGAAAACATTAAAGCTTCCCATGGTTAACCCGACGGCAATGGGACCCATGATCTATCTACCACTGAGTACGTTTTTCGTCAGATCTGTGGTCAGTATGATCCGAGTGTGGAATTTGTTTCGACCCACCATCACTGGGATTCGAACATTGGTCACCCAATTGGGAGACAAGCGCTCCATCTCCTGAGCCACCACTGCTATGCCAAAACATTTATAGCAAAAAGAAAGTCTTTTTACATAGGGTTAGTAAAGAAGCGCTTCGATATTTTGTTTCAACCCCTCGATGTTTCAATACAACGCTGTACTTCTGACGTTTTTTATTATTGAGCGTTTTTTCAAGGTTCCTTATTTTTGAACTTAATATCCTCCCATTTAATCAAATTTCAAATTTTTTTGTATCTATATTTTTAAACATTCTTTTCGCAATGTAACTTGCATGATTATTTTTCAGTTCTAAAGGAGGCAGCTGACGAAGTACTTAGCACACTTGGAGTGCACAATGATGATGGAAGTGATGTACCGACACAAACTGTGGTACACCATCACCATCACCAATCATAATTGAACTCCGTTCGTATTATTCTCCAAATCAATCTGGATATTGATTTCGGATTGAAATTGATTGATTACTGAAATATTATTGATATTTAATTGTTGAAAAAAATTTTGTAGAATGAAATAAAAATCATACTTTTATTTATGTATTACAACTTAATGATTCATTATTAAAACAAACTGTTTAAATTTTTCTGAAAAATATTAAAATGTGTTGCCTTATTTTTCTCAGATTATTCCGTTCTTTGACCAGTATTTAGGACTTTTCGTTAACTTTAAAGTTAATTTCTCATTTTAAGACAACATACAAAGCAATAATAAAGATTCAGGTTAAAACTTTATGTGATATTGAATAGAAAAAAAAGAGTACAGAATTGGATTTATGTTAATAAGTAGAAAATAAAGTTTCTAATTATGTACCTAAGAATACATATATCGTAATACATAAAATATCTTTTAATAGATTTTTGGTTTTTATTGGTTACCACACTTCTTACAATTTTAGACGCCCGTTTTTTAGCTACCTTCATTATTTATTCACAGATAGATGCCTACCAACATTTGCTTTTTCCAATAATAATGTTTTCCAATATGAGAAATTAAAAATCAATTGTAGTAGCAAAAAATAGTTTAACATTTTGTCAGAGCCCAAACTTACCAACGTACGTTACTGTCGTTTCATCAATTGCCGTTATTTTTATTCAAAATAGATAGATACCTGCCAACATTTGATATTTCCAATATTATTTTATTTTGATATGAGAATTGAAAAATATTGTTGGCAAAAAAATATTAGCCTCTCTCATTTATTACAGTTAAGATTACCACTGCGTATTATTTTTTAAATTAAATATATGCTGTTTTTGTTGTTGTCGTCGGCTAAAGGCAGAGGGGGTTCTTGGTTTCCAGTGGTCCCATCTATTCCCCCCACCCATACGTCACACCCGTTTATAGGGTGGGGCCATTCATTCGCCCACAGATCGTAATTTTGACTTGAAGGAATTGCACACGAAATCAGACAATCGGAACACATCGAACCCAAACAAGAAGTGAAAATATGGGAATTTCCCCCTTTCATCAAGAAAAACAAACTTCCGGCGAACAAAAAGTTGCTGCTTAGTGACGATGTGATTAGTTTTAACTGTGACTTTTCAATATCTGACAAAAGTGATGTTGTTGAATTTGAAGAAATTATCTCGATGCCACAAATTAAGAGCAATGCGTCATCGAAAAGCATCTCAAACATCGACAATTTGCGAATTGATTTATATCGTTTGCTATCCAATGATAAGTATTCCGATATAAAGCTACACCCAGAGTGCAAAACCTTCCATGCCCATAAGGCTCTGCTTTCTATTAGGTCGCAGGTATTCGCTGATATATTCGATCGAGACAAATGATTGACTTCGATCGAAATTCCTGATTTAATAACGGAAACTGTGACATTGTTTCTAACCTTTTTGTACACAGGTATTGTGGATGATCTTGAGTTCGATACTGCCAAGTGCCTCTTTGCCGCTGGTCAAAAGTACAGAGTACAGGCGTTGATAGATGTATGTTCTTCCTTTATAAAGTCGAAAATGTGTCGCAATGCGGTTTGCGATGTCCTTGTGCCTACGGATGAATATCAAGACGATGATTTGAAATCAACTGCTCTGGATTACATGAAAGAACATACGAATGATATTCTATTATCAGGTGAATGGAAACGGTTGATAGAAAACAATGCTAAATTAGCTAACAATGCTAAACAATGCTGAAATTCTATGTAAATTATCTATCAAGATAGAAAATTGTGAGAAACGTACCTTTAATTTAAGATTTCAGTTTATTTTTAAGATTGATTTCAATTATAAATATTATGCATTACATTTCTACTTCTATGGTATTACATTAATTAATAAATAAGGAAATTCTCTTCCGGACGATACAACATTTCTGTGTTAATAATATTTTAATTTTGTATATATATATATATATATATATATATATATATATATATGCATGCGAACCCCAGCGTCCCACCAACCAAGCTTTCTCCGAGACATCTCTGAAACAATTATCTGATCACCGAAAAGTCAATTAAAATTTTAAATTTTTTTTTAGATGAAATAAAAAATATTTCATAGTCATGATAATTTATAAATATAATTGTGACTCATTATAACTGTGACTCAAGTTCAAGTTATTATTCAGTTTCTTGTTTTAACGTTTTTTTTTTGTGTTTTTAAATATTGCAAAAATTATTTTTTAAAATATCAAAGTCAATATTTGAACGAAATTGATAATTAAATGTTATTCTTTGATGCATTTGTCAATGAAATTTGTGAAACCTAAACTATTAAAAGGTATTTTTTTCAAAATATTATTTGCATACTTATCAAGTTCTCACGTTGTTGAGAGATTCGTAGCAAGTATTTAAAGCGGTGACAAATATTAAACTTTAGCGTTTCATTCATTATCAAATTCGATTTTATAAATAATTATTTTATATTATAAATAATTCAGAGATGCCAACTGCTCCGGACACGCTGCAATAACTAAAAAAACGGTAAACAACTACAAAGTAAATATAGCAAATATTTGACTATTTTTGCTTGCTTTTTAAAAGGTATAGCATGACATACGTACTATAAAGTGGTGGATCATATAAGCCTATGAATTATTTTGAAATAGTAGTGGATAAAAATCTACTAAATTGAATTTATTATACCGAGAATCACAATTGATAAACTACCACTTCAAAATATATATTTGCTATCCGGGCAAGTTGGCATCTCTGAATAATTGAATGTATTATTCAATTCATATAATAAATGTAGCAATAAAGGAAACGAAGGAAATAAAAATAAAAATATGACCACCGAAGCCGACGTCTTCGGGGGGTACCGGCCACGGTAGCCATAAAACAAAACCTTTTCTTTTGAGAGAGAAGGCAAATGCCTATATTAACTCCCTCAGTACCCCGAATGTTTTGTATGGAAGTTCAGTAAAAAGAACATGAAATACATAGAGCCAATTCAGAATAGAAACTCAATCAAAATCATCAGAAAGTAAAAACTCACATTAACCAGGTCAAACAGCGATTTCACAAGCAAACCAAATGAAAAGGAAACACGTAAAACAAAAGAAAACAACGCCACCTATTAAAATGCGCAGACTGAAAAAAAGAAGATGTCGAAGAAAAGATTACGTAACATATTTAAACAAGACTGATAAGTACTAAGCATTTCATTTACAGTTTTGTGCACGAAGTGCAATATATTTTAACTTAAACGTGTAAATTTTAACTCACAATTTCTCAAAAATATATCCAAAAATCGATTGTCTCTAACATTTCAAATCAGAAAAATAATCAAATTTTTCTGATTAAAAATTGAATGATCAAGATAAAATATGGTATTGATTTTAGTTGTAATTTATCTGGAAAAGTTAGGGAATTTTTTCTGAAATTGAGTGGGTATCCTGTTAAAAAAAAGTTATGCTCTTGCCTTTCACCAAAATCTAAAAATATTTTTTTAAGTATATTTTTGAAAACTTTTTATAAATAAAGTAATAACTATAGAAAAGTTACCATCTAAATAAATTGGAATGTAGCAGAATTATCAAAGTTATGTTCCCAAGAACTATGAGGGAAATGGTTAAGTACAATTTAACGTACTAATGAAGTCACTTTAACACGTTCACGCACGCGCGGGCCACCGGTGGTCCGTGCTAGATTGTCTCATCGGGCGGCGCGCCAGTAAAAACTGGTAACAAATAAATTTCATTTTTTAGTTTTTTTCCGGGAATAATAAAAATCTATAACTACCAATTGTTTTTAACGGATGCGATTTTTAAATTGAATTGCTTCTTCGCCGTGAAAAATTTTCTTACAGTGAATTGTTATTGTTGAGAATAGATTAACTCCTCCCGAATATTATCTAATATAGTTCTTCTACCAGTATTTTCTCGTTTCCGTCCCGCCTACAGGCCACCGGTGGCCCACACCGGCGTGAACGTGTTAATTACTATTTGAATGCCTAAATAAAATGAAAAACTATGTAAACTGTTAATGAAAAATTTGTTGAAAGTCAAAAATCCTTAAAATTTTGTACTTAAGTCTGTCACAAAGTTTTCGATCTCTAAAAAGTATTATCTTGCAATTATATTCAGTATATTGTTAAATACAGATGTATTAGTAAGCTTTCACTTTTTTTATCAACTTTCAGTGTTAAGTTTTAAAATAAAAATAATAAAAAAACTTATTAATTACAGAACAAACCATTGATGAAATTTAAAAGAAATCAATGGTGATAAATTATTTCTATTACACATGCTAAAAATATTTTATTTTTCATCTTATTTATGATAGGCATTAAGAGATTCAGTGAATAGTCAGAAAAAGATTAATTTTATTTAAATGTGATTTAAATGACATTCAAGTAAATAGTATAAATAATGATAGTAGGATTAAAATATATTCACTTAAATGATGCTAATTATGAATGAAAAATGATTGAAATTCACACAAATTCGAGTTAAAAGGACCTAATCTAGTGATACATATAATCAATTGAAAACGATTGAAAATCTTTCAAGTTTGAGTGAAAACGATCCACACAAGTGATACTGAAAATCACTCAAACACGATTGAAAATCACTCAAGTTTGAGTGAAAACGAACGGTGAGATAAAACGTGAAATTTTATCACTCAAACTTGAGTGAATTCCATACCACTCTTTCACTTGAGTGATTTTCACTCAAGATGAGAATGCTCCTTTTTTCTAGATGAAAGAGTGAAATAGCCCTCAAGTTGAGTGATTTTCACTCGTTTATTTTAAGTGAGTATATACGCATTCTTACATGCCAACTATTGCGGTTTTTAGTAAACATTTTATAGAGTTGTAGTCATTTAAAACTATAGCTTTAAGAAATTTTAGTAATTTTACCAAAATTTTAAAAGCCTCAACACAAGAGAGCTGTATTTATTTATTGGTTTATTGGAATTACATACATTTTCAGGCTTGAGTGCTTAATTTAGGCTAACAAACCTTTGTCAAAACCTTATTAATTATAAACTTTGAATTATCCTGTATTATATTATTATCTTATGCACACCTAGTTTCGGGCCAATCTAACAAATGAAACGTGCTTCTCTACTTCAGTAAAAATGTGTTTCTATCCATTATTACGATTATATTTTTATATTTTGTAATGTGGCAAACTTGCTACGAATCATTTTTAAAAGATGCCGGTAAGAGGAAGTACATTTGAATTCATTAAACGCTTTATACATTAGGTGGACCAGAAAGTAATGTCGTTTCGGAGCATTTGATATTTGTTATCAAGATTTTATTTGTAATCAATAAAATATTAACCTTTCACTGGTGGATCGAAATAAATGAATTGGTTTTTAAGACTAACAAACGTTCAATGCACCGAAACTACATTACTTTCCGGTCCCCCTAATATTACATTTTGTGTTTTATTCTGCATTCTCCCTGCATCTTATTATCGAATTTTTGCTTGATATGTTGTTTGTTTTTTTTGTATTATTTACTTAAAATGTTCGATTTTTGTTTCAATTTTTTCGGTGCTTCTCCCACTATTGTATTAATATATTTTGATTTGGCTTTTTTTTTTTCATTTTAGTTTTTTAAATGTTGCCCCAGGCTGGTGATGCATATGTGGGTATTTGTATAATCATCAAAACATACATTATTCGTTTTAGTTAAATAACTCATTTTGATTTGATGGTGATGGGAGGTTGAAATTTATTCACTGCACTCGCTGATATGTCTTTGAACTTTTTTTTTCTTACATGGTCATGACAAGTGAAGTTTGAGTTACGTACCAAAGCAACTAATATACTGGCATAGAAACCAATAGTATTCGCATAGAAACCAATGTCTGGAAATGACGTCATACACATCTGAGAGCACTTCTTAATTATGGACTGTTTGTCTGTTTCTGAACAGTTTATAATAGGGGAAGTACCCCTGTGTCACGTTTGGCGACATTTGTAGGCACGGGTTCCTGTGCAGATCAAATTCCGATGCTTCCAAAACAAATTTACTAAACCAAAAAATTTTCTTGGAATAACAGTAATTGCTACCACTAAAAATTTGCATGTTGATATGTATGATTGTACAGTATAGTGATTCGTCGGGTTCATTCTCTACATGTATTTCTAGAATCCTTATCAAAAGTAAATACAAAAGCAAAACTATACACATAAAGGTGGCAGATTAATATTTTTAGTGAGGTTAAAATAAAACTACTGCCGATATCTGTCAAATCAATGTAAAGGAAAATGGGTGCATTAAACCCCAAAGCCAGTTAATTGAAAGTTGAAAATTGAAGACAATTCTACTAATTGTCTTTGACTTCATCTTTGTTTCTTCTCATTATCAAACCTGCCCAATTGTTTATTGCATTCATTTTCCTGCACTGTGATATGTCAGACTTTGATAGTGCTTTTTTTCTCGCTTAAATATTAATTTGCTGCCCTCAACGTGTGAGCTCTTTTATTTTTGCTTTTGATAAAGGATCTAAAAATACGTATTAGAACCTGGTAACGAAAACGTATTCAGTTGCTTCAACAGTTGAATAATATAGTTAAATTTCAAAAATTAAGATATAAAATTAAGTTTCTAATACATGGGGAAAATAATCTGGATTTTCATGAAGGACAAGAGATTTTTCTGCGAATGACAATGGTGTTAAAGATGCGTGTTTTCTTAATATAATTCTATATAAGTCAAATCATTTATATATTTTTTTGTCTCTTTTTATTTATTTATTTTTTTTTTTTTTTGGCAAAACAATATTTTATTCAAAGGTCAAATAATAATGCAAATCAAATTTTGGTAAATAATAACACAACAATTTTTATAATAGCAACGTTCATAACGACTCAGTAGAGTTTTTAATGACTCAAAAAAGCTTATTATGACTTAGAAAAGTTCATAATGACTTAACAACGTTCACACTAATCCAATAAAGTTCAAAATAACTCATTAAAGTTCATAATGAGTCAATCAAGTTTATAGTCATACATCAAAGTTCATAATGACTTAGAAAGGTTCATGATGACTCCATAAAGTTTATAATAAAAAACCAAGTTCATAGTGACTCAGGTAAGTTCATAATGACTTAAAAAAAGTCCATAACAACTCACTAAATTTCATAGTGACTCTTTAAAGTTCTTTATGAGAGAGCTAAGTTCATAATAACTCAGCAAAGTCATATTTAAGTGACGAAATTCACCATAAATCAGTAAAGTTCATAATGATACTGTTAAATTGGTGCATTTATTTTATAGGCTCCGGTAATGAGTCAATCTGGGATAAAGATCATCACATTATTCACATTCGCCTGTAACAGCCAGTAAATAGTCTTGTAAAAGATCGAAAACCCTTCTTTTTCTTTCTCGCCAAGCACTCTGCAAGACTCTGTTCTCCTGCCAAACTTTTCTTCACTTTGGAAGACTTGGCTAAAAGTTTATTTTCTCGCACATCAATAATATAGGTATGAAGGCAACCATCATCGCTGAAATTAAAGAGATAAAATTTTTGGGGTTAGTCTTGATTGTTCTCTTTTTGGTCAATCCTGCTGTAAAGTGCTTTCAGAAATTAACAGATATAAATAGCAAAATTTCCCAACTTTTAAAGTTTCGTAAAACATAAACGAATGCAATTTTTTAATCAACACATTTATTTTAAGCAACGTATTTTTATGCTCTATAAGAACAAAAAGCGTATGCGTCATCTTAGAAATTAATTCTGACAAAAGAAATTGCTTCATTAGAATATCTTTTTGTTAGTTTAGAATTCAAATAACAAACGTTTTTAAAGGAAAGCAAGATAGTAAAACATAAACGAATCTAGTTTTTCAATCAACACATTCATTTTTTAGCAACATGTTTTTTATGCCTGATAAAAACAATTAGAGTATGCATTATTTTAGAAACTTATTCTGACGAAAGAAATTGTTTCATTAGGATATATTTTTTGTTAGTTTAAAAGTCAAACGAAAGACGCTTATAGGGGAAACAAGTTCATAAAACATTAACTAATCCACAGCAACGCAACTATTTTGAGCAACGTGCTTTTTATGCTCGATCGAAACAATAAGCGTATCCGTTATCTCAGAAACGGATTCTAACGAAAGAAATTGCATATATATATATGCCGTGAACGAAACTAGTATACCCAGTAGCTCCTCAAACCATGATGCTATGCGTTTGTGTGATATGACGCTGGATAATACACTGTTGAAGCAGACCTTTCCCTCTAATACGTCTGACGCGTATAGTTTGTCTAAAGTAACACTCCCCTAGCCATTCGTCTGGACCCGTGGCGGTGAATATGGTAACGAGATGTTTTTTTTTTTTTTTAATGGCGGGCACTTGTAACTATTGTCCATTGGCCTGCCAGAACTGCTAACTCTCTTTTCGTAGTAACGAGGTATAACTAGGAGCATAACTTTCAAGTAGGGATGTGGGGTCATTGTTACGAGCAGGTTTTTACTAGGGAGAAAAATGGAATATTTTTCTTCTGTCTATTGTGTTAACCCTAGAGTGAAGAGAAGCTACCCTCCCTGAAATGCTCTTGTTTCCACAGCTGCAGAAGGCCTCAGACTTTGTGGTGGGGGGAGTTCTTACCGTAGAAAAACTCTACTTTTCCATCACTACAAATGGCAGCTCGACTCATCGGAGAAAACAATTAGTATTCATCATGCACTGAGTTGCTGATCACGTTGAAGTCGGGAGCGTCTTGTGATGCAGCGAAAGAGAAAGACTTGCACGTAGTTGACGATGTAGTTGACAGTGTCAAACCATTGACAAAAAACACTTTCAGCATATTTCCAACGGTCACTGTGCCAATCAAAAATTGTTTATGTTTTTTACGTGAAAAAAACAGTTAGAAGCAAATATAAGGAGAAAAAACTGACATTTTCAGCTTTGCTTTGAATACAGTTCAATCAGTAGGATTCAATAATGGCACCTCCCATGACCATGGAATGGATCAAATGGGAAAAGAATTGCTTAGAGTCTTTGGAAGGTCTGATTATGACTCAACAATAGTTCTAGAATATTTATCAGCTAATAGTCATAATCCCCCACATGTTGTCACAATTATTCCCAAATGCTCAGTTTTTTAGACTTTCGGTGAAATAATTATGAACACCCCTTAAAGAGTCTAAGTATGCAAATTTGATGATTAATTATAATTTTCTATGTTCTTAAAAAGAGTAAAAAAATCACACTGAACGGTTAAAACGTTAACATTGATTCTTTTATTGAGACATAATAAAGTTCGAAATAAAAAAAAAATTTCAAAAATTGCCATAATTTATTCAATTGTCCATACTATTTAAATATTTTTGAGAAAATTGGAGTAGTTGTTTTTCATGATACTGCAATCGCTATATTTCTGAAAAATTTTGCAAAAATATAAATATGAATTTTTAAAAAAATCATTCTAATGTATTTATATTTTTACAGCGATGGCAGATAAGCAATCATTATCTTAAGTTGTATAATAATTTTAAAACCTCTCTTTTTAGTGCATATATATTTTTACTATTAAATCATAAATACTAATAAATGGAAATTTTTTTAGATCCATTTTATCCTATTCCTTTTATGTAAGTTGAGTTACATTCATTATCATCTTAGTTCTCATTTTATATTAATTTTTTATTCATTCCTATTTTCGTATGTAGTGATATTACTTATCGCTTATGCAATTATTTTTCAACTTAACTAAGCCAATGTAGTCCAACAAAATTAAACTTGTCCTAAGGAAAAATTAATAACCAAGATAATTTTTGACAAAATGCTTTCTTCGGGCAGCAAATAAATATTTTCGAGTGGTAGTTTATTAATGTGTGATTCTTTGTTTAATAAATTCAATTTATTAGGTTTTTATCCAATACTATTTCTAAACAATTCGAAGGCTTATATAATTCGCCACTTTTTAACAGTTACATAACTTTCAATCCTTTTGAGAATTATTTTCTCCAGTGGTAGTAAAATAGAATGTAAATATAAATTTTAGGCCGAAACATACGTTTTATTTAGAGATGACTTCAGCGGACTGACACAGCAGTATTACATATTTATATATGTACTTAATTTTTTTAAAAATAGCGGTGATAAAAAAAAATTAAATTTAGTGTATAAATACAAGGAATATATAGCAAGCAAACATTTTACTACCACTTTAAATATAGAAATAAAATTTTACGCAAAATGCGTAAAAGTTGGCAGTTATGCAGTTAATCCATGCTAAACCTATTTAAAAAAGTAAGCAAAATTTGTCAAATATTTGCAAATTTTAGTATGTTATTGTTTACCGATTTTTAAAATATTATGGCGCATCCGGGACAGTTGGTTTCTTTGTCTTAAAATATTGACGAAATCACCGAAATTTATGAAAGTTTTAACTTTTAAACCTCCACTACTCTAAAATATTTAGCAAAAAGCGTAGTAGTTGGCAGGTCTGTAAACATGCTTTTAACATGTGCAGTGAGCAAAATTAAAAACGGACCACCCTGAATAAATTTTGATCAAATGATCGGATCGTCACGTTCTAGGACTCATCTTCATTTCTTAGAGAAGAAACAGAGTGATTTGAAATATTGCCAAAGAAGAATTCAAAAATAAGGGTGACAAACAAAACTAGAAAAAACCATAGTAGCCACGAAAGAAAACAGAACGAGAAAAAACCGCAGTGGCCGAGAGGGGCATATCACAATAAAATGCATTCCATCGTGCTATGAAGGGGTGGCCAGGAGCATTACTTTTACATCAGAGCTTTATTTTTCTATTTTTCGTTGTCAACTTTTCATTTCACATTTCAATTCACATTTGTTTCTTCTAAAGTCCACATATATGAAGACGGGAAAAGAGTAGAAACTGGTTACAATGAAAATTAATTGTTAGCTTATTTTGAGGAAGTATAAAATAACCCTGACTACCAAAATTTTTTAATGGATTTAGTAAATAGTACAGCCCCCCCCCCAAAAAAAAGTTAATTGCAATGAATAATTTATTGTTAAGAATAGATTCCGGAAAATCAATTGGCATGTTTTTGCTACCAGTTTTTTCTCTATCCATTTCACTCCCGGACGTGAATGAGAAGAAACAAAAGTGTTTTGAAATATAAAATGTAAAGTTACCAACGGAAAAAGGAGAGACAAAACTAGAAAAATCACAGCAGCAGAAAAAAAAGAAATAACAGTGGCAAATCAGGGTAACAGAGATGCCGACTTCCTCTCGACAGCGGATAAATATTTTCGAGTGGTAGTTTTTTAATGTATATTTTCAGTTTAATAAATTCAATTTTTTAGATTTTTATCCACCACTGTTCCTAAATAATTCGAAGGCTTATATAATTCGCCACTCTATTATAGTTAAGTCGTGTTGAACGTTTTAAAAAGTAAGCAAAATTAATAAATATGTGCAAATTTCAATTTTTTTTTATTAAACATTTCTTAAATTATTTTGTCATGTCCGGAGCAATTGGCATCTCAGGATAAATTTCCACTTGCTATGATGGGATGGTGAGGAACTAGTGTCGTTCACAAGGGAAACAGCTTTGCTGTCATATAGTAATATATGTGTTTAACTTATTCATAATATTAGTGGTAGTTAAAACCAGTCTAAAATAACTTTTTAAGTCAAAGAGTGAAATAAATTGAATAAGCAACATTTTTACACTCACTAAGACAATAAAGTTTTCCGGAGAAAGCGAAATAATTTTCCGCCATTCAGACAATTAGATTACCCAAAAGCCGCAGCTTCCCGACAAATAGGAAGTGATAAACAATATTCCAGGGATGATGGAAGCAACAAGACACATACATTATTACAGGATAAACAATATTCAGGGATTTAACAAAAAAAAATTTTTTTTTTTTTCTTATGGCAGGCTCAGAATTTGAATCATTGCCTATACTATGCCAGAATTGTTGCTCATTTCGCGTTACCCAGTGGGCACCTGTGAACCGAAGTCACGGAGGCGAGCAACATTGCCCACGCCACACTGCCACAAACCCGTTTATAGGGTGGGCCACATTCACACATCATACACACACACAACAGAGGACAGCACAAAGAGAGAGAGAATTATCCATGCCCAGAGCGGGATTCGAACCCGCAGCCAATGGTTTTGCAGTCAGGCACGCTAACCGCTCGGCCACCTGGCCGGCTTAACAAAAATATAAAAACACTATATACTAACTCTAAACTCAGTGGCGTGACTGCCCATAGAGGGCCTAAGTCGACTGTGCCCATCTCAGTTTTCTTGACCTTGGGCTCTGGGGTGCAGGAGCAGATGTTCCGGTCAGGAGTTCAGCCGAACGCGGAACCCCCAGTGTTTAGTTCCCAAGCATGCTTGGTACTCATTTATCGACCCACTGAAGGGATGAAAGGCTGAGTCGACCTTGCCCGGCCCGAGGATCGAACCAGGGACCTGTGGCACAACAGCGCGAAGCGCTACCGCTCAGCCACCGGGCGTCATATACTAACTCTATGTAAAAAATATTTCCTTAAACATTCATTTTGGGAGATTTTAAATGGTAAAATTTGTAGCTTTTTAGAGAAGGTTCTCTTTTTGAACCATTCAAAATTTGTACGAATCAAAATGAGTTTAGAAAATTGAAAGTTGATTGTCTTTTTTAATACTTCTATATGAAAAAAAGCAATCTTATATGAATATTGCAATCCTACTGAATACTTTGGATACTGCTACTATTAAAGTGAAAAAAAAGATTCATATCCCCTCATTTTGGTCGATCCAAGCTTTGCACGGAGAAAACTTTACTGAAAGCTTCAAGCCCGATCTTCCAAACTGTGCCAACAAGCAATTTTACGATGTAAATCTTTCAAAACATTTTTTTAAAATTTTATTACCATCGTTAACCAGCTGAACCAATTTTTGAGTTCATGACTACCAATGAATATTCAACTCCGTAGCCTTGTATTTTTGAACCCAATCCAGAAGATAAGGAAACTACTGGATTAAGTATTAGGAGAAAATAGCTTTTGTGGAGAACTTTTTGACGGAACTAACTGCCATTTCGTTTGCATGGAGAAAAAAAACACGAAAGCTTCCCATGGTTAACCTGATGGCAAGGAAACCCATGATCCGCCTACCACTAAGGATACCTACCGTCAGAACTGTGGTCAGTGTGAGTCGGGTTTGGAATTCGTTTCGACCAACCATCACTGTGTTTCGAACCTTGGTCACCCAATTGAGAGACGAGCGCTCTATTCCCTGAGCCACCACTGCTATGACGAAACATTTATAGCAAAAAGAAAGCATTTTTTACGTAAAATTAGTAAAGAAGCGTTTTGATATTTCCTTCCAATCCCTGTATGTTTTAATACAACGCAGTACTTCTGGTGTTTTTTTATTATTGAACATTTTTCCTAGGTTCTTTATTTTTGAACTTAATATCCTTCCGTTTAATCAAATTTTGAATTTTGTGTACCTTTATTCACGTTGCCCAGTGGGCACCTGTGAACCGAAGTCACGGAGGCGAGCAACATTGCCCACGCAAGACTGCCACAAACCCGCATTAAAACATTTTTTTCGCAATGTAACTTGCATGATTACTTTTCAGTTATAAAAAACGTGAATGACGAAGTACTTAGAACATTTAGAGTGCACAATGATTATGGAAGTGATGTACAGACACAAACTGTGGTACACCATCACCATTCATAATTGAACTCCGTTCGTATTATTCTCCAAATCAATATGATTATTGATTTCAGATTAAAATTAATTGACTACTGAAATATTATTGATATTTTATTTTTGAAAAAAATTTTGTAGAATGAAATAAAAATTACACTTTCATTAATATATTACAACTTAATGATTCATTATTGAAACAAAATGTTTAAATATATCTGATAAATATAAAAATTTGTTGCTTTACTTTTCTCAGATTATTCTGTTCTTTGACCAATATTTAGGACTTTCCGTTAACTTTAAAGTTAATTTCTCATTTTAAGACAACATACAAAGCAATAATAAAGATTCAGGTTAAAACTTTATGTGATATTGAACAGAAAAAAAAGAGTACAGAATTGGATTTATGTTAATAAGTAGAAAATAAAGTTTCTAATTATGTACCTAAGAATACATATATCGTAATACATAAAATATATCTTTTAATAGATTTTTGGTTTTTATTAGTTACCACACTTCTTACAATTTTTGATGCACGTTTCGTCACTGCCTTCATTATTTATTCATCTACCAACATTTGCTTTTTCCTACAATAATGTTTTCCAATATGAGAAATAAGAAATCAATTGTAGTAGGAAAAAAAATATTTTAATATTTTGCCAGAGCTCAAACACACCAACGTACATTACTGTCGTTTCAACAACTACCGTTATTTTTAATTCAAAATAGATACTTGCCAACATCTGATATATCCAATATTATTTTATTTTGATATGAAAGTTAAATACTCAATTGTAGGCAAAATAATTGAATATTTTGTTAGAGCTTAAACACATCAACGTTAACCTACGATACTGTCGTTATAATTTATTCAAAGATAGATATAGACCTGTCAACATTTGATACTTCTAAAAATAATTTTTTTCCAATATGAGAATTGCCGCATCAATTGTGGGGGAAAATAATTGAATGCTTTGTTAGAGCACACATCAACAGAACACACATCAATGTTTACTTTATTCACAGATAGATAGATATCTGCCAACATTTGATATTTCCAATATTATTTTATTTTGATATGAGAATTGAAAAATCAATTGTTGGCAAAAAAAGATTAGTCTCTATCATTTATTACAGTTATGATTCCCACTGTGTATTATTTTTTAAATAAAATATATGCTGTTGTTGTTGTTGTCGTCGGCCATTAAGGCAAAGGGGTTGCGATTGTTCTTGGTTCCCAGTGGCCCAATCTATGGCCAAGAATTCGCCACACCCATACGTCATACTCGTTTATAGGTTGGACCCGTTCAAACATCCATTCATTCGTCCACAGATCGTAATTTTGACTTGAACCAGAGAACGATCCTTCTCCAATTCAGTAACCCCATAGGTATTTATTTCTTATGGGAATATTGAGGGCATTGTGACTCGGCAGATTTAACGTGCACCAGTCACATGGGGAGTCTTTGTCCGGCTGGATTCAAACTCTAGTTCTCACAAACGTGAATCCAGTGGCCTGACAAAAAATATATTCTAAAAACAGTATTACCACAGCTGACTAAAAATGCAAAAAGTGGGGATTTATTGAATTTATGATTTTAATATAAGATTTTAAAATTAGCATCTTTATTTTTAGCATATTGTTTTCAGTTTACTATTGAAAGTGAGTTTAAATAATTATGTTGCTTTAAATATGAATAAATTGATAACCATTGACTAATTTAAGAAACAAAAAATAAAATGAATTGAGTTTATACCACTATTCACATTTATAGTCGCCTGTGGTATCCCAGTGAAAATGTTAAAGTGGAATCGTAAATTTAAAAAAAAAATTATTATCTTCAATGTACGTTAATTTCAACTATTAAATTCTTTATGGCTCGTGGAAATCATTATAAATGGCTTAAAAGAAAATTAAAACCAACATGGCAAAATAAAAAGTTTATTTAAACATTTATTAGTACTTTATCTTTAAGTGCACTGTGATATTCTATCAGGACGAAACTAAAACCCCTAATATTAGTACCAAAGAAATTAAGTATAATGCTTATTTCTAGTTGATACAATTAATCAGGTCAACCACACTTCAGTAAAATCTAAAAAATGGCGAATAAACTTCGAGCAAAAATGTTTTCACTAACGCCTGCAAAACAAAAACTTCCCTTACAAATATTTAATGAGTTTCGGAGGTTTTTGCAAAGGTTTTAAGAGTGTAAAGACTTATTTGAAGTTGACTTCAGAAACAACCTTAAAAAATCAACCTCCTGAAGTTTAAAATCAAAGTGTATGAATCAAAGTGTTTTATTCACACTCGAGACTGTTTTGAGGTTTATAGAAATATACCTTGCAGCAACCAGCTTAGAAAGGTTGTTTTTGAGGGGATATATGTCATTTTTTTCTGAACTTCTAGCAAAGTATATTAGTAATCTCCCCCAATTTCATCTGGAAGTATTATTTAACTATATGAGGTCAATTTTATGACGTATAAATGAGATTGTAAGTGAGGTTTATTGATAAGGTTAATTTTGGTTCAAAGCATTACCTCATTTTCTAAGTAAGGTGTAATTTTTACACCTGTCAACCTCAAAAGAACCAATTTTTTTTTTTTTTTTTTTTTTTTTTTGTAACGAACATTAATAAATAGAAGGAAATACGTCTACATGTTGAAGCTGATCACTTGAAATCTTAACTATGAAACAAAATTGAAACCTATACAATTTCCAATAGTCTCATGAAGTCATCACTCAGTTGGTCATCACTTCCCTTTTTTACTTCTCCAAGATTATAATAATAAAGATGCTAACTGCTTCGGACATGCCAAAATAATTTAAAAAACGGTAAATAACTACAAGTAAATTTTGCAAATATTTGACTATTCATGCTTGCTTTTTGAAAGGTAAAGCGAGTACTTTAAAGTGGTGAATTATATAAGCCAACGCATTATTTAGAAATAGTGGTGGATAAAAATCTACTAAATTAAATTTATTAAACCAAGAATCATAATTAATAAACTACCACTTCAAAATATATATTTGCTTTCCGGAGCAAGTTGGCATCTCTGTAATCGTCATGTCAAATAACAACAATTTTCATGTACTTGTTGTTTAATCCATTTAAACATCATGTCTTCTTTTCAAAATGTTAAAAACTGGTAACTCAAATCTTTCTTTCTTAGCGATTACAATTATAAAAAATAAAAAAAATTCATATTAACCAAAATCCATTAATTATTATATAAATTATATATCTTGTGATGCATATCTTATCCCGAAACCAAGCAACTGCTGCCTTTTTATACAAAATTATTTGCTCTCTGAAGTATTATTTAATTTATATAGAGTAAAACACTTTACATAATGTTACCACGTTATTTATAAAGCCACTTAATGAAAAATAAAAATCCGGCAGTTAAACGGTTAAATAAAATATTAAGTAGGAAACTAAGATTATTTTTGCCAATGTCACATCCACATTGTTTTTTTTTTATCTCTGTTCTCTTTTAGAGTTTGAGAGATATGTAGACTGTATCATTTCTTGTCTCACGAGAAAGATAAGTCAAAAATTCGGTAGATATAAATGCGTGTAATCGTGTTGTCTTAAAATAAAAATATATCTTATCATTTTACAGTTGATATCAATGAAAGAGTAAAACATACGCAAATTTTATTGTTCCTTAAACGCATTATTTGAAAGGTTTAAAATCATGCCGTTTGTAACAATTGACAAGGAAAACTTTACTTACATTTGGAAAATTGAAAACTTTAGCTCGTGGGTTCAAAAGCGTGGAGAAAGAGTAAAGAGCCCCTGGTTTACGGCAGATACATTGGACGAAACAAAATGGCGCTTGGACCTTTATCCTAGAGGAATCGACAATGGAAACGAAATTTGCATTTCTTGCTACTTGTGCCGGGCAGAAATGGATAGCGGCGATGAAAATGTTACCATTGGCTACGAGTTTGAAATCCTTGGCGTAGATGGCACGACTCTATTATCAAAAAAAGTTGAAAGTTTTACTTTTAAAAGGAAAGAATCATTAGGTTGGCCTGATTTCAAAAGTCTAAATGAAATATTTAGAGATAAAAGCGTCTTCTTGCCAAAAGACACTTTAACTATTCGATGTATCATGTGGGGTTCATTTCCACACAACGTTAAGGCAACCAGGACATCTGCTTTGACCGAAATCGGTGTTGGTGGTTGCTTTTTCAAATATAGCATCAAGTTATCAACATTGGAAACTCCGGTGCATTATTTTGTGCCAGGTCCTTGGCGGATTGAGTTGACGTTTTACCTTTCCGAAGATGAAAACGTGTGTGTCAAAATCAGAAAATTTGGCGAAGTCACCTTCAGGTATGTTCTTCAGTGCAAAGTGGCCTTGCTAGATGTCGAAGGAATTGCACACGAAATAAGACAATCGGAACACATCATCGAACCCAAACAGGAAGTGAAAATATGGGAATTTCCCCCTTTTATCAAGAAAAGTAAACTTCTGTCTAACAAAAACTTACTGCTTAGTGACGATGTGGTTAGTTTTAACTGCGACTTTTCAATATCTGACAAAAGTGATGAAGTTGAATTTGAAGAAATTATCTCGATGCCACAAATTAAGAGCAATGCGTCATCGAAAAGCATCTCAAACATCGACAGTTTGCGAACTGATTTATATCGTTTGCTGTCCAATCATAAGTATTCCGATATAAAGCTACACGCAGAGTGCAAAACCTTCCATGCCCATAAGGCTCTGCTTTCTATTAGGTCACAGGTATTCGCTGATATCTTCGATCGGGACAAATCATTGACTTCGATCGAAATTCCTGATTTAACAACGGAGACTGTGACCTTGTTTCTAACCTTCTTGTACACAGGTATTGTTGATGATCTTGAGTTCGATACTGCAAAGTGCCTCTTTGCCGCTGGTCACAGGTACAGAGTACAGGCGTTGATAGATGTATGTTCTTCCTTTATAAAATCGAAAATGTGTCGCAATACGGTTTGTGATATCCTTGTACTTACGGATGAATATCAAGACGATGATTTGAAATCAACAGCTCTCGATTACATGAAAGAACATACGAATGATATTCTATTATCAGGTGAATGGAAACGGTTGATAGAAAATAATGCTAAATTAGCTACTGAAATTCTATGCAAATTATCTATCAAGATTGGAAAAGCGTAAAAAACGTACCTTTAATTTAACATTTCAGTGTATTTTTAAGATTGATTTCAATTATAAATTTTATACATTACATTTCTACTTCTATGGTATAACATTAATTGATAGCAATTAGCAATTATTTGATCACCGAAAAGTCAATTAACATCTAGTAAAGTTTTTTATCTAAATAAAAAATATTTTAAAGTCATGATAATTAATAAATGATGGTATATGTGACCTCAAACTCAAGGTATTATTCAGTTTTATGTTTTTGGGTTTTTTTTTTTTTTTTTTTTTTTTTTTTTTTTTTTTTTTTGTGTATGTGAGTGTGTTTCAAAATATTGCAAAAAAATTTTTAATTAAAATATCAAAACCAATGCTTGAATGAAATTGATAATTAAATGTTATTCTTCGATGCTTTTGTCACGAAATTTGTGAAATTTAAATTATTAAAAAAGATGTTTTTCTTAATATTATTGAATGTTATCTGCATACTTATCAAGTTCTCACTCTTTTGTTGAGAGGTTCTTACCAATATTTAAAGTGTTGACTAATATTAAACTTTATC
The DNA here is from genome assembly GCA_949128135.1 of Parasteatoda lunata. Lineage (NCBI taxonomy): Eukaryota > Metazoa > Arthropoda > Arachnida > Araneae > Theridiidae > Parasteatoda > Parasteatoda lunata. The sequence goes on from OX421975.1 coordinate 103,445,462, forward strand.
GTTTAATTTATTATAAATAATTGAATAATTGTATGTATTATTTTATATTATAAATAATTGAATAATTGTATGTACCATTCAATTCATATAAATAATACATATATTAACGTGGAAAAGATCTACTGCGGGAGTTCATACGCATGACGTGGAAAAAATGTAAAAGTGGTAAGAATATTAATAGTTGGTTCCCCATCTATTAATATTATTACTACTTTTAAATAGTTATAGTTCCCCATCAATAGTTGGCGGGAGCAAAGTGAGAGTAAAGCGACCCGGAAGAGTTTATTCCAGAGATTTTGGGCAAAGAGACTCGGGAAGGTGAATATAGACCTTTTAGTTGGCGTATTATAGAAAAGAAATGAGTAAAAAATTAATATTTAAGAAGCTTTCTGTCCTAATGTACCAAGAATCGAAATAGTGAGCCACTTTTGAATTCTCGACTAAAGAAATACATAAACATGTCTCGTGCTCTAACTTGCCAATAATAAAGTGAATTCTTTCTCTAACCTTCCTGCCAACTTGTGGAGGTTGAATAATATACTGTTTACAAAGTTGATGTAGCCCTTCTGAAAAGAAATACAAAAACTTAATTCAATAAAGGTTGTTTTAAATTTCGACCGGTAAATTCAGAGGTATGATAAATGGAATCAAGACGAGAAAACTTACCATGGAATTTAGGGTAAAAAACCACGTTCATATGTAAGGAAAATCACAAAAAATTCATATAGGTATTGGTGGCATGCTGAAAATCAACTACAGAAAACATTATAAATTTGACTACTGCGCAAAGATTTATTTAATTATATATTACTAGAGTTGTTCGAAATGGTGAACGCCTCCAAACGGTTTCTTATAGCTAGTCCGATCAGACCACTATGAAGGTATTTCATTTTACGAAAGAGCCATTTAATAAAAAATCTAGTAAAAATAAGTAAGTAGTAGCAAATATATGCCTAAATATTTGTTAAATTTATGAATATGATTGGTTTGTCTTATTTACTTGCCAACCACTACAGATTCAATTCTCAAATATATATGATACATTTCTCTCAATTAGTTTTAAAACAGGGATGTGGTAGATTTAAAGTGAAAACAAGAATAAGTCTATCACATTAAGCTGTGCCCAAACTTAAGCTACCGCTTTTTATTTTTTGCAATCTCGATTATGATTCCATACGAATTCATTTATAACTTACTACCAGTATATAAGCTTGTTCCTTCATGACTTTTTAGCATATACTGAGCACACAAGCCTGCAAATGTATGTTGTATCAATAAACAATCAATAAACAATAAACTTTTTAGCATAGAACAAACCAGTATAAGATGAATTGGTTGATACCGATATATCAAATACCGATGTACCCTGGTATGGTACCTTTGAATATCGAATCTAATTTTACACATGTTGACATATAAACATAATTTGCATCCAATGTGTGTTAAAAGTGTAATTCGAACTAAGTAGTGGTGAATTAAATAAAGCAAACTGTTATTACCTCGCCCACAAATAAACTGCTATAAAAATAGTTTCTTTTGCCTTGATTATCCACACCGAGAGAATACATATATGAATCGAAGAGGTAAAACAATTTGAAAAATATTTCTCACAATAATAGAATTTGTTTATTCAAAGATAATTCCAGGGAAAGAGACATTTTTTATGTGCTTCATGATGAACTAAAATTTCTTAACTAGGTATACAAATACTACTTTAAACTAATTTGAATAAAACACAAAATTTGAAAAACAACTGGTCGAAGAGTTCTTGAAAAATAAAAGTTTAAATATAACTTTTTTTTTAAGATTACAACAAGAAAATTATTCGAACGATATCATTCAAGTTTTCTGCGCTATCCTTCAAAATAACACAGCTATAAACAGTGTTAAAATTTGTATAATTAAATAGTTTAACTGATTTTAAAGATATATAAAATAATATTAAAAATGATTTTTTACATAAATAAACTATTTTGATGGTCCCGAATTCAAATTCGTCAAAAAATAGAAAGTTTATTCAGTGAAAGAACGTATATGGCCATTCCTTTGAACTATTAAGAGTAGTACATAGTTTTTTTTTCTAATTTTATAACCGTCGTTGAACAGCTGACCCAAGTTTTGGGTTTACGACAACTAATATTTAACTCCGTAGCCTTGAAATTTTGAACCAAGCCAGTACACAAGGAAACTCATGGATCAGTACCTCCAGAGGTATGATTAGTTATCGGTACATGGGGGATTTTCTGACTTGACGAATTTGAAGTATATCAGTCACCATTTGCTACACAGGGAAACTTCGGCTGGCGGGGACCGAACCCAAAACCTCTCTGACATGGGCCCAGTGCCCTACCAACCAGGCTATTCCGACCCCTAGCAGATAGTTTTTATTTTATTTTATAACCGTCGTTGAACAGCCGATGCAATTTTGGGTTCCACGACTACTAATGTTCAACTTCGTAGCCTTGCAATTTCGAACCCAATCCAGAAGACAAAGGAACTCCTGGATCAAGTATTGTGAGAAAGTTTGCCTTCGTGGAGGACTTTCTGATGGAACTCACCCACATTTGCGATACACGGAGAGTAAAACCACGAAAACCTTCCATGGTTATCCTGACGGCCAAGGAACCCTAACCCATGATCCTACTACCATTGAGGATATTTTACGTCACCACTGTGGTCTGTGATAGCCGGATGCGGAATTCGAATCGACCAGCTAACGCTTTGATCTAACTCAGCAAAACAAATATTATTACATCCTGAATAATTTCTAAATATAATGTAATAATTTTTATTGGTGCTCACTGTACTCATAGCTTAATAATGTTTAATAATAACTTTATAATAAATAATAATAACTTAATAATATGTATTAATAACTTAATAATGTTTAATAATAGCTTTATAATATATAATAATGACTTAATATTATGTATTAATAACTTAATATTATATATATTAGTCATAAATATTCCCTTATAACTATAACCTTTGATATTAAAAATAATAAAAAAATGAAGAAAAAGAGCAGAAACACTAACTCCGGTCAAGGGAATTTTTATTTAATTTTTCTTGTAATAACTTCAGGGAGGCTAACTGCTCCACTTTCTGCAAAAGTTTCAAAAAATTGATCGAGAAATAAATAGTGTAATTTCTAGAATAAGGGTAATTACGCTTACTTATTAAGATTGTCACAACGATAAAACTGCAAGTCATACTTATTATATAGAGATGCCAACTGCTCCGGACACGCCAAAATAATTAGAAAAAAAAAACAGTAAATAACTACAACTTCACTTTGCAAATATTTTACTATTATTGCTTGCTTTTTAAAAGGTATAGCATGACATAATTACTAAAAAGTGGTGAATTATATAAGACTACGAATTATTTAGAAATAGTGGTGGAGAAAAATCTACCAAATTGAATTTATTAAACCAAGAATCACAATTGACAAACTACCACTTTAAAATATTTATTTGCTGTCTGGAGCAAGTTAGCATTTCTGATTATATACGTCTCATATCATACATTAAATTTTTGATATGCAGTGGTGAAAAAATTATTTAAACTGAAAAATACTAAACTAAAAATAGCTTAAATTTCGTTACTATAAGAAAATATCTTTTTACGAAGCAAGGCGTGACGGCATCTCCGCTCGTGTACAAATACACGTTTGCACTAAATATTTAAACTAAATATATATATATATATATATATATATATATATATATTTGAACAAAAAAATCAATTAAATACTTCTCACAGATACAATCTTATTTAAAATATCGAAAAAACAAACTTGATAAATAAACATACAAGATTTATAAACTTTCCATTACATTACCTTTTTCAACAAGACTTATTGATTGTTCTTTGCATTAAAAGGAATAGATTACGGCATTTCAATGGCGCACCTTGGCACTTTTTTAAATCACCTAATGACTTCATCTCGTTTCGCCAGAAAAGCAAATAAATACATTCGTTGGCGCTAATGATGCTATTTTCCCTACTCTGTTTCACTGCAACATTATGTTCGAAACATAATGTTTCTATCTCTAGGTCTCAATGACAAAAGGGTCAAATAATGACTCTCGAGGATTTGAAAGAATTCGCATTAAGATGTGGGCTCAGAGATGTGATTTAAAAGAACTATCAGTCGAATGAGTTATTCGTGTTGATAGGGCCCATTTAGAAGATTAAAAACCCTCATCAAGTTTATCTTTTCTTCGCTTCAGTTCGAAAGCATCAAATAGAGTAAAATTAAAGAGCTCTATAACATTAGGTAAATTCAAGATCTTTGGTGTAAACATTAGAAGAATTTCGATTTTATTTTTTGAAGGTTGAATTGAATAGAATAAATGGAAAGACATAACTTTTGATTTTATCAGATTTATTGCTTTAAACATGAGATAAAATTAATTTTGCTGTCTTGATAAGAAATGTTAACCCTTTGACGCAGGTGGGACAGCGCTGTCCCTTTATATATATATTTTTTCTAACGCTCTAATTACAGGCAATATTATATATCCCGGTATTTTTTTAATTATAAAAAGCCCCCTAAGAGTTGCTAAAAAATCAGATTATCTGAATTTTATATTGGTACTAAAATATAAAATCCAAAAAGTAACTCGAAAAATTCTTTTTCAGATATATTCAAAAATTTATGAAAAAGTGATTTTGTAAATTAAAATAATTTAAATCGTGAATGTGGCATCTAATGTTACATCTAAATAATTACAAACAAGTGCTAATTTGAAAAATTATTCTTTGGAAGGGAGCCGTGATTAGAATATTTTACCTTTAACGCAGAAAAATACACCGGTATTTCATGCTGTATTTCATAACCATAAAATATTAGAATGCTATATATTATATTTTGAACTTATTTTGGCCTAAAAATAATACAAAAACAATGAAAAAAAAATTATGAAAATATGTTAATTTAAAATTCTGCGTCAAAGGGCCAAATTTTGTGAATTTTCACCTAGATAAAATTAATGTTACAGGGAGGCCAAACAGCTTCGCTTACTTTGAATTATGTAATTAAGTTACTTAGTTTAAATTGAATTCAAAGTACCTAACTCCTTCATCGATTTTAGTGCTCTTGGGAGACTGGAATGTTCTCAGTAAGTCTGAAAGAGAGGGCTGCCAACTGCTATGCTTTTTGCAAAATATGTAATAGAACTAATAGAACTTTAAACAATTAAACACTAAAATTTTCAGAATTCTTGGTAATTTTACTAGCATTTTTAAAAACCTCACCGCGAAAGGCCCATATCCCATACATCATGAAATATTACAGAGAACAGTTGGAGTTCAGCAGTCTGTGTGGTGGCTGGTGAGACAACTAGAGCAACGTAATATTTCATATGAGCTTTTGGATAATTTAAATGTAGTGTTAGAGAAATAAAATTAAAATCAAATTTGAAAAATTTAATTAAAATAAAACTTAGATCCGACGCCTCAGATCTAAATCATCAAAATAAATAATAGCCTCAACAAATTTCTTAATCACAGATCCACCCATAGCATCAGATTCAACAACAACAATATTAAAAAATCTCTCAACCGTTTCCCCACATATCCTGTATCCAGTTCAATAGATGGGATAGGGGCCGCTTCATGGCCCAGGTGCCAGCTAGCATAATTAAAGAAGAAATTTAAGCGAAGCATCAGCAAAAAAGTTCATTTTATCAAAACATTAATTGCAAATTTTCTGTTTACTACCACTTGGGAAATTCTTCCTCTGAAAGCGTAAATGCCTACCATTGATTCCGAATTGCTCTGTACTGTGGTACTACTGGGGCTCCATACCTGCCAGCTTGTACGGTCGTTGAAAAAAGACTTTAAAAAGTGGCAGTGAAACAAGAATTAAGTTAGGAATTATTTCCTAAAACAAAACTATTAAGCCATCTGTAAGCATAATTATTCAACAAATAGATCTTATATATATATATATATATATATCTTTATATATAAGAAGAGAGTGGAATGATAACACATAACCAATCACAGAAGACTTCTGGTTAGTAACGCGCGAAACAGCCAATCAAAATTGAGAACGCATGTGTGTGAAAAGGTAATAATTTTTAATAATGCTGTCAAAAAATACAAACTGACCTCAAATAAAACTCAGAGGACTTCGAATCAAATATTTAAGAAAACTCTACTATTACGTTTATAAAAAGGAAGATTTATTAACTCAACAACAAAATTATAACATCGCCATTCCCCCCCCCCCCCCCAAAAAAAAATTATTGCATTTATTACGTAAAGCGATAAAAAGGTCAAACGATTCGCGATCGCAACACTCGATACGCCATCTAGCGGGAGACTGTAAATATCGTGCATTAGTTCCCACATAACCATTGGCAATGACGGACGCCATTTTCTTAGCATAAAAAAAGAAGCAAAATTTCCCTAAAGAAAAGGTAAAACTTCTTGAAAAAACTAATCAGAACATGTCAAACATTGAAGCAGAACACGCCAAGCATTTGAAGAACAACTTCTCAATATTTTTTACCTTTCTATTACCAACAACATAACATGATTTCATGATCACTTGCTGTTACAGATGTGTGTATTGCGGTAAAATAATTTTTCTGTCTTCAATTCATTACAAGTTAAAATGAAATCAACATTGCTTTCGTCATTCCAATGAATAAATGTGTTCCAATGAATTCCATACAGAACTGTAATAGTTATAGAATATTATTATTCTTCATAGAATAGTATATATTTCTGTATCTACATAATTCAGAAAACAACAATAAAGAATAATCCGAATTACTTGAAAAAGTATCTTTTGTGCTGATTATAAATAAATTTTTTATCGTTTTCTTGGTAAGTGTTTTTTAGTTTTGAAAGAATTTCAACTAGAATACAGCTATTCTGTTTTTAAGCTACATATTAAACTTCATATCGAGATCTTACAATTATAAAATTTTGATGTGTGGTATGTTACCTAAAAGTAATGAAGGGATAAACTATGTATATATTATTTGAGAATAAAGTTTTCAAACAAAGAACATATCATTTTGGAATTCTCCGGACTTATAAATCAGGTAAGTGTTATGATTTTTATAATAAAAAATTTGCTTGTAAATAATTTTTTTTCTTACTTGATGATCGTTCTCTACAAAATGGTTTTTTTTTTTTACGTCTGATTAAATACTATAAGAATTTAAAAAAAGAAACAAAACGAAAAATGAGGAATTTTTAAAATCATTTTTATCCTAAGAATTCTTTATTTTACGTTTTTTAGTTTATAATTTTTTGATAAAATTGTTGTAAAAATACTTTTTTTGAAAAATTAAATGGTATTAAATTATGTGTTTATGTATACTTCTTGCATATTCTAATATTTGAAGTAATATGATTCAGAAAAGTATGGAAGAAAAATTCGGTACTTACGTATTAACCACAGCTACAGATTTGGCAGATTTTTAAGTGCCGCCAATCTACACTTAAAATTTTTGGAAAAAATCTTAAAATGAAACACTTTGTTTAAAATCAAAGTAGTCAATCGGATTTAGGTGGAAAATGGGCCGATATAGAGTTTAGCATAGATTCAAAACAAACTTTTCTCTCACCTGATTCTATAGCCATTATGAACTCTAATAAATAAGATTCAAAATGAAATAACATTTCCAAAACGGACTTTTACTAAGATGAAGTTTCATGTTATGGACATTGGTACATTTTCGTTATATTTCACTCTATAAAATATTTCGCTCTTAAAAAAATAAAATTGCATCTTGTTTTGTTTTTGGCAAGTCCCAAAGACGCATTTTCGTAACACTAAAAATGGCGACAAAAAAAGAATAGTTCTTTCTTTGTTTTGTTTTTGTTTCGTAAGCATTCTTTATTTTACGTTAAAATTTAAATGGGCATTTCATGTTATACCATTAAATTTAGTAAAACTATTTCTCAGGCATTAGGTTTGAACTTTTATAAGAATATACCTATTTTTTTCTCTTTATTTACAAATATTTTTCCGATGTGTTCTGGATGTTCCTTCTCTAAAAAAAAAAGAGATACCATTTTGTTTTCGTTTGCATAAGAAAGAAAATAAGTATTTTTCTTTTTTAAATTTAATCAGCTACAATAAAGATGGAACGTTACAATGCTACATGCTACATTAAAGACGTCTCCAGTGTAACTGAATGACTGTTCATATGGAAATCACAGGGATTCGGCAGATACAACAACGCCCCCTATAGTTCGTTGCGATCGCGAATTATTTATGCAAGCGATTATATATGATTATTATGAACTAAACTTTATGCAAACGATTGTTTATGACGTCATTAGATAAAAGTGTCATTAACGCAATATTATCCAGTGTTTTTTAATAATTTTGAGTGGCAATGTAAAAAGATAGTTGTTCTAAAGTTTTATAATAGAATGTTTGTTTTGATAGAACGCAGTTATTTATTTTAGAATTCCAATATATTTTAATAGCTTTGATAAATCGGGTAGAGTTATTGGAAGCACGAATCAACACTCTTTAAAGAAACTATTTACTTTCCAAATTAACAAAATATATTGAACAGAGTTAATTTTAAAAAAACTTATATCTTTTATAAAAAATGGATTTTAGGCGATATCAACAGCGACATAGAGCTGAACATAATTTAGCAGCATAAAATCACCTGGAAAATAATCGTAGTGCTATCAATACGCGACGGTGGAATATAAGTTTATAATGCTGATAATAAGTACCTCTGACATTTTACAATCCTATCATATTCTCTCTATGTGATGTTGGTGCAGAAAAACTGAAAAGCTAATGTCAGGGAAAACGACTTTAATTTTGTTTGCGAAGCAAAGAAAAATGTCATTGCGTAGCAATTATCGGGGGTTAGCGAGCGGAGCCCTTTAGTATATATATATATATATATATATATATATATATATATATATATATATATATATATATATATATATATATATATATATATATATATATATATATATATATATATATATTAGAATTATTGATTCGGCGTGGATGTTTTTAAATTTTTTAAAAAAATTTAAACTTCAAGATTTAATACCCCAAAATGTGGGCTGTGGGAAATTGGAAGCTGTGGATAATTAATCATTTGCAATAGGGATAAAATGTATTTTTCGAGAGATTTTAGTTGCTTATGTTATAAATTAATTTCTAATATAAATTTGAAATTGCTTATTTCTCACTTTAACGGTCTATTTTTAGTTATTTCATAGAATAACTAGGTTGTATTCTTTTAGCGTTTTTCATTAATTTAATCTAGATTTAAAGTCAAAGGATATTATTTCAGCTATTATTGCAGTATACTGCAAGCATCATATTTGGCCATGCAACCGATCTATTGTTGCTAAATAATAACCGACAAAATTCAGTAAGACAACATCGCATATTCTTGCTCTGCACCTATTCTTCACTACTTTTCAATTAATTTATAAAAAAATTTCAAAACTCTGCAAAATATAAAACATAAATTTTGACATAAAAAGTGGTAACAGTAAAATCTATGCATAATATCAAACAAAAATTTTGACATAAAAAGTGGTAACAGTAAAATTTATTTAACATACAGTTTTTATTAGGCAGACACAAAATCAAATTTTATTTCAAGAAACTCTCAAAGCAACTCCCAAACCGAAAACACGATATTTTAATGTCGCGTCTCCGAAGCGAAGTAACACAATTCAATTTGATGCACTTTGGAACAAGATAGTGGACTCCCTTTTTATGATCATTGTCAGTCCCCAGAATTTGTAAACCATCTCATCTTTGAATGTAAAAAATTAACTCTCCATAGACAAGCACTGCGCTCTTCAATCGGAATAAATCAATAAAAAAAGATTTTAAAAAAAACTATTAAAAAAATTTAAAGTTTTACAAAAAACTGGACAGCAAAATTAGGAGAAGATATAATCTCGTCATCAACTCACACGGTTATATCTGAAAAAAATATTGCTTTCTAATATTGTATTAATATAGCCAAACAAAACAAAATGTATCAATACAATATTGTGAGGAGCACCAAAAAAGTGAAACAAAAAATAGAGCTTATTAAGTCAAAAATGTTATAAAATAAAACAAAAAATGCAAAATGAAACTATATATATATATATAATGGTAGACTTGCTGGCTTTATGATAAAGTGTTCGAGTGTTGGCAAAAATACAATGAAATGCCAGGTTAGCAATCCGCTGATTAAATGGCAATTCTTTACTATTCAGAAAAGAAAAGACTTTATTGATAAGTGTAGAAGTTGACTGGTATCGATTTTAATTTAATCCATTTTTAAATAAAAGCAACTGAAACAAAATATGGCCGGAAATATGACGTTTAAAAAAACGCATGGATTAAAATTCAATTGCATTCGGGCTAATCGTGGGAGGTTTTTCTCTTCATCGAACGTAAATGTGTTCTTTCTAAACGTAAGAAGAGTTTGTCGCTGTGCTAGATCCAAGAGTTTCCTTCTCTTCTGTACTAGATTTAAAATTACAAGGCTACGCAATTGAACATTGATAGCCTTACAACTAAATGGATCGACGTTTCACCGCCAATTGTAAAATTAAAATAAAAAATTTAAGCCCGAAAAAACATTATTTTATTGTTTTTTATTAGGATACTGACATAATCATTTTCAAAAAGCGATTTTTTTTTTTCTTTTCAAAGGAAAAAAAAAAACTAGATATGTCGTGTATCTTCTTTTCCTACCTATCTTCCTTTGTGACTTTATTACGCTGATTGATTACTTTTCAAAAATGTCCACTCAGGACAATCTCGCCAAAATTTGCCAACATTCTCGCCAAAAACTTTTATCAGAACTTATGAACATGCCCATTTAATCTACCTGAACTTCAATGAATCGGTTTAAATTATTTGTGTGCAGTCGTGGATGTACAGTTTGCAAAAAATAATCGGACCACCCAAAATTACTTTTGATACAATAATCGGATCTCTTCGTTCTAATTAAGTTACGAAATCCGACACAAAAATGTACTTTCTTTAAATAAACAAGCCTTTTTTTTTAGGACTCGGATTTATGTCCCCCAAAATATAGGGGTAGCCGCAATTTGGGAAATATGGTCCCTGTAGCAAGCCTAGTTAGGAGAGCGGCTCATGACCATGTTTGAACCCCTTAATGTTAGTTTTACAAAAGTAAAAAGTGACTTGTGAACTTTTTAAGCGAATTAAAAAAATTTTGCAGACAATTATAAAATTCATTTATCCAAAGATAATTTTGCGCAAAAAGTTTAGTTTAGTAAATTTTTATTACTTTCTTATTTTATCTAATGATAGTCAAAAACTTTGTGAATTGTAAAGTATACAAATTTTTTACATCAGTTTAAGGAGTTTAATTGTTCATTGGCAACATAGAAAATTTGCGCGAAATCGGTCGAATAGTTCCTGAGAAATGAAACTAACTTAATGCTATGCTTGTTCAGAGAAAGTACATTTTTGTGTTTGATTTTGTAGCTTAAATTATTGTCCGCACTTATTAATTAGCATGTTTGAGATCACTCCTCTGACCATTAAGATAGAGTTAATGTGAACGCAGATAGATCAAAAAATATTCAGGGTGGTCCGTTTATTATTTTGCTTACTTTACAGTAGACTAAATATTAATTCTTAAAAAATAGACAAAACAAATTAAAAAACATTTCATCCATTAAGATTACGGCTTAAAATGAATGATTTATTTAAAAATTTTAAAAGAAAATTCTAATTTATATAGTTTTAATTAAAAAAAACGCAATCCATATTTTTATATTATTTTATTTTATTTATCAATAAATATTTAAATTTAAAAAAAAAGCATTTCAGATTTAATTAACGTATTCTAAACTCTTATTCGATCGAAAAATGTTTGAAGATACGTGTCTTGAATTTTTATTCAAAAGAAAGTATAAGAAGACGAAATGCTTGCTCTTTTAAGCTCCTTATCTTATTATTACCTAATTAATGAATAACTTCATTTTTTTTTTAAATTAAAAAAAGAATGAATTATTTTCGTTTCGATGATTCTAAATGATTTTCAAAAGAATCAAAGATGCTTAACAAGCCCTTTTCAAAACGATATTTAAATTCTTTAATATTCTTTTTTTGTTGTTGTTTTGGTTTGATAGAGAGAGAAATATTTTTTTGTGACTTCAACCCACGCACAATTGAGTTGAGCCCTTCAATTTAAAAAAATAATAAAAAATAGTGAGATAGAGAGAATGAAAGAGAGAAAAACATTTCCCCCATTTCTATTTTTTGACTCTGCACAGTTATTAAATTAAATCTCGATATTTAACTAGTATGAATGTACAGAATTTAAGGACATGTTTGATAAAATGCGTTGAAAGAATAACAAGTGCTTAAAAGAGCAAATCATGCTTGAACAACTCATTCCTAGTGATGTTATATAAATAAAGAATAAATTAAATTAAAAGTTTATATAAATGGCTCTTTTTTTCTGTTCGACGCTTAAAAGGAAAAATTAAAAACAAATAACAGTCTTTAAATTATAATTTTTATTATTATTCTAATCGAAAATGAACTAAACTTTCAATAACTATCTTAACACGTTGAATGCCTGAGGGGGTCACCGGTGACCGCCACTGAGTTTGTTCGTAGCGCCACGAGGGTCACCGGTGACCGGCGAAGCCAAGATTAATAGAAACACATAATTCGAGTGAATTTTTAATGCTTTTAATTTTTTTATATTATTAACGGTACTAAAATGGTTTGAAGAAATTGATGCAATATGGAACACAAAAAATAGTTTTATTTATATACACAGAGATCCCAACTTGCTCCGGACAGCGAGTAAATATTTTCAAGCGGTAGTTTATCAATTGTGATTCTTGGTTTAATAAATTCAATTTAGTATATCTTTATCCACCATTATTTCTAAGCAATTCGTAGGCTTATATAATTCAGCACTTTTTTCAGATATGTCATGCTATAATATAATATAGTAAATATATAGTATGCTATAATATAGTAAATAATTACCTAATATATGATCATATGGGGATAGATAACAACAAAAACTTTCTAAGAAATTTTTCCTGCTGCTGTACTTTAAAGTAAGCATTCTAAAATCCAGTCAAAATATATAATAGAAACGAATGGGGAAATAAGGCTATAAACAAAAACAAAATATAACATTTAGATTTTTTTTATTAAAATTACTTGCGTTTTTCAACAGATTTCAAGAATAGTTAAATTCAAAGTAATATTGTATAAATTAAAATATTATTTATAAACATTACTAACATACATACAAATTATTGAAATATGCATTTTGATTATATGCATTTTATACATAAAATGCATACAGATTATTTGAAAAATAAATCAAGAATGAGTGATAATAATATGATTATTAAATATTTAAATTTCTACCAATAATACAAGTCACAAGTACCGACGAATATTGAGTTACAACAAATACGATATGATTATTATAGACAACAATTGTTGTTAAATAAGTAATCTCAAGAAATTGAAGCGGTAGGATAATATCTAATTAAAAAGTCCATTCGCTTCAAAATAATATAAATAAGAAATAACAGACAGCATTTTTCAAGCGCTCAAAAACAGGCATCCATTTTCAAAACTCCCAGACGTGAAAGAGAAAAAACAGAGTGATTTGAAATATTAAAAAAAAGTTGCCAAAGAAAAATCGAAAGTAAGAGTGATAAACAAAACTTGAAAAACAACAATAGCCCAGAAAGAAAACAGAGCACGAAAAAAAGCACAGTAACCGAGAGGGGCAAATCAGAATAAAATGCATTTCCACGCGTTATGAAGAGGTGGCAAGTATCATCGTTTTATATTTCAAAACACATTTGTATCTTCTTTTTTACGTCTGGTAACCATGAAATGAGCCCTGTTTTTAAGTGCCTGAAACAGGGCTAAAAAAAACTCAGAAATTTTACCCATCCCCGAGGACGGCTTGTCCAGCAATGCATCCGTCAGAAGTGAGGACCTAAACTCTTGTAAAATAACGAGAATTGAAAATGCATCACGAACATTAACGGGAAAATGGCCGTCCGCGCGGACGTCGGATTCGAGAAATTTGTTGTCCGCGGGGAATTTCTGACCGCCGAGGACGGGCAGACGGGCTGTTTTTCGAGCCCTGGCCTGAAGCATGTCGACTGTTATTTCCTATTTATATTATGGTATTGTGCGAAGTTTTTAATCAGTTAAAAATTGTTATTAACAATCTTATTCATAATAATCAATCATATTCGATTGCGCAGGATGAGTTATAACAGAAAAATTTAAAAAGCTGAAGCTATACTCTTTAAAATATACCAGCATTCTGTTTTTCTAAGAAAACAAAATAAATATTGTCACTTTCTTTCCCCAGTAAATTAACTTTGAATATTTTTGAATCAAAATAACGTTTAAACAGTAAAAAAGGAATAAAAAACAGTCATTATAAAACATATATTTTAAGTACTTTCTTAAAAATTTATTTTTGAACGTTTAAATTTTTTTTTCTTATCTACGGCATAGCAAAATACTCATTTCGTTTTCATTTCCCTCATATTACACCTTTTTACTAATGATTTATCATTCATACAAAATAGTTCCAAAAATATATCCGTTATTTTAAATAACAGTTATTTCTTGAAGTGAGTTCATTGATTTTGTAAGGCGGCGCTGCCTTCAAATTTACCCTACATATCTTCCATAAATCCATCGTCTTTTTCTCAGCCCATGTGATTTTCCATCATTTAAACTTATTTTGGCGCCCGTGGCGTAAAGTTAAAAACTTTTTCGCTGTCACAAACATGTGCGGATTTGTCAAAATCTACTTAAAATATTTCCACGTAAGGAATTTATTGCAATTTGGAAAAATGCGAATCAGCTTGAAGTATTTTTTAAGTGTATAAAAAAATTTCAAATACCAGGAATGTTTAAATTAAGCATGTATCATACATCTCTGTATGCTGCAATTTTCACGTTTTTTATGAATATGATGGGTAAGTTAACGTTGATTCACTGTGTTTCACTGTTAACCCCTTGACGCAGAATTTTTATTAAAAATAATTTTCAAAATTTTAACATTATTTTGTATTAATTTAGTTCAAAATAAGTGAAAACCGTTATATCTAGCATTTTAATAACTTATGGTTATGAAATACCGCATAAAACAACGGTGTCTTTTTCTGCATTAACGGTGAAATTTTCTAAACAATACAATATCAACAATACAATATCACTGCCAAACAATAATTTTTCAAATTTGCAGTTTTTAAATCAATGATTCATTATTGAAATTTCTTCAATTTACAAATTCAATTATTGTTAAATTTTGAAACAGAATGAAAAAAAAATTTTTTTTAAACTGTTTTTTTGGATTTTGCATTTTGGTAAAAATATAATTCTGATAATATAGCAGATGTTTTTAGGAACTATTAGACTGTTTTTTATAATTAAAAAATAAAAAAATATATTTTTGCTGGTAATTAGAGCCTCGGGAAAAAATATATAAAAGGGACACCATTGTCCCATTTGCGTCAAAGGGTTAATCTGTTTAGTTTACCTTGTTTAATATGTCTTATTATTTTGTCTTATTATCATTTAACCCTTTCGAAGGCTGTGGGAAGTATACTTCCCACCACTTTCTTTACCACTTTTAATTTAGGTTTCCTTTTGTTAATAACTTCAGCTTTCTTGAAGTGCATTTGAATAAAATTGGTAAACATTTGTTAGTTTAAAAAAACGTATAAAAGTTATAAAATACATAATTCTTTTTGAAGTTAGTAACATTTATAAAATTTATTTCATAAGTAAAGAAAAATAAAAGTCAATAAGTAATATATGGTCGTGTTAAATATATTTACCACTAAAAAAATTACCTTTTTGTAAACTAAATGGGTTTTTCTTTCTTATATCAATTACTATTCTTAAAACAATTTCAATTCAAAAAATACTTTAATTTACCTTTACTAGAAATATATGGCCCATTAAAGGGTTAAACAAATTTACCGCCTGTGGAGTAAAGTTATATAAACTTTTTTTTTTCTCGGCGACAAACACTTGCGGATTTCTAGAAATTCGTGTAAAATATTCATATGCCTACCTGCCAACTTTTAATCCTTTCGAGGTTGATTTTCCAAAGTGGTAGTAAAATGGATTTTAAATTACAATTTTAGGCAGAAATATATGCTGTATTTAGAAGAAGCTTATGCGGACTGACACGAGAATATAACATATTAATATGAATGCTTATTTTTCTTAAAAATATTCAAAAAGATTATAAATTAAGTTTATAAATGCCAGGGATATATGGAAAGCATACATTTTACTGCAACTTAAAGTATAGAAATAAAATTTTACGGCAAATGCGTAAAAATTGGCAGGTATGCATATGGATAGGATAATCACAGGAAATAGGAATTAATTGCAATTTGAAAGCATAACAAATAAACTGAGCGCAGGCTTTCCAATTTTCTTAAATTTTTGGAAAAATGTCTTCTTGTGGTACCTTAAATTTATATTTTAATTTAAAATCCTTTAGTTTTTAAATTTGATTTTATATTACAAAAATTTTAATTTATTATTTTCCCAAAGTTGTATTTATCGTTTATATCATCATTTAAGTATATTATCATTTAATCATAATCACAATTATATAACCGTTTAAAATTAATTTATTATTATAAATTTATATTTATTTATCATTATAAATATATTCTATGGATACTGTTTTAAGATATACTACTGGATTTAATATATTTGAATTAATTGGTTTTTACTCACTACGATTTCTAAATAAAGGCTAGTGTAATCCGCCACTTTCTTACAGTTATGCAGGCCAGCCAACATTCTACTTTTTTTTGGAAAAATTTCTTCTAGTGGTAGCTAAGTTTATGCTGTCCTGTATTATTCTTCCGTTCATCAATTTGATTTAAAGTTATTTTTCACTCCACTACTTGTATATGATTCGAATACTTATATGAAAAGCCATTTTATTTTGTTTCATCTCACTCCTTGTGAAGCTTTTAAAATGCTGTTAAAATTACCGAAAATTCTGTAAGATTTAATTCGTACTTTTCTATCATTCAATAATATATTTTGCAAAAAGCGCAGTAGTTGGCAGCCCTGCGAACGTATAAATATTTTAGATAATTTCGGCAGTGCTGCAAACTACTTCACTTTCCACAAAATATATTATAATCAATTAAGAACTAAAGGTTTTAGAATTTTCGGAGATTTTGCAAATATTTAAAAAGCCTCGCCTCAAAACGGCTGGAACAAAGTGGGTTTCATATAAAGTCGTAGAACATTGTCAGTCCTGATACCAGAATTATAAATATATCATACATCTGTAAATGTAGCATTTTTTCCGTTCTTCTTTTACCAAAATTGAAAGCTAACATTGACTCGCTATGTTTAATTGTAAATGTTTTTAAGCTGTCTCAGTATCATTTAAACATATTTCAGGGCAATAAAATGAATCTGCTAATTTTTGTATCAGCCACACAAAAAAACGGATATGAATAAAAGTTGTGAACTATTTCTTGCACGAGGAATCTAATTTTTCATTAACGTACTTGCTCGGCCGTTGGGAAAACATTTTCTTTGTGGTAGCAACATTATAGAGTTTTGATCCGTTAAATCTTCTATTTAAAGTTTCAAATAAATTTTTCAACCTACCGCGACAGATCAATAATTAAAAAATAAGTAGATATAATTTATGTGTTAGCTTATTTAGCTCTTAAATGTTTAGGTAGTTTAATTTTTAAAAAACAATTCCAACTTAATTTGTTGTTTTACTACCACTTTGTAAAATCTTTTTCAGCGACTGTACAAGTTGAAAGGTATGCATTTAGTAAATATGTAAAATCACAAATTTTTTTGTTTATTTACCACTAAAAGTTATTACTTAAATTTTTAAATAATATCAAAAATGGTTTAATATGAACTAGATAAGATCCTCACTAAATACATCCTTCCGTTTGCAAGGCTGCCAACTTACTGTTAGTGGTGGCTAAGTTTATGTTTTATTTTTTATACATTTAAACTTAATTCCCGAACCATTACTTATAAATGATTGAAAAGTTCACATGCAACACTACTTTGTTCTAGATCCTTCGCGAGGGAGCTTTTTAAATGTTGGCAAAATTACCAGATAATATGAAAGCTTTTGTTTTAAAATGTCTACCGCTCTGTAAAATATTTTGCAAAACGTTGGCCTACGTTTGTGCAAAACTATTAAATTACGCATAATATTCGAAATTAAGATTGATTCATATAGTAAATTAGTTTTTTTTAAATTTCTTTCATTATTTTGTGTTTGTTTCAAACTTACTTAGGTGTTGTTAATTTATAAACTTTTTCTCTGACACAAACAAGGAATTTTTAAAAATATGAATAAATAATTTCTCAAGAGAGAGATTTATTTTAATATAGGAATATGCGGACAGCTAAAAAAATTTTGTTTCATTTATTTAAAAATTGAAGATAATTTCAGTAATTCATAAATTTTAAGCCCACCATACATTGGTTTATACAAAATTTATGTTTTTTTTCTTATCAATAATGATTATTGAATATAATAGATATGTTGTTAAAATATTATAACAGTCAACTTTTTCATTTTTACAGGAGATTTTTTTTTCTTGATAATTTAAAGTAGTATGTTTTATTATTATTTTTTAAATTGACTAGAGGGCTCCGCCCCCTGCTCGCTGACGCGCGCCAACCCCCGGCTCGATTAGCTTTCGCATTGAGTTGCGACTTTTTAGTAATGTTCGGTCTTTTCTTTTTAGGCATTACTTGTAAATAAACAAATCGAATTAAGATTTAAAACCAGATTAAACTTACGAATTAAGATTTAAAACCAGATTAAACTTACGAATTAACGTTTTAGAAAACAAATAATCAGATTAATCAATATATCAATACGAAATAAGTTGAGATGTTGTAAAACTGAAGAATGAAATTCTAACTATTTTGTGATTGGTTGCATCTCTGAAAAAGAAAATTCAGACTTGTAAATCGCTTTTTTAAGCTTGCCGTTTTCAGACATGTGATTGGCTGTTGTGAACGGCGGTTATTCTTCATTATTAACTGCAAAATCGTGCTTTAAAACTAAAATAAATAAAAATTTAAAATTATGTAAAAGATTTGAATGCCCTGAATGTCTTCCCTGAAAGATTCTGAATGAATTGATTCCTTAATCTTAGATTTTCATCCCGTAGTTAAAAAGTTTTTCAGGGGACAAAATTAACTGCAAAAACTTTTTTTTAGAATAGAGAGATATAAATTGATTCTGATATCAACTATTTATAAACAATTAAAATATATATATATAAAAAATCAGGTAATATTGTTATATTCTATGATTTTGAGTGCGAGCAACTACTAAAGATGTAACTTGGTTAGGATTTTTGCTATGGTAAAAGCCCAATCCTTCTTTGTTACCATTTTTGCTACGGTAAAAGGCCAATCCTTCTACCTGTTGGATTGGTCTTATTTATTATTTTGGTGAAATTAAAGTAGTAATATTAAAAAAAAGGTTTTTCGTGAATCTGAAAACAAAGATAACCATTAACACTATTAAAAAATGATCCTTTTCAGAGCCGTGTAAAATATGATTACAATTTGTTTTCAGTCATGCCATTCGAACTTCAGAGGTTTATGAGAATTGTAGTAGTTGATTGAAGTAATTTTTAAAGCAAATACAAGTTTTATTATGATTTGTTATCTGGTAAGATTCGTAAAAAATAAATTGAAATAAAAAAGGAGTTAATTAAGTAATTTTAAATTTTTTGAGTTGCTTTGGTGACGCGATTTGTAAAACTATACAATTCATGTTTAAGTTACGAATATAGTATTTCGAATTACTGTAGAGAAGAATTTGGTTAATAGCCATTTTATAAAGAATATGAATTAGATATCCTCTTTTTTTTAAAAAAAGAAAATAACGCCATTTCATTTATTTTGTATTTGTAAACATTCATGTCAAATCATAATTTTCCTTTCGATTAATTTTTTTGTTTACAAACTTTAATTTTAAAAATTAGATTCGCGAGCTGTACATTTATTTAGGGCTGGTCTAGTGTCACGTGAGACCTCAGGTCGATAGATGAAGTTTGACCCTGTTTATCATATCTTTTCGCAAACATTAAGTTACTAATAACTATAATTAGCTAATACTAATTTAGTCAGGAAACTAAAATTAATTTGAGCAATATGTTATTAGTTAAATTTCAAATTAGTGAAAAACTCAAGAATTTATAAATTTTCAACATACATAAAGAAATAAAAAAGAAGTATAAGCAGATTTACCAATAATTATTGCAAGTGGTAGTGTAAAGATCACAATGGGATTTTTCTTTTTCATAAAATTTTCGAACGGATCACAGTTATTTTCACTTCACTGATTTCAAATCTGCAATCGGTATTTTTGTTCAAGTTACAGTTTTAAAGCAATTCCATTTATATTCCTAACCAGGATTTTTTTAAATTTTCTTGGATGAATGCTAAGTCCCCCCACGTCTTTCTACGTAAGGAAAGGTAGAGGAAAGGAGATAAAACTTTTCACTTTTTGATGAGATACGTTAAGGTCACATGTTTCTTGTCTTATGTATTATTTTCAAAAGAGCAGGCAGGGTTATGAGTATGTATATAAACCTGCACGTTCATTATAAACTTGTACATTCAGAAAAAAAGAAATAAAAAATATCATTTCAAAAAAATTCTGTAGCTTTCGGAACATCATTAATTTCGGATTTAAAATTCCAAAACGCAAATTAGGTAAAATTAAGTACTTGTAAATGTTTACAATAAACATTGTTCCTTAATGTAATTGAAACACAATTACAGACAAAAATAATTTTATGTATTTGCCAAGATTTATACATGCCATTCTTTGAGTAATGTAGCATATGTTTTTGATTTATTTAATATTAATTTATTATGATTGATTAAAATAAGCGAACACATTGTTGAATGAATGACCCCTTTAATTCGCTCCTTATTCTCCAATTATATGTATAAAATCTGACAGACAAATGTACTATAAACAATTATTTAAAACAATTTATTAGAAAAGACGTCTGTCAGATGAATTTTAGGATGGAATAGCTGGTGGCTTTGCATCACATATGTGGAAGAACACTATGCACTGCAAGTTTTTTTTTTTAAAAAAAAAAAAACATTATTCCTATGACGAGTCTGTTTGCATCTAAAAAGCCTGGTTTCTTAGGGCAGGTCGGCGCTACAAAACGTTAGCTTGAAGCGAGCGCTAACCTCTGGTCAATTTGTGCGTTAGTTAGCATTTCCGGACTCATCAAACGCTCAGCTTGAACAACAACTGCTGTCTGAATCAACTGCAGTTGGATTACGACGTAACGTTAACGGCAGAAGCAATGGCGGACAACAGCCAACAGAGCATTGAAATCGGCCAAGATTTTGATTTCGGGGAGAAATTAATCTCTGAAATTTAAAAAATGATCTAATTTGTATAATGGAAGATATAAATCATACAAAGATTCCGTGCTTAAAGCAATCTATGGCACATATAAAGTTATATGTGCCATATAAAGTTATAATAGCACATATAAAGTTACAGGAACTAGCTACAAAATCAAAATAAATATTTGTTGTTGTTGTTCCTTATCCTCTAATTGTCTGACGGAGTGAGACAAGAACCAATAGGTTGTTGACCCTCAAAAAGTCGATGACAAGAAGTGGAGTAGCGTCCTCCTTGGAAAGGCCCAAGCAGTCAAGGATATGTTCAGCAGAGGCCTGCTGGGCTTCACATTTGGAGCAGACTGCATAAGTCTTTCTTCCTTCAAAGTACGAGAGACTATTCGTGTGTCCACTTGCCAATCTAGAAACTTTGATAAATATTTTTTTACGTCATTAACGCATGCACAATGCGAGATAATGTCTGAGTTGGAACGACTGTTCAGAGCTTACAAAACAGTATTTTGTTGGCGTCAGGGTACGCGTCAACTTCCCGCTGATGCCCAGAGAAGGCGCTTGTCTTAAGAAACCGGACCTAGTGTACACCAAATGGATTCCAAGCTCCCAGCACGAACATTTATCAACATCGTAAATCGAAAATTCCTTTTTTTTTTTTTTTTTTTTTTTTTTCTTGCCTGACTTCTTAAATCGCGTAAAATGAAGGAAGAAAACTTGAATAATCAAATAATAAGTAATAAGAATTAATGAAAATTATATCTAAAAGTTGTAACAAATATACGAGTTTCTATTCGCATTTAAAAAAACGGATGAAAGAATAATAAATATTGTTTCTTGAAGACGATTTTCTGCTACAGTAAAACAAAAGTAAAAATTCCTTTTCCCGTATTTGATTTGATAAAAGCATGCCAGCATATGACGCACCATTTTTAGTGCTCTAATCAAATCCAATGCCAGTAATAAAATGGTAGTAAGAGTAGAGAATATCCACTCCATTTGAACGCATACATCATACCTTTTTTTTTTCATGAAGCTTCCAGAAAAAAATAGTCAGGATAAAACAGGTTAAATCACATTTATTCAAATAAAAATAAAAATAAGAATGTATAAATTATGTTTTTACATTAAATATAAAACTGACAGAACTGGGGGCTATGTTAGAGGTGCCAACTGCGTTTTCTAAAAACATTTTTAATAAATTGATATCGTATTAAAATGTAAAACTTGTAGAATGAGGATAATCACGCCTACTTTTGAAAACACGAAATAACTGCAATAAAATGACCTTTCATATCATATTTTGAATTTTCGATATGCTGCGATGGAAAAATTACTTACAATGAAAGATACCAAACTAAAAATAACTTATATTTCGTTACCACTGGAAAATATTTTTTTTTTTGCAAAGTGTAATATTTTTGCAAAGTGTAGTATTTTTGCAAAGTGTAGTATTTTTAGCTATGTAGAAGATATTCCTCGAAAAGTCTCATCATATAAGGACAAACAAACTTTTTAATCATTTACATGTAGAGAAAATAACTTCAAATTAAATTTACAAGAAAAAAGAATCATACATTAAGTTGTAAACTGAGATACTCCTCCCAAACATTTTCTCAATGACAGTAGAAAGTTGACAGCCCCATATAAAATCTAATCCTCGTTTTTAAACGCTGACAGAATTAAACAAAAGTTGCTTACTTTAACTGAAAGTCCTACCACTTTTTCACGTTGATATTTCCTCCTTAACTGCGATTGTTCTTGTCTTCCAGTGGCGCCATCTATGGCCAAGAATTCGACTTCTGCCACACCCATTACATCACTCCCGTTTATAGGGCGGACCCTTTCATACATCCATTCATTCATCCACAGATCGTATTTTTGATCTGAATCAGAAAACGATCAGAAAACGATCAGAACTGATCAGAAAATTTCCAATTCAGTAGCCCCAGAGCTATTAATTTGTTATGGTAACATGGAGGACTTTGAGACTCGACAGATTTAACATACATCAGTCACAATTTACTATACGGAGAGTCTTCGGCCGACAGGGATCGAGCCCACGACCTCTTGGACATGGGCCCAATGCCCTACCAGCCAGGCTATCCCGGCCTCTCCCTTAACTGCAATCAACAATTGAAAATTTTGAGGAAGCTGCTTTTTTTCATTTAAACTTAGATTATTTCTTCGAGCAAGGAGCTTGAAAAGTTAAATCAGTGACCAAAGGATCATCTGGCTACAATGTATCACATCGAGCCGTGATGGCTCAGATGATAGAATGTCTGTCTTTCCATGAGGTGAACCGGGTTTGAATCCCAGCGATGACTGGTCGATACGAATTCCGCATCCGGCTCATACCGACCACAGTGATGACGTAAAATATCCTCAGTGGTAGACGGATCACGGGTTAGAGTCCCCTTGTCGCTAGGCTAACCGTCGAAGGTTCTCGTTGTTTTCCACTCCATGTAACGCAAATGCAGGTTAGTTCCATCAAAAAGTCCTCCATGATGGCGAATTTCTCCCAATACTTTATCCAGGAGTTCCCTTGTCTTCTTTATTATTGGGTTCAAAATGACGAGGGTACGGAGTCGAACATAAGTAGCCGTAAACCCAAAACATTGAGTCGGATGTTCAACAACGGTTATAAAATAAAATAAAATGGGTCACTTTATATTTTAAAAGGTACATGATGGATGTTGCTTCGAGGCCCAGGTGCCCAATAGCTAATACATATACATACTAGGACGCTACTAGGCATTCTATAATCTTTCAGAAAACAAAATAAAAAATCAATTTTCAGAAAAGTTTTCATAAAAAATTATATTTTATGCTGGAAATAAGTTGTAATATTTTCCATTAATAACATTTACAACGTCAAATGATGTGTGGAAACGGTATTCAAAATAAGACTCGAAATTGTCTAATTAATCTGAACAAAAGATATTTGCAAAAATCAATAGATGGGTGCTAGATACATACAAATCTTTCTAATAAACTCACGTGTTTTACGCTATTAACTGAGTTCTAACAAAATAATGAGGCAGCTTGTATTATTCAGAAGCATTCATTAACCATCAAAAACATTAGACAGATTCACTTATTGGGGTATTCCTGTTAATGCGATCTCTATCTTCAGAATTCATTTTTCTCGTTATTGGCTTCAACGAAATGCAAATGCAGCGTTAAAACTTACGATACATACTTCCCATACTGTGTCAAAACACACATAATGAGATCGCCACAATTGATAAGGAAATGCAGGAAAGAGACTGATAAGGCTCTCTCTTATCTTTTGAGCAATCTAGTTTCACTGTTCTAATTTTCAAAATGTCTATGTATGCATGTGCTTTGTCAAAATATCCAAAAAATGAGTTATTTATTTTCTCTTATCGGGTCCATTGAAGTAAGTTCATTATGAATAATACATTTTGGGAGAATTAATAGCTTTTAAATGGCATCAATATGATTATTAATCATCTTTAAGGCAGCTGAAATACATAAGCACCTTTGGGGAACGATTTGATTATTTTTGCGGAAAATGAGAAATGAGGTATAAACAAAGTCTACTTAGGACATTAAATTTCCGATTTTCAGTCAAAAAAATTCATTGTAAAGTACAACAGTTACCATGTTTGGAGGGAAAATTACATCAAAAAATTCACTCAATGAATAAATATATAAATATATAAATAACCGTCATTGAATAGCCAATCCAATTTAGGGTTTACTGTTTAACTCCGTTGCCTTGTAAATTTGAACCCAATCCAGAAGACAAGGGAACTTCTGAATCAAGTATTGGGAGAAATTTTGCTTTCAAGGAGGACTTTTGATGTAACTAACCCGCATTTGCGTTACATGGAGAGGAAAACCATGAAAACCTTCCACTGTTAGTCTGACGGCAAGGGGAACTCTAACCCATGTCTACCACAGAGGATATTTTGCGTCAACACTGTGGTCGGTGCAAGCCGGTTGCGGAATTCGAATCAACCAGCTATCTATGTGATCGAACCCGGGTCACTTCAATGGGATGCAAGCACTCTATCCCCTGAGCCACCATGTCTCAAGAATAAATAGATACTGATTTTCGTTATTTTTACTAACAATTGGGTGGGGAAATAAAACTACGCTAATATATACATACCTGCCAACTAGTATGGTAGCTGAAAAAGATTTTATAAAGTGGCAGTGAAACAACAATTTAAGTTGGAATTATTTTCTAAAAAATTAAAATTCTTAAACATTTAATAGTTAAATAAGCTAACAATATCATATCATATCTGCATATTTTTTTTTCTATTTGTCGTAGTAGAGATTGAAACTTTTGAGAAAAACTTTAAATTAAAGGTTTAATACGTCTTAACGCTATAATGTTGCGACCACGAGGAAATTTTTTTCTCAATGGCAGTACAAGTTGGCAGCTATGTATAAGCTTATTTAGTATCAGAGTGACCCTTTCTTATCTAAATAAAATGATAAGCTTTAATTTTGGAATAAATAATGTTTCATTCCCAAATTAACGCATATTGGTAAACTCTTGATATAATTGATAACAAATGTTGATAAGCGCATATATTTGTAAGTTAGGAATGGCAACAGTGGCAGTGTTTGGTTTGTAATATTTTAAAAAAAATTGTCGATTGTCGATACGAAATGTACGTGAATGTAGCAAGTTTAAGTACGCATATTTTAGCAATAAATATATGTTTTTGTTTTTTATAAATTACTTATTGGTGTAAAATTAACTATATAAAAAGCCGATATTAATAATGATTATTACTAATGATATTATTAAGTGATGTTAAACTAAAAAAAGTAGACTTTAATGCATATATATATTAAGGAGATAGTATGAGAAATTATTAAATTCTAACGAATATTCAGTCACAACCGTTTTTCCTTAGTTAATTAAAACCATTACCACTTTGAGAGCCTCCATAAAAAGTGAACGCGCCATTTTCTTTAAGAAAGTGCATATTTTTTTCCATCCACGCTATTTTTTAAGTCAAATGCGTACAGTTTTTTCTTTCTTTTTTTCTCAATACACACTTTTAAAATATTCATGGTAATAGACTAACATATTTTGTTACCACTAAAAAAGAATTAAGGAGTTTTGCGGCGACATTTTATATTTAGACATTTGAAGCGCAGCAGTCGAAAAAATTTTTTTCAGGTAAATTAACTCATTTGCGCCTCATACCACTGTAATTTAAAAAGCATTCTAATATACATATTGAAAAATTTGAAGCCTGATAAATCTAGATCAAGGAAGTAAAATGTTTTAAATTACTATTGGCCAAAATTATTAGTAATTCAAATATTTGTGTCTCAACTGGCAAAATGAATCCCTGAAATTGACAGGAAGTTAAAGTCTATAAAATTTAATGCAGTAAAACCTCTTTTTGTGCAGTCCTTTTTTATGAGATTTTGTTTTTGAGCGATTGGTTTTGTGCGATTTTATTTGCGTGCGATTTTTTTATGCGGTATATGAATCTTAGCAGCGTTAGCGCCAGTTTATGTTTCCTATCAATGTACATATACTTGTTGTGGACGAACTCTGATTACGTGGCCTCCTTGACAACGATGTATCTGCACTTCGCGATGCTCTGTTCATTTATTTTAAACAATCTCCTGACAAGGCAGAGTCAGTTACGTACATATTGTCGCTCGGCGCAAGAACAGTATACGCTTCGTATTCAGAGTTTTATACACGATTCACGTGATTAGGGATTCATTTTATAGTGAGATTAAAGATAAATAAATTAGTTACTTTTGTTTCTATTTATATGTTGTTTGAATGATTTTTATTTTATTTTTAGACATAAGTATTCCCTTAAAATGAATAATTATAGCCAAAAGAAAGTAAAAAGGCAGACAATTCCACTATTTAATGTATAATTTGAAAACTTCTCCAGGTATATATACAATGGAGAATTAAATATTTTTACAATTTCTTTAGGTCTAATTTAATTATTTCATTCAATTGAAAGCATTCTCTCATCTATTTCATAAATCATTGATGTATTTTCTAAGTCCGACTTTTTTTATGCGGTCCCTATCAATCGCATAAAAAAAGGTTTTACTGTATTACCTTATAAAACAGCTGTCACTACCTTTTAATTTTTTCCAGGCTATATCCACATTGAATTTATGTGTTGTGCATGTGCCGGGTCGTGATATTTAGCGATCTATAGCTTATGTTCAATCAACGAGTGAGTATTTTTGTCGGCGTTGCTCGCGTAGAATTTTAGAAAGTTATCGGACCCGATTACGAGCCGACGCCCCTCAACTACCAAAAATTCTCGGATTATATGCGGAAATATATAAGAAATATAGAGTATTAATCCATTTATTATATATATACATCGGACCAAATCTCAATTGCGATGCGTCTGACGTATATACCCGTCGGACCAAATTTCTATTGCGATGCGTATGACGTGTGTACTCTTCGTGTAAAATAAATTACCATACTGTCAATAGAATTCTTAAATCTTTTATATTGCAAGAGGGGGGGCTCTTGAAATTATATAGGTATAAGCGATGACTTAGACGGTGAGTGTTGGTTTGCGCAAACAATTACTTTGAAATTACGTAAACAATTAGTAGAGCCAATATTAGCTATTTTCTCTAAGAAGCAGAATCCTTAACATTTTTGAATTGAAAACAGAACACGAAACATTCGATCCAAAAGCTTCCTCTTCCTTGCTTTCAAAACATCAGAAACAGGATTGAAGGTAAGACAGGAAAGAAAAAAAAAGGAGGAGGACAATTTATTTTATAGTTGGTTTTTGAGAGGAGTAATAAAAGCTCTAACTATCTAAAATTATAAACTATTTATCACTATTAATCTTAGATTGAAAAAAACACATTCCCTTATCTAAATTGTAATTGTTAAAAAAATTGTGGTAATGAGTTTTTCGTAAAATTTACATTAGGCCTATTTGCCAAGAGTTCGAAGTGTTTACACGTCATTTGGTTTTGATTCCACACCCTGTTGGGGATTTCTAAATTTAAATTAAACCTTTAACTAGTTCATTAAAATATTATCTTTTTTTAAAAGTGTCCATTGTTTCACAATAGAACCTTTAAAATTTTATGTCAAATCGCAGTCTGATTCGCAAATTTCGATTGAAAGTTTTACAGGAATATTAACTTGCTCCGCTTTGTAAAAATATATTTTCTAGTGGTAGCGAAGTTAAAGTTATTTTTAGATTAGTAAATCTTATTTTTTAAGTTATTTTTCCACCGTTACGTATCAAAAATCGAAAGCCTCACAACTTTACAGCCGTTATCTAGACGGGAGGCTTTTTAAGAGTTGGCAAAATTTTCCCGTATTCTACAAGTTTTACTTTTTAATTGGCAACCAATTTTTTGAAAATTCACAAAGCGAAGCAGTCTGTATTCCTTATAGTGCGATCGTAGGCTGAACATTATAAGTGAATCTACTTACTTTAGCTCTTAGTTTAAAGAATAGCAGGCCTGCCGAATTCTACGCTTTTTGCTAAGTATTTAAAGAACGGTCGACTTTTACACAGATGCTTTATTGAAATTACATACATTTGCAGGCTTATAAACCTTTGTCAAGTAGAAGGACATCACAAAGAATACATTCAGGGCAACAGCGGGATTCGAACCCGCCCCCTACATGCTTCACACTGCGTTTGGCAGGCGATACCACTCGATCAGGGAGGCCCCTATGCAGATGCTACTACTCATACTCATATGTGGTGGTTATCTTAGCATCTGCCCCACGAGGGGCTCTAACTAATTCATCTGAGTGGGAATAAATAATTAATCGCCGAAGCGCAACTGAATGGTGAAAATGAGAAAATTAAAATGAAGTAGCGAGATTAAACAAACAAATTTAAGAGAGAGAAGAGGTTTTTATGGCAGATTGCCTCGCCTCCCATGGAGGTATTACCCCCGAACTTCTCAGGTGCACAGTAGCCACATAGCCTCAGAGAAATAGGAAAAATACATGATAATAAATGCGCAAAAATATATACAAGTATGTACAAAATTTACGGGACTAAACTCCATCGGATAGGAAAAAGGCGGTTGCCGGGCTATATTTTATGTTGTCTTTGATGAGCTCAAAATCAAAGTTTTTAAAGTAGTTGCACGTATGATAAGAGAGTGCATCTCTGAAGAAACTTGCACATAGTTCAGCTATGTGTTCATCTATTTTGTTGATTTTTAAATCTCTTCTTATGGATCTAGGAGCTCCAGTGATGTATCTGAGAAATTTATTTTGAGTACTCTCTAGTTTCTTCTTTTGAGTAGCAGTGGTTGTGCTCCATGCAGGGGTTCGATAGCTGATGATCAGTCGAATGCATTGGAGGTATAGGGTTCGTTTTGTTTTGAGTGCAAGTTTTGAGTTATAGTTTAATATCGGTTTCAGAGTTCTATAGGCTCCTTGAACTTTGTTAAGAATATTATCAATATGGGAATTCCAATTTAAAGTACTAGTAAGAGTGACGCCTAGGTAGGTGGCCTTTCGAACTAGTGGTATTGTATCATTGAAAAGAGTAATATTTATGCAGATGCTAACTCCTCCGGTTTTTTAAGAAGATTTTATTTTCATATTTAAAGTGGTAGCGAAACTCATGTTATTCCCAGGGCTGAAAGCCTATATATACCAAGACGGAAAATTACAACAACAGGTCCAAACTTAGCTCTAATAAAACTACAAGAACAAATAGATGAAATAGAAGACTGGTGTAGAAAATGGAAAATAGCCGTAAACGCCGACAAATCACAAATCCTCATCATACAAAAAAGAAGAATTAAAATTTCACCTCAATGCAAACCGAAACTGTTCAACATTCAAATTCCAATAGTTAAGAGAGCAAAGTACCTTGGACTCATAATTAATAGCAAACTCACTTGGAGCGACCATATTAAAAATATAATAGACAAAGCAAATGCAGCAGTTAATATCATCCAACCTCTCATCTATAACCAAAATGCCTCACTAAAAATCAGAAAATTACTATACACCTCTATGATCCGACCTATACTTACATATGCTTCACCTGCCTGGACTACTATACCCGAACACCTAATGAAAAAGCTCAACCAATGTCAAAATAAAATACTCAGAAAAATCACTCGTGCCAGATGGTTCATACGTAATTCAAATATCCATAAAGATCTCGAAATTCCGTTTCTATCCGAATATATATATAAATTAAATGCAGACTTCTACGATAAAGCCATAAAATGCAGCACAGCCAACTTCAATCAGATTTTTAACTTCGAGAACTATAAAAAAGACGAAAAACTAAGACCAATAGCCGCTCATTTCACCTCCGACTCCTCATACAACAACTATCAGCATAAATAATAGTCATCAATTCCAGCATCTATAGTCTACATCAATAATCCAAAGCATCAAACACTTTACCAATACTGAAATCCTGACTTATGTTACTTCACGTTGACAATCAAACCACAGCCATCCACAGTTTAACAGCAAGTTGCTCTTATTATTTTCATTTTCTTTCAGTTATACAAGCAAGGTGCTTGTTTAAATGCTTATTCTATTCAATGCTCATATGTCATTTGTGCTTGTTGTACATATCATAATGCAATTCATTTTCAATGCTTAAATATCAATTGTGCTATTTATATTTATGATAATTTTTGTTTATTTCAAAAATCATGATTCATATTAATTTTTCAAATTATGTTTAATTTATCAAGCAAATATGCTTGGTCTCTTGTTTTTGCCACCTTAATGCTGCATAATTCAAAATGTTTTTAATTCAACCTGTAAATATTTCATGATGAATGGGTTGGGGGCCGCTGCGCGGCCCAGGCACCCAATTTTTGATAAATAAAGGAAGGAAAAGGACAACAACAGGTATACGAAAAGCATTTCATTCTGGCATTTTTTCGAGAAACAATCAATTTCTGTCACTACCGAGATATTTTTACAATATATAGCATAGATATAAAACGGCTTTTCGTTGACAGTTCTGCTACCACTTGAAAAATCCATGCTCGAAAAGACTGCAACTTGGCATGTATGCTTTTAGAAACTGAAACTTTCAGAATTTTCGGTAATTTTGCTTGCACTTTAAATGAGACACCACGCTGGCGTTGCTCTGTCAGTTTGGGAGCTAACTGGCGTTGAATATGAACTTTTAAATCACTTATATGTAGTGGTGTAGAAAATGAATTTAAATTAATAAAAAATAATACATTAAAACATAAAGTTAGCTAATTTTAGAAAAAGCGTAAAAAGCTGGCGATCCTGGAATAGAGGTTTTTAAAAGCAATTAGTTTTACATGTCTACTGGTGAATAACATTTGTTTAATTATTGTTGCCAGACTGACTGAACACTATCAGAAAAAGGCTATTAAAGTACTTTTATGTTTGTTTCAGAAACCGGAGCAGCAGAAATACGAAGGCTGTCGGTGCCCCGCTGGGTGGAAAATGGAACAAAACACCCTGTAGTACTTGATTGCGATTACATCTACAATGAAAACGATTTGAGACTCGTAGTGAAATGGTTTTTCCAAGACAATTCCGAACCAGTGTATCAATGGATTCCGGCCTTAAACCTCAAACATACATCTGGCTTTATAAGGAATCACCTGGATTTGAATTTCGCTGTGAATACCATTGATCCTTATTGTAAATACAGAGCTCTGAGGATTGTGGAACCCTCCATCGAACTAAGTGGAAAATATACATGTGTTGTGACGTCACTAGCCGGCCAGGATTCAAAAGAACAAATAATGACTGTGTTTGGTGAGTGCTCTTGATGCAGTACTTTTTCTATCACAGTGGTTCCAAGCCGCGGACAGGTACCGGTACCTTATCAAATGGTATCGGGCTCAAAGAATATTAAATAAATTTTAATTACTGCGTTGTATTTCTCTCGGGTTTGTCCAACTTTCCATTGATAAGAGGTCAATCCTGAGACTGATAACACAGAGCTTAATTCCCTACCGCATTTCCGATAGCCTGTCAGTATGAAACGAGGTTTTCTTTAGTGACAACAACCAAAACAAGGCGGAATAAACTGGACATAAGCATCATACTTCGGGGCTCATTGTCTCTTATTACCCCCAAAGGAATCCGTCTGGTAGCAAAGAAATATCATTTGGTTTTTCATTGATTTAGCGTAATGAGTTAAACTGATGTGAGTTAAAATAAATATTAACTCACTTCATAGACATTTTTCGATACAACTATATTTTATTTTGAAGGCATGTTTAAATACATTTAATTTGAAATTATTAAGTCAAAACAATCTAAATTTCCTTCGTAAAATTATTCTACATTGACCAGTCAGTGGAGATAAACAGGTTGTTGATCACTGTTCTATAAAAACAAACTTTGATACATGTTTTCAGGAACTGTGGTGGCTCAAGAGATACAGCGTTTGTCTTCAAATGAAGTGAATCGGGTTCAAATCCCAGAGATGGCTGGTCCATACGAATTTCACACCCGGCTCGTACCTACCACAGTGCTGACGTAAAAATATCCTCAGTGGTAGACGGATAATGGGTTAGAGTCCCCTTCCCGTCGGGCTAATCATGGAAGGGTTTCGTGGTTTTCCTCTCTATGTAACGCAAATGCGGGGTATTTTCATCAAAAAGTCCTCCATGGAGGCAAATTTGTACCAATACTTGATCCAGGAGTTCCCTTATCTTCTGGATGGGGTTCAAAATGACAAGGCTACGGAGTTGAACATTAGTAGTCGTAAACCCTAAATTGTGTTGGCTGTTCAGAGACGGCTATAAAATAAAATAAAATGATGAGGATTTTTAAAAAATCAGTCGCAGTTCATGCATCCTGTGTAAATGTTGTATGTTGTTTAAATTCTTAGTTAAACAACATTTAGAAAAATACCCAACATATACATTTAGGAAAAAACATACAACATAAAGAATAGGGAAAAATACACAACATATTAACATATTATTTTATGAAAAAAGACACAACATGGTCTTTTGTGAAAAATACACTAGCTTATTTAGGAAAAAATTCAAAAACATTCTTTTTCGAGAAAAATTCTCAACATGCACATTTAAGAAAAAGCGCTACATTTAGGAAAAAAAATTCACTTTTTACTCATTTGAGTATAGATACTTAGCATACACATATGGGAAAAATACATGACATGAATAATGAGGAAAAATAGACAACATACAAATGCAGGAACATAAATAATTTTTTCCTTTTTTTCATTGACTCACAAGAAACAGATTAATAAATTGAAAATTAAACAGCAAGTTATAAATACTTAAAATCAGTGTTTCCCAAGCACGTTCCCGTGACCCGGCAGCGGGTCGTAAAATAATTTTAAAACACGCAAAATATATTTTCTACATCAGTTAGGAGTTATTTTATTTTATTTTATTTTATGACCGTCGGTGAACAGCCGACCCAATTTTATGGGTTTACCAATTTTATGATCAACTCCGTAGCCTTGTAATTTTGAACCCATTCCAGAAGACAAGGGAACTCCTGGATCGAGTATTGGGAGAAATTTGCCTTCGTGGAGGACTTTTTGAAGGAGCTAACCCGCATTTGCATTACACGGAGAGGAAGACCACGAGAACCTCCTACGGTTAGCCTGACGGCAAAGGGACTCTAACCCATGATCCGTCTACCTCTGAGGATATTTCACGTCAGCACTGTGTTCGGTGCAAGCCGGATGCGGAATTCGTATCGAGATTCGAACCCAGTTCACCGCATTGGAAGGCGAACGCTCTATTCCCTGAGATACCCGGCTCTCAGTTAGGAGTTACGTTAGTAGATCAGTTTAGTTGCATCAGTTAGACACCAGGAATAGAGGCAAAGTGAGTATTTGTACTCTTTCATGTAGCTTTACAGCCAGTGTGTTGTGCCCGTCACGATGCCAGGTCTTCCCCTTCCCACGCGTGCTCATTACCTGTTGCCCACATGCTTTAGTCCGGGTGCCAAAGTCAGGAAGGCAGTTCTTAACTAATTTTCGTTCCGACATCACAGAGAGGTAATTTTAATTCTACCGAAATAGACCACAATTTTGGCTCATCAAGCTCTCCAAAATTTGACTGCCCATTAAATTATAGTTATTAAAACCAAAAAAGAACTTTTTTGTTTACACGAATTCGGTTTTTAGGCCCAAGAATATCTGAAGAGATGCGTACGGAGACGTCACATGGAAATGAAAGGGCCAATCAGATGAAAAGCTGCTATATGTTGACTTGCGCTCGTTTTGCTTGCACCGAACACAGTCAGTCAAAATATTACCTTCTCCGGTACGTGCACAGTGAACTCACATGTATCAAAACAAGCAAATATATTAAAATTTTTTTTGTTCGTTCGTTCGTTCGTTGTAGTGGAACTGAACGTCTGAGGCCTTACGGCCCCTAATTTTTTTGTTTGACGATGGTTATTATAATTAATTATTAATACAAATTTTATATTGGTAAGTAGTAAAAATACTTTTCCTTATAAGTCATCACTAAAAAAATCGTTTTTATAAAAGTTTCAATTTTTTTTTTTAAATGGTTAATCAACAAAAAATTTATGATCAACCAATAAGGGCAAAGCTGAACCTCATGATCATAAAAATATTTTGTCTGAAGCCCCTAAAGCAGATAGATATACTGCGCTAAAACAGCATGCGAACTGGTATCAGAAATATTGCGATGAATACTTACGAATTGGATTCATTGCCAGCTGCAGTCAAAATAATTTGCCGCTATTTTTTTTTTTAATTTATTTTATAACTGTTGATAACCGCTTTGAGTAGTCTGCTAAGCCAATTAACTTTTTTGCTGATAAGAAAAAGAAATTGATTACAAGTCAAGTAAAAAAAAATAATAATAATAAAATAAATAAATAAAATAAAAACCTCACTTTGACCTCACAATAAAACCTCTTTTCAAATAAATAGCTGAAAATCCTGGAGAAAAATTTATAATTCCCACTTTAAAAATTGACGCAAATAATTTATGCGGAATAAAGCAAAAAGGTTTTTCTATTGTCGGTGACACCGTTAACAAATAATACACTTAAACCCTTAACGATCGGTTAATTTTCAAGAAAACGGTCATAAATGTGCCTATTTTTTAATTAGTGCTATTTGATTAGTGCTGACATCTAGTTTAAAATAAACTAACTATCTACAATTACCTTAAAAATATCTTGGTACTGCCTTCTGGTGTGTAAATTGAGAAATAAGATGTTTTCCGAGCAAAAGAAATGAATTAGTTTTATTCTTATTGGCGCGTTACTACTGAACACACCAGCCCGGAAATATCACGGGAGCGACAAATAGAGGGCGAAGCCTGTCCCCATCATTTTCACGGGAGCGAGAAGGAAGGGGTTAAACGGAGAAGTAACGATATTGCGAAACGTTTAGAAGAAGAACAAGTTGCTAATGAAAAGAAAAAAGTGAGTTTTTCTCCTTGCAAGTACATGAAATCGAGTTCAGATATCGAGGATAACGCAAATCTAATGTGTTTTATCAGATAGATTGACGAAGACATCATACAAGAAAAAAAAATTTTTTTTTTGTTTTCTAAAAAACAACCTATAAGAGCGACCTCAGATGAGATTTTTTAACTTAACAATGATTTTGTCACTGGTCACAATTGGATGTTTATTAGATCATGTTGACTGGATGTTCATTGGATCAAAGTGTTTTAATCTAAATAATGACGGA
Source organism: Parasteatoda lunata (assembly GCA_949128135.1). Classification (NCBI taxonomy): domain Eukaryota; kingdom Metazoa; phylum Arthropoda; class Arachnida; order Araneae; family Theridiidae; genus Parasteatoda; species Parasteatoda lunata. The sequence continues at coordinate 103,481,573 of OX421975.1, forward strand.
GTATGTACAATGGTAAGCTGTCATAAAGGTTTGTTTAAGCAAATTTCCGAATTCACCTTTTATTGAGTACTTGCACTCCAAGAAGAAGAAGACAACCGATACCCACACATGTGATCTATGACGTCAGCGCCACTAATTTTTATCAGCAAAATGATGTATTAGTGTTGAGATAAGTTTCTCTAAATAATAGAATATTAATTAACGTTAAGTTAATTAAATACAGAATGCCCAGTGGCTGAGTGGTAGCGCTTCGCGCTCTTGGGCCACAGGTCCTGGATTCGATCCTAGGACTGGGAAGGTTAACTCAGCCTTCATCCTTTCAGTGGGTCGATAAAATGAGTGCCAAGCATGCTTGGGGACAAACACTGGGGGTTCCGAGATGGGCAGAGTAGGCCTCTCTGGGCTGTCTCGCTACTGAGTTTAGTAATAGTTTAGTAATTAAATACAGACCAGTATCGCCCGTCAAAAATATGGTGAAATATAATTCTTTCCCGTCTACTTCTTTTATTTAATTGAGATTTATGACTTTTTTTATGTATGTTATTGTAATCATGATATATTTTTGTTTTGTGTACCTGGCAACCTCAATGCATAATAAGTTTGTTTGTGTTCAACATGACTATGTGTCTGCTTTTGTGTTAAGTGTTTTTTTAAATATATAGTGAAAGAATTGAAATCTTTGAGAAAGAATTTAATTTAGAATGTCTCACTTAAGAGAATTGATACTCAAAACAGAATGGCAGGAACAGTTGCTAACATAAACAAATGCTACGTTTCAGCAACCAATGAGGATCAAGATACCCATACTACGTCACTTGCAGACATGCCATTGTGTATGGGTGCACTGTAGTATCCGTATTGGCGCTGAAACACTTGCCTTTAAATTTAAACATAACTTAAGAAAAATGTGTCGAGTCAGTAAACTGCATAAAATCTCGTCCATTAAATAACAGACTTTTTACCAAATTATGCATGAAAACGAGGAATGATCACAAACACCTCATTTTGCATTGTAATTCACGATGGCTTTCAAAGGAAAACGCTTTAAACGTTAACGTTATTTCTGAATGAGCACCCAACGTATAAATAAGATGCTATTTTTCCAATTACGGATAGATTCAACGATTTCGAGGGGGTTAATGAAAGTAGGTGATTTGTGCTTCATATTTGCTATATTCATTGAATTGAATTTAATTTTTCTAGACTTCGGTTTAAATGTATTCTAAGTATCGGAAAAAGTCGCTGCAATAATTAAAATAATGTCTCTGTGGAAACATCTTTCAAAAAAAAAAATTTTTTTTTAATTTTTGAATCATTATATAAATTTATTGAAACCCATGAAAACTGGGATGAAAAAGATTTACATCTCAAAACACTATCATTTTCAATTCAAGAACATCTTTCGTAGCTAACAAATATCGTTAACCTTTTCGAGACGAGCGAGTCATATGCATTCTCAGGGTGTCGATAATCAGGATGAAAAAGATAAAACTGGTAGCCCAAGAATTTTTTATAGCAGTTTATTTATGGACAGGGTAATGATAGTTTGCTTTATTTAATTCACCATTATTAGTTTGAATTAAAAATTGAAATAGTTACACTTTTAACGCACAAGGATTAGATGTGTTAGATTTAAAGTGAGAGCATAAAATAAATCTGTCAAATTAGCTATGCCCTAAGTTAAGCTACCGCTTTCTATTTTTTTCCATATTGATACTGATTCCTTAGGAATACATTTATGACGTCCCGAAAGACTACTTTCTGAATATTCCTTTAAATAATATGTGGTTTAACCCCTTGGTGACGGGTGATTCAGAAAAGCATTCGTACAAAATCAGAATCAGGATGTAATTAAATATAAAATGGTAACTTAAATGTAGTCGTTGCTAATTTGACAGCCTTATTTTGTTTTTACTTCAATTATTGTTAGTTTAATCATATATATAATCAATGTTAGTTCAAAGTATAACTAAATAGTTTTATTTTGAATAAAGTAATGGTGAATTAAATAAATCAAATAATTATAACTCCGCCACCCACAAATAAACTGCTAAAGAATTACTTTGATTACCAGTTTTATCTTTTTACATTGGTTGATACGGTTTTATGCTGGCACGTATTTGTGACAATCGGCGCGAAAGGGTTAAAGATCTCTTTTCTGTTCAAAATTGAAAATGCAGAAATGTTTAACCTTAGTGAATAAGAATTTGATAATTTAATTGAAATTTCATGCGACACTAATCCGAAAAAAACGTGTGAAATTGTGCCAAAAATTCTTTTTTTGTTGCGTTGTCGAAAGGAGTATCCAAGAGTATAAAATGTTTAATGACACGTGTACCTGTGAAGCTGCTTTCTCAGCCTTGGTGTACTACGTAAGAGAACTATTATCGAAACAGATTGGATGTCAGACCAAATTTGAGAATAAAATTTACACTATTACCTCCTAATTTAAAATTGTTATGTTATGACAAACAACATCATCCTTCGCACTAAAGGCGAAACACGTGGAAACGAAGTTTACTTCATTTACTAAAGTTTTAAACGAATATAATTGTTTATTTTTTAATTATTTATATTCTTCTTACATAATTATTTTTGTGTATAAAATAAACAAACAAATAACTTGATTTTTATTTTTAAAAATAAAAGAAATTGTGAATAAATTGATTTTTTTCCTAAAGTAGGTCGCGAAAAATTTTAAAACTTCGTACCGGACCTCAGTCAAAAAAGTTTGGGAAACGCTGCTAAAGATATTGATCCCCAAGAAATGCATTTAGACAATAGGCGAAATTGATCCACCTTTTTCCAACAATTCTCACTTTTCGAGATGGCCCGATAAAGTCAATATTCAATAGAAAAAGGAACACTTTGATTGAGAGAACATTCGGAATATATTTAAATGATATATTAATTTTCTTTGGCAGATAATAAAATATTGTATAATGTTTTCAGCCCTTTTTTTACGTTATAATCCAGTTCCAAGAATTTAAATGCTTTTATATCAAATTAATCAATTCGTAAAAGGTTCTATTGTTCTTTTATGCGCGTAGTTTAAAATGTTTTCATTATAAGCAATCGCAGATCGGCATTGCACAATGGAATAGCACTCTCAATAATTAAATAATGAATAAAAGCCAGTTCCTTTTTGTTTCCCTATTTTATTCTTATTTCATTTACAATTCATATTGCTTCAAATCACGATACAAAGCTTGAGAAATATCGTTTTTCCACTTTTTAAACTTTTCATTTTTTGACTCTAACTTTATGAGATAACAGTATTATTTGGTCCCACGTTGACAGAGTTTATTATTGTTCTAAATAAACCTTTTTTAAATCATAACACAAAACACTTCCAAATTGCAAACAAAGAGTAAAAGACAAAGCATTTTGTCTTTGATTTCACACTGCGAAATATTTATAGCATATCATTGCTAAATCACAATGCAGAGCTGTACATGTTTTCTCCATTTGTTTAAGTTTCTTTTTTAATAAATCGAAGTTTTGAAATGTGAAAAGTTTTCACAATATGCACTTTAACTTCTAAAGCTTTCGTTTTTTATTTCATAACATTTTCATTGAAATCGATGAATCAACATTGAATAATAAAAAATGCACTGCCAATAAGTTTAGTAAAAGTTAAATCATTTTTATAACCCTCTTTAGTGTATGTGGAGTCGAAGTTTTGTAATCAAAATTTTCCATCATTTTCCAACTAACTAGAGCCTTTAAATCTTTTCTGCTGTTCCGTGTTTGATGGCGATGTAAGGTTCAATCATTTCCTAACCGATACAAGTAGAATTATTTTATTGTCAAAAAAAATTTATCATCAATCGAAATTTCGGCCATTTTCTATCTAACTAGAGAGCTCAAATCTCATTTAAAAATCTGCGCAATACACAGGTCGGTCGGTCTTTAGCCATAACAACGAGAAGTTATCGCCTAATTACTAAAATGGAATTTATTATGAATCGAAATTTTGACCACTTTTCGATTAATTCAAGATTTCGAATCTCAACAGAACTCTGCACTATAGCTGAAGTTTTTGAAGATTAATATCGTTTACTTATACGGTTTTAAAACTGTTTTTTGAAATAATTGTTATTATATCGAAAATTGAAATTTCGGCAACTAACTGATACCAACTAACGGTCAGTAAGCTGAAAAGAAAATTTTAAAATAAAGTAAAAAATTTAAAAACAGCGCTAATTATACTAAATAAAGAACAAAATAATAATAAAATAAATAATAATAAAGAATAAAATAAAGAACAAAATATCCTAAGTGAAAAAACGTATGACGTATTTCAGCGTAACGTAACGTAAACGTATTTCAACGTAAGTTTTGTAAGTATAAATTTCTACACACTCTTTTGAAGGTAATTCGCGGCATGTTTTCGTTTCAAATAAGATGAAAACAGAATTGCGTTTTTGTTTGAGGTTCGTTTTATTACTTGCCGCTTTTGATAATCAGTCATAGTCATAGTCATGGCTCTCGAACTGGGCACCTATCCCATCCATCATGAGTTTATTTTAACACTGTGAGGTCCGTGTGGTTGCTGGATAAGTAGTTAATGCACTTGCTCGAGGAAATTAAAATAATTGGAAATAATAAGAAACAGTTTGCTCAAAAACTTTAGTTTGCTTTCTGTAAATGAGGATGAGGTTTATGCACTTTAATCGAGGAAATAATATAAGTAAAAGTAAAGAAGCAATTTGCTCAAAGTTTTAGTTTTTTGTTTGCAGATGACAGTAAAGTATCAGCATGGAAGAACGCTATGTATTCTTTTTGCAGGTTAAACACTACTTAACAGTCTGTTAAACACTGTTAACAGGACTGTTTAACAGTCACAGCAGTTGAATTTTTTCTCCTGTCGAATTGGAGTTGAATATTAAATTGAGATTTGTAGTTGAAACTGGAGTTGAGGCCGTGATGAGATTTGAAGTTGATTTGATTTGTTGAGGGTTGATGGGTTTTATCAGGTTGAAGATGAAATTATTTATTTATTCTGTTTGTATGGTATGAGGCGTCGGAAGTGAAATGTGTTGCTATTGGTCTGTATTTTTGATCTTTTCTGTAGTCTTCAAAGTTGAATATTTCATTGAAGTTTGCTCTGCATTGCATTTTGTAGCTTTATCAAAGAAATCTGCATTTAGTTTATATAAATGCTGTGATTTTGGTAATCAGCTTGTTCAGCTTCCAAAATTATCTTGTACTACATATAAACTTTCGTGACAACCCAGCCGCACAGCACAAATGTACTTAAAACTTCTAATTCTTCAACCCTTCCTTCAATCCTAACTTTTTCATTAGTTTTAAACAATATATTAACCAAATTTCTTCAAGGTCTAGCTTTTGCCCGCGGCTTTGCCCTTTTGGAAGCACTTTAATTTAAAATATTTTCAAGAGATATCCATGATACTTTCAGAGTTCTTTATGTACTGAATTTTTGTAATAATTTGGAACCTGTCCGACAACCAGTAAATCACAGAAACTACCATAACTATGAATATAAATCAGCATAGTAAGCAGCAGATTTATAATAATTATTGCCATCTCAGCCGTGAGATAAAATAGAAAACTCATCCCAATATATGCTGTACTACTTCCTCACGCACCGCTCGGGCGGAGGTCGGAAGTAGCGCACTACAAGTAGCGCAACTACTATAGTCGCAACTTTTTTCCGTAGTTTGGAATGTAGTGCACTACTTTTTAAAAGAAGTGAAATGAGTAGTGTGATATGAAAAAAAACAGTAGTTTGTAGCGATTCCTGGCAAACTACTTTTAACATTAGTTAAATAAAGAAACAAAGTTCAAACGAAAAATGTTTCGAATCTGATTAGTGCAAATCTTTCGTGGACAATCTTTCGTACGCAAGGAGAATGCCTCTGTGTGGCCAAGCGTTAATAGGATCAACGTCCGATGCTCGGAAAGATCGTCAGTGCGAAATCGGTCGAATTGATCCTGAGAAATCGAATTTCAAATATCTGACTTTTTTAAAATTCGATTTCACAGAAACTATAAAGTACGTTTTTGTGTCTGATTTCGTTATTTAAAATATTGCCCGTATTAATTAATTAGCATATTTGCGGTCACCCTCTCAAGCCATTAAGATTGAGTCCTAGAACTTAAGGATCCAATCATTAGATCAAAAGTTATTCAGGGGGTCCATTTTTTTTTATTTTTCGCACTGTACTTTATTTCTTGGCGGATATAAAACGGCATTGATCTCTTGAATCACAATTATTTCATAAATTCCTAGCATTTCTTAAATCACTGCCCAGAAAAGCATAGAGTTTGAAACTAAAATGAACAAATTCGTAAAGGGTGCGTTAGAATAAAAAACTATTTCAGTTAAACATAAATTAAAATTTCTTTATATCGCCTCATATTTTACCAAGCCATTTTTTTACTTAAAATCATTTTGAATATTGGTGAATATTAAGTTCTCCAGTATAGTTTGTCTTTTTATGCTGCATGTAAAAGATCCCTGAAGAGCCTTATTGGCTCCTGGCATTTCCGGCCAAATTAAATTCTTAGTGCACTTTAGCATCCAAATAGAGTCTCGGTGCTGCCATCTAGTGTGGCAGAAACTAGACGTCCAAATTAACATGGCCGACGGTATCTCACCCATTGTAGTGGTCCTGAAAGAGTGGATACCACTTCTGAAGAACGACCTAGATCTGCTCATCGGGAAGACTGCTTGTGCAGCTCATAGGAAGAAAAAAAAAGTTTGTGTTATAAAAGTAGGAAGTAGTGACTACATTTCAAAAGTAGTTTGCAGTCGCTACATTAAAAAAAAAGTAGTTGTAGTTGACTACAGTTTTAATAAAATAATTGCAATTAACTACAAAGAAAATGTAGTTTTCCCGACTACTGCTCTTGAACCATAACTTGAGTATCGTATTATATATATATATATATATATATATATATATATATATATATATATGCTATTGCTCGGAAAGGCCAAACTCCGTCACAAGTAATTGGTATGACGATAAGTGAAACCATAACACCGTTTATTGTTTAAAATTTTGTTTCTATAGAAACACAAAATCCTTCTAAGTATATGCATAACATATAAGTAAATATTCAACACTATTTCAATTATAACATAAGCCACCCTAACAAAATTAATCTAATTAAACACTCAACGTATTACAAATTTTTAACAATATTTAAATTATTACTTAAGACAACCTAACAAAATGAATAATAACTGAAATGTTGCCAATGGATAAAAAGAAACACCCGATTTTATGCTACTACATAAGAGAAATGTTTATCTATGTATTACATTATGTGTATCTTTATTATCCTTCTTCCATATTATTCCGAATTACAATTATAAGCGCAATACATGGCTATTTTCTACTATTTATTTCATCGCATTATTTTTCCTTGGAAATTTCTTTTTTAATGTTTTGATACTTTAAATATTTTACTTGCAAAAGCTTTTATAAAGCATACTAAATATTTTTATTTTAAATCCATTACCACTACCAAAAACATTTCTCGCATCGACATTAAAGAAAGCACTTTCATTAAGTATTTTATTTGCGAAGTATATTTCTCATATATTCTACAATGAAACATCAATATTTCATATCACCTCAAATCACGACACAAAGCACGGCGCTAAATTGAGATGAACCCAAAAAAATATCTATAACAAACATTATCTTCACATATTAGTCAAATGAGATGTTTTAGGCAAATTCAGTGCATTGCATTAAATATAAATAAAGAGTACGAAATAGACACGTCTGGAGTCAAACTAGGTGGAACAATTACTTAATGGCTTCACATTTGGGCAATTGGTTCCCGCCAAACGCACCTGATTCCAGAGAGTATCATAACAAGCTTCACTACATGATTTTCTTTTTTACTTTTTCTCTTCCTTCGTTTGGCAACGTTAATTTTTCAAACGATTTCCAGTAACAGCTCTTTCATGCGATTGGTGAATCCATTTGTGTCACCTTCCAAAAAGGCTTTTAGCATGTTAAAGGATTATCTGATAAGCGCAAATGGAATTGGGGCTATTTTTCTTCTAAGGTTATCAATTGCCGAAGTTAGTTATTTCATTGTAAAGGAACTAAGTGAGTGCGTGTTGTTTTTTACTTTTATTGAACATTGCATTAGTCTTAGTAATTTATTTGGAGTTATCGATCGTAAAATTGAAGTGAGAGAAAGTGTGTAATGTGTTGTTTTTCTTTGCTCTCCAAAACACAAATTTGAACAAATTCTTCTTTATTTTGGGAGATATCACATAATAATGAGTAAATTCGACCTCTAAGTACAATTAAGTGACTGAGAAGTTTTATTTCTTTTATGTGTATATGACATGCAGTGCACAAAAAAAGATATTCCTGGGTAACTTTTGATCTAATGATCGGATTTTCCCGTATCAGAATTCAAACTAAATTGTTTAAAAGAGTGACCTCAAATATGTCAATTAATTAGTGTAGAAATGAAATCAGACACAAAAACGTACTTTTTCTAAATAAACGTAATTTTTTCGGATGGATTTAGATTCCTGACCCCCGAAATATAGGGGGTAGCCACAATCTTGGAAATTTGGTCCCCATAATAGAGCGGTCCAAAGTCAATTTTATTTTTTTTTCGTATATTCGTTTCAAAATATGTCGCGAACTTTTTACGCGAATTGAAAAATATTTGGACACGAACATTAAATTCATTTATCCAAAGATAATTTCACACCAAAAAGTAATTTATTGTCTTTCATTATATTTAATAACAATAAAAATGTATATATTAATATATATATATACACACATATATATATATATATATATATATATATATATATATATATATATATATATATATATATATATATATATATATATATATATATATATATATATATATATATATATATATATATATATATATATATACAGAGATAGAGAGAGGAGAGCGAGAGAGAAAGAGAAAGATTATTTTCTTAGCGGCAGCAACATTAGCGTTTTGGTGTATGGTGTATTATCTTAAAGTTTAAAGGTATCAAAAAAATGTTTTTAAATTAGTACGATGATTCAAAAATTTAAACAAATGTGAAGACAAGATTTACCGAAAAAATACGCTTTTATATTTTTATTGTAATTATTTGCATGTAATGGTGACCAAACTGATTTATCAGTTTCGCTAACACTTAAAACATGAAAGTAAAATCTTTCGAAAAAACCGAAAGAGTAGGTAGCTATGTACATCATAATCTTAATTTTCTTTATTTTTTTCAGTTCCAGTTCAGGAGTTCGAATTAAGTTATTCCGAAATAGGGAGTGAGGCAGTGAATGTATCTTGCAAAGTATGGAATGTTTATCCGTTTCCTCAGCTAAAACTGTTTTTATATTCCTCCAGTAACAGTCCACCCCTATCAGTGAGTTCTGTTACTTTACTAAAAGAAAAGAAACCATCAGGTGCCTACAATGTCATGATACACAGGACGTTTCCAATGTCAGAATTAGGAAATGAAGACAGTACTGTGTTTGAGTGCTTGTTACATTTACCAGGAACAAATTACACTCAGTCCAAAAGATTAACATATTTAACAGGTATATATATATATATATATATATATATATATATATTTTTTTTTGCTTTTGTATATTGGAGTACCTTTTAGTGTATAATTTTTGGTTTGTTTATTAATTTTATTCGAATTTGTTAAACTTTCTATTCGAATTTATTTTATTATTTTTTATTCGAAAAATCATTTTTATTATTATTTTTTATAAGATTTTAGTCGCATTTTTGTTTTATTAAAGTGTTTGGTTAGGAAATTAGAATGAAGCTCCGTTTTTGAAATCAGCATAATTTAAGTTTACCTTTTTGAACCATTAATAATACATTTTATTACATGGCAATCCGAACACTGGATAGAAAAGTTCATATAATCTACTGTTTGTTTGTTTTTTTTTTTTTTTACTTTAAATATTGTCTACAGTACATTTCAAAGATAAGGGATGATTTATAAATAATATCACATTTTGAGGCGGAAGGGACAGCATTGATTGTGACAGCATGTGAGAAGCCGAGGGAAGGGTAGCAAGAAAAGTGACAACATCATACATTTCGGTTAAAATAAAAAGTTAAAATAAGCAAATTAAATATTTCTTCATCGGAATTTACTACTCATATAATAATCATTGTGATACTCACAAATGTCATTAAACCACACAAAGTTTACAAATAAAATTTGAAATAAAATCTTTATCGCAGTGCTTTTTTTTTTTCAATAAGTATATAGCATGAAAAAAAGGGGTAGAGAATATTAGGAAATGCAGCATATTGTGACAAAGGGAGGTAAGAGACTAAAAGTACTTTATAACCGTCTTTGAACAGTCAACCCAATATTGAGTTAACAACCACTAATGTTCTACTCCGTAATCTTGTAATTTTAAACCCAATCCAGAAGACAAGGGGATTTTTGGATAAAGCATTGGGAGAAATTTGCCTTCTTGGAGGACTTTTTGATAGAACTAATCCACATTTGCGTTACATGGGGAGGAAAACCACGAAAATTTCCACGGTGAGTCTAACGAACTCTAATCAATGATCTCTAATCTAAGACAAAAATATTGAAAAAAGTGACATTATAAATGGTTGCTAATTGATGTCGTATAAAGTTTTCTTATATGAGTGATCTGATAATTTGTCGATAATTAATTGATTGATAATTCTCAGAATAATAAATGCCTGTGGTAAATTAATTAATTTTAATTCGCTACCATTTGTATAATTGCTGGTCAGCCGCTATTTAAGTGATAACTCGTAAAAACAACAATCAACAAAATTTGAAGTCGTGGTTTCTCTGAGAATAGAGCGCTCCCCTCCCAATGAGTTGACGAGGGTTCGAATCCCAGTGATGACTGGTCTATACGAATCCCGCACCCGGCTCGCATGTACCACAGTGCTGACGTAAAATATTCTCAGTGTTAGATGGACTGGGGGTTAGTGTCCCCTTGCCGTTAGACTTATCGTGGGAGGTTTTCGTGATTTTCCTTTGAATATAACGCAATTGCGGATTGGTTCCATCAAAAAATCCTTCACGAAGGCGAATTTCACCGAATACTTGATTCAAGAGTTTCCTTGTATTCTAAATTGGGTTCAAACTTACAAGTAAATGGTGCCCAGTCTGCAACACCCAGGGTTTTCCCTGGAGTTGCTTTTGCCTCCCTTTTCGACGCCCCCTTGGCCCCCTTGTTGCTTTTGCCTCCCTTTTCCCCTTGTCTATTATTTCGACGTGTTGCCTTAGATAGCACACCTTTCTGAGTCCTCCATTTTCTTGCTAAGTAGTTACGTGTGCGCACTTTGAGTCTACAGTATTCGCCGGATGCCCCCTGACATGGGATTAAGCTTCGATTAGCAGCCGCAAACCCTAAGATTAGGTCGACTATTCATTAATGGTTATGAAAACAACAAAATTTGTGGTTTAAAAGTTACCATGTGAAATATAAATTTATTTTATTTGTTAATTGTTCCCCACGTCACCTTTTTACTACACTTTATTAAAGGAGCATCTTTTATAATTGCCATCACGGTAGTCACTGGCGTTTTTTTTTTTAATATCAATATTTAAGCAGTTCAATCCTTATACGTTAAAATAATTTAAGTTTTTATTTCAAATTAATATTTTACTTCCATTCATCATTTCATGGAAAATTTTGAATCTAATTATATTTTTCCGTTTTAGATGCGCAAGGAAGGAAAATAGGTGAGAAAATATTTCATATTTTTCAGAAATCAATATAACTGGGTTCGTATGCACCTGGGGGAAAAAATATGATCCTGGTACAACTTTTTGTTCTAACGAAAACAGATATTTTTTTAGGATTAGCTTTATCTTTAAAATTAAAAATTCAAAAGTCATAAATTGGATCCAGATTTAAGAGTAATTACTTTAATACGGTTTTTAAAATATTCTGGAAGTTACAAACGAAATATTAAAAAAAATCAACTCAATATTACTTACACTTTAAAACCTTTCCAAGAACTAATGATTCGTGTTTCATGAAAATTATTAAAGATTAAATTTTAAAATATGTAAGGAACGCGGAAAACATATTTTTGACAATTTTCATAGTATTGAAAAAATACGTCAAATGTATGAAGTGCGCAAAAAAAACGAACTATTCTGAATAACTTTTGACCTAATGATCGGATCTTCACGTTCTAGGACTCAATCTTCATGACTAGAGGGGGTGACCTTAAATATGCTAATTAATAAGTGCAGACGATATTTAAGTTACTGACGCAGAAAAATATGTTCTTTCTCGGAATTAGCAGACGGATTTGGATTTCTGACCCCCGAATGATAAACAAAAAAATTTTGAATTGTACGGTATACAAATTTTTGCTTCATTTTAAAGAATATATAATAAGAACATAATTCAATAAATGAATGAATGTGCAAAAATGTTTACTAAAAATTATTTTTGCACAGAATTAAATTGGATAAACGAAGTTTATAATTGTGTGCAACAATAGTTTTCAATTCTCTAAAAAAGTTCTCAAGGTGAAATACGTAAAAAGTAAAATTAAAATTAAGGTGCCCTAACTATGGGGACCATATTTACCAGATTGCGGCTACTCCCTATATTTCAGTAATCAGATATCCGAATCCATCAAAAAAGGTATGCTTATTCTCAGAAAGTACGTTTTTATGCCTGATTTCGTAACTTTAAATATCGTCAGTACTAATTAATTAGCATATTTGAAGTCACCCCGTCGAACCATTCAAAATGAGTCCTAGAACGCGAAAATCCGATGATTAGATCAAAAGTTATTCCGAGTGGTCTGTTTTCTTTTCTTTTTGGCGCTCTGTACATAACCAAAACCTGAGATATCCCAAATATATTATTTTATTTCAGTTTACATGAAAAATAAAACGATTTCAAGGAGGAAAAACCTCTTAAAAATAAATAAATAATCATAATCTCACTCAATGACTCCAAAAACATCATCTACTTAAATATTAGTTTACGCGGAAGAACATTTTTTGCCTGTTTCGTAATCAGAGAAATAACTTTGGCACCAAGTATCTTAAACAACGACTTCTTATACCAAGTATCTTATACAACAGCATGTATTTTATCTTAACACAATAGATAAATTATATTTAAATAATATTAAAAGTTTTTAAAAAGTTAAAAAAAGTTTTAGAGTTGCTTTTTAGTATTATAATCATTAAATGAATCGAATTAAATAACTGTAAAATTGTTTTAAGAAACTATTGCATTTCAACGGTTTGTGAAGAAAAAAATGACAATATTGTTTTCTTTCTTTCAGGTTCACCTCGTGAGCTATCATCCTCTACGAGTTTTGTGCACAGACTTCATATCAGGACACTATTGTGCTACTTTTTTCTTACTATAGCTGTGAGAAAAACATTGTGCGCATCATGATTCTGAAATTTATACACAAACAAACAAGAAACAAATGTTATTCACGGCACTGGCGAGCGAGTGATCTGCCTAAATATTAAATCGCAATATATATATATATATATATATATATATATTGAGACAAAAAGGCACTCCTTTTTGCGGACATAATCGTGCGAGCTGATTAAGAGATTATTTCTTTTCACTGTTTTGTTTTCCGGCTTTTAAACACCTTTTTTTAAAATTTTTTTTAAACATTTTATTTTAATAATTTCTCTTTTTCTGTTTTCATAAATCTTTACTATCTTCCATGTTTTCTCAATATTTTTAACTTTATATATATATATATATATATATATATATATATATGAACCCATGAACTTGTCACGTGATGAGCTTGCTGGCTTCAGCATGCAATGCATCGTGAGCAGTCTTACAATATTATAAATCTACGGTTCAACTATAGCATACCTGCCAACTTTCACTCTTTCAGAGAATGATTTTTCCAAGTGGTAGTAAAAAAATTACCGATAAACAATTTTACTCGAAAATATATTTACATTTTGACGAGGTTGAAATTTGCTGTCGTAAAAGGTTATTGTGCTTTTATATATTTGATGTAATTATTTATATCCAGTGGTGGTCAAACATGGTTATAATTATTATTAGTTTTACTACCACTTTAAATACAAAAATAAAATTTTTCGGAAAAGGGCAGGCAGCTATACTAAAATTATAGAAAAAAAAGATAAATAAGGGGCAGCTAACTTTCTACGTTTTTTTAAAAATTTATTCCAGTGGTAGAAGTTTATGTTTAAATGTATTATTTTTTATACATTTAAAATAATTTTCCACTCCACTTCATATAAATGATTTAAAAATTCATATGCAACGTCACTTTGTTATAGCTCTTTCGTTCCACAAAATAGATGCAATAGACAGACATAAAGCTAAATTAATTTCCTTGAATAAAGCACTTCTTGCTCTGCAGCAAATTTCAAAGACATAATCCAGTAGGAAAATTTTACTGAAGACAAGAAACCAATATCAGCATGCTATTGCAGTGATATTTCCGACATCAATAGCATAACCTCATTTTCACCATACCAGCTTAGCTCAAGCTGTACCTCATATTTTTACATTATATCACCCCACTACATACAAGTACACTGTCAGAACTCCATGATCCACATCAATACTCCTTTAGTTCAGTTGCATTCCACCAACTCATAGAAACACCATGTTCAAGTTAAAGATGAATGCGAAAAGGGGCGCAAGCGGCCTCAGGAGTCCAGATATTTTATACAGCTCAGTTATAGCTCTTTCTTAATTAGGCTTTTAAAAATGTTGGCAAACCGCGTAGTAGTTAGCAGGCCTATAAGAAATGTTATTTGAAGAGAATGTGAGAAGCAGTCATTGCTCTTTCAAAAATTCTTGCACTGGTCAACATATTGTTTTTTGTTGCTAAAGGTTTTTTTTAAACAGATCTTAGTTACCTTCATATCGCTGACTTTAAATCCGCAAGCGGTTTATTTTTCTAAGCTAATTTTTATTAACTCGCATAGTTCTTTTTTTTTCTTGTCGAAATGTTTAAGTTCGAAAACGTTATATACAACAGAGAGTCTCATAAATGTTGCGACGAACATCTAAGAGAGTAAGGGCATATCATCAGGATTAAAAGTGCTTAGGAATCCATACCCGAAAATGTTATCATACGCCGCTAGGGGCAATTTCCTATTATAAACTGTTTCTTTGGGTGCTTCTAAACAGGTCATAATAGGGAAGCGCCATCCACGTCTAACAACATTTCCAGCCACGAGTTCCTATTCGATTTTAATCCTGATATTGTGTCCTAACTCCCCTCAAAATTTATCTCAGCATTTATGCTCCCCCTATATAACGTTTTTGAACTTGTACATTTAGACAAAAAAAAAAACTTCCTAAAATCTCATTTAAAAACATTTTGTAGCCTTAGGGGGAAAACTAATTTCAGGTTTTAAATCCCCCCGACAGAATTTGGCAAGATCAAATATCTCCATAAATGCAACAAAAAATTTGTTTCTCGGTGTCATTTGGTGCAAACTTGAAAGTAAAAAATAAATAAATAAAATATCACTGAATAAAAATGCAAATAACCAATAATTTTAAACAGCAGCATGCTTCACATTTTCAACATTTCATTATGTGTTTATCTTTGTTGTTGCATATCACGTTGTATATTCATTGTTTGTGAATTTTTGTAATCGAGAGTTTGTTCGTAATTTTACAAATAAAAATATGTATATACCTTCAACTATTTCTTTTTTCAATGACAACAAATATAACAATATTATCAATACATTTATACAATTAAAGAATTAGACTTTTGTTTTCAAAAACAAAAACAATGAAATTAAAAATACAATAAATTATGCAGATTTTGTTTAAATTTCAGTTATGACTTTTGTTATAAACTTGATTACTTAATTGGTTATACCATACACAAGGATGTCACGGCGGACTAAATATGTAAACAATGGCAACTCATAAAAAGCAAAAATCTATATCATGAGATTTAAATTTCCTACTAATTTTTTCTTGGCATTTCTCTCAGTTCAGTATAGAAAATAAATTTTAAGAATGTTTTTGTTTCAATTTTGAATTATTTGCAACATAAGTGATAGTGGTGGTTACGATGGAATTCTTTATTTGATTAACACGTTCACGCCGGCGAGGGCCACCGGTGGCCCGCGCTAGATTGTCTCATCGGGCGGCGCGTACCACCGGTGGCGCACCGGAGTAAAAACTGGTAACAAATAAATTTCATTTTTTCGTTTTTTTCGGGAATAATAAAAATCCATAACTACCAATTGTTTTTAAAGGATGAAATTTTTATATCGAATTGCTTCTTCGCTGTGAAAAATTTCCTTACAGTGAATTGTTATTGTTGAGAATAGATCCCGAATATTAACTAATATTGAAATAGTTCTTCCACCAGTATTTTCTCGTCCCGCTTTCAGGCCTGGGTGTGAACAGCCGGCGTGAACGTGTTAAATAAATAAAAATGAATTGTGTTTTCACATATTTAGACATCTGTGGCATTTTAAGCAATTTTAACAATTTGTGAAACAAATAGCTAATTGTTACTTCTTGATTTATATAATTTAAGCGGCGTCATGAATAATAATTATTCTTTATAATTCTTGGTTTATAAGTTTAATATATATATATATATATATATATATATATATACATAACCTAGAACTTGTTTTAAACCATATAACTGATTTTTAAATCCGTTAATTTCAAATGTAATATTTAATAAGTTGTCATGACTCTTGCTTGCAAAACTTAAGCAACAAGTGGTTTTTCGGCCACAGCTCCCCAACAAAGTATAAGATAGCCATGAAATTGCAGTATAATATGCACGTAATTCAGTAGAAAGATTATTTGTATGCAAATTTTAGAAATAAAACGTCGTAGGTGATGTAAGTGTACGTAAACCTTGTGGGTCGGCGCGCGCAGGTCAAAGCTGTGATAAAAGGATGAAGAGTACCGTAGTTAAAGACATTCGCAGCAAGTGTAAGTGATTTGTTTTGTGAAACATGTCTTCAAGAAATCATTTAGACGACCTTACTCGAGGAAGAATGATTGGGAAGCTTGAGGAGGGGCGTAGTGTGAGCAGTGTCGCCGAAGAGTTCGGGATCAACAAAAGTGTTGTTTCTCGTGCTTGGAATGCCTTTAAAACTACTGGTACAGCTGTTCGGAAGGTTGGTGGTGGCCGTCCAAGGAAAACAACACCAAGAGATGACCGTTACATTATCCTCCCGGCGAAAAGAAACCCTTTTCAGTCAGCGAGCGCCATATCTCAGCAACTGTGCACAGCCACAGGACGACAAGCATCAAGATTTACAGTGGCCAGACGCCTCCACAAAGGTGGCTTATTTGCGTCCTAAACGCTGCGTACCTTTAAAAGTTAGCCATCGGTGGCACCGTTTAGAGTGGTGCAGAGAACACGAAACCTGGACACCTCATCAATGGAGTCGCGTCCTCTTCACAGATGAGAGTCGTTTTAGTGCTACAAGCGATTCTCAACGTCAGTTGATCTGGAGAGAGGTTGGAGCTCGATTTCATCCCAATAACATCGCGGAAAGAGATCGTTACGGTGGTCCTGGAGTTGTCGTCTGGGTGGCATTATATTGAACGGGTGGACTGAGCTTCAGATCGTCGACCGAGGTTCTGTAACTGGAGACCGCTACTGCAATGAGGTAATCCTACCCCATGTGCGTCTGTTCCGAGGGACCATTGGACCAGACTTCATTTTTATGGATGACAATGCCCGGCCACACCGCTCTGCTAATGTTAAGGAGCTACTGGAAAGTGAAGATATCACACGAATGGATTGGCCAGCTTACTCTCCAGATCTAAATCCCATAGAGCATGTGTGGGATGCATTAGGGAGACGTTTTGAGACACGACAATATCCTCCTGGTAACACCCATCAGCTGAAAGATGCGTTAAAGGAGGAATGGAGACGTTTACCCCAAGAACTCCTGGATAATCTGGTGCTTAGCATGGAGAGACGATGCCAACCAACAATTACAGTAAGAGGAGGGCATATCCCATACTAAGGAACATCTGCCAGTTGTACTTACGCTTCTTCAGGCAATCATGTGTAACGCCACTTTATGTCAAATAAAGCCTTTTTTTGTTCCATACCCTACTTTAAGCTTTATATTCATTTCTGCGCCATTATTCTTTTACCATCGTTTAAGTACAAAATAATGTACATCATATTCAAATTTCATGTCAATCAGATGATTTCTTGTAGAGTTATGAAAAAAAACGCACTTATTGCTTAAGTTTTGCACACTAGTGTAACTCAAGTATTCTAGGCGGGTTTTTTTTATTAGAAATTCGAGAGAATTTGCACTTTCCTTAACAAGTTGAATACCACGCTAATTTTACATGTCTTGCCCGTCTAGCCAGTCGGTAGATAACTACAAACTAAATTTACAAATATTACACAGATTATGCTAGTTTTTAAAAGGATTAGCATGACATATCCGAAAATAAGTGGTGAATCATATAACTCTACGAATTTTTTAGAAATAGTGGTGGATAAAAATCTACTAAATTGAATTTATTAAACCAAGAATCACAATTAATAAACTACTACTTGAAAATATTTATTCGCTGTCCGGAGCAAGTTGGCCTCTCTGTATATATTAATAAAACTATTTTTGTGTGTTCTATATTGCATTCATTTCTTCAAATCATTTTAGTAACGATAATAATATAAAAAAATTAAACATTTGCTCGAACTATGTGTTTCTAATAACCTTGACTTCACCGGATACCGGTGACACCCGTGGCGATACGCACAAACTCAGTGCCGGTCACCGGTGACCCCCATGGCATTCAACATGTTAAACATTCCAAACGTTCATGTACAGTCAGCAAAAAATAAAGATATCACCCTGAATAATTTTCGTTCTAATGATCGGATTTTCACGAACTAAGTGTCAATCTTAATGGTTCCTGGGGGTGACCTCAAATATGCTAATTAGTTAGTGCTAACTATTTATTAAGTTACGAAATCAGACAGAAAAACGTACTTTCTCTGAATAAACATATATTTTTTTTACATATTTGGAATCCAGATACTTGAATTAGGGGGGGTAGACAAAATTTTGAAAAAAATGGGTGGTAAATAGGGTCGCAACAAAGGTTTATATATTTGGCAATAGTCCAGAAAACCGCCAAAAAAAGTCGCCAGTCCTAATGAATATTTTAAGATAACCCATTGACTAATTCAAAAGAAGAATGCTTAATTTTACTAGATTGCTAAGCAACCAAACTCTGACTGAAAAAAAAAATTGAAATAATGTTCTGTGATTACTCAGAGAGGTTTAATTAATAGTTAATAGAAAATATCTCGAGGTTTCTAGGCAATTGACAATTTTTAAGCTGATTTCTGTCCAAAAAGCAAAGTTTTTTTAATTTTTATCTCCCTTGAAAAAAAAATTTGAATCGATTATAAATTATTTATGATTTTCTAAGTTTTAGAATTTAAATACATGAACATTTTATCTGATATTATTTAGATTATGTTGTTTCTGCTATATTTATTCGAGGATTTCATACTAAAATCAAATTAACATAACTTATTATGGCTAAATACAAAATTTTAGGGATAATCACTTTTACAGCTTTTATCAAGTCTTCTAGGCAAAAAAGTTAGAAGAAAAAAAAAGTGCTTGAAAAATAAAATGTATATTGTATAGTAATTCTAATGCGCATTCACAAGTTTTTCTACAATTTACGATATTTCTTTTTCCTATAACTCAAGGAATTGCTGAATGTTTAGTGGTATTTTAAAAGCATTGAAATAGGTTATGTTTAAGAATAAGATATTGAAATAATATGTTGCATATAGTATGATTCATTGTTTCAAAAATCGCTTCATTCTGCTAGATATTTAGATAACAAGGTTTTCTTTGGATAAAGATGATTAGCAAATAGCATCCTTATGCTTCGATACATTTAGAAACTTACATTCGCAAATTCACCATAAAATATCGCACAGCATATTCTTCAATTACGATAAGCTACATTTACCCCCAAATGCTGATACTGTGATTATTTTTGTTTTCTTATATATATCTGATATGATACTCTCTTTTTAAACAGAGCTTGTAAGGTCCTTAAGATACTGAAAGGGGGGCAAGAAAACTTAAAAGATAAAATATTTAATTTCATTAACTCAAAATATCTGGTCTCAAAATTTTAATTTTAAACCAAGTTAAATATAACTTTTACAATATTGATGCTCTTATGTTTTTAAAGACCATATAATTCCTGTTGAAATATGAAAATGCATATTTTTACTTTAACGAGTGTAAAATCCTTATCAAAATAATGATCAAGACCCAAATGTAAAACAGTATAATTGATGATAAAAACTCAACTGGCTTCAAAAAATATGAAGAGGGAAGTAAAAGTCGACATGTTTCGAGCGTTCAAATATATTGTCCCATTCTCAAAACTTGTCAAGCTTGAATAACTTGTGACTTTTATTATTGTGCTCAAAACATGTCTATTTTTATCATCATCTATTAATTTTTAAATGAAGTTTTTATATTTTCAATTCAATTTCTTGGGATTATCTATTTAGTTACACAATATATTAAATTATTTCACTCGATATTAAAGTAAGTTTTACTTAAGTTATAGGCACAGGTTCTTAGATTAAAAAAATAATAATTCGCTATTTTGTAAAAAAATCAATGCAGTACAATTTTTTTTTGCTGCAAGCCTTAACATTTTAACTTAAGAACATAAAAAAATTCCGGTTACAATTGAAATTTCAAAAGTCGAATGTGAAAATGTCCCCTAGTACCAGAAATCGAAATTAAATAGTTACAAGCAACATGATTTAACGCATTTATAGTATAATAGTAAACGGGGCTTCCATCGCATATCCTTAACCTTGATACCGCTATCATTAAATGAATGGAATAAGCTTAGATAAATAATAAAAGTTAATTTTTTCCCCGTTTTTATTTTCAAGGAAATATGTTTCGATCAAACAGATTTCATTCTGGAAATGGCGAAATTATTGAGTAGGTCCCTTGGAGCAATATCATTCTTATCCTCTTTTGACGAAATATAGGAAAAACTGGTTTTCACAGTTCTGTAAAAAGTATGTTAGCCTTCTTGCCGCGTTTTTTATTATTTTTTTATTTTTAATCATTTTTAAGCATTTTTTTATTTTTAATCATTTTTAATATTTTTAAGCATTTTTTTAAATCAGATGATTCTAAAATTCGCACGGCTTCGGAAACTTTTTACAAATTTCAATTTTTAGTGTTTCCTGCTAAACAAAATAAGGCATTGTTCCTGATAACAAGTTATACTGCAATAATATCTTGGGAATCGTGCTAAAGTAAAAAATTAAACAAAATAGTTTAGTATATTATCCGGAAAAAAATCTACATGGAATCATAAAGAAAGGATTATTTAAGATACTGAGATATTTTAAGACGCTTAAAAGTTTTGGCTACGTATTTGACAGCTTTTTATGTTCGGTATCTTTATACTCTTTGTAGTGACTTATAAAACATGGACACTATTTTAGATAATCTATGTTGAAGTCACAAGAAACAAAACAAAAAAGACAATCAATGATTTATATTCTTTTTTCGAAAAAAATAGTATGCTTAGTAAATAATTTTTGCATTAAATAATTTTAATCAGCGGAGTGTTTTTAATTTCTTAACAAGGCTTTATTCTTAGCTAGCAGACAATAATTCTTTTAAAAAAAACTTGACTATAATGTAAAAAGGAACTTTACTTTAAAGAAAATCTAAATTAAAGTACTAAAAAAATTGATTAGTATATTAATGAAGAAATAATAAATGTAGTAGGGTAAAAAATAAAATTTTTAAAAATGCTAAAATTTAATTAAATAGTTGGTAAAAGAGTTCTGCGAAACACTTCCGGACAGGTGATTAAAAAATTACTTCTAAGATTAACACGATATATAAGATGTTGAGAAATTTGCGATGATGTGAGATATGCTTAAATATGTTTACTACGTATTTTTATTAATATTCAAAAAAATATATACAAGAAACTGAGAAATATTTTATTCCAAATCTATTCATACGTATGTATATTATTGTAATTGGATCAGTTATTGAGGAAAAAAAACTGAAAAATAATCACATTAAATAAGCACAATCTGGTGTATAATCATATTCTATCAAAAGCATGCTTTTATAAAACTCGACATTCGTTGAATAAAATGTTTTTTATTCAATAAAATGTTTTATTCAAATTTCTTTACTTAATTTCAAATAGATTTTTAGAGAACTAAAAAAGAAACATTGTATTTTATAGTTTAAAAAAAATAAAAATAAAAAGATTAGCAAACGATTATTAGCGAAAAAAATATGAATGAAATTTTACGGCACGCGCGCTAAATCAAGTTCTTCGTAAGATTATCACATTTTAATATTAATCGCCCCATTTAATCATTTTTTCATTGTCGCCAAATTATTTTTTTTTTGAAATAATTAATTTTAATTTTTCTCATCTTCTAACAAATAAAAACAGTTGAAACTTTAGATTTTTCAATTGAAAAGCATGTAGATTAATATGGTATAAAAAAATCCATACCTTATAATTCAAAATTTTTTCATCCTCTCTTTAATTAAATAATAAAAAATAATTAATAATTATTAGAAATAATTTTTTCATGAAATTATCTTTGGGTAAATGCGTTTTATGAGTTGGTGCAATATTTTTTTGAATTGCTTCATTAGTTTTTAAAATATGACTGAAAACGCAAAAAGTGAAATTAGCATTAAGGGGTCCAAACTTTTAATCGCTCTCCTGACCAAACTATGGGGACCACATTTCCCAGATTGCGGCTACCCCCTATATTTTGAAGATAAGGAATCTAAATATGTAAAAAAAAAATATATGTTTATTCAGAGAAAGTACGTTTTTGTGTCTGATTTCGTAACTTAATTAATAGTTAGCACTAACTAATTAGCATATTTGAGGTCACCCCCAGGAACCATTAAGATTGACACTTAGTTCGTGAAAATCCGATCATTAGAACGAAAATTATTCAGGGTGATATCTTTTTTTTTTTTTTTTTGCTGATTGTACGTAGGCACTTCACGAGTTCTTTAGATACCGGTATTTTATTTTTATTATAACCGCGTTGTCTAGATCATACGCACGAAAACGTGAGGGATGCTACGTGGAAGTACAAAAGTCCTCTTATTCCAACTTGTTTTAAGACAAAATTCTCAATCATCTTTTTCTTTGAAGGTAAGATACAACAAAGTATTGTGCTTACAGAACAAGTATTGTGCTTAGTGGTAAAAAAAATTTCTTTAATGTTTCATTCGTCTTTGACTAAATTTGGTTCAAAGTGTTTTCATTCATAATTAGTACATACATGTGCATTATATATTATGTATTTAACGGTCTCACGGTAGACTGATCCCAGTACACTACCAAAGCTCAGCATCATTGGCTACACTCAGAGCGCGGGTAGATGATCACTTCCATCATCATCGATGGAACAGAGGGTGCACGGTATAGATCTTCATAAAGGCTGTATTTTGAAGGCATTGTCGTCGCATGAAATGATGATTTTTTTTCGAATATGCTATTTTAATAACTGCTGTGAGTTTGTCTTCTCATTTTCAAAAGATCAAAATTGTGATCTCATGTCTTCGGGTGATTCTCCGGGATGTTTAACAGAACGTAACCAATATCTAATACCCCTTGACGTAAATAAAGCACTACTATGTATTTAATGTCATTTTCATCTTATTTCCTTCTCAATGTGAAGCTTTTAAGTACATTTGCAGCTATTTTTAATTCTTTTCAATCTTTGATGAGATACTTTGGTCACTTTAAATCATTTACTCCAAATTATTACATTACATACTTTGGGCAATTATCGAATTATTTTTTCCAAAAGTGTAAGAACTTTTCACACAATTACTTACTTTTTTTTTTCTTTTTTTGAGTAACAAAACGATCCCAGAGATGCCAACTGCTCCGGACACGCCAAAATAATTTAAAAAACGGTAAATAACTACAAAATAAATTTTGCAAATGTTTGACTATTTTTGCTTGCTTTGTAAAAGGTATAGCATGACATAAATTCTATAAAGTGGTGAATTGTATAAGCCTACGAAGTATTTAGAAATAGTGGTGGATAAAATTTGTATTATCATGTACTTCATTGTATTTATGTATTTGCTTTTCTTCCCAATAAAGTTTGTTTGTTTTGTTTGTTAAAGAAAAAAAAAATCTACTAAATTGAATGTATTAAACCAAGAATTACAATTGATAAACTACCACTTTAGAATATCTATTCTTTGTCCGGAGCAAGTTGGCATCTCTGCGATCCTGCTCACGATAATATGTAAATGATGCATATCTTTCAATTTTAATCTATAATTATGGAATTATGATTTAGTTTAAAAAACTCGAGAAGCTAACATAATAAAATACCCTCCTCTGAATATATGTTTTTCAATGTAGGGAAATTTTTAACCAATACTCAATGTTTTTCAGTTGAGGAAAATTACTAACCTGTGCACTAAATGTTTTTCAGAGGTGGAAAATGTCCAACCTACACTAAATATTTTTAGTGGAGGAATTATTTCTTACTTACACTAAATGTTTTTCAGAGAGGGGAAATTACTAACCTGCACTAAATGCTTTTCAGAGGAGAAAATTTTTAACCTACACTAAATGTTTTTCAGTGACGAAAAATTTCTAACCTACTCTAAATGTTTTTCAATATAGAAAATTTTCTCACCTACCTTAAAATATTTTAATGGAGGAAATTTTCTTCCCAAATATTGCTGTCGTCCAAATGCTCTTACAAAATGTTTTTCAATGTATAAATGTTGTATGGAAATCATGATTATATTATGCGAATTTATTTCCCCTACAATTTAACAGAACAAAGTAGTTTTACCACAACTTTTTTTCTAAAAAAAAGTATGTACCTAATTTTCTTAATAACAATTAAAATGTCAAAAGGCCGTAAGGCCTTAGACGCCCAGTTCCACTACAACGAACGAACGAACCATTAAAATTTCGGGGTCTCCCTGGCCGAGCGGTTTCGCACGCCAAACGCTGTGCAAACCGTAGAGGTACCAGGTTCGAATCCCGCTATCACCCTAGATGTCTCTTCTTGCTATCTGTCTTTCTTCTATTTGGCAAAGATTTATAAACCTAAATTGAGCACACAAGCCTGAAAGTGTATGCAATTCCAATAAATAAACCATTTAAATGTTAAAAATGGGGATTATAGTTACAATTTAAATTGCGTTTGAGTGCGGGCAAAAATTTATTTTATATTTATTTGTTTTTGAAACAAAAGAAGGATACATATGTATTAATTTTCTTTTCTGACAAACAAAGAAAACACGTCTTTTTAACATTTTCTCTTGCTTATTTTAATGAATGATTATATTATTAAGAAAAGTAAGATTTTTATATATCTAATTCCTGTTTATTTTTTAAAAAGAATTCAATGCTTTTGTTTAAAATAACACATAAACTTTTTCTCTTTATTTTACACAAATTATTCAAATTAAATATTCATTGCTTTTCTGTTTAATAAAAATATGAAACCTTTCATGTAATTTAATTAAAAAGGAAATTACATTTTCAATTGGCATGAAAAATTTAGTATCTCGGTGAAATTTTTCTATTGCTTTACTAAAAATGCGATCGTAATTTTTTAATATTTAATACGCTTTAAAAATAATGAATTCTTAATTTATAATAGAACAAAGCGAATTATTTTCAAATATTAGAATTATAATTGAAGTGTATGCAATAATGTTTTTCAATGAAATAAATAAAATCATTTGATTGTAGTGAAAAAATTTAAAAAATCGTTGGCTTAAAATAAATAGTATTTCAAAAGTAAAGAAATGCTACATTTGTAAACAAGTCTAACAATCTTTAAAATCAATAAAAGCGAGTTTCAAATTAAAAAAGAAAATTCTGCTTCTTATTCTGCAGTCCTAAAGTTAAATTATATACAAATATTTAAAAAAAAACTGTTTTCCTTTTAACAAACATTTCGCAGTTTAAACAGTTTAAACTGAAGAAGTAATTTTGTCAAGATAAAATCAATAAACTTTAACAGAAAAACGAACAATTGAAGTTAAAAATGTTGAAAGGAGCTTGCACGGGAGAATTAAATGAAAACAAATTGTTTTTAAAGTCTCGCATTTTCTTCAGAGAAGGATTATTTTCTTGAAGTAAACCAATAACTTTGAGAGCGGAATTGTTTGAAATATAGCTTTCCTCTCATTTGTTGTTTTTTATTTAAATAAATTATTGAACAAAAGAGAAATTTTTTGTTTATATCTTGAAAGCCTTAGGATTAACCTCCCTGAAAAAAGATTTTAGAAAAGTTAAAAACTCTGAGGAATGCTTTTTTTTTCTTTAAATAAACTCATTTTAAATATATAACATCGAATTTCATAATAAAAACTCAAGATAATATATTAGATAGAAAAATAATTAAATCTCTAAAAAGGCTTAAAGGTGAATTCAACAAAGCACTTCATATAAATATTTGTGTGGCATTTTTCCTCCAGGAATTTATGGTTTCTTTTTTTCGAAACAATATTGAGACATTTTTCTGGCTTATATTTTTTTAGTTTTCTTTTAGGTTTATAGTTTCTTGAAAGGAAAACTAAAAAAATTATTTTTATCGATTTTATTTTTAAAACTTGAGTATGCAGAAAAGATTTCGGGCAATTATGTACTCCAGAGCCCAAAAGTATTTGCCCAAAGCTCTTATTTATGCGAGAAAATTCATATATATATTAATTTCTGGAACATGATTATATACTAAAATTTTATTATTGAATAGAAAAACTAAATGTATTATAGCTAAAATTACAGTTTGGTAACTTTAAAGTCAAGAATCTCAATGTTGAATACGAACTATAATAATAGCTGTATTATAGCTGAAATTCCAGTTTAGAGGCTTAAAAGTCAGGAATCTCATTGTTGAATCCAAAAACCAAATGTTTTATAAAATTCCAGTTTGCTGGCTTTAAAGTCTGGAATTTCATTTTAGAAGGCTGAAATTACAGTTTGC
This sequence comes from Parasteatoda lunata, assembly GCA_949128135.1. Lineage (NCBI taxonomy): Eukaryota > Metazoa > Arthropoda > Arachnida > Araneae > Theridiidae > Parasteatoda > Parasteatoda lunata. The sequence goes on from OX421975.1 coordinate 103,508,630, forward strand.
AGTAAAAATTGCAGTTCGATGGCAATAAAGTTTAGAATTTCATTGTTGAATACAAAAACCAAATGTATTAGAACTGAAATTTATTTTGGTGGCTTTATAAGCTGGAATCTCATTGTTGAATATAAAAATCAAATATATTATGGCTGAAATTACAGTTCAGTGGCTTTAAAGCCTGGAATCTCATTGTTAAATACAAAAATCAGATGTATTATAGCTGAAATAGCAGTTTGGTGGCCTTTAAGTCTGGAATCTCATTATTAAATACAAAAACCGAAAATATTGTAGCTGAAATTCCAGTTTGGTGACTTTAATGCCTGGAATCTTATTGTTAAATACAAATATATATATATATATATATATATATATATATATATATATATATATATATATTCATTAAACGACTTAAAACTCCTCATGCACCACAAAGTATAACATGAGGCTTACAGTTGTAAGTAGAAAACAAAAGAAGAAAAATTTACAAATTTAAATTAAAAACAAAATTCCGCAAGGCAGCAAGACTTTCAATACTTTTGACCAGTTCTGATAAGACAGGAGGCCAACAAATAGAAAGACGCCTCAAATATATTGCTGCTGAAATTCTAGTTTTGTGGCTTTATAAGTTAGTTATTTCAAAATAAAAACTTATATCAAATCGAACGATCATTTGTGTAGAGGTTCAATGTTTCATAAGCTAAAATAAATATTGGTCCTTAATTGCCACCATTTTAGGTGAAAAAAATTTTCAAAACATTTTTACAGTAAATTTCGTCACATTTTTTATTTACTTTTTTACTGTAATAACTTTGCTTAGTTTTTTTTTAGTTTTTTTTTCTAATTTACAGGCAACACACATTTTCATGCCCAAATCAATTTAATGGCGTCGTAAAAACATTTTTTCGGGAATAAAAAGCATGTTTTTAATAATATATTCACAATAATTATTTTAAATAATTTGTATATTATCAATTTTATATTATTTTTGATAACTACGATAACTGCAGCTCTTTAAATAAAAATGTGTTTAGTTAAACACCACACTGAAAATATTCTCAGCCATACACCAAAAGTTTTTACAGCGTACAAAATCAAATTTTATTCGTTAATGTTTCACATTAAATTTCTGTTTGTACATTAAAAATTATATTCTATTATTATTGTGCTTTATCTACATGTATTTAACAGAATAATTCCGGAGAAATCAAAATTTAAAAAAGTCGTATGTTCAAAATTTGATTTCAGGAACAATTCAACCGATTTCGCTCAAATTTCGCACGTTGGATTCCTTGTTACCATTTCCTTGTAAGTTTAAATGTGGTGATATACTATTAAAGCACTAGCAAAACAAACTCCCAAAAAATAATAAATAAATTTCTTTCTATAATTGTAATTTAATTATTTATTAACTACCACTATGAAAAATCATCTTCATGATGATAGGCATGGCAAGCGATTATAGGTTAAAAGTTCAGATGAATTAGTTAGAGCCCCTAGCATGGGTGAAAGCCCTTATATAAGAAGACGGAAAAGAGAAAAACCTGGTACGTAAGACATTTCATTCCAGCATGTTTTACGAAAAAGATAAAATATCTGTAACTATCAAGATTTCTTTGAAAATTTTAGCATATATATAAAACTGCTTCTTTTCGAAGATAAAGTAGATATTGCTGAATAATTTAAAAAAAGGATAAGTAAACTCCTCCCCAAAACTAACTATAACTGAAAAAGTTTCACTACCAGCCTTTCCTATTTTCCGTCTCGCTTTCACCCCTGGCCCCTAGCGGGGTTGATGCTAAGATAACCACCACATATGAGTATGAGGTTAAAAGTTGAAGCAAATTTCAGTCAAATGTATTTGTATAATTCTTTCGTGAAAAATATATGTTTTAATAAACAGATTTCTTGTTATTGAACATCAGCTTGTCAAAGAAGCAAAGGCGGCTTGCGCGCAATGCGGACCATATGCTCAAGATCATCGAGCCGATGGCCACGAGATTGTTAAGACTTAACCTCCATGGACAAACTGGACCATCTCTTGAAGGAATTCTTTACTTATAAAGCATTAAATGTTATGCTCATTTTTTAATTATGAATTATTTGACAACCATCCACATTAAAATCTCAAAAATCTATTTTGATTTCTTTCAAAAACAAAATTGAATTTCAAATTTTAAGAAAATATAGTTATACAGGGTTCCCTCGGGCCTTATAAATTTTAAAAAGTGGTAACGAAAGTTCGCTGTCGATAATTTAATTTCTGTGTAACCACCACTAAAAAAAATTTTCAAAAGTTCATGACGAAACTTCCATCATCTAATCCTCTTAACAACAACGTGACATATTAAAGAAAAAAAGAGATATCTTTTAGCATTAACATACCTGCCAACATTCAATCCTTTCGAGGATGATTTTCCCCAGTGGTAGTAAAATGGAATTTAAATTACTATTTTAGGCAGAAAAGTACGCTGTATTTTGAAGATGCTTACGTGGACTACCACAACAGTATTACATATTAATATATATGCTTAATTTTTTTAAAAATAGTGGTGGTGAAAAAGATTATAAATTAAGTTTATAAATGCAAAGAATATATCGAATGCATGCATTTTACTACCACTTTATATATAGGCATAAAATTTTACGCCAAATGCGTAAAAGTTGGCGGGTATGCATTAACCTTAATTTTCGACCATTACTAAAATTTTCCAAGGACCTTGGGAACCCTGTTATATTAAAATCACTTTTCGTCATTTAACCCTTTGCACTCCGAGTACTTTGAAATACTGGTTGTTCTAATATCAGCACTACAGCATTTAAAATACACAATAAAGTATTATTACACAATTTTAAAGTTCTTTTAATAATGTGATAACTAATTATTAAGATGCAAAATTTCTTCATTTTAAACTGGTGACTGTTTATGGTGCCTCAGTGGAGATATCCGAGTGCAAAGGATTCAGTTCGTAAATTTCAAAAACATTTAATTCCAAACGACTGTTTTTTAATTAAACGTTTAATGAAAAAATGTTGATGCTAGTTCGCTGAAAGACCAATTTTATTAGTAGATATAAAGTGAAAGCAAAAATTAGTCTGTCAAATTAGCTGTACCCAAACTTAAGCTACCGCTTTTTATTTTTTACCATCGTGATACTGATTGCTTACCAATACATTTCCGTCCAGAAAGGGTCAAAATCTTTATTGAAAATGTAGTTGAAGTAAAATTTGGTCGATTAAGGTTCTTCTTCTTCTTGAGCTTGTCAGATATGTAGCACCTCTGCATTTTGTTGCATTTTGTACCATGCTCCAAGCTCAATTTTTTTCCTAATTCCATTGTCTTGGGTCGCCTACTTCGTTTATATAGTCTGACAGTCCCTTAATGGAGTTAAGGTGAAGCTCTTTAGGATATGGATTGCCTAAAGTAGTGAGGCGCGTATGAGCGAGGGCATCACACTCGTATAGGATGTGATGTGCTGATTCTACCGCTTCACAGCACTTCCGACATATTGGTTCTTGTTCGAAAAGTCCCATTCTATGTAGATGTTTCCTAAAATGATAGTGCCCAGTGATGAAGCCTACAATTGTTTGAATCTTCAATCCTGGGAACCTAAGGATTTCAGAAGCAATTTTTGCAGATGAATTGCTGATCATGCTTTTAGCGTGTTTTTGTCCAGGAGAATTGCGCCAAACTTTGTTCATCTCCTGTTTTTCCCATTCTAGGATGGCCTTCTTTGTAGTTCGATTAAGGTTAATTTCAAAAATATTAAACATCGAAACACTATTTTTTTAATTAAACGCTGAATGCCATTGAGGCAAAAGTCTATAGTATTATTGACCAGTTTCCTTTAAATGATTTTTTAGCTATTTTTTTTATCTTCCTTCTATTTATCTTATACCGTTAACGTTATTAAGATTTCAGGATCCCGACCCTTTAGATTTCTTCCGGGAGATAAACTTTGGAAGAAATGTTTACGAGTGAATTCTCTGACATAAACTATAGAGCGGCGATCAATCATATTCCTCATATCCCATTCCAGTTTCGTTCCTGCTTTTCCTTTTTCTCAGGCCTCAAAAATAATTAATGAAGCGAAAGATTCTAGTATTTTTTTTTCCTCCTAACTTTTCTATCAACGTAGACACGTAACTCTGAATAAAATAGATTGAGTGAGAAAAAGATTACGTTTAAAACTAATGGTAGGTAGGTTAAAGAGTATAAAAAAATAGATATTTTTTCTTAGCATCAATTAGTAGTCTTTACCTTCTAATGAAAAAGGAATGTTCAATTGAAATATTGTTATAGTTATGAGTATTTTAACTTTTTTAAAAGCGAATGAGAACTTCGAACCCTTTTCACCAACATTTAACAGACATTTTTGCTGTAATCAATTTAATGCTTTCTGCATCAAACACATGAAAGATTAAAACGTGATAAATAGATTCTCCATAAATAAACGTCATAAAATCTAATAAAATTAATTACTGTATATAGCAGGTATAAATCGATTTTTCGAACCCCTAACATTTTAGAAAAAGCTGAGGGTTGACTTATACACCAGCAATATAGTCGCCGCATTATGAACAATGAGATAGATATGAATCAATTAGAATGTATTTTATTATCAACTTTATTAATTATATTATTAATTATCATTATTAGTGTAATTATATTATAAATTATATGCATCAATTTATCTTTTCAATTTATCCCTTTCAAAAACTTCATTATGTTATACGTAATTAATACTGCATTTTCTCTCATCATATTTTCATCATATGAAGGTTATTTTAGAAGCAAATTACGTTCAAAAAATTAAGAATAAGAAAAGTTAAGATAATTTATTTAAGAGTATTTCAAAAACTGCAACTCAATGAAAACTTTTTAAACATGCCATATAGCTACAAATTTAAAGATTCCAGATCTTCACTTGTGTGTCAGATTCATTAATGGTAGCTGTGTTGTCATGTCAGCTGTCATGGTAGCTGTGCCAAGACAGCAACGAATTCTACTTCATACGCATCTAAAATCCTAATGCCCACAAAAAATAGTTGTCATACTCATCCAAAGAATTCGAAATTCCTAATGTTTCAAAATATTTTCAAAAACATTTAAATCTCCATTTTGCCACGCGTCTAGTATTGTTTAACACATGATGTAAGTAAGAATAATAATCGACTTACAGACAGCAGTTGTCTTGTTGTTGTCTTATGCGACTTGTCAATACTAAGAAGCCTATTTTTAAGGTAGCAGAATACGCTTCTTCTGTTTTTCCAGTGGCTCCATCTATGGCCAAAAATTTGACTTCTGACACATACATCACAGGCCGTTTTACAGGGAGTACACATTCTCACACCATCATTCCGCAGATCGTAATTTTGACCTGATCCAGAGCACGATCGATCTCCGATCCATTATCCCGATGTATTGATTTTTTTTATAGGAACTTGGAAAACTTGGTGACCCCAACAAATTTAACGTGAACCAGTCATCCTTTTGGTACGCGGAGAGTCGTTGACCGGCATGGATGGAACTCACATCCTCTTGTTCATGGGCTCTACCAACCAGGTTATTCATACACCGAGATGTACGGTAAGTTATAAGAATGTTATCACAAAGTACATTTCATCAGCTAGGAAATTTTCGTACTTTCACTAATTCTTAATTTAATATTCTGAGAGCAGAGATGCTTTAAAAAAAAAAAAAAAAAAAAAAAAAAAAAAAAAAAAAAAATTATTTGATTAATTTGAAATACAAAGAAGAGAATTTTTTATTGTTCATTGAGAAATTTTGTCGCCAGTTTTTAAGCTGATTATTAAGAGATCAGCTTATTATTAAGATAATTAGTATTTATTTATTTAGGTGGCGGCTACTTTTTTAAATAAGTTTATTAATAAATACATTTCTGTTGCAATGAAATGAAAACATGCCAAAAAAGCTTCTCCATTAATATATATAAAAACTTTTAAGAGATAGAAAAAGTGAAACAGGGTAGGGTTTTACTACCTCTTTTTAAAATCCTTTTCAGCGAACGCAAAAGTTGGCAGGTATGGCGTTGCCACAGGCGACTAAAAATGCGCTTATGGTAGAGGTTATCAATTCATTTATGTTTATTTAATCTAATTAATACTATTACTACTCTTCGGCTCTACAGTTCATGAAGGACCTTGGTCTCCTATACCACACAGCCCCTCTTTTTCCGATCCTTGGCCTTTATCCTCCAATTTTTGATTTTCATTTTTTTTAGATCTCTTCCTACCTCATCAAGCCATCTTTCTCTTTCCCCCAAGTTTTCTTTAAAGATTTACTTTGTTGCACTTACCTCACTCATTCATTCCACATGTGCGTACCATTGCATTCTTTTTGCTTTAATTAAATTTACTATCCCAAGTCAAAATTTTGATGGTTTTTGTCATTGATGGATCAACATAATCTTGATGGTAACCATCAATAATTCCATCATGAACCATTATAATTTTGATGGTATCCAACATAGTTGACCATCACCTCAATGTAGGAATTCGCACTGATTTATGATGGTCCAACATTGGACTAGCAACTTGTTTTGATGGTTTTTTCATGTTGAACCATCAGAAATTTCCTCATAGTTTCTTAGAAATCAAATTTTGGAACGATCATGAAACACCATCACCCCAATGTAGGAATACGGACTGATTTATGATGGTCCAATATAAAGAAACCAAATTGTTTTGATGGTATATTCCTGAGAATCAACAAGAAATCCCATTAAACCATCATGGAAATGTATAGTTGAAACCATCATGGAACATCACGGATCATCATGAATTGTTGATCCATGAGAATCAAATTTCTCTTGATGGTTAACCATCATAGTATTAAAGTAGCATGTTCCATCATGGAATGATGGAAATTTGTTGGCATATCAAAAACCATGAACGCATGGAAAAATATTGGATGATGTTGACCATTAAATGATGTTGAACCATCACGAATCACATTGAAACCAACATAAACCCTCAAAATGTTTTGATGAGATCATCAAGAATTTTGACATGGGATATATTTTTCTTTATATAGTTTACTTAACTCTAAATTACTCCTAATTTTCCAAAAATCTCCATCGTTGATGGGTCTATATATTTTCCTGAGAATCTTTCTCTCAAAAGTAATGAGTTTTTTTTTTTCTTTTTCTTTATTCAGAGTGACAGTCCTAATATCTGCTGCATAACTGACAATGGGTCTGATTATTGTTTATGTAATTGTAGTTTAAATTTTCTTGAAAGCAGAGAAGATGTAAACAACTTAAACATTGAAAAGAAATGCCTGTTTTCAGCTGCCACTCTAACCTTTATCTCTGGATTTAATTCATTTTATTCAGTGATATTCAAGCCAAGATATTTGAATTCTGTCACTCTTTCAAAACCAAATTCAGTATCTAATTAATAATTCAATCAAAACTACCACCATGATTTACATAATAAATTAATCAGATTTTGAGAGAAATTTTCTTTATATTTACATACTCAGTAGAAAATTAAAGAAAATATGCAGGAATGACAAGTGCTTCGTTTCATGTCAAAGTTTTGGTGAGTTGGTTAGTGAATTAACTAGGCGAACGTTTAGAATAAGGATAATTACGTCTATTCTATAAAAATGTTGCTTTTAATAGGATACTTTGAATGCGTGACATGAAGAAAAGTACTAAACTGAAAATTAATTAAATTTCTTTACCCTTAAAAAATATTTTTTTACAAAGTGGAACAAGGTATCTCTGAATGTGCTAGAAAGTTATTAATTTTAACTTCTTTTAATAGAAGATTTTTTTCTATCCATTAGTCACCACTTTTTACATTTTTAGTCTCCCTAGACATCTCTGTTTACATTCCCTATAGACATTCCAAAAATAGGTTAGAAAAAGCGTCTAATTTTAATATCTATTTATAGTTTTTTTTCTATTTATTAACAACCACTTTTTTTACATTTTTAGTAGCCTTTGGCATCTCAGTATATCTACTGTGCTCTGAAATATTCCGGACTACGGCAGTTTGGATGATTTAGTAACTGCTGAACAGATTTTAAAGTATTACTAAAATTCAATACTCAGAGTTCTTTGACGATACATCGGGCATCTTATGGAAGTAATTAAAATTTTTAATCAAAGAACAGTGCGCGCAAAATAAAACACCGACCACTCTAAATAACTTTTGATTTTAATGATCAGATTTTCACGTTTTAGGAATCAATCTTAAAGGTTTCTAGGGGAGGATCTCAAATATGTTAATTTGTACAGTAGATATTTTAAGTTACGAAATCAGACACAAAAACGCACTTTCTCTGAATAAAAAGATTTTCTTTTGATGGATTCGGATTTCTGAAAATGGAAAATATGGTTGAGAAAGTGGTTCAAAGTTTAAACCCCTTAATGTTAAATTTTCTTTTGTGTGTTTCGCTCTATCTCGAAAACCTTATAATCGAATAGAAAAATTTTTGAACGCAACTATAAAATTTGTTTATCCATATATATTTTCCTACAAAATATAACTTTCCGTAAATATTTATTATTTTTGTTATTTAATTAAATAATAGTCGAAAAATGTTAGTAATCGAATTGTATGGTATAAAATTTTAACATCATTTTGAAGCATGTAATTTTATATGGAAAAACACAAAATTTGAGCTAAATTGACCGAATAGGCTTCTATAAAATTTGATTTCTCAGGAGCTGTTCAAACGATATTGTTTATATTTAGTATTTTACCTAATAAAATTACGTTCTTTAAAATAATGGGAAAAAATTTACTTTACAATTAAAAAACTTTTCGACTATTTAAGATAAAATAATAAAAATTATTGAATATTTACTAAAAGTTATATTTTTCATGGAATTGTCTTTACATAAGGGAATTTTATAGTTTTGTGCAAAAAATTTTCAATTTGCTTAAAAAGTTCTCTATATATGGCGACAGAAACGAGAAATAAAATAAGCATAAAGGGGTTTAATCTTTGGACAGCTTTCTTGATCAAGCCATGTTGACCATATTTTTCAGTCTGCGGCTACCCCCCTATATTTTGGGGCTCAAAAAGCCGAATCTGTCGAAAAATGGCTATGTTTATTCAGAGAAAATAGATTTTTGTGTCTGATTTCGTAACTTAAAATATCTTCTGCACAAGTTATGTAGAATATTTGGGGTCACCCCCTTGAATCATTAGGATCGAGCCTTAGAACGCGAAGATTCGATGAGATCAAAAGTTATTCAGGATGATCCGTTTATTATTTTGAGCACTGTACATCCACGTGAGGAAGACTGCTGACAGCAGCTAGTTCTTAATATATCCTAGTTATCATAATATCTTTTCTCCAAGATAGGTAGGTTGATACTTTATTTACATTGCACTAGAGCTGCACAATGGACTATTGACGACGGTCTGGGAAACATCCTTGAGGATGATCCGACGACATGCCATCGCAATTTTGACCCTCTGCAGAGGGGATGGCTCCCCTGCGTTGATAGCCCGACGACCTGTGCGAAGTCGAGCACTTTACGGTAGAACAGTTTAACAAGGACCGATACCGCGCACCCATGGTCCCTACGCAGGTTGATCAAAGTGGACACCGACCCACTTACTGACCGCAGCCAGTGATGCTTGACTTCGATGTTTCTACTGGGAATCATGACTTTACGATCAGTCTACTGCGGGACCTTTTCTCCAAGAACAAATTATAAATGTTTCTATCTTTTAACCACTTTTTTTTTATTTTAACCCGTCGAGAGCTGAAATAAATTTCAAATAAAACCTGGTAGTTTTTCAATTTACTGCTAAAATAGGAATTTTACACAATGACTTTCGTAAGGTTGTAAATATTTTATAAATTTTAATATTTACTGATAAACCAGTATGGTAATGCACTTACGTTAATACTAACTAAACATTTACTTACCATAAAAAAATTGCCATAAAAAATATATATATTTTTTGTACAAATTAAATTTTTTATAATAAGCATACCGCGGTAGTTACAAATTTTGCTGTAGCTAGATATAATGTTCATAATTAAATCATCGTGCTTATTTTCCTCCGGAGCAGAAGGAAATATTTGAATTTCGATCACTGCATTAGAACGAACCGCTCGGTTCGAACATCCTACACTATCGGAAATTTTAGAGTGGGTCGAATATTTAGAATATCATTCAAATTAGCTGTAACCTTAACATGGGGTTATGAACCATATTATCTTACTATTCAAACTTAATTACAAAAACTATTGTTCTACTTGATTTGTGGGATGGTTCAATTTAGCTCCTTATTAAGGTTGAATAAAGTTCATTCAATATTATGGTTCAAAACACCTGTATTATGGGCCAACGTTCAACCAATTTTTCTGAGAATGCAAAAAATTTAAAAATGTCATTGCGTTTATAGAATAGCAACCATATTTCATGTGCAGAACTTTGTAATAGGAGCATCATTTTAAGTGAGAGGCCTTTCTAAAGAATGGAGTTCCTATAATGAAAAGATTTATATCTTAGGTTTAGCATACAGACCTTTTTTTAAGTTTCATTTTCAATGCATTGTTATTACGCATTAAGTCTTCAAGATTCTGTGCATTTATTTATCACTTTTTGCATATAATATGTTCGAACACGTTTATAACAGAAACATAGGGTGACGTGATTAAACGAGCACTTTACGAGCATCCTAATTTAATGTGACACTTTGTTCCTAGAATCACGGTGGTACCCATAAAACTCAAGTCGAAATAGACTTTTAAATTTAAAAGTTTTGTAACCATGAGAAAATATTGCAAGGCAAAGTACTTTTTATGATTTTTTCATTTACATGGATTAGAATACTGTTTGACATTTTTTGTAGTTAAAATTGGATAATTCAACAAGGAGATATGTTTTTATTAATGATAATAAAAAATAGCTGTAATTTTTCGGCCAATGTGAGTAGTTTGTGGTTTAATAGTTTCTTTCTTACCAACAGATTCTGTGTTTTATAAATATCTGATCGAACCATGCATGCAAATGCTTGAACTACAATGGCTATACAATCTAATTAATCGTTTCCATAGCAACATCTTCCATTGCAGTTGTACAATTCATAGCAAGATACAATTTGAATATCACATTGCTTCTATTATTATTTATCAACACAAAATGATGCCGCAAATCGTTCATCTCTTGATCACAAAGTGATTTTTCTCTTGACAGTTCCAATAAAATAATTTTAAAGCCGCTTGAGAAGAAAAAAACCGCGTTAAATCTGAGTTATTCTCGTAATAATCAGATTTTATATAGGATTTTTAACGTTAAAATAACCAGTAACTAAAAATTTCTTAGTTAAATCAGAACTCATAATAGACGAGTTCAACTGAAGTTTTGAACAATTTATAATCCTTAAAAAAGATAGCATAACTTTTATAAGCTTACTTTTATTTAATAAAAAGAGACTTCGTGAATATTTTTAAGAAGCCTGCTCTCAAAATTGTAACTTATGAAGAATATTTATTTTGTTCCTTTTTTTTTTTTTTTTAATACAAGCAGCTCTTCTTCAATTTATTTCAAAAACTTTTTTGAACTTAAAGCGTATCACTATTTTTTACAATCCGATTTCATTATATATTTTTTTGATATATTATATTTTATATATAAACGCAAAGACGGAATAGAATCTCTTTTTTCGTGCCTTTTCAAAAAGAAGAAAAAAAAAATTTTGAAGAAGGAATTCGTCTCTATTCTCTTTATTTCATTCTGCATTCTCGGAAAAGCATGAAAAAAATAAAAACCGTTGCAACAGAAAAGAAGCAACGCAAAAATTCTCCTTTTCACTTTACTTTCATTCCTGTTGAATTGAAAAATACTTTTCCTGCTGCAACTAATGGAAACATTTGCAACAAAAAAAATGAATGCACTCAAGATATATGGTTCAATTTCCCACTTTCCTTCTTTTTTTTTCATTTACAGATTTCGGGCTTATTTTTCTATTTTAAGTGAATGTTTCCCGTAAGAAATTTTAGGTCATTTATAAAAAAATGGTAAATGCATATTTTCAAATACTTTTGTTTATCCGAACTTCCTTTATCCGAAAATCTCTGTAAACTGAAAACTAATCTATAGTGTTTTTCCCCTCCTCTCAACACGTGCATTGTTTTATTTTATTTTCTCAATTTCGAATAAATAATATGCCATATTTTTTCGATACACGAGGACATTGCTGCCTATACCTATATGAGTTTATTATCTGAGTACATAGCCCATTTAAGGGCTTTAACTCATCCATCTGATTGGGAGATGTAATAAAAATTGCGAAGAGCAGCTATGAGAATTGGGGACATAGCTGCGAATAACTCCGGATTGTCAATAACATTTCATTTTTATATTTAAAATGGTAATAAATCTTATAAATTTCTTTTTAATTTTTGGATCAGACTATTGCTGCCATTAGCTACGGACTGTTACATAGTTTTTTATTTTTATATTTAAAAGGGAAATAATTCTTATGATTTTTTTTTTATTTTGGAAATAAAAATTTCATATAATTACTACTGATTACTTGATTAGAACTAAATGCAAATAAATTAATCTTATATATGAGGTCTAGTTAGGAAATTTAAAATGAGGGATAGCCATAATAATTGTGAAAAGTTAAATTTATCTACAATTGGATTTCAATTTGTCTCTTACTACCAATTGGGAAGTTCTTCCACAGAAAAAGTAAAAGTTGGCAGGTCTGCATGAGGCTTTCAAAATAAAAAAAGATAAAAGAAACTACTCTCTTTCTCTGATTGATGAATGCGTTGACAACAAAGAATTGATGATTGAATGTGAATAACAAATAAACGTTATGTTAGTAAGCTATGTTTATTGCTTTGGTTTTCCTATAGAAATCTTAAATCGTAATGGATGTAAGTAAATTTAATGTGGTGAAACCGCTCACCCAAGGATTAAAGTCAGGTGTATATTTTTTTTTCATATTGTTGGACATACATATGCAGGCTGTGTACTCATTACAAAGATAGCTTGAAAGCCACTGTCAAAATGAAGAGTATTTAGAGGGAATTAGAGAAGGACATTACAAAGATGCATTCAAGTTTAAGGCAGGATTCGAACCCAATATCTCAACGCTACAGAGCATTTGATGAAATGGCGAGACCGCTTGGTCAGGGAACCTTCAATGAATAAAAAGACTATCAGACTTTCAGTGTGTTGGGTTAAACTATTTCTATAAAATGATGTCAAAATAATTTTTAATCAAGTTTATTAAATTGAGTATGCAATACCAAATGCATGAATTTTGATACCAAAAAATTTCCAAATAGAAAAATTTGGAGAGTTTGAGTTTAAGTTTTATGAGCTTCCTCAAATATTTATAATGATGTTTGATATAAACTTCTTTCGTGATTAATAAAAGTGTTTGATTTGAACTTCCTCCGTGATTAATAAAAGTGTTTTATATGAACTTCCTCCGTGATTAATAAAAGTGTTTGATATGAACTTGCTCCGTGATCCGTGATTAATGAAAATGTTTGATTTGAACTTCCTCCATGATTTAAATTAATAACTGATTTGAGCTTCCTCTATGATTTAAAATAATGACTGATTTGAGCTTCTTCTAAGATTAATAGTAGTATTTGGTTTGAGCTTTCTTAATGATTTATAATATTGTTTGATCTGGGGCACATCAATGATTTATTTAAACTTTATTTTATTTATTTATTAATATTGATTCATGCAATTGAAACTTATAGCTTAAGAACAGGGTATTTTTTATTAGAATTTCTTTACATTACAAATAAAATATCCAATTCGAATAATTATTTTACTACTGAAATGCATCTTTTACAAGGGTTTCATTCGATTTAAAATTTATATACTTGGTCAAGTACGAATTTATGAAACGTAGTTTCAGCTCTCTTAGTCTATTAATTTGACCAAAGCATAGCACATATTCAGAACAGACTATTAGTCACTCCAATTCCTTTCGAAATATTACTTCAATCTGATTGTCTCCCTTTTTGCAAAGTTAATATCAAAGGAAATAAGTCAAATTAATCGTATTTCATCACTAACGTTGACTTCGGTTCATTTATTTGACTATATATCACTTATATGACAGTTCCGATTGGGTGTAACATACTTCCTAATAGCTATGCTCTTAGATTAATGATGGAGCCTAATACGTCATACCTCCTCAGAGCTATAGGCAACCATTCCTTACAGATAAGGTTGATGTATTACACAAAGGGAATGAAGTTTTTATCAAAAGCTCAAGTTTCATTAAGAAACTTAGAAGTTCGAAATCGCGTAACGGAAAACTTTTCACAACCATTTATTTTTCTCTTGCCAAAGTTAACCCGTTTAGGACCAGTTCATGTCTGACAACTACTGCAAAATATCCAATAGAGTAGTAGATAATTAAAAACTACAGTTTTCAGAATTTTTGGTTATTTTTTCCAACATATAAAATTTCTCACCACGACGAACAAAATGGCGTTTTATATTACTTTTTTGTTTAGTGATGTGGAAAATAACTTTAAATCATATTTTTAAAAAAAATCAAAGAAACATCGTAAGTTTATAACAGATACATGAATGATTTGACGATCACTTTACTGGCATCGTGATTTAATGTGATACTTTACTCATTAAATCACGGTGGTTCCGATATAACTCAAGTCGGTAGAAACTTTTACATTTAAAAGTTTTAAAACCATAATAAAATATTGAAGGGCAACTTCCTACTTAGCTACAAGAACTTAGCTACCACTACCTAATCGGCCAACTTTTATTCACTGCTAGGACAATTTTCCCAAGTGGTAAAAATGTGACAACCAAATCCAAATCTCTTGACGAAGTATAAGAACCGATTTAAAGATAGAGGAGATAAACATCTGCATGGAAAAACTCAACGCTAAATTGTATGAAAACTCATACGATGCACTACAAGTGACTTCAACTTATTACTAGATATTGATCTTATGGATATCAATATCAAATATAGCCCCATAACAGCGTTCTTCCTGAGGTGATACAGACGTTGCCCTTGCCCATAAAGTATCACTTCATTAATTTAATCTCAAATAAACACTCACAGTTTAAAACACGACAGTTCATCGGCACCACGGTATGCGAGCAACCCAAATGGATCGTAGCCGTGGGGACGATGAATTGGCAACTTTAGTGTGATGAGCAAAACAAAAATGAGTTGTATTGCCAGGACGCCTCAGTCATTTTTTTAACAGAGTCACAGACAAGGTACTTGTCGGACTATCTATTGCTTACATAACCTTTCCTTGGTCGTTGGCAAATTTTTGTCAATCTCGTGTAAATATGTAAATAGTTGCATATATTTTCTGTATTATTTTCTACTTTATTACACCTGCGCAAATGTTAATATTATTCTGATCCCTGAAAATATTATTAAATTCTTATCTGGTTTAATCTCAATCATGTTAATTTCCTATTGATTTCATCGTATGTTCAACCGACTGGTTTTTCACTCATGACTTCAGTATTTGGTGCTTGGCACCTCCTCCCCCTCCCCAATTCTACTCCCACTTCGTACATTTCCCCATAATATGACTCAAAAATCTGACGAATCAGTTAATGCTTTTACTATTTAATTCGCTACCAATTCATTAAAATGTTTTCAGTAAGCGGAGCAGTTGGCACCCTGCTTATAATCTGAAATTGCCAGTGGGCAACATGAGGCAAAATTAATGGACATCAACGGCCACGGGGTAACTAAACATAACAAATGGCGATTAAAAAAATTGCCAGCCACCATTTTTCGACGAAAATGCACCCATAGGTATTTTATTCTTACGGTTTTAATAAATTTGAATATTTTATAATATTCTTAAAAGTTCTTTATTTATCGCTTGTTTCTTTTTTTTCCCTCTTCATTACATAATCGAACTATATTTTAAGAAATGTCTCACATTATGAGGAAGATATTTCAATTCTTTACGTATTACAATATTTAAAAAGTGGCCATATGTTTTAGAAAGAGGCCACTATTAAAAATGCCGCAAACACTTTCAAGTAGCCTAGATAAGAAATTTTCTAGTTTAGCCCTGCCGTTTGGAAAGCCTGCGTAATAATTATTTTTCATTGCCGTTTAGGTTAAAACAAAATATCGCTGTTTATATTTTTTTTATTCTTAGAAACAAATGAGTGATATTTTGATATGGACTGATTAACTCTAATAGACTAACACGCTCCTATACCGGCAACTATGAATATTTAATTTTATAACCGTATAGAACCATCATCAGAAAGCCTCCACACCGGAATTTATAAGTAATCTGCGCAGATTATTTAAAAAGCAAACCAGTTGTGCGCATGAACCGAAATTCTATTATAAAAGTTCTTGAGAAATATTTACCATATATATTTGAAAATTGAATCTGTAGTGGTTGACAAGTAAATAAGACAAACCAATCATATTCATAAATTTAAAAAAATTTTAGAAATATATTTACTACTACTTTTTTATTTCGAATAGATACTGTATTAAATAGCTCTTTCGTTGTCTGGATAACCTTCATAAGTGGTATGATTTAATTACCTATAAAAAAAACCATGTGGAGGATTTCAGTTAAACAAGGGGTTAATTGAACAGCCGAACCAATTCTGAGTTTACGACTACCAATGTTAAAATCCATAGCCTTGTCGCTTTGAACCCAACCCAGAAGACATGGGAACTCCTGGATCAAGCGTCAGGAGAAATTTGCCTTCGTGGAGGACTTTTTGATGTAAGTAACTCGCATTTGCCTTAAATAGAGAGGAAAACCATGAAACCCTCCCATGGTTAGCCTGACGGCAAGGGGAATCTAACCCATAATACGTCTACCACTGAGGATATTTTACGCCCACACTGTGGTCAGGGTGAACCGGGTGCAGAATTCGTTTCGACCTGCCATCACTGGGAATTGATCCCAGTTCACCTCATTGTGAGGCATGCGCTCTATCCGCCGAGCCACGACAACTTCAACTATGAATATTTAAATTTTCTTTATAAATTCAAAAAATGTGCTATAGCATTTAAAGATTCAGTTAATTTTTACTCAAGAATACTTAGCCGATAATTTAAAAGCTTAAACAAGAGATGCTTCATTCACATACATACCTCATCCGATACCTTAAAATAGGCATGGAAATAATCTGAAAATGTGCATTTTCTAAATATCGATTGCCGCTAATTCAAATCTTATTCATGATTTCTCCCCAGAATTCTCATCATTCTTCGTCTTCCATTTTAATCTGAGACTCATCATTTAAATAAAGAGAGGTTGAAATCTGTCTAATGTAAAATAACGGTGGGTTCTCCCTTATTCGCCTATTATTGGAACAGCCATTGTTGTGGCTGAGCAATTATTCTGTCAACCTGCTGTACGAGGCCTGTCAGCGGAACCTTCATTGAAGTTGTCCATTAAGGAAGACAGTCACGGAACACAGTTACGGTTAATATAAAGAGGCTATTCTTTTTTTATTATTTTTATTTTAACGTGTCACAAGCACCTGCTTGTCTGCATTCAAAAACCCAGGATATTTTTGAAATGCCAATCAAGTAGCGGGAATGTTTTTTTAAGACTCTTTTTGGGGGAATTTTAAAATGTCGTTGGTTAATTCAGATATCAATTCCACGCAAAATTGCTGCTTCATGTAATTAGTTTTAATTTAGTTAGTGTTATAATTAACGTGTTAATATGCATTGTCAGTGGTGTTGTCCAATAAAATATTTTTAAAATTGTTTGTAATTAAAGTGAAACTTAATGCATACTTCCTTCTTCTTTTTAAAACTTTATCAATTAAAAATAAGTAAGATTAATACTTGAACATTATAAGACAAATGATTTGCTGTACACATTGTTTATGCTTTAAGACTTATTTTTATAATATACAGGTCTAAGCTGAAAAACTTTATCCGTAAAAAAAAATTCGAATATTGTTTTCTTGATCTTTTTTAAAGCTGTACTTTAGTATATGTAAATTTTGATATTAGCAAAAAATTTTTCACAATTTATATTTAATAACATTGCTCAATTATTAAAATTTAAATCAAATAGAAGTATTTGATTTACTGTTTTTTTTTCTTTCATTTGTTTTCGTTTTCATACTCTTTATAAAAAATTAAATAATATTGCGTTTCAGGGAACAGCAAAAAAATTTCTAAATAGTATTTTATTTTATAAACAGCATTGAACAGCCGACGACCCAATTCCGAGTTCACTATCAATGGTCAATCTCGTAGCCTTGTAAATTTTGAACCTAACCCAGAAGACAAGGGAACTCCTAGAGAGAGCATTGGAATAAACTTGCCTTCGTGGAGGATTTTCTGATGGAACGAACCTGCATTTACGTTACATGGAAGGGAAACCACGAAAACATTCTATAGTTAGCTTAATGGCAAGGAGATTCCAACCCTGGTTCCTGGGATGTTCAGTCCTGGGATGCATTATTGAAAGCTCTAACTCCATGAGGCATTTCGATTTGCCAAAGTATTATCAGCGCCAATGATAAATGAATTGTTAGAATCGGTACTTAATATACCAGGATAAATATTATTGTGTTGACAGACTTTTACCTCCAGGCGAAGCGGAACTGTGCCGAAGAATCATAGGTTTCAAAAGATGAGTATGTTTCGTATTTTTAAAATTTTATTTTAATATATATATTAGTTTCCAATGAGTGATCAAAGCAAGCTTGTGTTATCCGAAGAAAATTTCCTCTAGTGGTAACAAAGTTTATGTTTTTACCTCTTTAGACTGAGCATGGCCAGGAAATAGCTTTAAAGTGGTAACTAAATATTGAAAAATATGCATACTATAAAGCATTCATATTTGCTTAAAATATTTAAATTTCGTTAATCGTGGAGTGAAAATTTTAAAATCTCAAATCCATGGAACGTATGTTACCTATTATAAAAATTAATCAAGCGCTAAAAAATGATATTTGAGGCGTCTTGCTCTTCAAAGGTGCCATCTGTGGCTAAGAATAAAGTCACACACACCTCACACACCATTTTACAGGAATTCATACTCCATTGAATCATCTACAGATCGTAAATTTGACCTGAACTAGAGAACTATAAATCTCCAATTAAGAGGAATTCATTTGTTACGGAGATTTGGAGGACTTCGTGATCCCGATTGATTTAGCGTGCACCAGTCATCATTTTGTGCAGGGGAAGTCTTCGGTCGGCTGGGATCGAACTCAAGGCCTCTCTGACATGGGCCCAAAACCAAACTTTGACATAGGTCAAGCCCTTTTGCATAGCTGCCGATAGTTGCATATTTTATCTCCCTGCGGGCTAGAAAATTTTAATAAAAATATTCAGTTTTAAAAAGTCATCAGAAATGCGGTCATTATATGCACATAAAAATGAAGCGATTAGCTTTATGTTTACGTTTTTCTAAATTTAGAGCGTTTGATTAAAATCCGCATAGTTAAAGCGGAAGAAATTAATGCAAATTTAGTTGTTTCCATTATTGTCCCTGTAAAAGCTGGAATATGCACGTAAAAAATGAAGTGATAAGCTTTATGATTTCATTTTTCTAAATTTAAAGAGGTTGATTAAAATACGCATAGTTAAAGCTGTGGAAATTAATACAGATTTAGTGGTTTTTATTATTATCCATGAAAAAGCTAAAACAGTTCTATTCCCACCGGCAGAGTTTGAAAAAACTTAAAAATTTTACCCGTCCCCGAGGACGGCTTGTCTAACAATGAACCCGTGCCGACCAGGTGGCTGAGCGGTTAGCGCGCCTGACTGCGAAGCCATAGGCTGCGGGTTCGAATCCCGCTCGGGGCATGGATTTTTCTCTCTCTCTCTCTCTCTTTGTGCTGTCCTCTGTTGTGTGTGTGTATGATGTGTGAATGTGGCCCACCCTATAAACGGGTTTGTGGCAGTCTGGCGTGGGTAATGTTGCTCGCCTCCGTGACTTTGGTTCACAGGTGCCCACTGGGTAACGCGAAATGAGCAACAGTTCCGCCATAATATGGCGAAGAACGAAAAGTCCAGTGCCTGCCGTAAAAAAAAAAAACAATGTACCCGTTCTCCTTTGAAACTAACTGATAGCTTCTAAATAAATAAAAATATAATTTTCTCTTATTTATTACAAACATTTATACAAATTGCACAATGAATTAGTAGTTACTAGGATTACATTATACGGTAATAAAAGAAATACTAGGTTACTAATAGTAACCTAGTATTTCTTTTATGAAATAATTTATTTCTTTTATGAAATAATTTATTTCTTTTATGAAATAATTTAAATGACAAAGGTCAAGTCATCTGGAATGTCAATTTATCCGAGGTTACTGCGTTTTTGATTTAACAAAAATTGAAAATGTATCACGTACATTAACGGGAAAATGGCCGTCCGCGCGGACGTCGGATTCGAGAAATTCGTTGTCCGCGGGGAATTTTTGACAGCCGAGGACGGGTGGTTTTTCGAGCCCTACCCACCGGCCTTGAAAGGGTTAATAGAGTAGACAAATTTCTTCAAGTAATAGATTTTAATTCTTTACCCCTCAATAAAAATTTCTGTAGATCGGCCAGTTAAAAACATAATACCTAATTGATATAAATACCAACGAATCAGAAATAAATCAACATCGCTATAACAATAAACATTTATTCTATCATTATATTATTGCATACCTCACAACAGAATTTAAGAAGGAGGAAAACAATATACAGTTCTATATTACAACTGTAAAACAATCCCTTTTTTTCCTACAGACATCGTCTAAAAGTATAATGCTTAGGCCTAACTGCAATTTTTTTCCACGATCGATACAGGTGATAGATTAGAGCTCAGCAAGGTTGTCATCTTAGCTCAAACCTGCGTAAAAATTTAACCAAGCCTCGTAAAATTCCAGCTTCCGTCACATTTTGTCACGAAATGGTACTTGTTTCAGTGTGAAGAAGATAGAGAGATACATCTCTTCTCTGGGGAGGGACGGGATACAATTCTCTTTTTTTCTTTCCTGCAAACTCAACACACTGAAAGGTATAAAAGAGGAACGAAACACATAATATTTTTCATTACCATTATCCGAGCTGTCTGATAAAGTTGTAACTTTTCTTTTATATCTTTGTCATTGAAAATTCAATTAAAAGTAAATTTTATTCAATGGTGATTTAGGTTAAGCGATTAACCAATTTGTGGATAACGATTAATTATTTACTTTCAAAAAAGAAAAGAAAAGTGTCATCTCAGGTATTTCCTGCATACAGAAATGCCAGCTTGCTCTGCTTTGTAAAATAGTTATTTCCAGTGGTAGCGAAATTTAAGTTGCTTTTAATTTAGTATTTTTCCTTCCAAGTAATTTTTTCACCACTAAATATCATAAATTATAAGTATAATGACAAATGCAACGGTTAAGCTTCAATTTACAGCCTACTCTACTAAAAAGTAGGCGTAACTATCCTTCTCTAATGACTTTTACTATATAATTTGCTACCACTGTAATAAAACTATTCCAGAAAGCGGAGCAGTTGGCATCCCTGTGCATATAGCAGACAACTTGTATGGCCATTGAGAAATGATTTTCTTAGTGGTAGCGTTTTATACATTGCAACATTAGCGTTTTGGCGTATTAAATCATGAAGTTTAAAGCTTCAAAAAAAATTATTTAATATTAAAAACTACCACGACAAATCAATAATGTAAAAAAAAAATTGTAGATAGGTTGTATTTGTTCTCAAATTATGCTTATGGATGACTGGATGACTTAAGAGTTTGGTTTCTATAAAATTCTTACAAACTTATATATATATATATATATATATATATATATATATATATATATATATATATATATATATATATACCAGAAAAGAACTGAACTGTATTAAACATCTGGACACCTTGAGACCCTCTTTAGCTTTGACTTGGGGGTGTTTCGATGAGGTGGTTGCAACTTTTATATTGATATATCGTAGTATCACATCCAAAAAGTAAGCGTAATTACTCATATTCTGCAAGTTTTACTAATTAATTCGCTACCAATTTATTAAAACTTTAGCATAAAACGGAGCAGTGGGCATCTTGCATAAACATAACTCCATTAACGTGTATGACTTATTGAGTTAGTGTGGTGACCAGGAACGATTAAAGTTAACTTTTAGAAAGCATGTAATACATTTTACTATAAATATTTATATATCACCATAACAATATTGAAGGACCACCGGACGCCCAGCTTAGTGGTTAAGAACCGATTATAGGATGATACTTCAATATTAGGCAACATTACAGGGTTCCAACGACCTGGAAAAAATAAATGAGAGGTAGATAAGATTTTTCAAAATTAGGGAAAAATACTTAAATTTCGAAACATATATAAATTAAGAAACACATCCTCTTTTAAGATTACAATTTTCCACTTAATAGTTATATAATTAAATTTACACTTAAAAAAATAGATAATTTTCTTGCGTCTGAATTATAAAACAAATGTCTATTTCAAGCAAGATTTAACCTTTTCATCTACGAAATCATCCCTTACTCATCCCCCCCCCCCCACAGAGGAAATATACCCTTTTCTGGCTGATCGGAAAATACTTTGTTTTAAATGTGGCAGCAAATAAAATGAATTTATATATATATATATATATATATATATTATACCAAAATTTTCCCGCAACTTAAGTTCATTTCACTTTAATTCGGGTCCTTAATACAAGCAACCGGATTCAGCTCTTTCCCAGTCGGAAAAAAAAAAAAAGAATCATTTATTTAACTTGAACCTAAGCCAGAATTTCAGGCTATAACTTTGTTAGGCTATCAAACTTATTTTACAAAAGTACTCTTTTGCATTCATCATTCAATAGTGTAAAAAAAAAAGAAAAACCTTATCGGCAAAAGTTCATCGAAAATTCGTTACACCAAGAATCTTGTGAAAGAAGATCATTAATTCTGTTATCCCTAATTTTATTAGAACTTTTCGGAAGAAGCTTTTCGTGCGAGAGGAAAATTCTTTTAACCTGGCTTTAGTTGAGCATAAAAGGAGGTTAGGCTTTTATTCATGGCACCTTTCGGCCTAACATTAGTTTGAAAGTTTCATCTACTTTTATTCAAAAGTAGTTCAGCAATTACTTCTAAAAAGATGCAAAACTTTTTAGAAGCTTACACTGTTTAAGATTCCCTTTCAGAAATTGGGTAAATAATATTTTGTTGGTACTTTTGCATGTGTAACATTGACGAATTTATAAATTTAGCTTTTCGTATAAGTCAATGAAGTCAATCTAAGGATGGTTATATTAGTAATACAATGCAAAACTTATACGATATTACGTCATCATCATAAAAATTCCCATCCATCCTGAAATTTTGATTTTAAGGTGGCTCTTTCTGGTAACTGGAATTAAAAGAAAATTAAATATTTTATATTTTAGATAAAGATGCGCCGCTACAAAAATAAGCTCTCATTGGCCTGAGGTTGGCAATCTACGGATAGATAGAATGCTAACATCATTAATACTACGCAAAACTTATACAATATTTCGTCATCATCATCGAAATTTATGTATGAGCCTGAGGCCGTTTACGGCCCTTTTCTCATCCGTCTTGAAATTTTAATCTTTAAGTGGCTCTTTCTGATAACTGGAATGCAATCTGGAGTGAAAAGAAAATTAAATGTTTTGCATTTTAGATAAAGATGCCTTGCTACGAAAATAAGATGCCATTGGTCCGAGGTTTATGTTTTCTCTTAAGTTTTCAAAAGTAAAAATTTCAATAAAGCCAGCAGTTTCACAATTCATAGCTCTTTCGAAAAATTTGCAATCTAGCTTTGCAATATGATGGTAAAAAAATCAATGTTAAGATTGCGATGCATACGATAATACGGCATTAGTTTTCATCATCATTTATATTTATAAAAAAAATCGTCTGGACCCGTGATGATGACTATGGTAACGAGATCTAAACTATTTTAAGTAGGGATGTGGGGTCACTCTTTAGGACAGGTTTTGGTTGGCGAGAGAAAGGGACTCTTTTTCTTCGCTCCCCCCCCCTAGACCTTTGGTGTTAGCCCTAGAGTGAAGAATAGCTACCCTCCCTGAAATGCACTTTTCTTGTTTCCATAGCAGCAGGCAGACTTTGTGGCAGGGGGAGTTCTTACCGTAGACAAACTATATCTCAGCGTCTAAGGCCATTCAGTAGATGGGGACATTGTGACACCAGGGATGTCACAGGTGACTAAAAATGTGAAAAGTAGTGACTAATAAAAAGTACACAATTCTGTTAAAAGATTAGCACTTTTTTTCTAGCTTATTTCTTTCAGGTTAGGTTAGTATTCAAAGTGAATGTAAGAAAGTTCATGTTTTAAAGTTGAATAATTTAAAATGTAATTCATGGTGAAAGTTGCGATTTTAAAATTATACAGATTAAATAAATAAAAATGAAAATTAGTTCCTACCACTTCTGGTTAATACATTTCTATTGCAACACGCAAAATTTCAAAATTCGCAGTTGATTTGCGATTATTTTATCTTACATTCAAGTAGTCTTGTCAATCACTTATTGATGAATAATGATTTAAATGAAGGAAAATGATTTAAATCAAGTAGATCAATTTTTTCCCAAAAGACTATATATTAAATAAACCATGGTGCTTTGTGTAAGCTTATCTTAAAGTATCTACTAAAAATGCAACAACAATGAGGACAATCAATAAAATTCGAGAACTGAGAATGTTTAGTTGTCGTATCGCAAGGATGCCAACTGCTCCGTTTTTCGCAAAAGTTTTAATAAATTGGCAGCGAAATAAATAGTAAAACTTTAATAAGAACAATTACGCCTAATCTTAAAGAAATGTCACCACGAGATTTTTGCACTGCTTTATTGAAATTACATACACTTGCTGGCTTGTGTGCTCAATAAAACTTTGTCAAGTAGAAGAACAATTCAGAGAAGGACATAATAAAGAATACATCTATGGCTACAGCGGGATTCGAACCTGCTATCTCCACGCTTTGCACAGTGTTTGGCGGTGACACCGCTCCGGCCTCGAGATTTCTACATTAAAGTTTCATTTGTTATAATGCTTTGAATTTTTGATAAGTAGTGGTGCAGCAATTACTTAAATTGAAGGCCGGGATAGCCTGGTCGGTTGGGCGCTGGGCCAACGCTTCTATAACTGAAAGCCTCCACACGCTTTTTTTATAGGTAGTCCGATCAGACCATAGTGAAGGATATCCACTTTCCGAACGAGTCACTTCATACAAAATCTAGTTAAAATAAGAAAGTGATTGCAAATATATGACTAAAAATTTGTTTTATTTATGAATATTATTGGTTTGCCTTAATCACTTGTTAACCACTACAGATTCAATTCTCAAATATATATAGATGAATTTCTCTCAATTACTTTTATAAAAGGTTTTGGGTTCACGTGCACAACTGGTTCACTTTTTAAATATTCTGCGCGGACTACTTATAAAAAACCGTGTGGAGGCTTTTTTTGATGTAGGAGGTGGTGGCTGGGCCCATGTCCAAGAGTTCGTGGGTTCGATCCCCGCCGGCCGAAGACTCCCCGTGTAGTAAATAGTGACTGATGCACGTTAAATCTGTCGAGTCGCAAAGTCCTCCATGTTCCCATAACAAATCAATACCTCTGGGGGTACTGATCCAGGAGTTTCCTTGTCTTCTTGATTGGTTCAAAATTACAAGCCTACGGAGTTGAACATTAGTAGTAGTAAACCCAAAACATTGGGACGGCTGTTCAACGACGGATATAAAATTACTTAAATTAAAAACACTAAACTAAAAATGATTTAAATTGCATTACCACAAGAAAATATTTTTTTTTTTCTCAAAGCGGAGCAAGTTCATATCTCTGTAGGTATGCCACGCGCTACTGAAAATAGAAAATGTGGCGTAGTGGTAAATTTATTTTTATTTATTTATTTATTCGAAAATACCACTATGACTTACGTTTTAAATTATTTAAATTTATAGCTAAATCATATTTAATTCTCTTTCAGTAGTAAACTGAAAATAATTACTAACAAAAGTTACTAATTTAAATCTACTTTAACCCTTCAATGGGGCATTTATTTCTAGTAAAGGAAAATTAAAGTATTTTTGGAATAAAAATGCCATTTTTTTGTGGTAAATATATTTAACACGACCTATTAGGAACTTATTGATTTTTATTTTTATTTATTTAAAAAAAAATTTTATAACTGCTACAAACTCTGAAAAGGAATTATGTATTTTTTAACTTTTATATACGTTTTTTTAAACTAACAAATGGTTACCAATTTTATTCAAACGCACTTCAAGAAAGCCATGGGTGAAAGGCCTTATATAGCAAGACGGAAAAGAGAAAAACCTGGTACGTAAGACATTTCATTCCAGCATTTTTTACGAAAAAAATAAAATATCTGTAGCTATCAAGATTTCTTTTAAAATTTTAGCATATATATAAAACTGCTTCTTTTCGAAGATAAAGTAGATATTGCTGAATAATTTAAAAAAAGAATAAGTAAACTCCTCCCCAAAACTAACTAATAACTGAAAAGGTTTCACTGCCAGCCTTTCCTATTTTCCGTCTCGCTTTCACCCCTGAAGAAAGCTGAAGTTATTAACAAATTGAAACCTAAATTAAAAAAGGTAGAAAAGTGGTGGTAAGTATACTTCCCACGGCCTTCGAAAGGGCTAATACATTTTTGACTTTTAACAGTCGCCGCCCGTGGCAACCCTTCCTTTGTTATCGTACGAATATATATCGTACAATTATGCTTATATAAATATTGATATACTTATGTGAAGTGGTACTAAAAAATCATTTTAAACTAGTTTTATAAATTCAAGAAATAAATCATGATTACCAAACATAAATCAAAAAGCATAAATTTGACTACCACTTTAAATATAAAAATAACATTTCACAAGCTGCTTAAAAGTTGACAGTTATATCTCTAACAGGTTGAATGCCATGGGTGGTCTCCGGTGACCGGCACTGAGTTTGTTCGTAGCGCCACGGGGGTCAGCGGTAACCGGAGAAGCCAAGATTATTAGAAACACATAATTGGAGTATTTTTTTTTTTTTTTTTTTCAATATTATTATCGTTACTAAAATGATTTGAAGATATGAATGCAATATAGAACACACAAAAATAGTTTTATTTATATACACAGAGATGCCAACTTGCTCCGGACAGCGAATAAATATTTTCAAGTGGTAGTTTATTAATTGTGATTATTTGTTTAATAAATTCAATTTAGTAGAGTTTTATCCACTTCTATTTCTGAGTAATTCGTAGGCTTATATAATTCACCACTTTTTTCATACATGTCTTGCTAAACCTTTTAAAAAACTAGTAAAATCTGTCTAATATTTGCAAATTTAGTTTGTAGTTATTTACCGTTTGGCCAAACGGGCAAGCCATGTAATATTAGCATGGCATTCAACGTGTTAACAATCTTAAACATACTGCTTATACTGTATATACAAATTTCATACTATATATACACATCAAATAATGGAGTATTTGAAATATTCAGGAAAATAAGCTGACATCAAAGTGAATTGCTGCAAGGGATTTGCACGAGAAAAACTTTATCTGCAAACTGTGTTGAATTGGCGGAATTTTACAAGAATACCATTCTCATTTAACATCTTCTCAACCCAATTAAAATCCTGAGAACATTCTTATTAACTCCGTTCTTTGACTATTAATTCTTTCACAAATACACCCTCAAGCATTTTGCAGTTTATTTTTACTTAGTTTCATGGAAATTATGTTTGAGTTTTCATGCTTAGATGCGAGATTGAAACAAAATCGAATGCAACTGCTGTTGAATTAATTTATGCCCTTTAGCAATAAAAATATGTGTTATTTAAAATTGATTTAATACAGTTCGTAAAGTTAAATCGTAAACGCAGAATAAATTGCGTCAGAGATATTTTCTAGTTCGCATTTATATACAACCTTCTTAAAGAACATTGTGAGTGATTGAATTATTTCGATGAGTCGCTTAGAAATCAATATATTTATTTTAAATTTTAAAGGAACAACAGATATTTAAAAAAAATACGCGTAATGATAACTCTTGGGAACACATTTTTTGTCGCATTTATACAAATATTTGAACTTGCCTATTTCGGATATGGGGATTTTTCAAATAGGAAATTAGTTTTGCTCCTAAAGCTACAGATCTTTTTAAACGACATTGTTAGTCTGTTTTTTTTTTTTTTTTTTTTTTTTTTTTTTTTGAAGAAATGTACAAGGTCAAAAACTTTATGTATAACAGCGGATCGCATAATTGTTGCGACAAACTTCTAGGGGAGTAAAGGCAGATCATCAGAATTAAAATTTCATCGAAACCCATGTCCGGAAATGCCGTCGTATACGGCTTTTTTCTGGGGACTACTTGGCGAACAAACTCTTTTTTTCTTACATCAGCAAACTTATTCTAAAAAGAAATAATAAAGAATATATTCCGATTTATTGCTAGTAAAAGTTAATCTTAAATTATCAATTAAATCAAATAATTGTCTTATACGAAATCTTTTTGTATGGTTAAACGTTAACATCAATGTTTCATTTAAAAATATAAATAAATAAAGTGCATCCTTTCACGAATATACAACGATGTAATGAAAATTAAAAAATATATGTGGTATTAAACCCCTAACATAAAGAACAAAATATAGGCAGCATAAAAAAGTTATTATAAGAATAAGAAAGACCCGTTATTAAGAAAATTAAAAGCCTGATACGCCGTAACAAATGGCCAAAGCCTTTTACATTCTTTTAAAAGTTGCATTATCTTCTTTTTTCCCTAATGACGCCATCTTCTCATTATTCTTCGGAAGAAAAAAAATTTTTTTCGTCGCCAAAGAACCAAAAGGATACAAAAAATGAATCATAAAAAGAAGTACTTTATTTACTTTGTAATGAACTTTTAGAAGGCGGAATTATTAAACCCATCATAACTTAGTCAAACATTAAAGAAGCAAATTTTAAAAATCAGTCCGTGTATTGATGGAATAAAGCATCGAAAAATAACGAGAATGGTTTGATGTTCTTCAATTAGTGATTTAAAAAAATGCCGGTCATTAAATAAACAAAAAAATAAATTGAGATAATAAAACGTTAAATATATCTCATTATCTTTTTATACATGTGTAAAATACCCATTTGTGAAAAACAAAATGCTACGTTTTTTTTTTAAAAATTTTTAAGCATTTGCATGATAAAAGGTTATTTGAATGTAATCATTTTTTTAAAACTTGGATAGAAAACAAATTTATTTAATATCGTAGAGTTTAGTTTAAAAAAATGACATTAAAAAGATAATGCTGTATCTCCATCCCAATAATTCTATGTTTACATGCATTATCACTATAAATTTTATTATCAATAAATAAGTCCGTCATTTTCCCCGTAAATATAAGAAACTGCTTTTAAAAACATCTAATTTTTAACTTTCAATCGGCAGAAATAAATTATTTATAACAAACAATATATATACATATTAAAAAATATTTTTAAACTTTATATGTTATTAAGAATTGTAACACTTAACAGTTATGATTAGTGTCTCCTTAATATTAAATGTGTATATTAAAATGAGAAAAAAAAATTTTAGTAAACAAAATGCAATGATTCTACCTAAAAATAAGTAATTATCAAATGCCCTACTAGTACCAATATTTCCCAGATAAGTAGCAGCCTTGAATAAGCATAATAATTCATTCATTGTTTTTTGGTAACCCCAATGATCTCATACAATGACAAATACTATGCGATGAATGGGATAAGAGGCGCCCAGATCCAAAAGCAAGAACTGTTAGTTACATATGAGTTACCATTACAGAGTTGCATACTACCACACATTTTGCAAAATATCTTATACAGTGATAAGCAAATAGAAAATAAAACTTTCTGAGTTCTTTGATAATTTTGACTACATTTTAACCCCTATCAATTCCGAATCTAAATCATTTAAAATACGTCATACAATATTTTTAGATAATTTAAAAATTCTTAAAATAATGTGGTTAATAATTATTAAGGTATAAAAATTTTAATTTTAGAGTAGTGACTGTTGATGGCACCTCAAAGTTAAAAGCCTCACCGCGATAAATATGGTAGTTAGTGGAGTTTCGTATTAACTTTTAAAACTTTAACATATAGTGATGTGGAAAATAACTTTAAATCAAATTTGCAAAACAAGGAATCATACATTAAAACATGCGGTTTTAAGTTGTCATAAAAACATAGTCTTCGCTACCACTAAAAGAAAATTTCCGTGAAAGCATAGAATGTTGGCAGCCCCGTATTATCAATATTATAAATGTTATAGACCGCTTCACATTTTGGCCATCAATCTATCATCAATTCATATATATAAAATTTTTAAAATTTGATTACTCTGAAATTGCGCTCATAGCTTGTTTTTGTCATTAAAAATTGCTTCTACGGAATGATCCCAAAATTCAAACGGTTTCGACAATTATTAGTTAAAATAATAAGTATTTATTAAAAACTACTTTTTGTACATTTAAATATCTTTTATAAACGAGGTTTAATATTTTGTGCAAAACATATTTTGATTTTCTTAAGTAATTCGCGAGAGCCGGCCAGCTGGCCGAGCTATTAGCGTGAATAACTGCGAAGCCAATGGCTGCGAGTTCAAATCCTGCACTGGACATGGCTGTTTGTCCCTCTGTGTTGCCCTCTGTTATGTGAATGTGGCCCACCCTATGAACAGGTATCTGTGGCAGTGGGGCGTGGGTAATGCCGCTCCCCTCCATGAATTAATATAGGTTCACAGGTGCCCACTGGGTAACGTTAAATGACTTCCGGCGTCTTCCGAGGTGAAGAGCGAATGTTCAGTACCTGCCATTAGAAGAAGAAAAAGTAATTCTCGAGAAATAATAAGATACGTAAACATTAAAATTAGTGTCCAAATTTTCGATTGCTCATCAAATCTAACCAAGACGATATTTTTCAGGTTAAGGGCTGAAAGCTTATATATACCAAGACAGAATAGAGCAAAAAATGGTACGAAAGACATTTTATTTCAGCATTTTTTTTCGGAAAAATCAAATTTCTGTAACTACCTAATTTTTTTTTTTTTTTTTTTTTTTTTTTTTTTAATTATAGCAGAAATATAAAACTACTTTTTCCCAATAATATAGTTTTTTTATGTGTAAGATTTTTAAGTGGTGATATTGTTGAATAGTTCGTAGAAGAGATTAAAATTACACCTTCCAAAAACCAGTTAGAACTGAAAAGTTTTACTACCACTTTTTCTTCTTTTCCGTCTCGCTTTCACCTATGTTCAGATTGCGGTCGCACCTCTCCTGTTTTAAGGGTTTATAATCCAAAACCTTCAAAAAAAAGGCGTGCTTATTCGTGTCAATTACGTTTTAGTCTGATTTCATAACTTTAAATAAATGCCGTAATTAATTAGTATGTTTAAGTGCCCTCGAACTAACTCATAATAAATATGAGCTTCGTACTTGAAAATCCGATCATTAAGTTAAACGCTATTTAGAGTTGTTTTTTTTTACTCTGTGTTATTTCAAAAGTATTAACCATTTTTAATGAGTTAATAATAAAAAATTATAAGCCTGCATGCAAATCTTGCTTATCATTTTTAAATACCAAATAAAAAATAATAAGAATAAAACTTAAGAAAGATTATTTTTAAACTTTTAGTTCAGAAAATATCTTCACAAATTTACAGATTTTTTTTATACAACACTAAATTGTTAACTATACCTAATAAAAACTCAAAGTCGTTAACTATTAAAAAACTCAAAGACATTAACTATACCTAATACTCTTTAAACTAACAAAAATTTAAAGAAGCGAACTAAGATTTTTGATCTAGAATAATTGCTGTCGAAAAGTAAGATGAAGATGTTTCGAATAACAAGTAAAGAGATTCTCTTCGAAAATCATCTTATTCCCTTTAATGTCGTACTTAACTGTAACTATATCCTTGACGAGGCCATTTTGATTTATGTTTTGCTCTCTTCTAAAATCGGTAAATGCCGAGTTACTGATTAAATGGTTTTGACCAAATTGCACTCCATCGTATTCGATAAAGAAAATCGGTAAATTATCTTGATATTGAAGAAATATATTTTCCTATTTAAAGTAAGGATATATTTTAACAAGTGAGTGATAATTATCATCCATACGGTAATGGTAATGGAGAAATTGAAAAGGTGATTTATTTAATTTATTTTTAATTAACTTTATGAAAACATATAGTTTAAAAGCATTTTTTTTTTTTTTTTGATGTCACCAATTTATAAATCAAAAATTTTAAATTTCTTTTGTTCAGTTTTCATTATTTCAGTTCCCTGACCGCTAAAGTTAGAAATTATTGCTATATTATCATCTCAAAGAATTTATCGTACGTAAAAATTTACTCCCTAGAGTTTCCGAATCTTCTAGCATAACAATATCTCATAACTAAGGCCCGGATTTTGATGACATTTGCATTTTTTTGCATTTTTGGACATTTTTTGTCCTTTAGAGCATTTTTTTAGATTTGAAGCAACATCTTTTCAAATTGAAGAAGAATTGTCAGTAAGTGAGACCGTCTTTTTCAAGTACGCACCTATAACATCAGTAGACGTTGAAAGAAGCTTCTTCAGGTATAAAAATTAACTTTCAGACAAGAAACGCTCGTTTACATTTCAAAATATTTAAAAAAAATTAATAATCCAATGTAATTCTGATATTTAGTAATATTATGAGATGGAAGTTGTTATATTCATTAAAGTTTCTATACAAAATGAAAATGTTTTGGAGTCAATATATTTTCCTTTTTTTATTTTTTTTTATTTTAGGATATAAAACATATTTTTCAAACTTTAATGAACGTAGAACAAGTATTGCATTGCTTTATATTTTTTGAAATGACTCATAATAATTTTAAAGAGTAAAAAATTCTTTTAGTTCAATATTTTTACTTTATTTAAGTCATGTCATAAGGCGTTTTTAGCGCAATTTTCGCATTTTAAGGGCATTTTTTGCATTTTTAAGGGCATTTTTTGCACTTTTAAAGGGCATTTTTTGCACTTTTTAAGGGCATTAATTGAGATTTTTTAGGTCATCAAAATCCGGGCTCTACTCATAACAATATGAGTTGAAAAATTTTGTACACCGTTTAAGCTAAGTTTTCATCACCATAATACTAAAATGACATTGAAGGATCTAATTTTTAAACCGTTTATTAATTTATTTATATATAGTGGGAGTCAAAATTATTTTTAATTAAATTTAGAAATTCAAGAAATTAAATGGAAGCTTAAATTTCACTACCCTTTTAAAATTAAATTTTCACATAAAATGCGTAAAAGTTGTCAGTCATAATTCAGGATTAGCTTTCAGAATTAAATTTTTAACTTAGTAATATTAACTCTTTGCACTCGAAGTCTTTTCAACAGTTAAAAAAATAGACGAAACCACTAACATTTTCAAAGATTTTTTACAAACTTACCTTATAATGCCCGGAGACTACTAAATTGTTTATTGAAATTACATACATTTGCTGACTTGTGTGCTCAACATAGGCTTATAAGTCATTGTCAAGTAGAAAATACAGATAGAACAATTCTGAGAAAGACATCACAAAGAATACATCCAGGGTTACAGCGGGATTCGAACCGGCGATACCACTCGGCCAGGGAGGCCCTGACTACTAAACGAAGTAAGAATTAAACATTAAGATGGAAAAAATTTCACAATTAGATTGGTGGGTAATTTACAGGCGACAGTGGTGACTGACAGTCACCTTTCGAGTGGAAAAGGTTCAAGTCCTGAAGTATTATAGTTGATCGATACGCATGTTTTGCTTATCCGTGACTAATGCAAACAATAAAATATATTATTTACCAGCATTAAACTTTTCAATCTATTAAACTCAATTGATACTAGGACTTCGACAGTTAAAATTCAGGTTGTAAGAATAAAGATTAAATAGTTATGTTGATTTTAAGAGTACCACATGGATTTTAATTTTCGAAAACAAAATTAACACTTTCATGTCCGATGACACCAACGTGTTGGCACGTGAAAACCAAACGTTAGCTGCCGGTGACAACACGTTGGTGCCATACGCAAGCCATACACAAACAGCCGGTGACAACACGTTGGTGCCATGTCCAAGCCAAACGTTAGTGGCCGGTGACAGCACATAGATGTCGCGCGATTTGCGACCTGATATTCATGTGACATTTTGTCAAGGGACAATAGAGTACAGGTATGCCAACTGCTCCGCTTTCTGGAATAGTTTTAATAAAGTGGTAGCGGGGCGTGATAGCCTGGTCGGTAGGATTTTGAAATAACCCTTTAACGCGTGTGCTTGAGTTAATTCGATTGCGCTTAACAGGCCAAACTGCGCACACTTGAGATAATTCGAGCGGGGCCATATTTTATGCTGTTGTAATTTTCCACTCGAATCTAATCAAGAATTGAAAATACCTATATAAAAAATAAGAAAACAATCTTTTAATTGGGTATTTGCACTTCAAAAAGAATATTACAAAACCCACACACGTGACCTATGACGTCAGCTCCGGCTGATCATTTATTAGCAAAATGACGTATTAAAGTTGAGCTAAGTTTCTCCGCAAAATGTTAATTAGCGTGAAGTTGATTAAATACAGTGCCGTATCGCACATCGAATTTATTGAATTAGAATTCTTTCTCGTCTACGTCTTTTACTTAACTTACATTTCTCATTTATATATATATATTTTATTATAACCGTGAAATATTATTGTTTTGTGTACCTGGCAACATCGATACATTATGAGTTTGTTATGTTTCACATGGCTCCGTGCCTGTCTTTTTGTTAAGTTCCTGTGTAAATATCTAGTGAACGAATTAAAATCTCTGAGAAAATATATTTGTGAAAGAATTTAGAATGTGTCACTTAAAAAAATTGATATTTTACTGATTTGACGTACTCGAAATAGAATGAAAAGAACTGTTGCTAACGTAAATAAATGCCACGTTTTAACAACCAATCAGGATCGATATACCCACACTACGTCACTTTCAGGTATCCCATTGATATTAATCATTTTTCATGGGATAGCTAGCTATACAATTTGTTTATTCAACAGGGTTCTCTCGAACTGAAAAAAATAAATAAATGGTAGTTCAGATTTCTCAAGACTACTGAAAAATGCTTTAGTTTATCTATAATTTATTAATTACGAAATTATTCAGAGATACTTTTTTAGACCCATATATATATCATTTAAATTAAATATTTATTTTTATCATAAAACCTCTAGAATTATCTCATTTTTGCTAGCACTTTAAAAGAATTTTCCGACTGAGCAAACCCTGTTCAAAAATAAAATATAACCCTAATAAAATAAAAATTTTGATTAGTTTAGTAATCATTTTTGCCAAAACAAGGTACTAAACTGTATTTTCAATGCAAAAAAAATTTTATTTTTCCTTTTTCAAAAATCATCATTCGCTTTGAAAGTCTTTCAGGCTTTATCAGATTTAGTAAAGATTTTTAAGACCTTCATTGTGATAAAGTAGTTTCTGTTGCACAGGGACCGAGGGGGGGGGGCAGAGGGAAGAAATGAAGGGATGTAGATCCTTCTAAGATTA
The DNA here is from genome assembly GCA_949128135.1 of Parasteatoda lunata. NCBI lineage: Eukaryota > Metazoa > Arthropoda > Arachnida > Araneae > Theridiidae > Parasteatoda > Parasteatoda lunata. The sequence continues at coordinate 103,544,235 of OX421975.1, forward strand.
TATTTTTCACTCAATATTTGTGCAATTAAATTTACAATTAAGAAAAATTGAGGAAAAAAAATTTTTTTGTCCGAAATCTTTAAAATATGTGTTTATTTCAAGCGAGCTTTAATATTTCCTTGATGAAAACTTCTACCAAATCATCCCTTCAGAGGAAATATGCGTCCCCATTGCTGACCGATGGGAAAATTCTTTGCTTTAAATGTCACTGCGATAAAGAAAAAAACTAAACAGTGTAACAAAAAATAAATAAATACCGTTTAATGAAACTAGATACCACAATAATAAATGAGACAATTCGAATTATAAGGTTAAAATTGTAAGTTCGAATTCGCCATTTTGAAACCTTCAAATAATATAGGTTATTTTACATATACATAGGGGGGGGGGAGCCTCTTAAGATACTTCCGCGGTCACTGCTGTTGCATGTAGGAATATTTTTTTTTTTTACTTACATTAAAAAAAATCACTTATGATTTTTGATTGTTCAAATATTGAACCCTGACGTTTTTTTTTTTTTTTTTTTCCTTCATACAATTAATCAGAGTCTAAGAAAGTGGATACAACATTAACCCTTTCGTGCCTAGCATCTTTTTTAAAGTACGGCCCCTCTTTTCTACAAAAAAATATAATCGCTTATGTCTTCATATAATCGCTAAACGTGTTTCATAGCTGGGATTTATTTTACTGAAAAAATAAATCCTTCTACAATTATTTATACAGGAGCTGTGTTGGCTCAGGAGATAGAGCGCTCGCCTTCAAATGAGGTTAACCGGGTTCGAATCCCAGCGATGAGTGTTCGATTCGAATATTGCACCCAACTCATACCGAACATAATGCTGACGTAAAATATCCTCAGTGGTAGACGGATCGTGAGTTTGAGCCCCTTTGCCGCCCATCTGACTAACCGGGAGAGATTTTCGTGATTTTCCTCTCGATGTAACGCAAATGCAGGTTAGTTTCATCTAAAAGTCCTCAATGAAGACAAATTTCTCCCGATACTTGGTCCACGAGTTCCCTTGTCTTCTAGATTAGGTTCAAAATTACACAGCTACGAAGTTGAGCATTAGTAGTCGTAAACCCAAAAAATTAAGTCGGCTATTCAACGAAGGTTATAAGATTTATACAGGAACTGTGGTGGCTCAGGGGATAGAGCACTTGCCTTCAAATGAGGTGAACTAGGTTCGAAGCCCAGTGATGTCTAGTCGATTCGAATTCTGCACCCAGCTCGTACCGACCACAGTCCTGACGTAAAATATCCTCAGTCAGTGATAGACGGACCATGGATTAGTCTCTCCTTGCCGTCAGACTAGCCATGGGAGGTTTTCCTGTTTTTCCCCTCCATGTAACACAAACGCAGGTTAGTTCTATCAAAAAGTCCTCAGCGAAGGCAAATTTCTTCCAATACTTTTTCCAGGAGATCCCTTGTCTTTTGGATTGGGTTCAAAATTACAGGGCCACAGAGTTGAACATTGGTAGTCATAAACCCAAATTTGGGTCGGCTGTTCAAGGACTATTATAAAATGTAATTTTCTATTCAGATATATTTCAAGAATGTGGCACCATAAACTCGTGTATTTCTCTATCTGTTAGCAACACTAGAGTTATTATTCATTTTGATGGGTTGTCTGAAGTAATAATTTAAGGAGTGTTAAAAAAATTTAGTTATTCGTCAAGTATTTCTTTAGATTCATTTTGTTGTTTTAACCTTTCGCAATCCCAATTTGTTGTTTTAACATTTCGTTGAAGTCTCCTCTGAGGCGTCATCAACAGGAACCACTCTAAGATTTTAAAAAATTATACATTAATTAAAAACCACATTGTTTTAAGGTATTTTAAAAAGTAGATAAAAATACTGTATGGCATATTTTAAAAGATTTAGTACTTATACGGAGATGCCAACTACACCGGATTCGACATAATATTTTAAGAAACGTTGAGAACTACTAACTAAAGCTTGAAGAGTTTTGGTTAAGCTAACTTTTTAAATGGCTGAACACTGCTTAGCTTTACCTAGTCCTAGTGGAGCAATTTATCTGGGCCCATTCATCCTGAATTCCCCTGTTCAGTTTGTGTTGAGTCTTTACGGTCAACAGGCAGTGAGATTACTGTACATGCACTTCAAGCATTTTAGCTGGAGCAGCTAAAAATAAATGCAAATAATAAAAGCAGCTTACTCTAAACTAGGTTTGCTTAAAAAAAACTTAATTGTAGTTGTAGATGAGTAAAAAGGGTATCAGCATGAGGAAACGCCTTGAATATTCCTTTCTCAAGTTGATCGATTTCAGCAGTTGTGATTTTATTTTGTAGAATTTTAACTTTTAGAATTGTAGTTTAAGCAGAAGTTGAAGTTTTAATTTTAAAATCTGTAGTTGAAACTGTAATAAGATTCGAAGTTGAGAACTATTATAAAAACAACATTTATATTTGCTTTATTTATTTCAAAGAAATTAACATAAAAAGTATCATAATATCATTCAAAAATATGTGGAAAATTATTATTTCCATTCTTTACGGGTGTTTTATTATTACCGTTGTTGAACAGCAGACCTAATTTTGCGTTCACGACTACTAATGTTCCATTCCGTAGTCTTGTAATTTTGAACTTCTAGATCAGTACCCAAAGAGTTATTGATTTGTTATGGGAACTTGGAGGACTATGTGACCCCGACAGATTTAACGTGCACCAGTCACCATTTAATAGACCGGGATTCTTCAGCCGGCTGGATTTGAACTCCCATTCTACCAAACACGAGTCCAACGCCCTACCAACTAGGCTATCTTGGCCCCTTTGCAGGGGTAAATAATGTGCTCTCCACAGTAGACAATAGTTGCTTATTCTATGTCTCTTGGCTGGGCAGAAAGCATAATTCTGTGTTTGTTCGTCGCACTTACAATCGAGTCTTCTGTCAGCTATCCAATATTAAAATCATCTTCAGTGTTTATTTTGATGTAACTACCTATTCGACTGTTAGACAACAAATACAACAAATCTCGCAAAGTAACTAATGTACAGTCATGCTTATTACCTTCGGATAGCTGATTTTACTAGCTATGAAGGCACTGTGAATGCAACAGATACATCTCAAACGCGCAGGGGTTGGAAGACTACGAGACGAATGTTTAATTATCTAGGGTTAAAGTAACCCATGTTTTTTAAACCACTTTTGTTACCTCTTTTAGGGACAATAGGAAAATTTTTTAAGTGTTTGAGTACATGATTATGTTTAATATGGCATCACATGTAAAGAATTGTAAGGTTTTCAAAAACTATGAACAATAACAATTGTTGTGTGACAATAATTGTTTTTTTTTTATCGTTGAGATTACGCTGAAGTACAATTAAAAATATTTCAATCAGCATATGTTAAAAAAATGAATAGACTCATAATTCTCCTACATGCTTTTGTAACTTTTGTAGAAGAGAAATAATTTATTTTTAATTCAAAAGCACAAAATGCAATATAATTAATAATACATATTTTATTCACAACACATTACAGATAACAACTCAAGTATTTCTAAAATTTAAGTCACTTGGCTTTGATATTTAACAGTGGGAATAAAAAATAAAATAACTTAAAGACTTTTGAAGTAAACAAATCTAAAATAAGTATTTAGAGTGTTTCATAATCATCGCCCTTAATATATAATTTTAGAATCTTTGTTGAAAAAGTATGATTATTTAAGCAGAGCTCAAAATTAGGACAACTGAATTTTATTCAGACCACCATAAAATCATAATCAGTGGTCCTCTGGGCCAGAAATTATAAAAGTATGTATACTCACACCCTCCAACAACTACAGAATTCTGTTGTTTCAGAAAATATTTCGTATTGTGGTAGATAAGGTAAGATATTAATAACTGAACAAATTAGAAGTAAAAGAATCTTACACAGATATATAAAAGGTCAGAATTTTGAATTCTGATCAAAATTTTGATACAAAAATTTCATCTGTTTGAAAAATTTCAGTTTTTTATTCACAACAGCTGGTAAAAATAATTTACTGAAATCTCAAATGTCGGAAGACTTTTTTTTAAAAAAAATTTCTCAGTTTAAAGTTTTGGTGTGGGTCATTCTCACTAAGTAAGCATACTTCATCATAATTGTGAACATTACATTCTTTATACTGGTATTTTTCATTTTATTAGTTTTTTGTTTCACAAAATTTTTAATGGAGACAAGTAAATAGATCAGTGAAAATATTTGAAAACTAGTAAATTTTTTTTTGTCATCGGTTCATGGACAAGCGACCCAATTTTCTTAATTTCTACTCTTGATGCAAGCAAATAAGAATCTAAAAGGCAACTGAAATTTGTTGAGCAACTAAATAAAGTAGATTTGAAAGACGTAATAAGAAATTTGATTCTCTTGTGAAATTAACATTGCTTTTCAAATCTTAAATAAATAATCTTCCAAAAATCAAACAGACTTTTTTTTTCAATCCCAGACTGATTCCTTAGATTATGAAAGCATAATTTAATGAATTATTAATAAATAAATCAGAGGGAAAAATTACTAAATAAGTTTTGCCTTGCTGAAATATTAATTTATATCCCCTAATGTGCATACTTTTCCAGGAAATGAAATTTAATATAAAAAATGCAGCTATTTGTTTTCAGGCAAACAAGAATATAACCAATTAAAATCCTTTTAAGCACATACTTAAATAAAGTTTCTCAAAAGAGAAATTAATCAATTTGTATTTTACTTTAGCAATTGTCAGGCCATAAAAATATAAATACTTTGATTGTGTATAAGTTCAAGTTCTTAAAAATTTGATAAAATTATTAATACAATTTAATATTTACTCTTTGACACAGATGGAATGCTGGTGCCCCAATTATACAGGGTGTTATAAAGTCCCGAACCCATTTTGATGTTTAATAACTCATAAATTAATAAGGATAGATTAAAATTAATAACATAAATGGTTAGATAGACTCAAAAAGTTTCATGACATTTGTCAATGAACTTTCACGTGTGCCCCCTTCGTCGCACGGAGAATATCAAGTCGATAGTCAATTTCATGCCAGGTAGCGGCAAGCATGTCGGCATCTACAGAGGCTATTGCGGTTGTAATTCTGGCTTTTAAGTCATCAATGTTCGACACGATCCTCCTGTAAACATTGTCCTTTATAAATCCCCAAAGAAAATAAGTCAAGCGGCGTTATATCAGGTGATCTGGGTGGCCAAGAAATTGGACCTCCTCGCCCAATCCATCTTCCTGGAAAATGGTCATTGAAAGAACTACAAACGATGATACCCCAATGAGGGGGTGCACCATCTTGTTGCAAAAAGACATGTGGCTGAAGCTCTTCTAGTTGTGGAAATACGAAGTTTCTAACATGTATAAGTATACGACTGATGAGACCGTCTTTTCTGTAAAAAAGAAAGGCCCAATGACTCGGTCGTGCATTAGTCCACACCACACATTAACATTTGGGGAATACCATTGTGCCTCACGGTATTCATGGGGGTTTTCAGATCCCCATATGCGCACATTATGGCGATTAACAATGCCAGAAACATGAAAGGATGCTTTGTCAGAGAACATTATGCGCTTCAGAAAATCAGCAGCATCTTCTATCCTTCCTATCATATGCATTCTCCTTAATATCCACTCGAATAAAACATCACATAGAAAAGTACTACATAGAACAAACACATCAAAAGTAAACATAACATTGCAATATTTGCCAAACACAAAAGAGAGAAAAATGCAATTAATATGCAGACGATATTTAAGATATTTAGACTAGAGAATGAAATTATCTGAAATTAACCACACGTGCAGACGATATTTACAAAAGTAAAGATATTCAAACCTGAAAAGGAAAATATATGAGTTATTCCATCAATAAATGTCATAAGTTTGTTTATATCTTCATTATTTTATGAGTTATTAAACATCAAAATGGGTCCGGGACTTTATAAAACACCCTGTATATATTTTCTGACACTTTAATTACGAGCAAAAATACGTGTTGGTATTTTTTAATAGTAAAAAACAGTCGAATAGTTATTAAAGAAACCTGTTAGATTATTTCAATTATGTTTGTACAAAAATATAATATCCAAAAAAAGTAGTTACAATTTTTTTCCCCCACTCATATTCAAAATTTTACCAATAGTTGATTTTGTAAAGAAATTTCAATTATGAATATGGTTTTTCTTAGCTGCAAATAAGAGCAAATTTGAAAAAAATTATTGTTTGGAACTGAGCCATGTTTGGAAGATTTAACCTTTAATGCAGAAAAGGACATTGGTGCTTCATGTTGTATTTCATAACTATAAATTATTCAAATGCTGAATATTATATTTTTAATTTATTTTGACCTAAATTAATACAAAATAATGAAAAAGTATGAAAATTTTGTTCAATAAAAATTCTGCATCAAAGGATAAAAAATCACTAGTGCAAAATTTGTTTTCCCGATTATTTCGGAATTTATCTTGAAAAATAGAGCTGGAAAGAAGTTTCAAATGAAGAGATAATAACCCATAAGTCCATGTTGAAAAAAATTTAAAAACTTATATTTTAAAAAATGAAAAAAAAAAGTTTTTATCAAAGTTCAAAAAAAGTTAAAAACAATTTTTCCGTAAGGTGAAAAACAATAGTAAAGCATAGAAGAGATTTTTTTTTTAAAAAATAAATTTCACTTATTTTTATGAAGATGGCTGGTTTTGATGCCTAAAACTTCACATATCCAATGCTCAAAATCAAATATTTGTATTTGCACTTAATCAAACCTCTCAAACAAACTAAAGCAAACCAAAATATAAAACAAATTACTTTCAACTCATGAGTTCATCGATTAAAATTAAATATTTCCATTAATACAAGGAATCTAAAAATAATGGAAAAAATCAAATGTCATGAGAAATACATATCAGGTCTAAAATTTAAGACTATTGAAGTAAAATATTTTCAAAAGATACATTCACCTATCTAACGACATAAACATATGCATGGCAACATTTTTGCTTTATTTACTTGCAACAAAAATAAAAGCAAAAAGTTTCTATTTTTACTTGTCCTTTGTTCCTTTTTAAATTTAGTACTTTTACTTGTTTTTGTTATGTTCCTTTTTTAAGGAAAATGTACAAGTATTTGTGATAAATACTCTAAAAGAAATCATTACTTAAAAAAAAGAAATTTCAACATTTTAAAAATAAATATTTTCTTTTCATTTATGAATTTAATGCATTTATAAATTTAATTTAACATCTTTATGAATTTAATTTAATATATCTTATAATAGTTAACTTCTTTTTCAAGAAACACCTTTGAGGATATCAATTTCCTGAAAAAGGGCAGCTCATTTGAAAACTTGATACCAGAAAAAGTCATCAAACGTTTTTTTTCTTCTTTCAGAATAAGTGACACCTAAAGGATTGTCACTCAAATAAAGAAAAAAAAGTACTCCTCGTGTTTTTCGGCACATATTATACTATATTTACAGGAAACACAACAATTACTATGCCCTTGTGTGTAGATATGGCTGAGCATATTCAAATAATGCTATAGTAAATGAAATAGTTTAGTATAGCTAAAATATCATTTTTAAATATTTTACTTAAATATCCCATAGATTATGCTTTGAGTGGTCACCATCTTTTGAAAGACAAAAATCAGAAACAAAATTCTTTGTATTTTTCCAGTTTGCAAAGAAAAAATCAAAATTCCCTGCTAATTTAGGTGATTTTAAAATTTCCTGTATTTTCTAGGTTTTTCCTATTCTCCCTGTGAAGTGGCAACCCTGATTTATTGTCTAAAAATTAGCTGTGATGCGCAACATAAATACCCGAGGTGTTGAAACCCATTGCATCCCATTTTCCTGTTATGGTTGCTGAGCTATCTGTGCAACAAAATATGTAACCTGGGATGCTTTTTTCTGAAAAATTGGGGTTCCTACCTAAGTTTTCAAGGCTTTGCATCAAATTTGTTATCACTGAATGCCTCTTTCACACTTTTTGGACACCCTGTACATCTCTGCTACAACAGATTCTAGTCACACGGAAAAAAAATTGTGTGAGGTAAATGGAATCATTATAATGGGTATTCAATGTAATTTTAATTCATCAGATCAGTTTGGTTTGCTGAATAAATGCACGCAGGAACTTGAAACACACTACAGTATCAGAGTTGGTCAGAACTATCAACTGGTTGGGTCATCACTGTCAGGAAGTTCTGAGCAATCAGCAGCAAGATCACAGTCACCACAGTCATGTTTGTGTGCAAGCCAATCTTTACGCTGGCAAAATGTACTGCAATAACTGACTCGATGACAGCCAGTACATTCAGAGAAAGCCTCTCGGTCACAGTTGGCACAGTGCTAGGAAAAGATTTAAAAAATTATTTTGAAATGAAATTCAATAAAGCACACATTAAATGCAAGATGAACAATTAAAAACCATAAAATATATTGCATATGTAAGTGCTCTTCTGTATAAATAGTTTTTTAAAAGATATCTTATAAATAGAACAAATGAAAAAAATAGAACAATTGAAAAAAAGAACAATTGAAACACATTACATTTATACTCAGTTGCAAGTTAAGAAAAAACAATTATTTCCAAAGGAGAGAGCCAGTTTGCATCTAAGTGCATGTCAAATAGATGCTAAGCACCCGGCGTGAATGTATATCAACATCATTGACGTCATCAACAATAAAGTTGTACAATCTTCTTTTTGCTTGCTTTTGTAAATCGTGAGAAATACGAAAAACACAACTTATTGAATAAGCAATTATAAAGTGATAAGAATTAATGAAAATTATATCTAAAAATCCTAACAAATATACACCTCTTTCTGTTTGCATTTAAAAAGCTGTTGAAAGAATGAAAAATATTGTTTCTTGCACACGATTTTCTTCAACAGCAAAACAAAAGTTAATATTCTTTATCTCGCATTTGATTTGTTTGATTCCAGTAAGACTACGAAACCATAACCTTTTTTTAATAATTCTATGATGTGAATCATAAAAAATGGCACAAATTAAATTTCTGTTTGAGAGTTTAACTTTTAAAAGCTTTTATATTGTTTTGAAAGCATATTTGTATAATTTGGTAACGAAATATAACAGAACGATAAGCAATCACAGATGATTACTCAAATTTTCACTGCAATAGTTTTTTCTTAACATGCAATCGTACAAAACACTTCTTGAAAAATCTACAGAAAAATTCGACATAAATTCAGCAAATAACATTTACAAATTCTTTTTTAAAAAAAACAAACAGGTATGTTAAACTTTTTTACAAAATAAAATTTTTCTGGTAATATTATAATTTAAAAATACCAGAAACAATATACACAATAGCATTACATAGTTAGTTAAAGCATTGGTCTGTTTAGAAGAAATTTGGGTCCGTTAACGGACCCTTCACAAAATATCTTTTCATAAAAACGGACCCTTCACAAAATGATTTTTCTTTTAATCGGACCCTTCACAAATTTGTTTATATTCATTATTGTTTTGTTAATCGAATAAACCCTTTCCAGGGCAGAAAACAAGAAGGATGGATGTAAACGAATTAAGTTATTCTTTGGCAGACGATTCTCCCATTATTTGTTCGAAATGAATATTCTGCGTTCAGCAGTATAAGCTAAATACCAAATATTTGTCTGTTGCATCTCTAATTTAGAAGCAGCAATTGCTGTTTATTTTTGAAAATTCAATTTTTATTATTATTTAACAGTGCCGAGCATAATCTTGTATCTATTTACCGGACCCTATTTCCCCAAATTCATAAAAGCGGACCCTGGTTGAAAGAATGTTAGTAATTTTTTCACAATTTCACGAAAAACGGACCTTTCACAAAATGTCTGGACAGACCCCTGGTTAAAGTATGTCCTCATAGTACACTGAAAGTTAGTACTAATTCAGTTAAAATTTTAGAAGTAGTACTACACATGTTAAGAATGTTAGATCGTGGCTAAATTCGTGATTTTCTAGTGTTATTCAGTTTTGACTAGAAGAATTTCTTGAGCGCTAATAGGGCTATTTTAATATATTTACATTGTGTGTGTCATGAATTTATTGAAAACTTGTTTCTGCATTTATGCTCCCTTCCCATCTTCATATAAATAAAGTTTGTCTATATCTTGGTGTCTCAAGAGTGGAAAAGTATATCCCACTAAAACTTTGAGGTAAAAGTGCAACCTTTCATAAATCATATCTTCGTTTATTTTCCTAGAAGAATTGTTGCAACACTATTTCCTGATAACAGAGCAATTAGAAAATATATTCAAGTGACAAAGGACTATTTAAGTATCATAAATATTCAATGACTTTCTAAGAAAATTTCCCAGACAAGCTTGCTCCTTTGTAGAAAATATGAAGAGTGCCCATGCAAAAAAACAGTGAGGTTTTATCATTAATTTAGTTTCTCAGTGACAGTTTTCAAAAAGTTACATTATTGGATACCTTACTCTACATTTAACATTTAACCTAAAAAAACCTCAATGCAAATAAAATATTTTTAAATATTTCAGAAATACTTCATAACACTTTTAATATTTGTAAGCAAATACTTTTAATATTGCCATATTTAAATATATTTGAAAGATAGGCTATCAAATTGCAAGCTAGGTTAACTCAAATCCAAGTGATAAATTGCAAAATAATTTTATAACATATAAAAACTACCACTACCAATTTGTCTAGGATGACAAATGCTTATAGGATTTAATCAAAAAATATAACTATTTTTAAACATTGCTTATAATTAATTTAAAAAGTTACTTCACTGTACAATTTTTTATAAAAAATGAAAAAAAATCCAAAGTATTAGTCATGAATTAATGTTTAAGATATTATTAGACTTGTAAACCATAATTCTATTAGTCATTAGTTGATACAAACAAGAAAAGAGCATAATGCACACCAGTCAGTTTATTCTGTAATGCTTTTCAACAACATTTAACCAACACAGAATGTTTAATCAAATAATCAAGTTCAGTTCGTACCTTTTGAGTATCGGATTTTTCTGTGACAAGTGCATTTAGTTTCTCTTGCATCTCCAATTGAGCCTGTTGAAGAGCTTCTTGCACAGCTGCTTCTTTCTCAGTCTTTGCTTCCAAACTAGCTCTGGATAAGGCTAACTGAGCTTCCAGGCGACAAGCACTCAGAGCCTTAAGGGAGAAGAAAAAAAAAACATTTTACGAATTGCAGTACAAAAAGGGAGTTTTTAACAGTTTAAAAAAGATAAAAAGTGCAACATCCTATGCATTTCTTCAAATGGGAGATAAAATTGGTATGAGCTGATAAAAAGCATGCAGGGATTTAATTTAGATGTGCAGTAAAAAGGACTTTAAAGATAGCAGATAAAAAGTAAATATACTATGAAATGTGACAAATGACTGAACGCCACATTTAAACTTTAATACGACTATGGTTCAATCAGTTTGAACATATTTCTTTAACTGACTATAAATCCCTTCATTAGTGTTGATTATTGTTTAAAACAATGCAGCCAATCAAATCGTCACTTCTTTAACAAACTTACTATTTTACTTTCTACATGTTTTAGACTGAATATGTGTCATATCATTACATAAAAGAACAGATAAAAAATTTGTGAAGGTTTTTAATGAGGCAAATATGGCCCATTAGGACATGTATGTGTTTTGACACTAAAGTGTTTTACATTATATGTTGTAGGTGTAGAATTCGGAAGTTGTTTCGCAAAAAAAAAAAATTTCCTTCGCCAAATCCCCTCTTAACTTGGTAAGGGTTTCATTGTAGTAGTAATGGTTCACAATTTGCCTTGAACCTTATCAATCATATCATAAATAATGAAAAGAAAACGAGTATCAACTTTTAAGGGTTGCCTTATGCCTCAAACTTTTCTATTAGCTGGTGGTAAAGAAGTCTACCAAAAAAAAAAAATAATAATAAATAAATAAATTTTAAAAAAATGTGGCATCAAATAAAAAGTTATAGACTGGCATTTCCATTTTTCTTACACATTATTTTATTGCATCAACTCAAACTGTGAAACATCATATGATGTCAAAACAGTTGCATTTCTGTTCTACTTTTACATCAGTATGAGTTTTTATTTTTATTTTTTTTTTTTATTGTTGTTTTGTTAATTTCACAAAAAGTATTAACCATTTGCAAATCTTTGCACAAAAGTCATTTTGCGTTAACAAATTGCTGCTATATTTCTGTATATATAATAATAAATAAATTTAGTGTTTTTATCAATTAAGAGAACTTCTTTTTTATCAGCATAATGTTTTGATTCACAATTAATGAATAATAATATACCTGTTTTTTCTCTTCCTCCATTTGATTCCTGAGATCCTGTAATGCTGCCTCTCTAGTAGCAACACATTGATTTTTCACAGTTTCTACATGTTTCTGCAAATCTAGAATTTGACGGACTGCATTCTTGACCATCTATTGTAGCATAAATTAAAATTTAATAATAACAAATAAAATTTATGAAAACATAAATATTTAAACTATGTTACTAAAGAGTTTTTAAAAAATGCAACTTTTTAAAATATTAAAATTTATTATAAATAGTGGGTAATTTGTAAAAAATAAATATTAGATTCATGTTGCTTTAAACTAAAAATATTTACAAAGAATGTACATAAATTAGGTATCGAAAATTTATTTTTTGTTCTTTAAAAAAACTAATCAGCAAACTTTATAATCAAGTATATTTCATTAAGTATATTTCACAAAGTTGAAGTAAAGATTTATTTCATAAGGTTATTTCTACAAATATAAAATGTTAATCTTTTTTTTTTTTTTAAATTAAAGCATTTTAATATTTAGAATTAGAATTTGAAAAATAATTTTTAAATTTCAAATCCACAAACATAAATATGATGAAGAAGGTTACTATCAACTCGACTGTATTGTAAAAAAATCAAGTTTAAAAAATATTTGGAGATCATATAGATATATCTTTTTAATCAAATATATTTCTTTCCTCCTTTTTTAATAAGAATTTAAAATGAGCTCAAGGCTGATAGAAATCTCCAATAGATAATAAAAATAAAGAATCTCAAAGAAGGATCAAACATTAAACTTAGTCTTGATCAAATTTGAATTTAAACGAATAATTACTTTATAAAATTTAAATGAGGGATTGGAGCCACTGAAATTTCCAACAGCATTTATTTCAGTCAAATCTCAGCAGGTAAAAAAATGCACTTTGTTATGCAACAAAAAAAAGTTAATAAAATAAGTAATTACACAACAATATGAAACAAGGAAATAGCACTTAAACTAAATTTAAACCCAATAAAATCAATTAAGGAGAATTTAGAAAGTTAATTTAGGTACAATTTGAGCATTTATAAGAAAGAAATGTTAATAGATAGCAAAAGTGTCCTTAAAATATTTGTAACATTTCAATTCACTTTAAATTACTTTAGAACAGTTTCTTAACAGAGCACTAGATATCTACTTACTTCTTCTAGTTGCCACCAGTGCTTTTGTTCAGTTATGTCTACTACACTTGACACTAATTTGGGTAGTTTGGATTCAGGTTTCACAATTACTGAATCTGAAATATCAAAGACAGTATGAATTCCAAAGAGAATACTTAGTATTGTGTAAGAAGTTAAATAAATAAGTATAAAATACAGATTGCATTTACCATTAAAAAAGAATTACAAGTAAAATACAATTAATACAAAATTAATAATAAAACAGTAAATCACATATCTCAACTCGATAACATTTCTATAAAAACATAATACTCGGTAGCATCTATTACAAATGATATGATTATTGATAAAAAAAAAAAAGAACTCAAGTTTAAATCAGTAAAAATAGTACTCTAACTTTTTTTATAGCCTAGATATACAGTTACTCCTCAAGATTACCATTCTGATAAAATTAATTCTACCATACCATAAAAAATCAAAATTTATTTTTCATTTACTTTGCTAATATTTGAAAATATATATATATACGCTTTAATTGAATACTTTTAGCAGTGACCCTTGAATTCACAAAATATTTCGTATCGCAATTTTTTTTTATCTAATTGCAGTAGAATTTTAAATGTTTTATTGAAATATTAAATAAATGAATCTAAGAGCATTTCTTAAATAACTTCTTAATTGTCATTTTTAAACAATTTCTTGAATCCCTGATCAGAAAGAGATTGTGTTTTCCTTTGGGCTCATGATATCACGTTTTGACTGTGCATATAGTATCAGTTGGTAACAGAGTCTTCTATAATAATGGTTTCGTTGATTGATTTTTCCAGCAAACTGAAAAATTTTGGGAAATTCTGCAATATTTTTTTTTATTTCTGTATTAAATTACTTACATGCATTATTAACAAAAAATTAACTTTTCCATTTGTCGTGAAAACAGCATCATTATAAAATATTTTTCTTTAATTTCAAAAAAAATAGAATCAGAAGTTATTAAAAACAACTATTAAATTATTAATAGCCACTAATCTCTTGCATGATTAATAACTACAAATATAAGGAATGTCTGGACAAAAAACTTTTTTTTTCAGGCATCATTTTAATAGCTGAATTTTAGATATCTAATTTGCAAAATATACAATATCTATTGAAACTATCCATACACACATACACATTGTGTTTTGAAGTATTTAATTCGAAACATTTTATTTACTGATACTTTTAATCATGGTCTATTGTAGAATATAGGTGTTAGTGACTACATTTTCATCAAAAACCAATAAAATCTTTTCCCCATAAAATACATCGATAAGGGTAGTGGACCTTACAGTTCAAACTAATTAGCCATTTCTTTTAAAAATACAGCATGGAGTAAAAGATAAATACATTTTTATTCTTTAAATTCGTAGCCTTAGAAGCTTTTTGTAGACTGTGGTGTAACAATGAATTAGATCTATATTTGCATTATCAAAAGAAAGGGTACTTTATGAATGCAAAAATTACATTTTGAATTTTTAAAACAGAACCTAAAAGAACTTTTAATGCAATTTATAAAAAAATTTCTAAAATTTTCATATCATTCTGTATGTGCAAAATAAAAAACATAAAAATTCAAAAAATGTTATTTGAATGTTAAAATCCAAAAGGAAGAACAGAAGAAGCTAAGATTGTTGTCTTCTCTGTGATAATTGGTTAAACAATAAGAGACTCAACAAATTGATGATTTAATAACAAGCAAAAAATTTTATTTCAAAGTTAAAATTGAAATTATTTTATTTCTTCACACAAAACAAAAAATTATGTTTTTAGGTTTACTCAATATTTCATTTGTCAATTTTTGTTGAATCCTAAGAGAAAAAAATTAGTGTAAAATTAAAAGATATAATGAAACAAATGACATAATAAAGGAAAATTATAAAATTTAAATATAACAGGAAATCACAAATGTAATAAAAAATATTACCAGCACACACTGCATTTCCACTTTCTCTAGTAACAAGTGGCACTAAAAAGAAAAGAATATTTTAATTTATTTTGTACGCAATCTTTTTTTTTTTAAAGTAACTTTTCATTAAAAAAAAAAAAAAGATTCAAAATATACTTGGCAACTAGTAATTTAAACTAATTAGCACCATCACAAACTCAGATAAGTTTAAATTTTGAAAAAAATGCATTAAAATAAGTAAAACATTTAAACCAATATTGTGAAAGACATACATTTAAAAGCAGAATATAATGTAATAATGAAAAGAATGGGTAATTTAAGCTTTCCAGTGTTTAAAGTTTCACAAGCCCCTAAAAGTAACATATTTTCTCTGACAATATGTTATTTGATGAATTAAGTTAATGATTTGGCTCTTTTTGCCAGGACTTTATGTTATAATTTTATATATGAACTATATAGTACTATGGAATAATCAAATTTAATCAACCATTTGAAAATTGGTATATTAACAAACATTATCATTTCTTATTGAAAATCATATGCACATTGAATAAAATAGAGCTTCTAATTTAAATACTGAGAGTGGGACTGACACGAATATTGCAAATGCATAAATGCAAACGTATACATTTTTTGAATAATGGAAAATTTTAAAAGCACATATACATTAAATATTGATACAGTAAATAAATAAATTGATTACCAGTGCAAATTGTAGTTCCAGTGTTACTGGTGACCATCGGAACTGTAAAGGAAAGAAAGAAGCATTTAAAAAATGCCCAAATAAAAACGATATTTTTTTAAAGGAAAAGAAAAGCAAGAAACCCTAATAATATAACACAATAACAAAATATACACTTCAAAATAAATAAGTTAAAAATGAATTATCTGAAGGAACTGAATTGAAAAAAATATATTTGATGATTTAAAAACTTCATTCACTTTAAAAATATGAGGATGGTAGAAGTAATAAAAGTAGGCAAGTTTTGAGTGCTCAAAAATAAACACTCATTCATAAAAAAACAAAAGTGATTTATGTACCAACACTATTGTAAATATGTAGAATTAATAAAAACTTTGAAATCACATATTTTAAATGTGAAAAATCCCTTTCGTTTCCTCATTTATGACTGACAAATCTTTAAAATGGGCACCAATTTTTGAGTGCTCAAAATGTGTTGACTTTTATTACCACATATTTTTGAAGCAAATGAAGTTTTTAAATCATCAAATATATTATATAAACAAACATAAATAAATGTCTTTAGGGTGGCAGAAATTAACAGTATATAACTGATTAAGTTAAAAAATCTAAATATTACCAGCGCAAATAGTTCCACTATCCCTGGTAACCAAAGGAACTGGAAAATGAAACAAATCTAAGTAAGTGACTACTTTAATGCATATTTTTATATGTATTAATTTTAAGATGTTTATATGTTTAATGGATTAATAGCAAACAACTTTCCTATAAATAAACAAATATTTTCATTGATAAATAAAATTATAAAATTAAAACATCATACATGTTGATTTACTTTATTAATATAAGAAGTCTTTGATTTTTTTATAATAAGAAATAAGAATTTGCTTTTAAAATTCTCATCTTATAGCTCCTGTTTATTTTAATGTAATTTAACTTGAAAAATATTATTGAAATAGATACATAAGTAATAATTTTAAATATAAGCTTAAAATAATCAAAAAAGTCTTTTATTTAAAATAAAAATATTAAGTTTCGCAAAATTTTGCGCAATTTTGAATAAATTTAATTTTTATTTACTTATTTTTTTTATTCTATATTATAAAAATTTTAGTTACTATATATGGCATTTATTTTTTATTTAATACATGAAAACACATTACATGATAAAAATATTAATGTGAGCTACATAACAGTGAGACAGAAACAGTGAGAAGTTTACATAAAAAATCTCTCTTCTAATTTTCAAACTTATTTCTAGTTTGGGTTGTAACTTGCCTACCAGTTTTTACTAATTTCAATTCAAAATTTTATGCAAAGAATAAATTTTATTAGAACAAATACTGTAAAAGTTTCATATTGATCGTAAAATTTATTTAAAACCAGAAAACTTGCAAATACATAAAAAGATGCTAAAATAGAACGGCAGTGAAATAACAACTGATTTAATAAGTGATCAATATTGAATGTATTACATATAATAAATAATGTATAATACATCAGGGGTCTGTCTAGGTTTTTCTGAGAGGTACTTATTTTGGGAAAATTTAGACATAATTTGTGAAAATTAAAAATTATATTAAAAAGTCAACACAAAAATATGGATTTATCGTTTCTTACGGGATACAAAAATAAAATTTTAAGAAAAAGTATTTCGTGAAAATGCCGTTTTTCCTAAAGTTTAAATTGTGAAGGTACCGCTAAACGGTAGTAAATTTTACCTGGGTAGACCCCTGTACATAAATAATATATAATAAATTAATGATATAATAGATAAATAAATATAAAATAGATAAATAATCTATAATGAATAAACAATCTATAAATATAAACAATAAAAATATATTTTAAACAAAATTAGCTGGTTAAACCAAACTTTTTTTTTTAAGGAAAATTTTTTAAATAACTTAATTTTCTGCTGTTTCTATATAAAAATACTTAAATAGCCAAATGAAAAAAACAGTAAATTTTAATTTTTTTATCTTTAAGTTTAATAGACAATGTCAGTTTGTTACTTTAAATAAATGTATGTGATAAGGAATAATTTAATGTTTACTTATTTTTGCTCTTTTGCAAAATTGTATTTATAAAATAAATTAATGTAATGTGTTTAAATTAAGAGGAAAAAGGTGCTTTTCTGACTTTTATATTTTATCTTTCGTTTCATTATCATTTTTAGAGTTTTTTTCATTTATTTTTTAAACTAATTTTTTATACGTAGTATGATTTTACTATTGATTTTAATATTTTCAAAATACAATGCTTATATAAAAGAGCACAATTCAAAAATATTGAAAAATATTCAAAATTAATTTAAAATATTATCAATGTAAATTATTAAAAGCAGCATTATTCATAAGCACTTTTATGCTTAAAACTTTATTATTTTAAAATAAAACACATAATAGTTTACTCTATTACTAGATTTAAAACTTCATTCACATCAAAAATGTACAAATTGTAATTGAAAATAACAGTCAACATGTTTTAAGTACTCGGAACAGGCATCCATTTTCAAGACTTACCAGATGTAAATAAAAAGTTTACTTTTCTATTTTGCATTGGCAACTTAAAGTTTTATACTTCCTATCACTTTTGTTTCAACTCATTCACCTCAGGCAAGTTTTGAAAATGGGGGCCGGTTTCCGAGTGCTTGAAACATATCGTCTATTATTTCCAATTTCTATATTTTTGAAGCAAATAAAGTTTTGAATTTAGTAATATCTTATTGCTTCAGTTTTTAGGTATTATTTATTTAATAGTTTATTCTACATTTATTATTAATTAATTCATACTAAACCATACCTGTTCTTCACTTTTGATCTATGTACACAGCCAATTAGTTATTTTTAGTCCTTTTCATCATTCCATTATTTTCAAATATTTTTTTAATGAAAAAATATATCACCTTACATTTTTCATGCTCCTTTAAATTAAAAGTTAAAATTTATATGAATTCAATTAAAAGAAAAAGACATGATCATTTTATTAAGTACTTTGACACAAATGTTGCAAATTGAATACTGTAAGTTAATGACATTAAATAATGCTAAAGTATGAAATTTTCATATGTATTCAAAAACAAAGGTAACTCATTCTATTAATTTATTTTAGAATGTAAAGTATTTTTGTACCAAACTAAACCAAAAAAAAAAACTGGTTTAAACAACAACAAAAAATGAGTTTTTCAGTTTTTTTCCAACCCAGATTTTATATGATGTTTATATACCTGTTAAACCACTAACAACAGATTCAGTTGTCAAACTAGTTGAAGTAATATCATCAGTGTGAAGTTCTGCTGGAGCAGATACAATATCTAAAATTATGAAAAATAGAATTTCAACATACAATATCTAAAATTATGAAAAATAAAATTTCAACACACAATATCTAAAATTATGAAAAATAGAATTTCAACATACAATATCTAAAATTATAAAAAAAATAGAATTTCAACATACATCTAACATTATGAAAAATAGAATTTCAACATAGAATATCTAAAATTATGTAAAATAGAATTTCAACATACAATATCTAATATGAAAAATAGAATTTAAACATGATTGAATAACAGCTAAAAATGATTTTGAGTAGTTTAATGCACAGAAAATGAGAATGGTTTTCCTTTAGCAATAATAAAGCTCATAGTTACTGTCACTAGTAGGCAGTGCGACGTTTGTTTCAACTTTTAACCTTGGATGTTGGCGTTTCCTCCTTTTATAAGGCGTGAAAAGTCTCACTGGTCCACTCTATCAAAATGAAAAATATAGATAAATTAAGGCAAATTAATGTAATTATTTTTCAGAATTATAGATTTTTTTAAGCTATAATTATGAATTGAATAATTTAATCAATTTCTTAGTAGTTTTGAAAGATTTAAGACAACTTAAGGTAGCAAATCCCACAAGGTTAACACACAGTCTAATACTATTTGCAGTTGAATATGTGGTTTGAATTCAATCTCCTGAGAAAAGAAAAAATTCCAAAATTTATGCAAATAAATTCTTTTTAACTAAATATCCACTACTTTTTAGTTTCAGACTTAGAAAGTTTTTTCACAGTTTAGAAAATGTCTGCAAATGCAAAAGAAATCTTAATTTGCAATTTATTTTGTGTGTCAAATTTAAAAAAAAAAAATCCTTATCAAAGAAACCTAATTATCTTATATCTAATTATCAAGATGGATCGCAGAAACTTTTTGATTTTATTTGCTCATTAATATTTTCCTACTTTCTCTCAAAAACATTAAGCCCATTTCCACCCTTCTTCCCCAAATCTGAGATGAAAAATAATTGGCCCATGCCGTGATGATTTGTAATCTGTCCAAAACCTAACATCCTTACATAAAAACTTTCTAACAGAAAGTTCAAAAATACGGAAAAATTGAATGCATTGCTGACTGGCAGGCAGTTTTGCTAATCACTGTAAATGTATGTAATATTACAATGTATATGTATTTGAAATATGTGAAATAAGTAGGATATAGCAAAATTTATCTAGTATGGTCTGTTCAGTTCAAAAGGTGATTTTAAATGGCCAGGCATAGAAAATAAAAACATCTTACAGTATAAAAATTTCTTGTAAGAGATAAAATATTCTACAAGGTAAAAAATGTAGTAAAACGCAATGATCCATAAGAGAGCACCTAAAATTTAAGGAAGCATTTAATTGAAAAAAAATATTCCAAATATTATCAGAATAAAAATTGGAATAAGTATCAGTGTTTATAATTGTATTTATCAATTTACATTCAAAATGAACAATTTACGTCTGACACCGAGATAAAATAATTTAAAACTAATTATACATATTATATTTTTTTCAAAACTGTATAGATTGCTTTATTTAAATGTAAGCTTCAAAATTCAATTTGATTTTAAATTAAATTCTAAACTAATTCACAGAATTCAAAGGATACATAACCGAGTTATCATATTTTAGTTAGTAAACTAATAAGTATTTTTAAATACAAACTTAATAATTTTTTAAGTTCAACTTGTAGTTCATAAAAGAAATTGTTCTAAGAAATTTTAGTTCATTTCTTACATCTGACACCATAGAATTGCCCAAACACATATTTAGTAAATATGTATTTTATACACATTTTATGCTTAGGGTAAAACTGTAGTTCAATACCACCTCAGATGCTATTTGGAAAGTTGCCAATTTGGCATATTTTTGCGAACTGTTCCAGAGAGTAAGTTCACATTGTAAACCAAAATAACGGAATAAAATAAATTAATAGTATTTTAAATTAGAAAATTAATAAATAATTTTGATAAAATTTTCACAAATCAAAAGAACTAAATGAAATAAGTAAATAATATTATAAATTAAGACTGAATAAAACAAACAAATAATATTTGAATATAAAAGAAAACTTCACTTGCCTATTATGCAGGTTCTTATTAAATTCAAAAATTAATAAATAATTAATTATATGAACGTTTTTGCAAGTCAGAATAACTAAACAAAATAAATTTGTAAAAAAAAATTTTCACCCTAGGTAGGGTTAAACTACAATTCAACCACACTCTGAAGTTCAGGTAAATGAAGACATAAAATCTATATTCAACTATTATTATGAGACAAAATTAATCAGATACTAACAGACACATCTGGAGAACCATCCCCATATAAATTATCATCACAACAGTTGCCACAAGTACAAGTTGTTGCGTGTGGCCTAAGAATGCCTTGTTCAATTAAGCACTGTAAAGTACGACCGCCGTAACGAATGCTACGTTTCCAGTCTTTGCTATTTCCACGGCCACCTAATGTCTCAAACTCTGAAGGAGTAACCCATGAACCATTCACTGAAATGCAACGTCCTCTGCTACCTGAAATAAGGAACATAATAGCTTTTCTTATGAACTCAAATAATGTTCTGCAAAACCAGGGTTGGCAAGTTTCTGACAATTGACGGTTTTATCCGGTTTCAACCATGGTTTTGATTGTCATGTCAAAAAACCTTTTCTGTAGTGAAATTTTGATATAATTTATAGCTATTATAAATATTAAATATTTATAAATAAACATATACAAGGGATCAATTATGTTCTCAATTTATTATGACATTAAACTCTATTTGCAGTTGCAATTCTATTAATGCAATGTTGAGCATTTAGGGCAACATTGCATTAAAGGAGACTGCAAGACATTCCTGTCAGTTGTTTGCTGAACTTCATTTCAGCCATATGGCTTTCTTGTTAATCATGACTTTAGGGTTTGGGTATAATAGACCTCTGGTCGATGTGCCCTGCTCTTTGGAGCTGCCTAACCTCTAACACTAAGTCTAAACTCTAATTGACAATTTCTGACAAAAACCAAAATTTTTGGTGGAGAAAATATTAAATATACATAAAAATATGCAAAATTACAATTTATTCAATCCATTAATTTTAATTATTAAAAATAAAAACCATCATCTTATAAAAAAACACGTAATCAACTTTTTTCATTATATGTAAAATCAATTTTCATTTACTCACGATTTAACTCCTCCTTTCTCCATAGCATGTGATTACAAAAAAAATAGTTTTGAAGTCTTCTGTACTCTATAGTTCATTTTTCTGTTTTGTATCAATAAGACCAAATTCAAAACTATTTTTTTTTTTTTATTGATGTTGAGCTACATGGACTAGAATATATACCTACTAAATATATTATAACAAAATAAAATAACATGTAATTAGTAAATTTGTTCTAAATTAAGGACCTGAAAGTTTAAATGTTCAATTTGAAACCAGTGGCAGGGAGTAGTAGGAAAGTAGTTACTTAGTAGGCACTTTTTTCCTCAAACCTAATGAGTCGGGTGACCGATACTGATAGGACCTTTTCATTTAATAGCCTCTTTTTAAAACTTTTCTTTTTTTTTGCTTGGATTTAATTCTACAGTAGTTTAATTTAATTCAACAATAAAAATAGTATAAATATGTGAAAAAATTCACTCATAAACTTTAAATGTAACTAATAAATAAACAAATTGATTTCTTAATAGGGGAAAATTTTTGAAAAGCACCATATTTTTCAAACAAAAGATTTTGTAGAAATTTTCCCCAGAGTTGCCTGAATTTCCCCAAAATCCTTATTCTTGTGATAAAACATATTCTGCTCCCCTGCATAAAAGAACAAATATTGAGAATCAAACAAAAAAATTTCTACAATTTTTGGCAATTACTTTAGTTTTGCTTAATCTAAGAAATCTGTCTAAATTCTGACATGAAAGAATTAAAATTAATATTTAGATTGATAATAATTAACAACTCATAGTTATTACCTGCAATATAAACTGAATAGTTCTAATGTCTCAAATAATATTAATCTTAGAGTATTAGGAGTTCATGTTTTTATAAATCATGTTTGCCGACCGGACTGCGTAGAGGTCAAGGAACTGGCCTTGCAATAGGAAGATTCTGGGTTCGAGTCCTGGGCAAGGCATGGATATTCTTTCATTCTCTGTACTATCTGTCCTTACTGTGGGAGCAGCGTTTGCCCACCAAATAGGGTGCCCCTGAAAGAGTGGCCAACAAATCTGCCCTGGAAATGCTTGAATTGACGAAATGTTAACACAAGTGGGCATTTGAAACAAATATAAAACATGTTTTTATAAAAACTAATTAATAATTTCAATAATTGGATGGATGGATATTCCTTCATCATTCTCTGTACTATCTGTCCTTACTGTGGGAAAAACGTTTGCCCACCAAATAGGGTGCCCCTGAAAGAGTGGCCAACAAATCTGCCCAAGAAATGCTTGAATTGATGAAATGTTAACACAAGTGGGCATTGGAAATGAAAATAAAACAAGTTTTTATAAAAACTAATTAATTATTTCAATAATTCCGGCTATATTTTTATACATAATATATAATTATAATTTATAATTATGATAGTATATAGATGCAATTATTGTCTATGATTTATTATGATATAAAATGTCCCCAATGACAAAAAAAACTTATTCCAGATTTTTGACGCGTCATGTCAAAAACCAATTTTTAACATCAAAAACCTGACCCTGCCGGAAACCCAAGGTTCCATAGAAAGATCACAGGTGCTCCAAGAGCTATAAAGATTTTTCTAACAGTAATTATATTTATATCCACTGAATAATCCATACTTTTTTTAATATTTCAACTGCTTAAATTATCTATGTTAAATAATTTCATTTAAACAATTATGTTTGGAAAAAAGAAGTAGCAAAATTTAGAAAATAAATATTTCTACAATAATAATTTATTGCATAAATTTTGAAAAGAATATGCACTTATGAAACATTCCATAAGTATTGCTTATCGAACTTTTCAAATTATAATGACCAAAATCAAGAATCAAGAAGTTTCTCTGTGAACTATTTATTACAGTGAAAATCATAATCTAGCTAATTTTATACTTTTTCTGCATATGCATAAACCAAGAACTTATTTAGCATGTAAAATATTTCATTCTTCGTATTAAATATTTACAAAATAATTAGAATAGTCTTTCTTTATTTTTTTCTTGTTAGTATTTGCTAATGAATTTTATAGATATAAAGTCAGGTTTTTGCAAAAGAAGGCTCTATCATTTAAAGTTCAATAGTCAAAAAGAATTGTGAAACACTGTCTTAACTGATTAATTAAAAAAAAATAATAAAAAGATGCTAATACTAAGTAAAATGCTAATGACATCGAAAATTTAGCGGAATGATTTTTTAGCCTGATTAATACAGGATCTGAACATTTTAATCAACTAAGTTAAATTAACTGCTATTTTTAAGAAAATCTCTGAATAAAATGAATTGATTTTTCTAAGAAAAAATCTTTGAATTAAAAATTTTCAAAACATTTTAATATCTAATTTTGGTTATTTTTAGATTACTTTTCATATATTTAAATATATGAAAATTAATATTATTAATTCAAAAAATTTAGAATTTTTCTGGAGATATTGTGGTATAAATAGATTTCAATTAGCAAAAATTGCATAATTTACTATGAAATAAATAAATTCCATTATTTTTGGAATGACATTTTAAAAATGTATACCTATTATTTTCAAAATGCAAATGAAGAAGGAAAAGTAAAAATTAAATACCTACTTATATATTTACTTTTACAGTTAACATGAAAAAAAAAAAACTATCTCAGAATTGATTTAAAAGAAAATTATAAACTTTTTGTAAAATATTCCATAATACATGGCCATAACATTAACTACTTAACTGAGATATAAAGTACTTAACAACAATCCTAAGGTTAACTTATCATTTCTTTTACCTACTTCTTGAAAAGCAAATTATAAAAAACAAAAAGAAAAAATTTGTAAAAATTCACGATGATTTGAAAATAAGTAATTGAAACAAAAGCAATATGAAAAACAATATAAACATTTCAGTTTGAACAAATTTCTTCAATGACTAATTCCTTCCTTTTCTTAAATTTCATGTTTTCTTTTTTTCTTTACTCAAAGCTAATCAAAACAGGATATTTTATTAGTGTAGTCAGAAATAAATAAGGGGAGATATCATATAATTATAAATAGAGGATATACATGTCAAAACGAATTATTCTTTTCTTAAATTTCACAAAAATTATTTTTTCATACAAAACTTTGAACACACAAAACATTTTATTGGTGCAGATAGAAATAATTAGTTTTATAGAATAAATAATTTTATATTATTCATGGAAGATATTCATTTCAATAGAAACCAGACTACTTTCAAATTTCATAAAAACTTTATTCTTTTTTTTTCATAATTAAAACCAAAAATCTAAAATTTTATTGAATATTTTGATGTAGTAAAAATAAGAGAGATTTCACTTTAATTATTTTAACTAACCTGATCCAAACTTATTTTTATGAAGTTCTCCGCGAACAGTTCGGCACCTGACCGGCAATACAGGATCGTATACAGATGGGTCAAAGTTTATAGTATTTTTTTCAGGTACAGATAAACTCCGATTTAAAGAGTTAAATGTTATTGTCGGTTGACTGTTCTTTAACACATCCAATGAAGCTGGACTATGTATTATTATACGAGTTGTTTTAAGTGGATCTTGGTCTAACAATATATTGTCAGTGGCACTGGAGACCAAAACATTGGGAGGCATGCGGATTTCGTTGACAGTTACCAGCTGCTGGCGATCGGCATCCTCCGATTCGGAAATTCCCGATATAGCACTAACGACATCGTCCGAGCGGTCGTTCGGTATATCTTCGTCTGTCAAACCTAAATCCATTGGATCTACCATAATAAACAGATGGAACTTTGAAATTTACTTAAGACAACACATTATTTAAAGCATGCCTGATATGTATTGCTCGAACTGATGCAATCCGTAACCTGATACAATGTAAATGCAGGGTAACAATATGGCGCCCTTTTCTTATGACGTCAAGTTACGTCATAGTTTGTTCCTGACCTTTTAATGCATAAAGGGCTTCCCCACACGATGTTGAAGGACGTAAATAAACATTATTTAGTTTACCTGTCTAGCGTAGGGGTCGAAGTTGTCTTAAAAATTAGGTCATTCTTTTTTTTTTTTCTTTTTTTTTTTAAATGAAAGTGGGGATTGATTACTGTAAACTACTAACCAACTCAAAAATAAAACTCTAAGGTAGCATATACAATTGTGTAATATGTTATGTTGTAAGGCAGTGTTTCCCAAAGTGTGGTACGCGTACCCCCAGGGGTACGGGAACAGTTTAGCGAAGGTACGCGTTCTTATGCGAAATATCTTGCGACAAATGGAAATTTCAGAAAATTTTATTTTAAAACAAAGCTAGCCATGAAAATTTACGATTACCTGTTTTTCTATTGGCTATTTTTTGCAGAGTTAACAGTTAATAATGAGTGGTGTCAATAGCCGGTTGTGAATTTTTAACTTTTGTGCAAATTTTTTTTATAGTAAAAAATACATTCATTTTTTTTTATTAGTGGTACACAGCGTTACGAAAAATTTAGAAAGTGTACACAAAAGTCATAAGTTTGGGAAACACTGTTGTAAGGGAAAAAGAAAATATATCTTTTTTATAAATTTTAAAAGAAATTAGAATTAGCATCTAATATGAGACAAAACAATTCATTAAAACAGAATCTGCCATCATTTTGTTTGTACAAATATATATATATATTGTTTTTAAATTGCTTTCTCTTGAGTAATGTTTTTGTTTTTAAGAAGCCCAATTTCAAAGATTTAAATCAAATTAATAAGTTATTTAAGCATATTATGTTCTAACCCGTTTTTTTCTAAAAGCTAGGGAATGGGGAATTTTTTAATGGTGACTGAAGTTCTTACAAAAACAATGAGCCTTATAGTATTCATTTTAGACCTAATAAATAATCTAAGTTTTCTCTTTTTAGTTAAATTTCAAAACGAAGTCCTTAAATTTTGTATTTTATTTTATGACTTTATTCTTTTTTTGTTTAGTGTGTCTGCTAGTTTGTTAATGTCGAAAAATAGTCAAAATTTCAAATGATAGTAAAAGGGAGGAAAATTTTGCCTGCATTATTTAAGAAAGAAGTGCAACTCATATCAGCATCAATACCGAAAGACTTTGCTCCCCACAATATTTAGAATGGGCCGGTCAGGTGGCCGAGTGGTTAGCGTGCCTGACTGCGGAGACGTTGGTTGCGGGTTCGAATCTCGCTCAGGGCATGGATGTTCCTTTCTCTCTCTGTATTCTATGTCCTTTCTTCTGAGAGATACTGTAAATGTAACCCGTCCTAAAAACGGGTCTGTTGTTGTATGACGTGGGCGACGCTACTCCACCGCCATGGCTTAGCCATAGGTGCTCACTGGGTAACGATAAGAGAGTAGAAATCCTAACATATTTAGAATGGTAGTGAATTAAAATAACATACAAGGTAAGCTAATTTTATTTAATTTTACAGCATTTATAATCTTCACAGCTCACTCTTTTAACTGTTAGCATATTGTCATTATATTGTTAGCATTATTTATTGTTAGCATATAAGGCAAAATAATTTTCAAATTAAATCTATTAAACCAGAAATAAATGGAGAGCAAAATTACAGTCACTAATTATATTTATAATTCAAAGGGAGAAAAAAAATCTCGTTTAAAAAGGGTAGTTGCCATGTATGAAAGTAATTTAAACTATATTTGTCTGCATAAGTGGATGCGTAAACTAATTAAATTTGTATTGTCATCTAGATTGTGCTCTCAGTGTGATGGGATTGGAAGGTTGTGGTGTCTTCTGAAGAACGAACAATTCAGATGTGTATTGTAGGCAAGTGGACAGTTTGACCGAAGTTGTCTTCCGGAAAACTTCCGAGCTCGTGAATTGTAAAAAAAGTAGCATTCCATTACGACAACGCGAGACCACACACATCTTTGGCGTCCGTCAAAAGTTATTGGAGCTTGAAAGGGATATGTTGCCCCATTCCCCATATTGTCCTGATCTTGAATTCTATTTTTTTTTCTCCTCTTCAAAACTCCTTATTTGAAATAACGTTGAATTTGGGGGAGGCTGCGAATCAGTACCTAGTTCAGTTTTTCGCAAATAAAGACAAGTCCTTCAACGAACGCGAATGATGCAGCTCACCAAACGAATGCAAAAGGGAAAATATATCATTGATTAACCTTTATATGAATATGTAACTTTGAAAAATTCAGAAAAAAAAACACAATTACTGTTTCTCAACCAAATAGAAAAAAGTATTAACTTCCTCTCCTCATTTTTAATTTCATTTTATAACCGTCGTTGAACAGCGGGCTCAATTTTGTGCTTACTATTACCAATGTTCAACTCCGAAACCTTATAATTTTGAACAAAATCTAGAAAACAAAGCAACTCTCCGATCAAATATTGGGAGAAATTTACTCTCGTGGAGGACTTTTTGATGGAACTAACCCGCATTTGCGTTACATGGAGAAGAAAACCACGAAAACTTCCCACGGTTAGCCTGAGAGTAAAGGGACTTTAACCCATGATCCGTCTACCACTGAGGCTACTTTACGTCAACACTGTGGTCGATACGAGCCGGATATGGAATTCGCATTGACCGGCCATCGCTGGGATTCGAACCCGCGTTCACTTACTAGGAGGCAAGCGCTCTATCCTCGAAGTCACCACAGCTCCCTCTCCTCATTTTTTCTTTCTTTTTTTTTTTTTTTTTTTTTAATAACCGTCGTTGAACAGCCGACCTAATTTTGGGTTCACGACTACTAATGTTCAACTCCTTTAGCCTTGTAATTTTTGAACCAATCCAGAAGACAAGGAAACTCCTGGATCTGTACCTCCAGAGGTATTGATTTGTTATGGAAACATGGAGGACTTTGCGCCTCGACAGATTTAACGTGCTTCAGTCACCATTTACTACACATTTACTACAACTTTTCGGCCGGCGGGGATCGAACCCACGAAATCTTGGACATGGGCCTCACCAACCAGGATATCCCGGCCTTCCTCGCCTCATTCGGGTCGATCCGAATTTTGCACGGATAAAAATTACTAAGCTTCCAAAAAAAAAAATTTATAATAAATAAAAAAAAAATTCATAAAAGCTTCGAGACTGATCTTTCAAATTATGCCAACAGTTCTGTCATGTAAAAATTTCCAAAACATTTGCTTCTAAACGAAAAATTGTTTATATATGGTTAGTATATTTCCATATTTATACCCAAACACTGTGTCTGAATAGTTATAATTAAACGTAAAAGTAAGAAATGAAACTTGTTAGTCCGTTTTTTCTTTCAGCGTGCGATCGATAGATTAAAGGTGAAAAAGCATACATTTAAAACTAAATATGTTGTGTTTTATGGGTTGTAGCTAAATGAAATATACTGCGTGACTCGATGTCAGTTTATTAATTTTCAGAGCAACAATAAATCAGAATAAGCAGCTAAGAAAATAACGACAAAGGAAGTTAAGATTCTATTTCCTGTTTAAACACATGAGAGCAAGCTAAGATTTTGCTACGGAATTACGTGTATAAATAAAATAAGTGATACCATAATAGAATTTTTTTAGCACATTTAACGATTAATTCTTATGTGTATATATATATATATATATATATATATATATATATATATATACAGAATATATATATATAGAATTTAAAAAAATTCCAGCAGACTGGGTGAAACACATATAATGAAAACGGTAAAATAAGATAGAAAAGAGAAAATTTTACGATCTATTAAGTTTTATAACCTACGTATAAACTCCAAGAACATAAAAAATCACAAGGAACACAAGAAAAGGACACAAAAAGAAAAAGGGATTTTAAATTTAAAAAAAAAAAAAAAGAAATTATTGACCAGATTTGAAAATTTTAAAAAATAACTGTTTAAGCGTTGCAAAAATTAACAACAACACAGCCCTGCCAACTATTACGCTTTTTGCAAGCATTTTAAAAGAACAAAATGGGGTTACATATGAACTTTTAAATCATTTACATGTACTGGTGCGGAAAATCAATTCAAATGAATAAAAAATAAACATATTAAAACATAATTTTAGGTACCACTAGAATAAATGTTTACAAAAAGCGTAGGAAGTTGCCAGATTTGAATATACACATGACTATTATTCAATTTTAATTTTATTACCACTTCGAAAAATCATTTTCGGAAAGATTGAAAGTTGGTAGGTAGGCGTATATGATACAATAAAATAATAAATTCAAACCATCGCTGCCAACTTGCCATGCCGTTGAGAAATTATTTTCCTAGTAGTAGCATCATTATCGTTTTGGCGTATTAAATATTGAAGTTTTAAGTTTCAAACATTTTTACCACGACGAATCAATAATTTTAAAAAATATGTAGTTATGATCTGTTTCCTTATTATGCTATAAGTGTCTAAATAGTTAAATTTTTAGAAAATCCTAGCGAACTTAATTGTTGTTTCACTACCACTATGTTATATATATTTCAACGACCGTACAAGTTGGCTAGTATGCAAGAAAATAGTGCCAATGTAGAGTAAAGTCTATGCAGGAAGTATTGCCTTCTCTTAATTACCACTTTATTTTTAAAACATTTATTTATGAATAATATCCTTGACTGTTGCAATAAATCAATTAATGTAAAAAATTTTTATTATGTAATTATCTTTTCTTTTCTTTTTTCTTTTCTTGCTACCATAATGTTGCAAAAACCAAAATGTTTTTACACACTGTACATATTTTATGATGAATGGGTTAGGGGCCGCTGCGCGGCCCAGTCACCCAGTTTAATTTTAATAAAAGCAAAGCAAAAAGCAATAAATCAATGAATTTTGATCTAGTAACTAAATTATAGTCAGTGGCTACCGGTTCCAAAATTGGCCGCCAAAATGATTAAGTATAATAAGTAATTTAAGTTCCAGGTGTAAAATTAATTCTACTTTAGTTAATAAATATTTCCAACAAATAATAAAGGACAGAAATTGTTTTACAATTTTTATTGGGATTGCGATATTATCAGAAAGGTTGATCAGTTAATTTGGAGAGAAAAAACATTAATTAATATAAAAATGAGGTAAATTAGTTAATCATTAAAATATCGATATTTCCTGACAGTATATCGCGATATTATAATTTCAATATCAATTAGTTTTAATCTATCAATAATATAGCTCCTTCATGTGCGGAATTTCTGTAGTTTCAGAAATAACAAAAATAATCTCATGAGAAAACTGTTTAAAAATCTTAAATTTCAGACAGAAAAATGAACTTTCCATCTTTTGAGATTCTTCTATCATAGAAGGCGGATAACAGCGCCATCTATGTTGAAGATCAGAAAAAGATAGGAAGAAGGGGATGAAGAAACTATTCTGAAATTCATTAATCCGTTGGACACGGATTCATAAGTTTCTGTTTTGGATTCTATCACACCCGGTAACATTTAAGTGAAAAAGTACGATCTGGTGGAAAATTCAACTGGTAAGTTTTTCTTCCTATTATTTCAATTAACAATCAATTTATTATTTTAGTTATAAGTTTAAGATTGAAGACAATTTCATTGCTGCAGATTTTATCATAGAATAATTTTTTTATTTAAGTTACATAAAAAGGTTTTTTATTTGTCATATTAATTTATTATTTTAAGTTATGACTGATATATTGTCATTTTTATTGCATAAAATGCGAAAAAACTTCGGTCGAACGCTTAAAAAAATAGTGAAACAACATATAGGATATAAAAAAAATTAAATAAAACTCTATTTATTACCGAAGTTATTAATGAAAAATTTTTTTAGAAAAGAAACAAAATACAGAATTTGTTTTAAGTAAAATATGAAGCATTTAGTTAAAATATTAAATATAAGAATAAAGAATTAAAGTAGATTTTGATTTTTTAGGTAAAATAATATTTAAAAGTGTTATAGTCAAAAATTAAGTGGCGATTAGGATTTTTAAATAAAATATAAATTAATAGTTTTTTAGTGACAAAATATAGTGCAAATTATGTTTTTTCAAGTAAAATGCATTTGTTTAAAATAATTATACTATTTTTTAAGGCATTATGTATTTTATTACGAGTTAAACTTTTTTTTACTTAAAATTGAGCTTAAAAATGCTCGAATTTATTTTAAAGGATCTCTTTGAAAATGTAAACAGTGATAAAAAAAACATTAAAGTATATTTTTATTGTTATCAGTAGATATAAATGTAATGTATGACCGCATCTTTATAACCGTCATAATTTATGAATTACATATAATATATTTCGATTCAAAATCATATATCGATTTTTTTTATTTATAAGCTTAATTCTTTATATTATATATTCGCTTAAACTAATAGAAGAATATCCGCTTAACTTTGAACATAAATTTAAATAAATGTATTTTTTTTTTACTGTTCACTGTTCAAGCAAAAATGTTTTAAAATGCTGGCTAAACTGAAAAAATTTTGGGTCCTTTAAAAAAGCATAAGTTTGAATCTCCCTCAAATAGCATAAAAGTTGGAAGCTTTGCAAGTAATTCTTTTAGCCTAAAAAAGAATTAGTACTTTTATACAGTATACTCTCGATATTTCGAACTTCTATGCCTCAAAAACCTTGTTATGTCAAAAAAATATTTTTCCCCTTAGCATTACATATCCACTAAATATTAATTTAAATTCCTACTTCAAAGAGTTTATTCTCTAAATCTTGTTATGTCGAATATTTTACGAAATAGAAAATGAATTTTTTCAAAAAAATCATAATGTAAGTTTATTGTAAACCAATTATTTTCTATTTAATTAGTTATATTTTTGTCTTACTTTTAGAAATATAATTATCATTACTGTATTTAGACTTATAGTCAACTATCATGGCATATATGTTTAATAGTAATTATTTTTGTTTCATGACTCTACCTTTTAGAGTACTATCTTATAATATATTTTTCTACTTTTTAGAACATAATTAGTTCTGAACTTGTTATTTCAAAAACACGATATCTCGAAATTTTTTTAACGTCTCTTCAACTTTGAGATATCGAGACTATACTCTACTTTTACAAAAAGTTGTGCCCTTCCTCCTTCAAAAATGATTTTCTTATATATATATTTTATTGGAAGAAATGAGGCTTTTCCATTTTCGTTGTTTTAGACAAAAAATCACAGTTAAATTGATAGGCATTCTTTGAGATGTGTTTAAGTATTTGTAAATGAACTTAAACTATTACCATGATAAAATAATAAAAAGGTGTTAAAAAATAGTGCTATGTTGTTGAAACGTTTGTGTTGTACAAGCAACAAAACTTAGCTATCATATTTATTTCGCGTTCGGAAATTCGGAAAGGTAAATTTGAATTATCTTACATTATAAAAACGACTGAAAACATGAAATTCAAGTCATAAACAAACATTAGTAGCTAAATATGTCATGTTTTAGATCTACTTAAAAGCTAAGAGTAGTAAACTTTTTTTTTTATGACAAGCTTTAATGACAATTATTATTTTGGCGACTCAAAATTCAACATGATTGTTTTAGCTATCAAACTAAATTTATTATTTAGCAAAAATTTATTTTTAATAAGGAACTATATTAAAAATACTAAAACTTATATAAATAAAAAATAAACCACAATACGTTTTCAAAAAAAAAATTTGTTTTTCTTTGTAACACTTTATAGAAAATTATTATATTTTAACGAATCCAAATTCAGCATGATTATTTAAGTAATCAAACTAAATTAATTATTTTGAAAAATTTATTTTTAATAATAAGGAAATACTGAAACCTACATAAATAGAAATAAAACCGGGGCAAATTTTCAAAAAATATTTTTCTGTAAGAAACTTTCTTAGACAATTAATATTTTAACGAATTAAAATTCAATTTATATTTTTAGTAATCAAATTAAATTAATTCTTTTGCAAAATTTATTTTTAATAAGGAACTATATTAAAAACGCTAAAAAAACATATAAATTAAAAATAAAAAGTTTATTTATAACTTTTGAAAAATACATATTCTATATGTTATTAATACCAAGTAGAGATTTTAAACTTAGTTTTTAAAATTTATTTTTTATGTGAGTAAATTATTTAATTTTGATTAAAAATTCATCCTTAACAACAAAAAAATTTTATTCAATATCACATTTTCGAAATTTTGCATTTAACTATAAAGAAAAACTTAATGCTATTGCTTATAGCAACAATTTTACTTAAAAGATTTTCTCTTCAGGTACTTTTGGGTTCTACTAGAAAATTTCACGCTTCTCATGCTAATCTTAAAATGCACTTAAGTTTTTTTTTTTTTTTTTTTTCTGCAAATACGTCTACTTATCCATCTAGGCACCACTCTTCCTAATTTAATAAAAGAAAAAAAGTTAGTTTCAAAAATAGTGAGGAAGATAAGATTTTGTTTCGTGGGAAAGCGATTTTCAAGTTTTCTCATGTCTTAAAAATTTCAGCAAGAAGCTTTTATATCAGTAAATTTATTTAAAATGAAAAAAAAGAACCCACTGCACTCAGTGATAGACAAATAATAGAATAAAGACAATGAGTTCGCCAAAAAAAAAAAAAAAAAAAAAAAAAAAAAAAAACACAAGATTTTTAGCAATGGTGAAAGTGAAAGTAAGTCCTATTTTTATATCATTGAAACCCACTTTTTTTTTTGTCTTTAACTTGTACAATGATAAAAAGATAAATAATTTTTTCTGACTTTAAGTTAGCACCGTGTGGAAATCTTTTAAACCGGTAACCGAATCTTTAAAAATGTACAGAGCACAAAATAATCAACAGACCACCACTCTGAATAGCTTTTGGTCTAATGATCGGATGTTCCTACTCAATCTTAAAGGTTTAAGGGGGTGACCTCAAATATGCTAATTAATTAGATCCAGTACGATATTTGGAATTACGAAATCAGATAATAACAGAATAAAAATGCACTGATTCAAATTTCTGTATACAGGTATAGAGAAGGTATGCAATTTTTTACATCATTTTAAAGAATACAGTTTTAAATGGCAAAATGCAAAATTTGATCGAAATCGGTCGAGTAATTTTTGAGAAACAGAATTTTTAAAAATAAGACTTTTTCAAATTTCTCAGGAACTGTTCGACCGATTTCGTTTAAATTTTTTATTTTGCCATTTAAAATCGCATTCTTCAAAATGATGTAAAAACTTGTGCACCTTACAATACGAACGTTTTTCAACTGTTCATAAATAAATTATAAAAAAATAATACATATTTATTAAAAGTTAAATATTTCATGGCATTATCTTTGAATATTACCATGATAAACGAATTTTATAATTGTGTGCAAAAATTTTTCAGTTTACTTAAGTATTCGAGATATGGCAAAATACGCAAACGTGAAATTAGCATTAAGGGGTCCAAACTTTGAACCACTCTCCTGGTCAAATATTTGGGACCCTATTTCCCAGATAGCGGCTACCCCCTATATTTTGAGTGTTAGAAATCCAAATCCATTGAATTAAAGGTATGTTTATTCAGAGAAAATACGTTTTGGTGGTCTGATTTCGTAATGAAATATACTAATTAATATAATGAAATATAATAATTTCGTAATAATTTATAATGAAAGTTATGTTGGTAGTTACAGTTGAATAATTGAATATATTTAAAAAAAACATAACTTTCATTATAAATTATTTATATAAAAAGTAAATGACATATTATACCTTCAGTGATCTCCCTGCATATAAATACTATTTTGTTTTAATATTTGGGTTAATAACTTGTTCCGCTTTGAAAAAAAGATATTTTTTAGAAATAGTGACGTTTAAGTTATTTTTATTTTAAGTCATTGTTTTCACTAGTACTTATTAAAAAATACAAAGTGTTATATCAAATGCAAATTTATTGCAATTATCTCGTAATGACACTTTTAAAGAGTGGGTGTAATTATCCATCTACAAGTTTTACAATTTAATTCGCTACCAATTAATGAAAACTTTTGCACAAAGCGGAGAAAATTAGCATCCCAGCGAATTTAAAGGAACGCATTTAACTGTTATACTAGAGATGCCAATTTGCACCACTTTGTGTTCTAGTGGTAACGAAATTTAAATTATTTTTAGTTTAGTGCTTTTAATTTTAAATAATTTTTCCGCTACTACGTGACTAAAACTTAAAGTATCCAAAACGAAACTTTATTACAGTTATTTTGTGGTGACACTTTTAAAGAGTAGTCATAATCATCTTTACTCTGTAAGTTTTACAATTTAATTCGTTACCAATTTATTAAAACTTTTGCACAAAGCGGAGCAGTTGGCATCCCTGCTATAGATTAGTTTTCTGAGTACTTAGAAAAGCGGAAGTTACAGCAAAGTTACAGTGATCACGAATTTATTCATTTGTCTCATATTCATAAGACGCTAACTCTCATACTTTGGCGAAAATTATGACATTTCTTTTTTCACAATGGCAATAAAAATATGTTTCAAACTTAGCTATAACTTGAACAGAAACGTAAGTTCCAAAGTGAACAGTTGATATAAACAAACCAATTGCTCTATTTTTTATTTTATTTTAACGAAATTCTTGGTGCCGAGAAATTTCGAATTTTCGTAGAATAAAAATTCGAAATTTCTCGGCACCAAGCTCAATTTTTAGAGTTAGTAAACAAATTTTTGAATTTTCAGATTTAAAAATTTTTTTTTTACTGATATATTGAACAGCAGCCACAATTTTGAAGACGATCATGCGCGCAGGATAAGTTGCCCACTTCTTATTAACATAATAATTTAGATTTTAATTTTAATAATGCCTTGTAATTAATGTCGGCAACGAATGAGACTTATCAACGTAGATCGGCCCTGTCTGACAAAACTGATTCTTCCTCCTGTTATGACTACTTATGACTTTTTAAAAAAGAATGCAGGTTTTTGATATCAGTCACAGTCGAACCTCGTGAACCCTAAATTGGGGGGACTATCATAATTATTTCATGTAAACCGAATTTTGTTTTATCCGATGCATCATGAAAACAATTTATTTTATATTATTAATGCATGTTATGCACATTAATGCATGCAGACAATACCATTATGAATCAAACAAATTAAAATATGCTTAAAAGTTATAACTAGAGCCCGGATTTTGATGACCTAAAAAATCTCAATTAATGCCCTTAAAAAGTGCAAAAAATGCCCTTTAAAAGTGCAAAAAATTCCCTTAGAAAATGCAAAAAATGCCCTTAAAATGCGAAAATTGCGCTAAAAACGCCTTATGACATGACTTAAATAAAGTAAAAATATTGAACTAAAACAATTTTTTACTCTTTAAAATTATTATGAGTCATTTCAAAAAATATAAAGCAATGCAATACTTGTTCTACGTTCATTAAAGTTTGAAAAATATGTTTTATATCCTAAAATAACAAAAAAAAGGAAAATATATTGACTCCAAAACATTTTCATTTTGTATAGAAAATTTAATGAATATAACAACTTCCATCTCATAATATTACTAAATATCAGAATTACACTAGATTATTAATTTTTTTTTAATATTTTGAAATGTAAACGAGCGTTTCTTGTCTGAAAGTTAATTTTTATACCTGAAGAAGCTTCTTTCAACGACTACTGATGTTATTGGTGCGTACTTGAAAAAGACGGTCTCACTTACTGACAATTCTTCTTCAATTTGAAAAGATGTTGCTTCACCTGTTAATATCCTAGAGATTTTCTTCATTGTTTGGAAGCCAGTGTAATAATAAAAAATGATAAAAAATAATAAAAATTGGAAAAAATTAACAAAAAATTTAAAAAATGCTTTAAAATGCAAAATATGCCCCAAAATTTAAAGAAAAATGCCCTATAAATCTAAAAAAATGCTCTAAAGGACAAAAAATGTCCAAAAATGCAAAAAATGCAAAAAAAATGCAAATGTCATCAAAATCCGGGCCTTAGTTATAACTATAATTTATTTCTATTTTAAAAATTTCATTTATTTGCTCATCTGTTACTTCGAAAAAAAGAAAGAAAATAGAAATAGCATTCCTCAAAGTGAATGATTGGAATTTTATTCAGACGCTTCTTATCTATTCTGTGTCCAGTTTCCTTTCATGTTAAGCGATAGTCAGCTTGAAAATTCCATGTTAAACATCAAAGCTTAACCCCGTCCCGCCCCCGTCAGGGGGCAATCGGAGAATACTGTAGACTCTAAGTGCACGCACGTGACATCTCAGTAAGAAAGAGGATTCAAAAAGGTAGGCTTGGTGGCGATTCATGGCAACACCAGAAGGCCTCAAAGAATTTAGGGAAATCTTAAAATTAACAAACTAAAAACAGATACAATTTCAAAAAGAAGAGTTACGGCGAGGCAGCCGTAAAGAAAAATCCTCAAACAAGAGGAAACTCAAAACATGAATAGTTGGAAAATTTAACAAAATTTTGAACCATAAATTAATCAAAAATTCGAAAATCATTTCTAAAGAACACAAATACAGTATTTGCGAAGTTTAAATAAATAAGTAAATAAATAAATAAAAAAAAATTTAAAAAAATAATAATAATAATACTAATAAAAATACTATTAGCATACAGAAAATTGTTAACAGTGAGACACAATTAATGCATTACATGAAATATAGAGCTCGTTAACTGTACAGTCCACATTTGTTGACGCCGTCTAGTCAAGTTGCCTTGTTAGGAAAAGGCGTTTCAATAATTCCCTGTTTGACTTTCTTCTGCTTCCAAAATAATTTAAGTCGGATGTAATTTAAATGTTCAGGAAAACATTTTTGTCGAAGGTCTTGAAATTTACTGCAGTTTATTAAAATATGTTCCAGATTTTCAAAAGTATTGCAGGAGTCACAGAGTCCATGTTAAACATGTAAAATACAGCAATAATTGATTACTGACTCATGGTGCCAAACATCTGTTTCATGTAAAGCGATATTTCACGTTAAGCGGTTTCGCGTTAATGAGGTTTGACTGTATAGGTTTTTAAATGGTTAATATAGTATGGCAGATTTTCTATCACACCTAGCTTAGAGAAATTAATGACACCACTTTTTGATGTTTGAAGAGCTTGGTGGAAGAAGCAATGACATTTTCAGTGTCTCTAAAATCAGGGTAATAAGAAGGACAAGTAGTATCCGAACTATATTGTTATAGATTTATTAAAGAGCGGGCCTCATACTTCCTAACTTTTAATCTTTTCAACGATAATTTTCGAAAGTGGTAGTAAAAGTTTATATTTTTAGTTTGTAAGAGCTTAAAAGCACCATCTTATCATAGTTCTGTATACATGAATTCATTTATATACAGGGTCAGTAAAAGTCATCTTAAACTAAATTTATAAATCCAAGAAATAAATGGAAATCATTAATGTTACTACCACTTCAAGTGAGAAATTAAATTTTGTGCAGCTTACGTAAAAGTTGGTGGCTGTGTAATTTTTTACCTTACTTTATTTACTTACCTAATTTAAAATAAAAATCATGCAATCATTCTTCGACGAACTAACGTAGATTAGTTATGTTAAAATTAAAGGGAAAGCAGTTACATAATTCATCCACTAAGCTCTTCACCTCTACTACTTGTACAGTACGTAAAAAAAAAAAAAAAAAAAAAAAAAAAAAAAAAAAAAAAAAATGACGGAACATCTTGAATAACTTTTGATCTATTGATCGAGATCGGGGGGTTGGCCTCAAATATGCTAGTTGATTAGTACATCGATATTTTAAATTAAGAAATCAAACACAAAAGCGTACTTTCTCTGAATAAACATACCTTTTTGCCAATGGATTCAGATTTCTGACTCCCAAAATATAGGAGGCAGCGATAATCTGAGAAATATGGTACCCGTAGTTTAGTCAGCAGATAGATCCAAATTGTACCACTTACTTAATGTATGTTAATTTTCGTTTGTTTGTGTGTATTTCATCATATTCCGAGTATTTTTTAAGCGTATCGAAATTCTGAAATTCGATAATCCAAAGAAATTCCATGCAAAAAATAACTTTTAGTAAATATTTATTATTTCATTTAATAATAGTCGGAAAAATTTTGAATGATAAAGTATACAGTTTTTTTTTTACATTATTTTAAGGACTGTAGTCTTGAGCAGTAAAATGCAAATTTTAAGTTAAATCGGTTAAATACTTCCTGCAAATTTGAAATGTAAACATCTGATTTTTTTAAATTTCAATTTATCCGGAACTGACTTTAAGGGGTCAAAATTACATAGTTAACATTAAGAGGTCTAAACTTTGGACCGTTCATATTATTGGGATCATGTTTCCAAGATGCAGCTACTCCCTGAATTTTGGGGGACAGAAATCTGAATCCGTCCAAAAAAAGTTAGCAAGCCGTGTCTTATTCGTAACTATTGCAATAATTGATAAGCATATTTGAGGTCATTCCTTCAAACCATAACGATTGAGCCCTAGATTGTGAAGATCCGATTATTAGATCAAGAGTTATACAGGATATTCCGTTTATTTTTTATCGCATTGAACATTATAACATTTTAAATTTGTTTCCCTAAGACATTTGTAACGTCTTTGCATATCTACCAACGTGTCATAATACGTAAATTTATTCTATTATTTAATTGATTAATTACCGAAACTTTATAAATACAATTATATTAAACATAAATGTTCTAAAACTAAGAAAGATTTTCCTCACTGATCGTAAAAGTGGTAGTTATGACATCATAATATTTTTGAACAAACATAGATGTGTAAAATCAGCCACTTAGTGAATATGACCTTAATTTTGGTCACAACATCAAAATAAGTCATCTTTTACTAATTGTTTCGTTAAAACAATAAATCCTCTCCATAAAATTACGAAATCATTTAAAGGCAATTAGAAAATGCAATCGAAGCATTAAATGTTAAAAGGGGATATGTTACAAATGTGCACTTTCGAGGAAAAAAAGAACTCTGTGAATTGTGGAAAGATTGTTTTAATTGCTTCCAAATTTTTGGATTCTCTTCTTTAAAGCAGTCTAGAAAATTACTCGTCATTTGATAATCGGTGATTGATATTCCAAAAACAACATTAAATTTATTTTCTTAAAATAGTTACAAACCCCCTTTTAACTTTGACAGCTTCAATTACTATTGATGTAATAATAGAAAAAAACGGAGCGTATTTTATTTCCACATTTTATTAGCCATTTCTGAACGATATAATCCAATTTATTCACTTCATTATTTTAAACTTTTCACCCCAAAACCACTTCCTTTGCCATTTTCATTGAAACGTACTCTAGTTACCTCCGTTTATTTCCTTCTGTTGTTTTCAGAATGTAATTATGAAGGGAAAAAAAGAACAATTCAATCACACGACGATATATATTAATCGGAGCTTCTTTCTTCCGCCAGATTACGAGGTCGCGTGGCTTTGTTACGATCATCGAAGCGGAAAAGGATCATCTTCAGGTGTTGAGGATGTAGCAAATCGGATGATAAGTTAAGAAAGTGAAGTTAGAAGTGTGCGCGTTCTTTGTTGAATGCATGTTTTTCCGCACAAAAAATAATCACCTGGTTATGTTTCCGTACAATAGAGGAAGGAGAAACCGAAACAGAAGGGGAGTTACGGGGAGCCGTTAAAAAAAAAAATTGTGTGCGTAGCTTTTTTGACATTAAAACTCTTTCTAGTTTTCTTGAGCTTTACGGAAGAATTGTAGAAAAATCTCCACGATATATCTCAATACACTGATATTGTGATACATCGTGCCTATTCAAACATCGTGATATTGCTATTCAAAAAAGTAAATTGTGAATATCTTATATAATTTTATTATACATACTTTCGGGAATATTGTGCGGAACATGCATCTTTTTTGACAATAAAACTCTTTTTTGTTTTCTTGAACTTTACGAAACAGTTATAGAAAAAATCTTCGCTACACATTGATTTAATTCAAACATCGAGATATAGCTATTTAAAAAAAGTATATTGTGTATATCGTATATACTTTTATTGTATATACTTTCGTGAATATTACACGGAGCATGCAACTTTTTTGACGATCAAACTCTTTCTAGTTTTCTTGAACTTTACGGAACAGTTATAGAAAAAAATCTCCACGATATATCACAATACATTCATATTATTCAAGCATCACGATATTGCTATTTAAAAAAGTATATCGTCTATATTTTTCTCGTGTACACTTTCGTGAATATTGTACGGAGCATACATCTTTTTGGACGATAAAATTCTTTCTAGTTTTCTTCAGCTTTGCGGATTAGTTGTAGAAAAAATCTTATCTTCGCAATATATTGATATTATTCAAACATCGCGTTATCTCTATTTAAAAAGCTTATCATCTCGCATAACCAAACACTATCATGCATATTTTGATAATTGCGTGATCGTATCGATAATGATAAATAATTAACAAGATTCATCATCGTCATCATAGTTGGCCAGACAGCCCAATGTAGGCCAATGCATCATTCTGGAGATTTCTTCATAACGACTTCCAATTTATCATCGATCTCTAATTCTTTTCCTTAATTGCAAGAATATTAGACTCCACAGAATCAGCCAATCATTGACGAGAGCAATACTGTGCAGTGTTCCTTGTCTCGGGTAGTGCTATAAGTAATTGTGTCAAGCTTCAAGAAGTTATCGACGAGTAACGCTATC
The DNA here is from genome assembly GCA_949128135.1 of Parasteatoda lunata. Lineage (NCBI taxonomy): Eukaryota > Metazoa > Arthropoda > Arachnida > Araneae > Theridiidae > Parasteatoda > Parasteatoda lunata. The sequence goes on from OX421975.1 coordinate 103,587,332, forward strand.
ATTTTTTAAATAATTTTATATTTTTTATCTTCGACTGAAACGTTTAAAATCGCTATGTGATCAGTTGATTGATGATTACTCATAGTGAGTCTATGACTTAATCAACAGAATTGTGGTCTAGTTTAGTGTAGAATATACAACACGTAATCTCAATATGTAAAGCAAAAAAGAAAAGAAAATTGCAAAAAGCACTTAAATTTTTAATAACTTTCGAGCAAATAGGAATTTCGAAACAAAATATGGGTTTAGATCACTAATAAAAATACCTCTTTTACCTATCATTCCAAATTGTAACTCCGTAGTTACATTTCAGCGGAATTACAGATCTATCAAACATGGCAATTTTTACAACAAGTTTAACAGTTAAAAATTCTCGAACTAATTATCGAATGTTAATTTTTTTTTATTTCATTTTGCTCCCTGCATGTAGTTCCACACATCTGCGTAATTTCAAGTTTTATAGTTAATGCGCAACAAAACAAAATGAGCTTTAAGCTATACACTCAAAATAGCTTCATCGGCACCGGTGGCTCTTACGATTTTTTAATATAGAGAAATATAATTTTATTACCATAATGCGAATAAAATGTTGTCACAATGCTATTCAGAACTGACGAGGTTTAACCAAATTTATAAATAAATCTACAAAAAAAAAAAAAAAAAACTCAATACGTTATATTTGCTCCCATTATGCCAAGTTCCAAATCATGTATTTAAAAACATCTTACACTGAACCTGTTCCTCTATATCATTCCAGTCGAATTATTGTAGTTGGTTACGAAGTTGTAACAATACGAACATCAACGGAAATAACTGAATGAATAATATAGAACTTTAACGTCCTGGAAGTGCTACTCAGTATCTTTATTAAGGGAAATTCATGCGGTGTGAAAAAAGGGTATAAAAAAAGAGTAAGTGCGGGGCATCAAATACCGGATATCCGAAACAACTCTTTATGAACTTTTGAATGCATTTTGCCTTTTCTGGAACAGTTGGCTTATATTTAACAGGTATAAACTGGGTTTGTACTTCTCCATATGTCACGGTCAAATAATTTTTAACAATAGATAGTGACAGTTTTTCAATTATACTATTTTTAAATATTTTCTTTCGGACTTTATCAATTATGAAATTTACAAATCTGTCAACCTTTTCTCTTTCCGAGAAAAACTTTCCCAAGTGATGGTGAAATGACAAATGAATTATAATTGTCGGTTGAAATATTTTTTTTTTATAGTCTGACAGAACTTGATCAGAATATCATTTATTTATACATATGAAATAAAAGAATCTTTTTGGAATTTGTACTCGGTATTTCCTTCATCCTAATGGGTTAAATTAAGGTGACCAGTGCTCTAAAAAAAACTAAAAGACTGGTAGCGAAATTTTTAAAAGAACATTCGGAAATTGACCTCTTTAGCTTTTTCAAAAATTAGAGATATCTACTCTATGAATATTAATTTGAAAGACAAAGCAGTTCATTTTAAGATATTCGTATAAAAAGTTTACTACCAGTTTTTTTACCTTAACACATTGCATGCGGTCAACTTTTCTTAGAAATGTATTACAGCTGTTATATATTAAAACTTTAAAAAAGTGGTAAGCGGGATTTTGTAAAAATTGAAGCAAACTTGTCTCTATAGCTACAACTTCAATTAAAAAATAAATAAAAAATAGTGCGTGGAGTCCCTCCGCGCGGAAGAAGTGAAACTTCGTAGTGCGGAAATGAAAATAGGATGGGGTAGAAATTGATTTTTAGTGAAATCATATTGTTTCTTTAAGACAAACTTTATTAACATTGCTTACAACCACCTATCTACATAACTTTATTTTAAAATGTAGCGCAGAATTACATTACAATAATAATAATAAAAAAATAATAAAAAAACAATTATCTTAGTTTTAAACTCTTGAATTAAAAGCGTAATAATAGCGGTTCAGGAAATTAACATTAAATAAACATAACATTAAATGCAAAAATATTTATAGAAAAACAATACTTTTATTAATTTTATGCTAGTGAGAACCAAAACAATATGGAAATGAATGGGGGAAAACTGGATCCTACCACGAGATTTTCTGGCCAATAAAAATGTAGCGTTAAACGTTTAACGCAACCTTGTTGGAAGTCGCATAAGAAGTTTCACTTCAAAAGAAAAAAAAAAAAAAAAAAAGAAAAGAAAAAAAAAACAATTACGACGAACGATTGTAGTATTGATTACATATACTATACTGAATCATTTATGTTTGTGGTAATCACAAATGGATAATTTCTTTGAAAAGTAGAGCGGAAATGAAGTAGTTTTGCTACCACTTTTTAAACTTTTGTACGGATCGCAGAAATTTCACAAACGTATTTTTACGTGACCCGCTTGCAATCTGTTAAACACGCCATTTCATGATAATCATTTTAAGATTATTTCTTTATCACGTAAACACATTTAAAATTAAAATTATAAAAAAAAAATTAAACTCCATTTACTACCATTTTAAATGGTGTTTAATAAACATCCGCAAAAGTTTACAGTAATTAAAATCATACAATTGAAAATTAGGTGGGACATCAGTTTTTTTCTCCCTTCTTCCAGAAAACTGCTAGAAGCATTTACAACAACAACAACAAAAAATCAATGCAACCCATAAATAAATCCAAAAAAGTGTCGACTGTTTGACAACAGTTATAAGGCCTGAAAACGAGACGGAAAAGAGAAAAAACTGGTAGTAGAATTATTTCAATTAAAATACTTTTCGGGAGAAGTAAATCTATTCTTAACAATAAACGACTCATTGCTATTAATTTATTTCTCTGGGAAGAAGTATTTCAATGTATCCGTTAAAAAAAACTGGTAGTTTTGGATAGTTTATTATTTCCTAAAAAGAAGCTAAAATTGAAATTTATTTGTTACCAGTTTTTACTCTTTTCCGTCTTGATATGTATGGACTTTCAGCCCTGGTCCTGCCAACTACAAGAAGAATGAAAAGCATAGCTGCCAACTTTTACGAAAGGCAGTCCGATGATATATATATACGTTTAAGTTATTTAAATGCATTGGTAATCAAAAGCATTTTAAATCATGTTTAATTTAAATAAGTGTAAGTGATGTGATGTCAAATATAAAATCTTCAATCACAAAAAATGTATTTATGAGTAAACTAGCATAATATACCATTATTTCCGGTAACTAATTTGCACAAAAAATTCTTCAGATAAAAGTGGTAATTTCTAAAATCATTTATTCAGGGATGCCATTGGTTTTTTAGCATTAGTAAACCTAGCATTAATGACCCTACTGATTGCAAAGTGATATTTTTTGTTTGCTTAACACGTTCACGCTGGCTGTTCACACATAGGCCTGAAAGTGGGACGAAAAAGAATAAATACTGGTAGAAGAACTATTTCAATATTAGATAATATTCGGGAGGAGTTAATCTATTCTCAGCAATAACATTTCACTGTAAGAAAATTTTTCACGGCGAAGAAGCAATTTAATATAAAATTGCATCCGTTAGAGACAATTGGTAGTTATGGATTTATATTATTCCCGGAAAAAAACTAAGAAATGAAATTTATTTGTTACCAGTTTTTACTTCGGTGCGCCAACGGTGGTACTTGCCGCCCGATGAGACAATCTAGCGCGGGCCACCGGTGGCCCGCGCCGACGTGAACGTGTTAAAGAATTATACTTCCAAACACAATCCAAAAACTAAATTCAAAATTATAATACTTGAGGTATGAAAAACACTAAACAATTATTAATCCAATTCAAACTGGTAAACTGGAATTATACTTCACTTTTTTGTTTCAAACAATGGTTCAAATATACACAAAAAATTCATTTTTTATTTTATCAAATTGAACCATAATAAAACTTAAAGTTTATATAAGTAATTAGAAAATTATACTCACTGTGTCAACCATGTGTTTAAAAAAGTATCTACCTATGTAAATTTTGCTTCATGTAAATCCATTAATTCCATGACACAAAGCGTGATTTATTTATAAAAGACATCTATATATAAAAAAAAAAAAAATTGCAGTGTACATTTGTTTTTTAAACAAGACTATTTTTCTTTTCGTTACTTACCACTTGAGATTTAAAAAAGCATTTGTCATTGAAATTAAATATTGATATTATAAATATAGGGTTGCCAAGGACAACTAAAAATGCAAAAGGGGGTGGTTGAAACTCGCCTATTTATTCAATCGTAACTACCACCATGACTCACATTGCAAATTATTCATATCAAAAACGATTGCATACCTGCCAACTTTTATGAATGGGATAGGGGCCGCTTCGCGGCCCAGGTGCCCAATAAAATCAAAACACTAGGACCTGCCAACTTTTAATCCTTTCGAGGATGATTTCCCCTAGTGGTAGTAAATTCAAATTTAAATTACAATTCTAGGCAGAAACATTAGGCTGTTCATGGATAAAGCTTATGTGGACAAACACTACAGCATTTCATATTAATATATATGCTTAATTTTTTTTTAAATAGTGGTGGTCAAAAAGATTTTAAATTTAGTTTATTAATGGAAGGAATATATAGAAAACATACATTTTACTACCACTTTAAATGTATAAATAAAATTTTACGCCAAATGCGTAAAAGTTGGCAGGTATGCGATTGATTGCATTTAATTTCAATAGTAAATTGAAAGAAATGTGATAGAAAAAGTTTAATTTTAATCTCGTTTAATAGAGTTTTTTTTTTTTTTTCTATTAGTCACAACTTTTTATAAAAATCGCCCATGGCGTCTCAGTTAATATGTTATGTTATAAAGAACTATAATGTTATTGCAAAATATATTTTTGCAATGCAACTACTTTTTTTTGAAAAAAAAGAAGAAGAAAAGAAACGTCCTTTTGAAAAGACAGACCCAAATAGGTTAATAACTATATACGAAACCTGCTGTTGCTTTATATTACATCCATAATTTTTGTGTAAATGAATTATCCGTCAAAAAGATTTATCTCAACTATACTAATGGTGTTCTTTTTCAATAATTCATGTATTTCGTCATAAATAAATCATAAAACCTTGAATATGCAAATATTCTCCCGATACCCCAAGATAACGACTTATATTCAAAAAATGTTATTACAAGTTTAAGTTGCATTATTTTAAATTTAAAATAATGAGATAATAAGAATAACACTTCTTCCCTTCAGAAATGAGTTAGTTATCTTTAACGATTCCCTGCATGATTAGAGAACACCTGCACTTGGTTATCACCTGTCTCCTTTGAAGAAGAATGAAGTTGTGTTTACAACCGTTGCCAAAAAAAATTTTAAAAATAAAAATAATTGAATGAAACTGTTGATTTGACTTGTAGTACAAAATTAAAATTTTAAGATCCCACTCGATTTTCGTATTGATAAATAAGGTATTCGAATAATATACTATTGCAGTATCACCTAAATATAGGACAATAGTTTAATGCTATCTAAACATTTTCTTAGCACATTTTTGGAATTAATAAAATTTATGGCGCTTGTTGTTTCAAAAAACTTAAGAAGTAATATATAGATAACAAATTATGTAGAATATATAGCATAGTTTAGTATGTATACTGTAGTAAATAAATAATCCGAAGAAACTAAAGTGGTAAGATATTATATGATATAAAAGTTCATCCACTTCAAAGATGTATGATTTGGAAAAATAACAATCGACGTGTTTCAGGAGGTCAAAAATAAGATTCTATTTTTTATCGCTTGAAACTGTTATTTCCAATTTGCATATTTTTTAAGGAAATGAAGTTTTTTTTTTTTTTTATCATTTAATATCTATACAGGTACATTAAAAAGTAAGCTATACAGTAATATGTAGGACATAATTAGTAACTAATTGTTGCATTTTAATTCTTTTTAAAACATGTTAGCTACTTTTTCAAAAACTGAAAATTTCAAACGATTAAAAAAACTTTTTTTATTAATAATATCATTTCTTTTAAAGCATTTCTCAAACTATGTTAAACATTACGTGCTAAAACATTGAAAATTTTTAAAAGCCAAGTAGGAAATAAAATATTTTTAAGAATTATTATAAATGTTTAATATTTCCAAATTTATTAAACATATATATATATATATATATATATATATATATTAATTTCTAAGAGCAGGCCTGCCGAAATATCCTTCCCGAGGAAGTAGTGGTAGTAAAAGACTAATTGAAATACAACTTTAGATAAAAGAAACTTTTCATAATTATTACAGCTTGCACTCCATTTCGGTATTGTAACTTGCTTTTATGTATAAGATTAATTTATTCGCATTTAGTGGTCGACAAGATCATATTATATTAGATGAGTAAGTCCAAGAATTTAAAGAAAAATTATAAGATTCACCACCACTTTAAATATAAATTAAATACTATAGACAATCAGTAGTGTTTAATTGATATCTTAACGGCTTTGGGGCCTAGATAAATTTCGATGATGATGATGACAAGTGATATCTCATGGTAGACAAAAACAATTTAAGACTTAACTATTAAAATTAATATTTATATCTTTAAATATAAATGTTACTATCGCTAAATACTATTGCAGATTTGCGATCTTAACATTTATAAAAACAGAAATTTGAGTGCAATTAAAAGCAATAATTATCTTATAATATTTGTTTAAATTTAGTACCTCAAGCATGACTTTCTAGATGTTTATTATCCTATTTATATGAATTTTTTGTGTGACGGAGTAAATAAAACCTTTTTAACTATATTTATTAAACAAAAAAAAAAACATTAAAATATATTTTTTGCTATTACAAGAAAAAACATCCTCTACCTAAAACTCTAAAGTTGGCAACTACGTACTTAGCTTCACCGTTTAAATTTCTCATAAGAATTTTTATACTAAACCTACTGAATTTTAAATAGAAAAATATTTTCTCACGGCAAAAATTATAAAAACGGCAGCCTCTTTGAGATAATTACTCAAGACAGGAAGGCAATCGACGACTTTTTTTAATCCATCGTGAGAAGAAAAAGAAAAATTACGCAACCTTAAATGTAGAAACAGATTTCGAATGTTTATCCGCTAAGAAATCTCCTGTCACAAACAATAAAACTGATGCTTTGTGAATCTTAATTGATCTCTGCCATCAAAAGAATGCGAGAAGAAAAAACAAACGAGAATAATTCGAAATTTTCTCTTACCCCCTCGGGATCTAACGGTCCTTGAAAAATAAAAAGCAAGCTGCTACTAGCTGATCAGTTAAGCGTAACGATCATCCAAGAGACAATGATTTATCTGGCATTCTAATTTGAACATTGATGGTTCTGTTAGGCATTTTACTTTTAGAATTTTTCTAAACATGTGAAAGGAAAAGTGTTTGACGCAGTTAATTTAGCAGGAATGCCATGGCTATGACGAGTAATCGGAAATAACCATCACAATCAGCTATTAACTGGTTATACAATAAGCAATTGAGCAGAAAACAAACAATTGCTAACAAAACACGGAAGTTAAATTAAAGTGTACTGCGTAGCTGCCAACTTGTACGGTTACTGAGGGAAATTCGTTAGCATTATTTCTAACTTCAATATGTAAAGCCTTCGGAATTTGCGATAATTATGGCAACATTTTAAAAACCTCATCACTGAAGAAGTGGAATAGAGTGGCGTTTCATACAAACTTTTGGCATCATTTACACATAGTGATAAGGAAATTTTTTTTAAACCCTTTGAACACCGATGTCGACTCTGAGGTGCCATCAACAATCAACCCTAAAATTAAAAAATTTTATACCTTTATAATTAGTAAACATAATATTTTAGGAATTGCGTTGGTCATTGCCCGGTATGCTTTACTCGGTATTTCCTACTCTGATGTTGTTGTTTTTTTAAGGTTAAATGCCATTGTCCGATCAATACTTACAAAGATATCTTTTAAGGTTTAGAGTTATTTCTCGATACGTACCTCCAAATTCGAAGTCAAATTCAATTTGAATTCTAATCCTAATTACAGTGAACGAAAAAAGTGAATAATAAAATAACTTTTAATCTAATAATCGGGTTTTTTTGGTACTATGACTAAATTTTACTGGTTTTAAGGGCCTAACTTAAACAAAAAATGCTAATTTACCCTTTGTATGCAGATGTCGAATCTGAGGCGCCATCAATAATCACCACTCTAAAATTAAAAACTTTTATAGCTTAATAATTAGCAACCACGTTATTTTAAGAAATTTATAAAAAATATTGTGTTATGTGTTTAGGGCTTATATTTGTTCAAACAACATATTTAAGTACTGGGAGGGCAGTTTATTTTTTTCTTCTTTTTTTTTTTCATTTCACCAAACGTTAAACAAATCATCGTATGATCATCAAGCATTTTCATACGCTTTTTTATTCATAATTTATTATAAATTTAATTATTTAAAATTTAATTTTTAAATTCAAAAGATGCATAGATTTCATCAATTTAATCTAAAAAATAAAATTTTACGAAAAATCCTTTAATTCCTAAATTTTGACTCACAAATTACGAAGAATTTCACAGCCATTAAATCAGTAAATAAAAACAAGAAATGTGCAGGAAAACACCTATTTAGGTGGCATCGGGGATTCCAATCGTGAAGGATGATCCTCCTCCCCACCTTCCTCCACAAGACTTAATGTAGCTTTTTGATAAGGGGGTAGGGGATGACAACCACGCGCCGCATGTTCGAAAATCATTGAAATATTCTATGTAAACGCAAACGATCTCGGGGGTCGCGTGGCAGATGTCGAACGTCGGTTGGAAAAATGGAGGCAGATGTCCATACGTTCGTTCCAAAGCCCGATCAAAATGTGAGAGGCACATTTCATCAAATGGAACACCATGGGGCAGAAGGGATCGAAATCCAAAGCTTCGAAACTCGCGACTCCCCGTTCTACGGTAAGTTTTTGTTCTGTTTTGCTTTGCAGGCGACCGTTTTTTTCCTGTTTTCAGTTCGCTAGCGTGAAAGCGTTTTTAAATTATTCGCTATAAAATCGTTTATTTCTAAATTCGAAGAATAAATAAATTTTTCTATTTCTTATTGTATGCTGAGAATTAAAATAAATAAAACCATTCAACAATTTTTTAATATTTCAAATTTTACATACAGCTACATATTACGATCATTACAAAAAATATTTACTTTATACTTACTTATTTTATTTATAATTTTTTTTTTGTAGCTTTTATGCAGAAGATAATTATGTTTCCATTTTAACGATATTTACGAACTTTACAAATGCTATATTGTTTTAGCAATCATAATAAAACAATTTGCTGTTAAATGAAAAGAAAAAAAAGTATTCTTTAAATATCTTATTACATACAATTAAAGTAAAGATAACCATTTTAATATCCTATTTTATTGATATTAAGAAATATTAACATAAATTTACACCTAATGGTGATATGCTTCGACGATTATAAAAATAATATTATTTATATTACGCTTCTTAACTTTCTGTTATTTTTAATTTATTATTTTCGTGAGTCTTTTTTTTTTCACTCAGACGATCTTTATATTTATGTTTCATTTTCGTTAGCGTGATATATAAATTATTTTCTTCAAAATAATCTTAATGATGTATTATGATTTAAAATAATCTCTTTTTTTAAATGTTTTCGATTTACTGTTTTAATAACTAGACAATGTTAAACACCAGACAATGTTAACTGTTTCGTATCATTTACCATTATGTTATTTATTTATTCAAAAATACTAATTCAATTCATTTTATTACGATTAGTTATGGATTTAACTAATATATCGAACATTATTGAATTTAAATTTTTAAAAAAAAATCAAATAGGTATTTTGTTATTTTTTAGAATTTGTTAAGCTATGAGACTATTTTTTTAATAAATCAATGAAATAAATCTCAGCACAAAATACTTTTGTCCACTGAATTCAAATGTTTAAGCGGGATATATCCATATCGTGATCTGCCATGCAATCACGATATGGATACAACTACAATCTCCAATGCGCCAAATTGTTTTTAAACTAAAAAAAGTTTTTATTTTTTTATTTATTTATTTTTTTTAAAGAGAGGTTTGACCGGAGATGGCTACGAGTTATTATACCCTTCTAGTTTATCCCTTTCTGAGACTTTTTTTTTTCCTTTTTTTTAGTTATTCGGTTTCCAGAAGTTGCCAAGACTTGGCGATTATTCGGCCACAGATCACGGATGCGGAAATCTCTCTTATTTAAGGATATTAAATAATAATTATGAAAATAATTTCAGAAATAATTTTATTTTTTACATTCATCGAAAAAATTTTGTTTCCACGGGCGACTAAAAACGCAAAAATTGCTGACTAATAACACTCAAATTTTATTAAACGAAATTAAAAATCGTAACATTTTGTAGCATAATATTTTAGTTTACTATTAATGCGAGCGCAATTTTTTATTTTTATTTATTTTTTTTAATATGAATAAGTTGAAATTCAAGTCATAGTGGTAGTTACGATTAAATAATTAAAGACATAATAAATAAGTAAAATGAATTGAGTTTCTACCACATTTTGCATTTTCGGTTGCTTATGGCATCCCTTTGTGTTTCATATACCAAATTTGAAACTAAAACGTTTTAATGCAATTTTTTAAATGACGTTTATGCATTTTCTCTTGGAAATAATGATTCATACCTAATACCATTGAAATTGATAAAAAATTTTAATCAAAATCTATAGAAAAAATATTACATATAATGTAACTAATGATACATTTTAACTTTTTTTGAATAATTTTTTTTTTAATCGAAATATAATTTAATATATAGTTTCTAGAAAATTTCAAAACTATAATTTGCCTTTTTCATAAAAAAATCAGAGTTGTTTCCTTCATTTTACTTACATAAGTAAATGGCATTTAATGATACTTATTCTTGGAATATCAACTTATAATTAGTGCATTTAAGGTGATAGAAATTTATAAATCACATTTTAAGAAAAAAAATAATTAAAAACAAAATTTTTTATACTGCACAATTTTTTTTATTACCCTACTTTTACTGTTCAACAATTTTTTTTTTTTAATAAATGTGTAAGATTATCAATTAGTTCATGGAAAATCTGCCGGAAGAAAATGTGAATCTTAACCTTAAATTTAATAACAGTAATAAATGCCACCAAAACGTTAAAGTTTATAAAAACGTGTTGTTCATGATTTATGGAGGAAAAAAACTAACTAAATATAAAAAGATAGATAAAAAATTTTTGTGCTGAAGTTATAGTAACTACATTTTGCTTGTAGAAAATGTGAACATTTACTTAAATTTTACTTATATAAATAAATATAACTTCTTGTAGTTTTTTTTTTTTTTTTTTTTTTTTTTTGGAATATCAACTCATAATTAGTGCATTTAAAGGTGATAAAAAATTATTAATTCATATTTTATAAAAAGAACTGATTAAATATAAAAAATATGCTAATTTTATTTCCCCATAAGGATTAATTATTATTCAGAAAATTTATTCTATATTTATGGAAAAATTTAAACTAAAATATACTTAAAGAAAACATGAATCTTTACGTTAATTTTAATAACAGAAATAAATGCAATTTCATGTAGTTTTACTTGGAATATTAAATATTATCACATCTAAAATGAAGTTGATAAAAAATTTATAATCCATAATTTGTGTAATAAGTTAATTGAATATCAAGCGATACGTTATTTTTTTTTTCAAATAAAAGGATAATTTAACCAACAGTTTAGGGAAAAGTTTCAAATTGTAATCTGATTGAGGAAAGTATGAATCTTTATCTCAATTTTAATAACAATAATAAGTACATTTTTCTTGAAAAATAGTAAATACCATAAGAATTAAAACGTTAAAATATATTTTTAAAAAATTATAAATCAGAATTTAATGAATAAATTAAAAGAGATAAGCTAATATTTTTTATTATTGAAACTGAAGTTTAATCCTAAGTTCGTGGAAAAGTTTTAAACTGCATTTTGCCTGTAGAAAATGTGAATATTTACTTTAATTTTTCACATAGAAGATTAACCTTAAAAAAAATATTAGATTCATCAGGGATTTTTCAAATCATGGCTTTATAATCCTCGGGGTTTGATTTAAGTTAATTTATCATTAACTTGATTATTGTAATCCTTGTATCTCGAATTCTTTAACATCCATCGATAGAACAACCAGTCGAATGTTTTTATTTCTAATGTTTCACGGTTCAGCTAAGCTTATTATCTTTTTTTTTTTTTCTACTCTCATTAATTCGCATTATTTCGTTGCTTCGTAAAGCATTCAGTAAGCGGAAGATTTCACATAAAAAGGCTTTCAAACGGTTCGTGTATAGTTTAATTTATACCCGATGAGATCTTTCTGGTCATTTAAATTATGACCTGTTTTTACAGTTGAATCCAAACTTTCAAAGTATCATTGTCATTGTATGCATAAATTCTAATTCTACACAAAAAATAATATTAATAATTGGGGAAAAATTTTGCTATTTCAATTGGGAATTAAATCTGCAATAAGTACTCATATAAGGATTTATATTTTTGTTTTCTTGATAAATAATAATGAGTTGATAATTACTTTTTAATATTTAAATAATATAATAAGTACAGTGGTCAGTTGACTGTGGCTCTAAGATCTTAGACCAGGAGGACAAAATTACAAGCACAAATCATTCGAATCACATGTGATATTTTTGCAATCCGAGTGCAGATTGTTAAGTTGAAAGTGTACAATTAACTGATCATATTTGTATTTTAAAGTAATTAATCATAAATAAAATTGAGTCCGAGCCCTAGTGTTTTGATTTTTTGGGGCATTTGGGTTTTGTAACGAATATATTATTAAGAAATTTATTATTTATAATAATAAACTTTTTATAATATTTAAAGTGGTAGTTATAAAATAAGAAAAATTTAAATTTTTTTATTTAATATACCAAATGGTTATCAGATATTTTAATTAAGTATTTTGATTATTTATGTACGCTCCCACGAAATTTTTTCAGTGCAATCATTTGAATGAAAAATAAAGTATATATTTTAAAGCCATTAAAAAAATTTTCGCTAAAACGTGGAAACAAATCCCTTAGTTACCAGGTTCCAAAATCTTCGCAATTTTTGAATCTGTGGAGCAGAGGTCTAAAGTGTTTTCTAAAGAAAAAAATGTTTTACCAATAGCTTTCCAAATGAACAAAAAAAGGGCTTTTCTGTTTTTCAAGTAAATTATTAACTTATTATATTAATAAACCTTCTGTTATTAGTTTATTAAAAAGACAGTCGATATCACAATATAATTTAAATTATGAATGCAAACAAGATTATTTTTAATGACTGGGTCTACAATGATTTACTAACCCTCAAGCATTGAAGAGAATGTTGTAAACGCATGACATTACGAAGTGCGAAAACGGCACTTTGTTAAAAGTTTTCAATTTTTTCATTGCAAATAGTAGCATTTATATATGTTACTATGAATGGCCGAAATAGGTGGTTGTTAACTTCCACCGGTGTCGCTTTGGTAAATGTCCGAAATATATACTAGATCTAGTTTAGTGCCACTGCCCGGTATACCCAACACTGATGTTTTTAAAGGTGCAGTGCTACTGCCCGTTATACATTTGCCCGGTATGCTCTACATCAATGTTTTTTTAAGGCCAAGTGTCACTGGCCAGTATGCATTTAACCGGTATTCTAAAGACTGATGTTTCTCCTCAGCATATATTAAAATATCGAATAAATATAATAATATCAACGAATAAATTAAGATAAAATTGGATATAACAAATATTTCGGACTTTCACCAAAGCGACTATGTGATTGTTAACATTCTCCAAAGAAAATCAACATTCTCTTGCTTTTGACAGACAAATAACTCAAATACTTTAAAAGTTATTAAACTTTTTTTAAATTCGCCAATTTGGAGACATTTTTCAACTTAGATGAAAATTATCAAAATCACTACCTTATTCTCAGTTCTTGCAAACTTATAAGTCCGAGTAATACAGCATTAGAGTACGTTTTTAAATATTAAAAAATTTGACCACAAACGCTCTTTATTTTCACAAAATTATAAGTTTTCTCCGTATTGACATTTTGAGCCATTTACTGAATAAGCGTAGACAGCGCTAGCTTTAGATTGGCTAAACTTGTCATAATAGTCATGAGTAACAGTTGCAAACTCGCAGCAGTTATAAGAATAGCACATAATTCCCTCTCCCCCAAAAAAACGTCATTTCGTACTGCCAAGATGCCTTCGAAAAACAGCCATACTGCGATTTTTTCGGAAATTTTTCGTGCATGCGCTCTAATGCTTAACTCTTTGCACTTCGAGAACTGTTTGAACTAGTATAAGCACTAAATCATTTAAAATACATATTACTGTACTATTTTTATATAATTTTTTAAATTCTTGAAATGATGTCCTAGTGTTTTTATTTTATTGGGCACCTGGGCCGCGAAGCGCCCCCTATCCCATTCATCTGGAATTTTAACACAGTTTTGGTTGAGCATTGAGGTAAGCAGGCAGTGGAGTTGCTTTTGAAATGATGTGGTTACTACTTACTCCTTAAGGTACAAACATTTTCAATTTTCGAACGGTTACTGTTACTGGCGCATCAGAGGCGCCATCGGACTGCAAAGGGTTAAATAGCGTTATGGTTAAGGAAATCCACAACGCTTTGCAAAATCTCTCTAAACAACAATATTTTGTCTTCTTAGGGCTCTTCACCACTGAACAACGCCACCTACTGGGAAGCAGAAGAAGATCCGGATTGGGATAACTGCGTCATGGTAGTGGCGACGCAAAAAGCTAGGCAGTATCCAACTTTGACATCAGCATGCAGCAATGATTCCTTGGCCAGATCATTGCATAAAGAAGTTGAGTACTCACCTTTAAATGTGAGTAGGCGGTCACCGGATCAGCAAAGAATTGATCCGGGATTGGCCCTGGCTCCGGATAGCCGATATCCATCGTCCGGTCAAAGAAAGAGGCAAAATACTTTGTTAGATACCGGATGGCCTGCTTGTTTTAAAAACAATAATTATGTGTTTGTACGGAATGGTAATGGATTCAAAGTAGACAGACAGGTAAGTCAATTCTAACATTCGTTTCTGTGTTTTGGAAATCTGCATTGTTTTATTCTGAAATCTCAATTTTATGTAGTTTAAGTAGACTTGGACGACGTGTGACTAGCGGTGCCTTTTAACTGTTTCATTTCCTCCGTAAATATTTGCCTCAACTTTTACAGCTCCTCCTCGACATCAGGAAAGAGATTCAACCAGCTCTGTAGCACAATAAGCTCTACTGTATTTTTTTTTTTATTTTTTTTTTTTTTTTGAAACCGGTATTTGTTTAGATTTTAAACAAAACTGAAGAGACAAATATTTACGTTTTGGTTACAATCTCGATTAACAGTAAACCTCACCACGTCATAAAATGATAAGATAACTACTTGCCCGTTCCACTCAAAAGTTTGTCAACGTTCAAAGCACCAAAAACATAACAAACGTTGAGACCTTACCAAGTTACGACGTTCTGGGATTTTGATCACTTTAAAAAAAAAAGCTTCTTAACAGCTGGTAGTGTTTCATGCTGGTATCTTTAGTTACATGCTTTATTTTTTCGTTGGATTAGCACAACCCTTGATCTCTGACAAGTTCACTTCGTTTCTTGCTTTTATACAGAAAATTTAAGACACTCAGTTAAGATCTAAATATAGAATACTGGCTGAACAGAAAGAGCTGCAAAAATAAAATTCTTACTTGGTTAAAAAGTTATTAGAATTTTTTTTATGCTTTCATTCACTACTTCATTCAAAAATTTATTGAAAAAAAAAAGGATTCTAAGTTGAAGCCTTTGGAAATTTTTTTCTAGTGTTAGCTCTGCCAAATAATTGACAGCTAACTATCCAATTCAGAACATGCCTTTTAAATCTCCGAAATTGATCGAGATTGGTGCGATTATCTTATTTTCATCCGTAATTTGGAAAAAGCATAAACAATACCTAAATAATCTGTAAAGTAGTTACACTAATTTATGTACATTTTGGTTCTAAAATTATTAATTTGTTACATTTTTAAATGAAACTGGTAATTAAATAAATAAACAAATTTAATTACTTTCCTTCAACCACTTTTTTTTTGTAAAATTGTTTTTAACATTATTAAAAAATGTAAATGTAGGAAATAATTCTATAAGCTGTTGAAAAATACATAATATGTATATTATATGTAGTATGTGTTTTTACTTATAATGGAATTTTTTCAATAATTATAATTATTTTAGAAATTCTGGTGAAAATGAAATATACGTCACTTTTTATTACATTTTATAATCCCACTACGTATTATTTTTTATTTATTTGCAAACCTGCCAACTTTTAATCCTTTCGAGGATGATTTTCCCTAGGAATTTAAATTTTTAATATTAGGCAGAAACATACGCTGTATTTTGAACGAGCTTTTGAACTTGAACTGAAGTAGGATACCTGTCGAGTACCTGTCCGCGAAGCGGACACTTCACTCCTTCATCTGCAGGTGTGTCCGTGGGCACCTGGAGTAATGACGATAAAGTAAATGTTAAAATTTCTACAAGAGAGTTGTGGTCGTCATGTTTGGCTGTTGGCTTGAAGGTGTGTTGTTGGTAAACGTACGTGAATCAATCAAAACAAACAGTTTGTTTACTTCGCCATCTTGTCGACAAAATGGGAAAACACCAGTATTGCAATAAATATAGCTCACTCTGTCACCAAATTGACCACACAGCACTACAACATCACAAGGCAAAAGAATATCACAAAAATTATATGAATTTTCGCAAAAATTCTTGAAATTTGGACTTAGAAAAATCCCAGAAAAAAACACAACCTTCATCGGCAAGAACCAAGAGCATACCATCATGGAAGTATATAGCAGTTTTCTACTTTTAAGTGAAATATTCTGGTTGTAGATGAGAGGTTGAATTGCATTTATTGCTGCATTGGCCTTGTCTATTGTATTTTTTATATGGTCGCTCCAGGTGAGTTTGCTGTTTATGGTATGTCCGAAGTACTTTGTTTTGTTTACTATTGGAATTTGGATATCGAAAAGCTTTGGTTTGCATTTAGAAAGTATTTTGATTCTTCTTTTTTTTTTTTGTATGATTATGATCTAAGATTAGAACAAGCTTTTGAGTATTGCATATTATTATATATGCTTAATTTTTTTAAAAATGGTCAAAAAGATTATAAATTTATAAATGCAAGGAAAATATTATAGAATGCATACATTTTACTACCTCTTTAAAGATAAAAATAAAATTTTACGTCAAATGCATAAAAGTTGGTATGTATGTAATTTGTTCTTAATTAATAAATGCATCCGTTTGAGAATTTTAAGCTCTCAGATCTTTAAACACTAAGCTGGTATCTTAAATAAATAAATTCCAAGTAGTATTAGCGTATATTTATCGTCTCGAATTCCTACATCATTCCCCCCTCCCCCCTGGAAGAGCTTGATGCATCATCTTGACAGTGACACAGTTCATCTTGATGCATTGAGTAAATTAATTTCAGGGGTTATAGTATTTAGATAAAACCACATCACAGTAAGAAAAAAAAAAGACAGTTGCAGGGGGGAATTTAGAATTTCTCTCAATTTATTCAAAGTTTAAAATTTTGTTGAAATCTCACTTAAGTTAAAATGTATACGTTTTAACTTTGTAGATTGTTATCTAGTTTGTCAATCTTTAGATCATTGTGATATCTCACTGGCCAAATAATAATTAGACTCATACCAAAAGAACGTCTTTACTTTTCAGTCGCTTCGTGCGAACTCCTCATATCTTTATTTACAACATCTACCTTGATGACAACGCCATCACAATATGGAGGCATGACAATCATTATGTAACGTTCTGTTATTTAATAAACCAGGTTGCACCTGTTATCCTTCTTAAAGTTTTATTCTCGAATATGAGTAGTTTTCTAATTTGTATTTTTGTAAGTGAACCTCAAGCTGGTGATGCGTGGCATAAGATTGGGCTGATGGCACATTATATAAATACTCTTTGTGTTTAAAGCACTCTTAGAATGTTGTGATAAGATAGGTTGGAGTGCCTGGTGGGCTGCTTCGACTTTCTTTAAGATATTAGCTATGTGTTTATTCCAGTTTAAGGTATTAGCTTGTGTGATGCCTAAGTATTTGGCACTAGTGACTATTGGGATTTCTTCATTGAGCAAAGTGAGCCTATTATTATCATTGATCTTCTTTTTATGGTTTTTTCGAATAATGAGAAAGTTCGATTTCGAATGATTAATTTTTGTATTCCACTTGGAGCATCATTTTTCTATCGAGTCTAATTGATCTTGGATTTTAGTGATTGCTCAGTTTAGGCAAAGAGATTTAAAGTGTATTGCTGCTTATTTTGATCTTTTCTTCCGACGGGGAAATCTTTATTATAAATTACAAAAAGCATTGGTTCTAGGATTGAACCGTGAGGGACAGTGGTTACTAGTCATAAGGTATAAAAAAATTTCATTTTAGAGTGATAACTGTTGATGGCGCCTCAGAGGCGACATCGGAGTGCAAAAGGTTAAGTGGTTGCTAAACCAGGGAAATTTCCACTTGTTTGATAATTCGTTTACTGCTACTGTAACGAATCAAGCTACATTAAAGAAACAGTTCTATTTTATAAAATTTTATTTGACACATTTATTTGACAACCACACACAAATTTAACAAAATTAAATTAATATACCCATAACGGCTTAGTAATAACCTTGCAAAATAAATGTTAGTCAGGTAGGTACTTCATTTACGTCTCACTAGAGCTTCCCAATGAGCTATTGGCGACGATCTGGAAAACATCCCTGAGGATGATCCGAAGACATGCCATAGCAATTTTATCCTCTGCAGAGGGGATGGCTCCCCTGCTTTGGTAGCCCGATGATCTGCGCGTGAAGTCGAGTACTTTACGATAGAACAGTTTAACGAGGACACATACCGAGAAAACTCGGTTCCTACGCAGGCTGATCAAAGTGGTTACCCATCCGCTTACTGGCAGCAGCCAGTGATGCTTGACTTTGGAACCGTACTATGTACCTACTAGGTACTTTGGTACTAGGAACCGTGTCTTTACGATCAGTCCACTAAGGGACCAAAATAAATGTAAAAAACCATTAACGGGTTAGTATAAACCTTATATTCAAAACAAAAGCTATTCTTATCAAAGTCAACAACGCTCTGTTCCATAAATTGTCTCGTCCTTTTATTTTTAATTTATCTCGTTTTTTTTTTTTTTTTTTTTTTTTTTTTTTTAATCATACTTTTGTTAGCCAGATATTTTTACACATTATACTACTTAATTATTTTAGAACACCTCTGGGAGCCTTACAATAGCAAATTTTATGTTTAGTATACAAATTGGATTAAGATTGTATCGAGATGAAGATTATGCACTTTGAAGTAATTATGACGCGATAGCTTTTACCAAAGGGGAGACTTTATACCAAATGTTTTTTAAAAAGCTCCTATTTGCTTCAGTTCCAAGAAACTATATCCGCATTGTTCTGAATCACTACCAAACAATTTTCTTTTAACTTTTTTGCTATTATTAACGCACTACTTACAATACGAAATAAAAACAGGCTTGTCGTGTTATAGTTATCCTGTCTGGGAATAAACTGAAACGCCTAGACTTTAAAAACCTCAGAAAATAGTAATTTTTTGTCTTAAAAGGAAATTTATAATTAGGATTTAGTTTTAGAAATATCTTCAGATTTAAAAATTGCGTTTTTTTTTTATATAATTTTAATCATCTCCTTTATGAGGTGTAATTTCAAGTAAAAATAAGGTAAGATATTGTCTTTTCATTTAACATATTTTTCATTTACATTTAATAATTATGTCATCATAGCATGGTTTCGATGACTGTGAAAATCATAGTACAAAATTTTATGTTATGTTCTTTGTTGATTGTTTCTTTCAGAAATATTATATTTGTGAAAATTTACCTCTCCAGCTATTTCTAATTTTATATGGCGGAACTTGAAAGTAAAAATATTGAGCTAGATGGTATCTTACATTTTATTCGGTATAATATTTAAACGTATTAGTAGTTTTTCATTTACTAAATGTAATTGCATTGAAAGAATAGTTTTGATTATTGTGCAAAACTTTGTGTATTGTTTTTATAGTAGTATTCGGTCGGAAATATTATGTTTGGGAAAATTTACCTCTCTATTTAATTTTGATTTTATGTTGCGGAACTTGAAAGGCAAGATCTTATTTTACTTTTTATTCGGTATAAAATTTAAATTTATTAATAATTTTTGATTTATTTAATAAAATTGTGTTGATAGAATAGTTTTGATCATGGTACAAAACATTTCATTGCTTTTATAGTATATTGTTTTTACAGTTTATAGTATATTGTTTTTACAGTATTCAGTAGGAAATATTATATTTGTGAAAATTAAACTCTTTATTCTTCTCTGATTTTATGTAGTGGAACTTGAAAGCAAAAATATTTTGCAATATCTTATTTTACATTTTTGCATGGACAATAATTAAATTTATCTATAACTTTCTTATTTATTTTTAATTTACAAAACAAAGCCACATTTTATTTAAAAAAAATTATTTTATACCGATATTTTATTCTACTAAACATTATTGTACGCGTTATTGCGAAAATAATGCACATCTTAATTAATTTGATGCAAAATATGAGACAATTTTAAAATTCATTAGCCAATTAAAATGTAACTTATATTTTTAAATAGGGAAAGCCATTTTGTTAAAACATCGTTGTTAAAATATGTGTTTTAACCATTAGGAGTCTTTTCGATATTCTTTCATATCAGAGTTCGGCCCGATATGTTAGAGGAAAATTATAACACGTATTTATAATAGCTTATCTGTATGATATGTCCTTTTACGAGCGTATTGGTATAACAGCTCTCACACTGAAAATTAGAGGTTAATTATAATACATATTTATAATAAATAGTTTGTCAATATGACAAATTATTTATTATGAAGTCACTAAAAAAAATCTCTTTTAAAAACAAATTCGACTTCACCAGGAATTATAAGAAATTGTTTATCAGGAATTAGCTATAGTTCCTGATAAGGACGATGGCGGAACGGCAAAAAAGTAAGATCAAAGGTTTTAAAAACGCAAGTATCCAAACACGCATTTAGGTAGAAAAAAGTATATTCAGAAAGTAGAAAAGCAAATTTATATCATAATTACAACTGATTTAGTACAACTACAGGTTGTAATTTTTTTCTAAATATTGATTTTTCAACAGTATTGTAAATACAATCAAGAGCGCAACAGCTGTTTATTGATTCGGCGAACCGAGCAACCTTCGAACCTTATGTAAAGAATTGAAAGTGGGCAAAAAAATAAACGGACCACCCTTAAAACGTTTCGATCTAATGATCGGAAATTTTAGTGAACATTTATTATTTGTTATTATTTTATTTAATAACAGTCGAAAAAATTTTGAATTACAAGGTATAAAAATTTTTTACGTCATTTTAAAGATTGCAATTTTACATATCAAAATATAAAATCTGAGAGAAATCGGTTGAACAATTCCTGAGAAATCGAATTTGAGAAAAAAAAATTATATTTAAAATTCAATTTCTCAAGAACTATTCGATCGATTTCGTTCAAATGTTGGGTTTTGCCGTGTAAATACGCTTTAAAATAATGTAAAAATTTGTATACTTAACAATTCAAAAAGTTTTTGACTATTATTAAATAAATTAATAAAGAATAAAAAATATTCACTAAAAGTTTTTTTTTGCACTGAATTATTTTAGATAAACGAATTTTATAATTGTGTGCAAAAAAATTCAATTCGTTTAAAAAGTTCTTGCGATGTTGCAAAATACGTAAAAATTAAAATTAACATTAAAGGATCCAATCTCGGTCTCCTGATCCAACTATTGGGATCATATTTCCCACCAAAGCGGCTACCCCTTATGCCTGATTTTGTAACTTGAAATATCGCCTGCACTTATCAGTAAGCATATTTGAGGACACTATCTCAAACCATTAAAATGGAGTCCGAAAACGTGAAGATCCGATCAATAGATCAAAAGTTATTCAGGGTGATCCGTTTATTTATTTATTTATTAGAACTGTACAATTATTGTTTACTGAAGCCTACTCTTTTAAATAAGGTTCTGATAATATCTGACACCGAGAGGTCGATAAATAAATTAAGGAGTGCAAAATCTGTGTTCCGAGGGCCAAATTATTTATAATAATTATCATTATTTAAATACTTAATTAATTTGTTATTTATACATTGCCCTTGAGTGTTCAAAACGGGATGCCCCTTAACCAAAATTTGATTTGAAAAGTTACAAAACTAGCATAAAAAATTGTATAGCAGTTTCTTAAACTAATTTCAATAAAAATATTGAGAAAAAAAATTGCCGAAACTTTAAAATTCGAAAACGCAGAAATACTAATAAAAGATGATATTTCAAATTTCTTTAAAATAAAAAAAAACAATAAATTTTTACTTAACTATGTGCCAAACAAATTTGGTTCATGGATTTATTAAAAATTGAAAATATAAAAATCTGTAAATTAAAACTATAAATAAAAATATTAATAATAAATTTCAAGTTGAAAATCAGTCACAATTTAAATTTGTTATAGAATTCTAACTATGCAAGATATTAAATGTTTTAAATTCAAAAATATTATACATATACTTTACCCTTTGATTTTTAAGACAAATTTATATAGTACTATTTCAATTACAATTAACTCTTTAACGCTGACCGGACAACTTTGTCCCTTTCATATATTTTTTCTGATGCTCTAATCACAAGCAAGAATTATATTTTGTCATATTTTAATTATAAAATGCAGTCTAATAGTTACTAAAAAAATCTGTTAGATTATCGTAATTATATTTGTATTAAATTATAAAATCCTAATGAAATTGTTTGAATTATCTTTTCATTCATATTCAATAATTTATCAATAATTGATTTTATAAATTAAAGACACATTAATGATGAATAATTGTTTCTCTTAGATCTAAATAGCATCCAATATGTGCAAATTTGAAAAATTATTGTTTGTAAGATTTTACTTTTAACGCAGAAAAGACACGATGTTTCATGCTATATTTCAAAACTATAAATTATTAAAATGCCAAACATAATATTTTTTATTTATTTTGAATTAATACAAAATTATGAAAAATATGTTTAATAAAAATTCTGCTTCAAAGGGAATATTGATTATTTGAGACAGTGGAAGCCAAAAAATAAATAAATAATAATAATTATTTTCTCGAGTATCCTTTTCCGAAATAGGTTATGCACCCCTAGATTTAATAAATCAGTCTCAAACTAATTTACGATTTCAAGTTTTGCTAGCTCAAATTACATTCTAAAAATTTCCAATGAATCTCTTTTTATTTCAGTTAGACGAAAAATGGAAAGATAATACGGATGTAACTTACGTCATATCTACCACAAAACAAGAGAAGGACGGAGAAGAAAAGTTAATCGTTTCCCTCCAAGATCCAAAACCCAAAATGACACGATATTCTCCACCCACCCCTCCTATGAAAGCACCAAACATACATGAAGCATACAACCGCAGTTCTAAGGAAAGAAGGTATAAATTCAATTGTTTTTGTTTACATACTTAAAAGTTATGTTGAAGAAACCACAAGTGTTTTATTTTTATTTTATAACCGTTGTTGCACAGCCGACCTAATTTTGAGTTTACGAATACCAGTGTTCAACCCCGTAGCCTTGTAACTTCGAACCCACTCCAAATGGCAAGTGAACTACTGGATCAAGTATTGGGAGAAATTTGCCTTTGTAGAATATTTCTTGATGAAACTAACCAAGATCTGCGTTACATGGAGAGGAAAACCACGAAAACTTCCCACGGTTTGTCTGAAGGCAAAAAGACTCTAGCCTATGATCCGTCTACTACTGAGAATATTTTATGTTAGCTCTGTAGTTGGTGCGAATTTAGTGTGGAATTTTTATTGACCAGTCATCGCTGGGATTCGAGCCCGGGTCACCTCATTGTGAGGCAAGCGCTCTATACCCTGAGCACCACGGTTCGATGACAGGTTTTTTTTTTAATTAATTTTTTGATTATTAGAACTTGATCGGATATAATGAAAGGATTTTAAAACTTATGCATAAAATTTATCCGTTTTTTATTTCGATCACATTATAAGGATTTTAAAACTTATGCATAAAATCGATCCGTCTTTGATTCGAAATTACACTATAACGATAGACGTGAAGAAAATTCTTCTTTTCTGACATTAGTCCAGTTGCACAATAGTGAGTGTCACAATAATATAATTTTCTTTTTAAAAAAAATCAGACGTGAAACTCTATGTTAAAAGTTTAAAATTTAAATCGCATGTAAAATGAAAACTACCAATTGCATTTATTCAGAATTTGCAATTACTGTTTTTTTGTGACTTTAATTAAATATTTCTCAAATTTATTTGGTAAATGTAGATCAGACAAAAAGAAGACGTCAAGTTGGTTAAAGAAGTTGAGAACACCTGGTAAAAATAGATCACTTAAAATAGAAGCTTCTGCAGAGGAAACAACTCCAATATTCGAGACCAGATCTGATGAATCTCCAGAATCTACCGGATCAAATACCAAAGGAAAAAAAATCTCCAATGCACCTCCCGAGAAGCACCTATCAACATCATCCGAGAAAAAAAAGATATCAACTCCAGCTCCGGCGTTCGACTATCACATCAAAACCACAGGCCCACAGACAAGTACACCAAAAAGGGAAGAACATTCTGACGGAACCAAGAAACGACCTCAGGCAAACACACCATACAGACTTCCAAACGGGAGAATGTCTGTTCGAAGACGTATTCCATATGAAGACATGTCACCCGAAAGTGGACTATTAGCAAACATCGAAACACCTGCACCAATAGCACAATTAGAATCTG
This sequence comes from Parasteatoda lunata, assembly GCA_949128135.1. Classification (NCBI taxonomy): domain Eukaryota; kingdom Metazoa; phylum Arthropoda; class Arachnida; order Araneae; family Theridiidae; genus Parasteatoda; species Parasteatoda lunata. The sequence continues at coordinate 103,612,276 of OX421975.1, forward strand.
TGAATAGTCAAGAGTTCCTAAACAGTCCGGATTTGGATGTGAACTTAAGTCCGATTCAAAAGAAGGGCGTGTGCCGTAGTTCTGGTCAGAAAATTGATGATACCGATCTAGTTTCGTCCATAAACCGCATACAAAGACGAAGCAGTTGTATCAATACAAAGCAGAAAGTTATGAACGGTGGTTTGTCTTGCAAAGTTCATCTCCAGAGGCGGCTAAGTTCCACTTTGCCAAAAAGCACGCAAACTGAGGAAAGGTACATAGTTCCAAAGCCGATGACTGATCCTAGAGTTAGTTCTAAACACTGCGAAAGTATACTTCATCCAAGTCCGTCAGATAACGATATTCCATTCGCCGATTACGATGAAGATGAAGTATCGTTTGATGACAAACCTCGAAGGAGATTAATTGCCCGAAGGAAACAGGAAGTTATATTAAGCAAGTCAGCACCTAATGTGTCCCTTAATGGCAGCTGCGTCGATGAAAAGGAAGATAGAAATCCTGCTCCAAATATGTCTACGAATAAAAAAGTTATATCTTCAAGTGAGCCAGCCATAAGTCCCGAAAAAACGAACAACCGTTTACAAAAAGTTCAGAGTCCAATGGAAGAAGAAGAGAATATGTCACTAGACCAAAAAACAGAAGACTTGCTCAGCATCGATGATTCAACTGACTCGTTTTCACCGTATGTGTGAGTATTAGCATGTTTATTTCTTATTTTTGCTGTATTCTTTTTATGTTTCAGAAATATTAAAAATCTGCATTACTGTAGTACAAAGTTATTCATTAGTTCCGATGAAATATCAAAAGGCTATATTAAAAAAAAAAAAAAATAAAAAAAACATTCTATTAAGACGAATACATCAGGAACTAACATTGCACTAACGGCAAAAATTTTAATTTACAGTCCTTACAGGTGTTCATGGAGGGATCCTTCGGTGTTTTAGCGTTCACATATAAATGTGATAGTCCAATTCCTTCCAGATTCCATTCAGCATGGTAACTACATACTTGCCGATAAATTTCATTTCCCGATTTATCGGCAGATTTTCTTCAATATTAAAAGTGGTTAAGCGCGTTTTGTATTTTACTTTTATGATGGACTTAATAATCTTGATTTAGAATAACTTTGTCCACCGTTATAAGCAAGAAAACATATATATTTAAGTTCTGTTTAAGGAGAAAGTTTCTGGCACGAAATAAACTAAAACAATTCAATATTCTCATAGATATAATCAAACTTATTGATTCTTACATCACCAACAGAAAATTTACAATAAAACTAAACAAGGTCTTTTTTGAAACAGAAATCAGTAATGCAGTTGGGTTAAATAAATAATGTGAGGAGATAGTATTTCTGGGTTGGCATCCATGCTACAGTATCGAGCATGTGCAATCTTTTCACAAGGGCCTTTTTTAGTTGTTGGTGATGTATGTAAAAGATCTTATTTTCTTACCCTTTATACCGAAAGATTTAGCAGAACTTGCCTTTACTGCAAATTTTATTTTCGTTGCATTCGTCTAACTAAACTCTGTTAGTAAAGTCCTCTGAGATCTGGAAAGGATTTATGTATGAAGAGATGGATTTATTTTAGGTTAGTTTAATTGTTCTAATTTTTCATTGCAGAGATTCCAAAAATACCGAAATAGATAGTCCTTTATCGTGCTGGCTGAAAGAAATCCGCTTGATGACTGACAGCGAATGCCTGAATGCTTTGCAAGCTAAAGTGTTGCTTAAAGAAGACTGGGTTCCCAATGCTTTGGCGGTTGGAAATGCTCAGGGTAAATAGAACTAATCAATAAGCTTTTGCTCGCTTCATGTTTTGGAAGGAAATAAAAGAAATACAATGATATTCCATCTTTAAATTTTGTTCTTTTATTAATGAGACATCATTGTAAACGGCATAAATAAATTTTAATTAATTTATTTATTTTTTGGTGGCGGTGACAACTATATAAGGCCTAATAATATATGTAGCCCTAAACATATATATGTCTAATCGATCCTTGAATTTTGTTCTTTCATTAATGAGACATCATTGTAAACTGCATAAATAAATTTTAATTAATTAATTTTAATTAATAAATTTATTTTTTAGTGGCTGCGACAACTATATGAGGCCTAATAATATACATAGGCCTAAAAATGTATATCTAATAGACTCTTAAATTTTTTTATTAATTTTGTTTAGAAATTTTAATTAATTCATTATTTTTTAGTGGCTGCGACAACTAGATGAGGCCTAATAATGTTTGTCTAATAGACCTTTAAATTTCGCTCTTTCATTAATAAGACATCATTGTAAACTGCATAAATAAATTTAAATTGATTAATTTTATTTATTTATTTTTGGGTGCCAGTGATAACAATATAAAGCCTAATAATATATGTCTAATAGACCCTTAAATATTGCTCTTTCCTCTTTCATTAATGAGACATCATTGTAAATTGCATAAAAAAAATTTTATTTATTTTTTGTTGGTGCTAACAACTATATGAGGTCTAGTAATACATGGTGTAATAGACCTTTAAATTTCGTTCTTTCATTTATGAGACAACATTGTAAATTATATAAATGAATTTTAATTAATTTATTATATTTATTTATTTATTATTTGGTGGACAACTATATAAAGCTTTCTATAGTTTGTCTGTGTAAAGAACTCCCCCAGCCATTCGTCTGGAGTGATGGAGGAGACTATGGTCATGAGGTTTAACTATTATAAGTAAGGGTGTTGGGTCACTATTTAAGACAGGTTTTGACACGAATTGGCGAGAGAAAAGGGATCAAGAGAGAAACAAGCTCCCCTTTTTGAAAGGCGCTATTTCTTGTTTCCATAGCAGCAAACGGCCTTAGACTTCGCGGCGAGGGGAGTTCTTTCGATACACAAACTATAACTCACCCTGTTCGGGGTGTACATCTTTTTCCATTGTTGTTAGAATATCCGAATACAGAACAAAAGGTCTCTGGTTCGATCCCAGCAGGCAGTAAATAACATCTTGCGGAAATTTAATACCCATTATTTATTTCAGAATCTGCAGAAAGAATATGGGACTTCGGAATCAACATCAACAAACACATTGATGAAATGATTGAATCCCTGAAATCAGAAGCATCAACTGTACCACTGTCCTTAAAGGTAGCTCAGCTGTGCACAAGTTTAGTGGAAATTGTCAAGCTGTCCAGTTCTATTAAACAGTTAGCGCAGGTAAGATAACCGTGTGTGTTTGTTGTCTCACACACCAGGTTTTATATGACACGTTTCTTAATAGGAATATGAAAATCTAGTGACAATTTAGTCGCATTCGCTGATAGGATTGTATGATGATTTTATATTTAGAATATTCTTTAATTGAACGTTACTCATAGGTTTATACAGGATATTCTATAATCCCTGCTTTGAATTTGTAATTTTGGATTCCTTGTCGAAAATGGAGCAAAAATTATATTCACATTAACCCTTTCACACAGATGGGACATTGGAGTCCTTTTTATAAATTCTTTTATCTGAGGCTCTAATTAAAAGCAAAAATATATTTTGGTATTTTTTATGATAAAAAACAGTCTAATAGTTTGTAAAAAAAATCTATTAGATTATCAGGATTATATTTGTATTAAAATATAAAATTTTTAAAAAAAAGTTTGGAAAAAAAATTTTCATTCATATTTAAAAAGTTAGCTATAACTGATTTTGCAAATTAAAGAAATTTCGACAATGAATTAAATAAAAAATGGGTAAGCCGTGTTTGGAAGATTTTACCTTTAACGCAGAGGAAGATGCCGGTGTTTCATGCTGTACTTCATAACTATAAATTATTAAAATGCTAGGTATAATATTTTTAACTTATTTCAACCTAAATTCAATAAAAAATAATGAAAGGAGTATGAAAATATGTTTCATAAAATTTTACGTCAAAGGGTTAAAAAAAAAAGGCAAATTTACTCTAAATTTGATAGAACTTTTTTGAAACCGACCCCCATCAAACATTAAATTTGACAATGCCGGATGAACTTCTTCACAAATTTGTCCAACAATTAAACTTTTGGTATTTTAATCCCACTTTCGTCAGAAGTTAACCATGAGATTTTAAGAACGTTTTTTCTCCCGCTTTTATATTCATTTGCTACTCCTTATATTGATACAATTTTTATTTTATTTTTAAAATGTTAAAGTGAGAAGTAAAGCATTCCCGCAACAACCCCATGTAGGTTGTGGAGGTTAAGGCACCATAACTTCGTAACCAACGGTGTAATGGCAACAATGCGGTTGACATTACGCACCGATTGCCTTCACAACCCAGACAAGCTGGTACACCTCGATCTAGGCTTCAAGCTGTCGCCGGGGATCAAACCCCGACCCTTCACAATAACAGCTCATTTCTAATAAGTATTCTCAAACTATTTATTAAGGGTGCGGTAATTTTAATAACTATTAAACAAATTTTGGAATACCCTTTACATAATTATTATTAAAAAATTCATTCAATGTTTTATTTAAAAACATTAATAATTTTAAAGAATAAACATTGAAGATTAATAAGCAAATTGATATAAGAATTAATTAATGTCTTCTATTTTCAGATTGAGGCCAAAGTAAGAACATCGTGTTCTACTCTATTGGATATAGTGAATAAGTAAGAGCATATTATTTTACATCGATTTCGCTACTAATTGTATATTTTTTAATTAGTTCACTATCAAAGCCTTCTGGTGAAAAAGCATTACCATAGTCCGTTGTTCTATTATTTAGATATAATAGAACGATATTAAATACATCGTGACTAAATTTTTTGTATATGTATATGTCAGTCACGCATGTAGAAAGTTGAATTTCGAGTTGCATAGTTTTTTCTGCATAGCAGAAACATATTTCTGCTGTTTGAGATAAGGAAACGACGTTTGGGGGGATCTTTGCGCAACCATCAACCTATATTATTATTGAAAGTGCAATTTCTCAAGAACTATTCGACCGATTTCGCTCACATTTTGTATGTTGCCATTTTAGTTTCATTCTTGAAAATGATGTAAAAAATTGCGTACTTTACAAATCAAAATCTTTTCGACTTGCCTTAAACAAAATAATAAAAAATAATAAATATTTACTAAAAGTTATACTTTGCATCGTTCGATAAACGAATTTTAGAACTGTGTGCAAAACTTTTTTCGATTCGTTTCAAATATTCTGCAGATGCGGTGAAATACGCAAAAAAGTAAAATTCACATTAAGGGGTCCAAACTTTCGATCGCTCTCCTGGCCTAACTATTGTGACCATATTTCCCACTTTGCGACTGCTCCCTCTATTTCAGGTGTCAGAATACCAAATCCATTGAAAAAAGCTATGTTTATTCAAAGAAAATACGCTTTTATGTCTGATTTCGTAACTTAAAACATCGTTTGCACTAATTAATTTGCATATTTGAGGTCACCTAGTCATTTCTGCCCTAGAATATCAAGATCCGATCATTAGATAAGTTATTCTGAGTGGTCCGTTTTTTTATTTTGCCCACAATGCATACCTAGAAATGGTCCTAAATCTTAAAAGGCGTCTTTGTAGGCATTTAGCGGACAGTGGTTCTTGATCATCAGCGCTCGAGGGTGTATTCACCGTGAACAATATGTTTTCCACATTTATAATTTCTCGGACGCTGTAACGCCATATTATTTTTTCGGAGGTATATAATTAGGGAGTCAGACCTATTTTTTGATTTAGACCGGAACACCAATATAAACTGATGAAGAATATCCGTTTCCCACTCTGACATGAGACGACGGGGTCGGAAAATAAATCAACCTGGTATCAAATGATTAGAATATATGTATGCAGTATCTACTTATAATGTTATATTGATATAAAGTTATATGAATGCCAACTACTTTAATGTCTAATATTAATATTTAACTTTCTTAGGAATGGAAAATACAACGAATGGAAATCCAAAGCAAAGGAAGAGCTTGAAAACATACAAAAGCACGCAATGATATTGATTCAACAGCTGATTCTTAGAGAACTATTTGTAAGGAACATCTCAATATTAATAATGTTCATCAATTGATAAACCCTTTTGTTAAGGCAGTCCTATTTTATTTTACAACCAGCGTTGAGTAGCCAACCCTATTCTCAATTTACGGCTATCAATGTTCAGCTTCATTCCTTTTTAATTTTGAACCCTATCCAGAAGAAAAGGTAACTCCTGGAACAAGCATTAGGACAAACTAGCCTTCATGGAAGATTTTTTGATTGAACTATCCCGCGTTTGCGTTACAAGGAGAGGACAACAACGAAAACCTCTTACGGTTGGCCGGACGGCAAGGGGATTGCAGCCCATGATCCGCCTACCACTGAGGCGTCAGTACTGTAGTCGGTTTGAGCCGGGAGCAGAATTCGTATCCAACCAACCACGCCACCTCATTGGGAGACGAACTCTTACGAAATATACCTCAAGTGATATTAATCATATATAGGTCAACGGAATATTAACCAGTTGGCCAGCCAGGTGGATGAGCGATTAGCATGCCTGACTGCGAAGCTAATGGCAGCAGGTTCGAATCTCGCTCAGGGCATGAATGTTTCTCTCAGTGTGTTGTCCTCTGTTGTGTGTATGTTGCCCACCCTATGAACGATTATCGGTGGCAGTGTGGCGTTGGTAATGTTGCAAGCCTCCGTGACTTTGGTCTCAAGGTGGTCACTAGGCAACGCAAAGTGAGCAACACTTCCTGCAAATTCCATGGCAAAGAACGATAAGTTCAGTACTGCCGTTAAAAAGAAAAAAAATTAGCCAATGGTCATTTAAAGCAGATCGGTTATCAAATAGTACAACGCAGAACATCGCGTAGATGCCGGCTAAATACTGTCCTTGTAACGAAAGGGTTAATAGCAAGGATGTATTGTAGAATAATAATTAAAAACTAAATAATTTAATGATAGATTAGCAATTAAAGTACGAAAAAGGCGGTGTTCAAACAAATCAGTAGTATTAAGATTTTATTTGAAATTGTGTTAGTGATGTTTCTTTTCTTTTTAAAGGTGATCGCAGACTGCGTAGAAAGAGCAGCAAATATCGAAAATCTGAAGAGAGCTGTGTTCGCCCTTATATTATTAGGAAGAATGAATCCAACATTTTGCGAACTATTGGTAAAAGTAAGTTATTGGTTTTTCCAAAATTCTAACCAGTTGTAAGAAAATTTCTTAGTTTAACTATAATAATTATGATTAAGTGTTGGGAGGAAGTTTCTCTATTTAGCTGTTACCTTAACTTCCAAAAATCATATGAAAAGATTTTTTGAATTTTCCCTGAACACTTTCGTAACAATCACTATATTTTGCTGCATGTCTCTTGACTTTTCTCAGAAATTAAGTAATAAAAACGTTCTTACATATTTCTACATTTTTTTTTTCTTTATTGAAAATAAAAATAGGTTTTAATAGCTTTTTAATCAGCAACTTGGTTCACAAACAAATTAAACTTGCGTAAAAACAAGAGGAAAACTTTTTGTTCAAAAATATAAAGCTTAGAAACAGCTTTGTGAAACACAAATTGAAAAGTTAGGTGCAGACAAAAGAAATCAACAGCCGAGCTAAAACTAAAAATAATTTTTTGTTCATAACGCATGTTCATAGCAGATCGGTAGCATCATAGCATTGATCATAGGCATTAAAACAATTGTATGTTCTTAAATTTTTCAATTTGTGCTTCATATGTTTTTTTATTTATTTATTTTGTATTTTAGGACTAAATATTATTGATTTGACTCGATAAGAACTTCGAGACTACAATCGCTTTAAGATATCATTTACACATTTGTTGTTCTGCGCACTTTTAAATTTAGTAACATTCTTTACTATTGCCTAGCTATGGAAATGAATTTTTAAAATACTTCTGGTGCCTAGTTATGGAAAATGAATTTCTTAAAATTTTAATGATGCCTAGCTATGGAAATGAACTTTTTAAAAGTTTCCTAGTACCTATCTATGAAAATGAGCTTTATAAAATTTCCCTGGTGCCTACATATGGAAATGAATTTTCTAAAAAAATTTCCTGATGCCTAGCTAGGGAAATAAACTTTAAAAAATTTTCCTAAACAAATATTTTAAATGCAGATGTTTAGGATTTAAAATGTTTTAAAAGGATAATACCAAGATGGAGAATATTAAGAACAATGTTGAAGATATAGTTCGTGATTCTTATTTTTCATTGTTGAAAAAAGATAATCATAGGATAGAGACTATTAAAACCATTATTAGAGTTAAAATGTAGACGGTTTCGTTTTAACTGTTTAAATATTACAATATTACATGGAGAATAGTTTTACATCATTGTTAGAATTAGAATACACAATGTTTTTACCCAATCGTTGTAAAACGGTAATACATAAATAGTAGAGCTGTAGGGTAGTAATAAATAGCCACTGGCTACCAGAGTCATAAAGATTTTAGACAAGTTTAAAAACAATATGGTAAACTGTAGCAATAATTTCAGAAAAAAACAACCGACATGACAACTTTACGATGGAAAAGAGCGTGAGTGTCAAAATGTAATAATTCAAATCTCGTAGTTATAACGTATTAAAAATACCGAAATTTTGAAAACCTTGTAAAAATCATGTTGTAATAACTCTCGGAAAAATCAATGAAACTAATCATAGCGAATCGACTCCATCAAATATTTATTACGGAAATGCACATTTTGAAATTAGCGCGTAATAATAAAAACGCATTGAAAATTATCTGAATTTTAGAAATCATGAGGAATCCATAATTTTATCCATAAGAATCCATAATTTTTATTCTTGAAAAAACAATTGACAAGAGTATGCATAAATTTAAGGAGAAATCATAGCAAGTCGAGTCCATCAAAAAGTGATTAGTGAATATTGAATCATCGTTGTTCAATATTCGCGTATGATAAAAATTTCGTTCTTCATTAATTCTCTACATTTTTAAAATAATCAATAGTCTTTCATATTCTTAAAATAATTAATAGTCTTTAATATGATGAGAATAACTAATAAAATTTATTCATTAAATCTCGGAGTTCCGCCAAAATAAGGTCCGTCATTTAGGGTTCCACAACAGTAAAAAATATTATAGTGGCGCCACCTATTGATTTCTTAAAGCAACTGCAGAGGCAGATCGCATATTAGCGCAATACCAATAAATGAAATAATTTGTAATAAATTATCAATGAAATAATTTTATTCTAAAATAGTGTATCTTTGTAGCTGGGAGCAGTGCGATCTTTACTTTCGATCTGCGTGGAAGATAAATGGAGAGATGTTCATCCATGTGCTTTAAGAGCGTTAACTGTTCTTACTTGTGTGCCTTCAGCCATTCGCAGTTTTGAAGAAGTAAGTACCATTATATTTTAAAACAACGGAATTTTTTTTTTCGTTGTACCTTTTTCTTTCTTTTTTTTTTTTAACAAGCCTGAAAATTTCACATACGTCACAAGTCTGCAGTAGCAAAAATAGCTCCATGTTCTATTTTAAAATATTTTTATTTTTATTTCAATCGTTTCTTTTTACTTTTAGCACGAGAGTTTTATCAGATATTCAAAATTGTGTTAAAATCTATGCTTTAACGTTTGAGAAAAGGCTAAATAAATCGTATTTAAAATCATTCAAATCATCACGATGGTCAAATTTATTCAATTAATATTATTATATTCAAGAATAGATAGCACAAACTAAAGAAGGATAACACGTCAAAGATACATCCTGGGTAGAGAGGAGCTCGGGCTCACTTTTGGAGGTCCGAGCCAACCTGAGCCCGAGATACATAGAATTTCTTAGAGCCACAGTCCAAGATATACATCGGATAATTTCTTCTGAGGATCTTTCAAAATATACAATAACAAATGAAAATTACATAATTATAGATTAATAATATGCAAAATGCATGTAATATTGAAATGTTCTCGTTTCTGTTTACCTTTCCTGTTAGATCATACTTTTACGGACAAGAACTACGATATACTTGGAGACTCTTTCTGCTTCACATCATTCACGATACATTGAATATTACTTTTTACTACCAGACAAAATATAATCTCCCACTGCGTCCCTTGAACGCATACACAAAGTTTTACACACTTACTATAACTACATTTCACTCAAATCGACCAATTAAGAAACGATGCCCAACGCCTGGTATAGTACCGACAGAAACTCCAAAATAAGTAAAACAAAAATTTCAACAAAAAAAATCTAAAGCTAAACATTTGAACCTTAAGCCTTGCAAAACAAAAGCAAATCTCTATTTTTTTAAACCTAAATTTATACATTTTTATACTTAACTCATTGCTGACCGACCACGAGATTACTCGTTTTATCATGTCAAAAGGTTGTTGACTGATAACGATTTAACTCGTCATCGCACTTGCATCATTTATGAAGCCTAAGGCAATATAGAATATTGCAAAAGTTTTACGCATCGTGCCCAAAATATAATCTCATTTCATTCAGTATAAATAAAATGTATTGAAGTTAATTTAGAATAATTTCCGTATACAAATACAAACTAATAGTCGGTGTCATGACGCAGTTTCTGTATAAATTTTCCGGTCAAAGTGTTCATAATTAAACCAAACATTTAAATAAAAGTAGTACAAAAAATTATCAAAATTTTATCATGAGTCCGAAACAACCCGAGATCGAAAACTTTTTTCAATAAATGAACCCCACCTCTCGTCGGGCTCGAACTTGAACTAAGCCCACCGCATCTCTAATCCAGGGATGCAGCAGGATTCAAACCTTACGTAAACGTTGCCTTAACGTAAAAGAACGTTTGGTGGAAAGGCTCGACCATTCGTTTAAAGCCCTTCTGAATCAAATGTTCAATCTAAAGTTTTGTTTGCAAAAGTTAGTAAGTTTGAGAGTGATTTGCATCTGTTGTTTGCACAAAAATGCTTACTTTTATCGCTTGCGCCTTCAATTTCATAAAGAATTTTTAATTTCTCTTGCAGAACGGTGGCGTTGACTGTACGTGTGATGTTCTTAGTGACAAAAATTCTGCGGAAGAAGCTCGGAGCGAAGCAGCAGGAGTCATTGCACAAATAACTGCACCCTGGACTGAAGGAAGTGCATATGTGCTACGAAGTGTGTCCGAAAATGCAGACAGATTAGTGCAATCCATAGCAAGTAAGTCGTAAAAACACGGGAATGCAATATGCTTTTTTAAAAAACAACGAAGTGTGTCCGACAATGCAGACAGATTAGTGCAATCCATAGCAAGTAAGTCAAAAATTCGACAAAACTCGGGTATGCAAAATGTTTTCTTTTAAAAATAACGAAGTGTGTCAGGCAATGCAGACAGATTTAGTGCAATCCATAGCAAGTAAGTCGTCAAAACTCGGGAATGCAAAATGTTTTTTTTTTTTGAAAAATAACGAAGTATGTCCGACAATGCAGACGGATTAGTGCAATCCATAGCAAGTAACTCGTCAAAATTCGGAAATGCAAATTTTTTAAAAAAAAAATAACGAAGTGTGTCCGACAACACAGACAGATTAGTGCAATCCATAGCAAGTAAATCGACAAAACTCGGGAGTGCAAATTGTTCTTTTAAAAAATAACGAAGTGAGTTCGACAATGCAGATAAATTAGTGCAATCCATAGCAAGTAAGTCGGCAAAACTCGGAATTCAATGTTTTTTTTTCTTTTTAAATAACGAAGTATGTCCGACAATGCAGATAGATTAGTGCAATCCATAGCAAGTAAGTCGGCAAAACTCGGGAATGCAAAATGTTTTTTTTTTGAAAAATAACGAAGTATGCCCAACAATGCAGACGGATTAGTGCAATCCATAGCAAGTAAGTCAAGAAATCGTCAATTCTCGGGAATACAAAATGTTTTTGTTTTTTTTAATAACGAAATGTGTCCGACTATGCAGACAGATTAGTGCAATCCATAGCAAGTAAGTCGACAAAACTCGGGAACGCAATTTTTTTTTTTTTTTTTTTTTTTTTAATAACGAATTACCTCTGACAATGCAGACAAGTGCAATCCACAGCAAGTAAGTCAAGAAATCGACAAAACTCGGGAATACAACGTTTTTTTTTTTTTTTTTTTTTTTTTTTTAATAACGAAGTGTGTCCGACAATGCAGACAGATTAGTGCAATCCATAGCAAGTAAGTCAAGAAATCGACAAAACTCGGTAATGCAAAATGTATTTTTTTTAAAATAACGAAGTGTGACAGATTACTGCAATCCATTGCAAGTAAGTTAAGAAATCGACGAAATTCGGGAGTGCAATATGCTTTTTACGAGATAAAATATACAAAAATTATTTTAACACGAGACTCTGATACAAAAACTCAATTAAATACATATGATAGATGGATGTGGATGTAGTTAATTTACATCGCACTAGAGCTGCACAATGGGCTATTGGCGACGGTCTGGGAAACATCCCTGAGGATGATCCGAAGACATGCCATCACAATTTTGATCCTCTGCAGAGGGGATAAATACATATGAAATACATGCAGGGTGTGCACAAAATTTCACATCTTTCCTTTAAACTATCGAACAGTTATAGTGATGAAATTTTTAGTCTAAAGAAGAAAGTGGCTATGCAAAATATGGTGGAAATGTGAGGTTATAAAAGTGAATTGCAAAAGTTATAGAGCATCTTCGATTTCGCACTAAGAAATTCAAGAATCAGGTGAAAATTAATGTTAAAATGCTTAAAACTTATTCATACATACGAAACAATTTTAGAAAGAAAAAAAAACTACTTTTTACAATATTTATTTTTGGGGTATTAATTTTTTGTATAAAATCGTAAGGAAAGCCTGGTGATGTCAAGTACATAAAAATACAACGACTAAAATGGGCTGTACTATTAATCAGAATACAGAAAGACCAATACTGCAAAAAAAATATTTTTATCAAAACCTATGGGAACAAGACGAAGAGGAAGATCACGACTTAGGTGGATCAACAGTGTTGAGAAGGACACCAACACTTTGAAAATCAAAACAGCAATGACAGTTGGAGGAAACTCCTAGAGAAGGTTCAAGACCCACACAGAGCTGTCACGCCAGTGCAGAAGAAGAATAACTAGTCCCCTCCCCCAATTATAAGATTGTTTCGTCACATCAAAGTAAAGGAAATCGTGAACAATCGAGCTCAAAAACCTTTACAACTTTTTGATTTTCTTTTCCTTCTCATCGCGTGTCACTTTTGAGATCCGATATATATATATATATATATATATATATATATATATATATATATATATATATATATATATATATATATATATATATTCGTTTTTCTCTTTTTTTCTCTTTGTTTTTTTGTGCTATATATATATATATATATATATATATATATATATATATATATATATATATATATATATATATATATACAAATAGCATTAATTTTAAAATGAATAAAAATATTTTATATAATTTGACTAACAATGCAATTCTGGGTATTATAGGCGTTGCTTCTGCAACAGAGAATAGTGAAGTGTTTCTTTTATCGTCTGCTGCCCTTGCAAATCTCTCATTTACGGAAAATGCCTTGAGCAAGATGAAAGAGAACAAAGTCTTGGAAATACTAGTGGATGCTTGCCGAAATAAAACTCATGCAGTTTCACTTTTCATCAAAGATCAGGTAATTTTTTTATCCTTTCCCCAATATGCAAAAAAAAAAAAACGCAAAAAATGTTCCAAATTTTCTTTTATGGAACATTTTCACTGCATACGATTCGTATATGCGCTCGTAGGTCAATACAGTTCACGCATAGTCGAGTAGTTCGTCTTACACGTAGTTTGTAACTATTCGCACATGCGTCTAAATCGATCACGTGCGGTGTGAATGTTCTCTTACGCTTTAAATCCTTCAGTAGACTAATAGTAAGACCCGATTTCCTGTAAACCGCCGAAGCCAAGCATCACTGGCAGACGTCAATGAGCTGGTGGGTGTCCTCTTTGATCGGTCTGCGAAGGAACTGAGGGTGCGTGGTATCGGGTCTCGTTAAACTTATCTACCATAAAATGCTCGACTTCGCGAGCAGGTCATCGAGCTATCAAAGCAGAGGATTCGTTCTCTCTGCAGAGGGTCGAAATTGCGATAGTATGTGTTAGGTTCATCCTCAAGGATATTTCCCGAATCGTCGCCATTAACCCACTATACAGGTCTAGAGCTACGTAAATTAAGTACCACTTCTACTGTTACGCTTTTAGCAGGAAAATGTTGCTTTTTTTTCAATGTAGTCATAACTAGAATTATTTTAAATTGAACTTCATAAATTCAAATCAAATTTTTAAACATAAATTTCTCTACCACTAGGAATAATTTTCTCTGAAAAGCATTAATTTAGTCAACCATGGATCATGAACAAAGTTGATTGATACATCGTTAAATATCGATATCTTATAAATGATGCTCTATATCCTCTCAACATATATTGCAAATTCCATATCTTATACAGAAAATCGTAAGTACTAGAGAATCATCCATAATGATAGCTGTAGACTATGATAACATCATTATCTTCAACGATATTTTGTTCATACAGGAAAATATCGCGGCAACGGTCTGCAACGTTATATCAGTCATAAAACCTTATTGTGAAAGATTTATCATATTTCAATATAATATTAAGTTATATGCTGTCGTTTCCAAAATTTTCTGGTTCTTTTTAGTGGTAGAGATATAACAATTGATTTTACAATTATAAGCAGAATTTGCTTTAACTACGCAAACGTAATAAATCAAGAGTTTTATAATAACGTGCACCATTTTTTCGATTCGTTTAAGTCCTAGAGATATGGTGAAATACACAAAAAGTAAAATTAGCGTTAAGGGTTCCATACTTTTGATCGCTTCTAACCAAATTACTTGGACCATATTTCCCAGATTGCGGCTACGCCGTATATATCGGGTGTCAGAATACCAATTCCGTTGAAAAAATTCTGTTAAAAAGTACCCATTCCGTTGTTTATTCAAGGAAAATACGTTTTTCTGTCTGATTTCGTAACTTAAAAAAGCATCTGTACTAATTAATTGATTAATTAGAAAATTTAAGGTGATACCATCTGCCTTCAAACCATTAAAATTGAATCAGTACATAAAAATCTCATCATCTGATCAAAGTGTTCTTTATTTTTGTGGTCTGTATATTGTGATTTTTCCAGTAACAAAGTTAGGTAAATGAGTTGAATTTATTTATCTTATTTTTACAGGTTGCAACTGTTTTAGCAAATATGGCCGCCAAAGATGAATACCGGGAAATTTTGTCCTCAGGGGGAAGTTTGTTTCTACTGATGCAATTCTTACAATTAAAACCGTCAGTTAGCCATGGACCACCACAACTTGCTGCTTGTGAGAGAGTTCAGCAGAAAGCTGCTATTGCACTTGCAAGACTGTGTTCCAATGCAAATACATCAAATATAGTTGCAGAAATGCAAGGTGAATAATAAAATCATAATTTAAAATAATGATACATAAAACATTAGTCAAGGTATTAACATAATAGTTTAAGATATAAATATGATTGAGTTAAAATAATATCCATAAAACTAAATTGCATTTATACTGCGATTCACTTTAGATATTAAAGTAGCGTGCGATTTACCTCTCTAGTTAGTTCTTAGATGGCGCTACTGTAAAACAATATTGAAATGTTTAAAAGAATAGGGTGGCGTAGAGCAGAGCTTTCTACCTATGGCAACACTTCGCAAGCCTTCACCAGTAGCGTGTGGAGAGTCATAGAAGGAAGTACGTTAGTTTCTGCCTTGATTTTCAAACAGATTAAAATCTTTTAAGTTAGAAAACTATATGAAACTGAAAAATACATTAAACATAGTTCTAAAAGAATGCGTCATACAAATTTTAAAAAATATTTTTAACGATTAAATAAGAAAAATATTTTTTTTTAAATAAAAATATCGCGTAACATACGACTGAAAAGAGGAGGAATGGGGGGGGGGATAAAAGCATCGAGCGTTGCGATCGCGAATTAATAAAAACAACCCGTAAATGATAATCCAGGAAGGATTTTTAATGGCGTCATCTAAGAACAAATTAAAACAATAAATAACCTCATGCGTTAACATAAATTTTTTTATATCTATTGTAATATCATAAGCATAAATAAAAAAATGACAAATGTAACATTTCTATAAATGACTTTAACATTCAATTTGTATATTTTATAAACAGGAATTCAACGACTAGTGAAATTGTGCAAAGACAGAAAAGAACGGAATGACAGTGATTCAGTGCTAGTAGCTTGTTTGGTAAGTAATATAGATTTTAGTTCACAAAATGTTTTGAGCAACATTTAACCTTTATGAATTGCGAAACACAAGATGCACATGGATTGTATTCAATATGAATTGCAAAATTTATGAATAGACACATATAAAATTCTTTACACGAACAATTTTTAATTGAGAACGTGGCCAAAATACATCAAACCATTATCTATTATATTTAAAAATGTTTTTCCACTACTAAAATACCACTTACATATTTAGGTACGCACTAAAAATTTATTTTTGCGAATATGCTGTATTTATTTTAGTAGACTGATTCAAAAAGCAGGGCTGCCAGCTTTCTACGCTTTTGAAGGAAATATATTTTACTAGTAGCTACGTTTGTGTTTTAATGTATGATTCTTTGTTTTGCAAATTTGAATTAAAGTTATTTTTCACACCACAACATAATCCAAAAGTTCATAAGAAAAAACCATTTTGTTCCATTTCTCTGGTGGTGAGGCTTTAGCAAATTTACTCAAAACTCTGAAAAGGTGTTTAAAATAAAGCATAATTTTAATGAAAATCAAACTGATTTCTCAATATTTTCTGATTCTTAATAGCAACTGAAAAATTTTCAAATTATCCCCTTTTAGTCGCCTTAATTGATCTAGGTTTTGTTTATCTACTCCTATTGTAATTACAATCACAAATCTCTGATCTACAACTCTAAACAAGTGCCCTAAGCTTATGCGCTTTCCGTAATCTCCACATCCCCCCCCCCCACTCCGTTACCATGGTTTCGGCAAATCATGCTTTCTTTCCTACAGCAGTACGTTTCAGTAAAAAGTTGGAATAAACTTGCGTAGGGAAAAAGCCAGTTTTTTCGAAAACATGTTAACGAAGTGAGGGCAAATACTTGAGGCATTTATCCTATTTATAAAGAGTATAATATTTAGATATTAAATCTTACCTTTCATCACTAACAAGTGTGTTTTTCAGGCTGCTCTGAGAAAAATTGCCGCTGTGCGTCAAAAAGAAGAATTCATAAAGCTTGGTGCTCAAGAACTTATAGAACCACGATTGTGGGATGCCTTTCTAGCACACTCCTCAAAACGGGAGAGTTACGTATGAAAAGGATAAAATTATATATTTAGATTTGCGGGAACTACTATGAACAGGAGAAAATTGCTGTTTTTAAAGTTAAGAACAAGTGCTATTACCTAATGACCCAAGGATCTGGAGGCGAAGAAACTTTTCATCAAGATCTATTAAATGTTATCTGTGAAGTGACCAAGTAAACAAAAAAAAACTTATGCATGTTCAGGCTGCATTTCGTAGCTAAGGGACTATGTTATCTAAAGCTTCATTTACATAACTTTAGACTCTTGGCTACTTTTTAGAAATTCTCTAGTCAGATTCTCACTCCTCAAAGTTCTTTAGAATGTTTATAAATTCTTAAGCCCAATGTTCTCTAAAATTGAGGAAGACTTTTATTTACGTTAAAATTCATATCTTTATGTGATCCCATTATGCATGACTAAAAAACTAAGTTATTACAGAAAAGTAGAGCTGAGGAATGTATCGATATTTAGACATCATGGTATTAATATTTTTAAAATTATATCAGGAGATATCTTTAATACCGTCTCTTACAATTAATATTTTATGAACAACGATAAATACCAAATACGATAATGTCGTGATTATCGATAACGATAATTATCAAATATAATATCGCGATCAAAATTGACAACAATGAATGGCGAATTATACATTATCACGCTCTTTATCGACAATGAGAAATATAGAATGAGACATTATCGCGATCATAATCGATAGCTAGAAATCGATCATAATCGATAGCTCATATGGTAATATCACGAATATTATCGAATACAATATTATCATAAGTTTGGGAAAATTTCATTTGGATGTAAGTTAGTTAGGTTGGGAAAATTTTCCAATTTACAAAAATTTTATCAACTAGTAAAATTAAAATTACATTCATAAAAGACTTTGAGAAGGAGTAGAAAATTGTGATACATATTTTGGTGCATTGTAATCATTTTTGGATGAAAATAAAAAGGCTTTTGGATATTGTGCATTTTATTAACATTATTCTTATTAGTGTACATATTCGCAAAAGTAAATTATTGATTTTATATGTATAATTACCACAATAATCACAGTTTTTAAGATAAGGGGGGGGGGAGTTTTTTTTTTTGTTTTTTGTTTTTTTTTTGTAAATAAGCATTATTTTGGTTGCAAATAAAAATAATTTTGCACTAAATTAGCTGTAATTTTTTACTGTTATTTGATAAATACAGCAGATTTCTATTTTTTGACAAAAGCAAACATTTTTTCAGTGTTTTAAAAATCCATCCTGTATAAAGCTAAGTCTCTTGGGACCTATTTAGAAGTTATTGCAATGTCACTTGGCTTTAATCGAACAGGTAACTTTTTATGCCACACTTAAATATAGTTTGTCAAGACACTTTGGTCAAGGCCTTCATGTGTTTAGAAGTTATAAGAACTTTGCTTTTCACATTCCTGGAATGTGATGCAACAATTACAAGAAAAGTTTTAAGGCCTGTTTGCACGGTCCAAGCTCTTGAATCCAAGAACTTCAAGGAATTTCTCTCTCCAAGAAATTGGATGATTCATAGACACTAACAAAGTTCTTAAATGTCACTGATTGGTCGGATGAAAAACCTGCAGATGCACATTGTTCATATTCAACATTATAAAATCATACTTACATGAATTCAAAATTACTAAATTAATTCAAATAAAATTGCATTGACACAAATAGGCCTTAACAGATTAATTTATTTGGATTAAAATATATGAAAACATACAACAATGTGACATAATCTGATGCCTGCTTGTTGGCAACATAAAACTTTAAAAGCTGATTGGTTAAAGGAGGAAAAACTTAAATGGGAAGTACAACAGGGTCTACTATTATCCAAGGACTTCGACCAAGAACTTGGATGATCGTTTACACAATCCAAGCTCCAAGCAAAACAAGTTTCCATCAATTTCAATCAATCTTTGTCCAAGAACTTAGATTGTATAAACAGTCCTTTAGTTTCCTGACTGAAATTTTGGATATCAGGGACATGACTTTTAAAAGTTAATGAATGCTGTTGAAAGTTCTTGTGGCAATTTTATGAAAGAATAAAAAAAATTAATGTTGAAACAACTGTTGGAACAAACTGTTGAAAAATTGCCCTTGAGAACAAATGAATAATGTTGATACAATGAATATTTTTTTTTTTACTTACTGCATTTATTTTTATTTACATTATTATCAAAACTACACATACATTTTTAAACAATGTGTCGAAGATAGTTTTATTTTGCTACAAAAGTAGATTTTCCTAAGTTCAAGTAGTAAAAGACAGCTTAAAGTTTCTTCCAACAATTTTCTAGAATTTTAAAAATTAACTTTAATCTGTACTGTCATAACATGTTTTTACTGACAGGATTATTTTAAATAATTGAAAAAGAACTGATACCAAATAAAGAAATATGTCATCCCTGGAATTTTGGAATGGATCTTTTAAAAAGTGGTTAGATGAACTTCTGATTTATTTCTGATAATTTAAAGTACGATTTTTAAAGTACATTTGCTATGCGTCACAGAGCTTAGCCATTTTAAAAAAACATAATTGAGTTTTTGGATATATTTTCTTTGATGCAAAACATATATGGAGGATCACGTAATAAATAGTACAACTTTCAGTCCTCAGATGATATTGTGGTTCTCTGTTTAGAATTAATATTACCTAATAATTAAAGATTAATTTTTTGCCAAGTTTTTAAATGAGGTAGATTTTAACAAGAAAACTATTTGGAAAATCACTACTTAAAGCCAATTTATTTAAATTCATTTCTGTTTTATGTTTTCAAAGAAAATTAAAACAAAACTAATAAATCTTATTTTGACTAAAAAATATATATTAAGAATTTATTGCCACTTCAATATGATTTATATCACAAATTTTCCATAAACATATTTTCAAAATATTTTAAAAAATCTATCATAATTTGTTAATGATAATGTGTAAAAAATTACCTGTCGATTTGCATGCACTAATATTGACATTTATAATTATTTTGCAGTTCATCACAAAGCAGCATAGAACAAAGGTGTAATACAAATGTAACAACTTTTATGTACACATAAAAAGAGAAATAGTTAAAATAAAAGAAATTTATTATACAACATATAAGAAATTAATTATAATTTCACTTTAATATGTACTAGGTATATTAAAATATTCAAATATAGAATATGTTTATATGCATATTAGAATATTAATAATTCTAATATATAATTTAATATGATTTATACGACAAATTTTGTGTAATCATATTTTCAAAACATCTTAAACAATCGATCATAATTTGTTAATGATAATCTGTCGAAAATGCCTGTTGATTAGTATGCACTAATATTGACATTTAAAATTATTTTGTAATTCATCACAATGCAGCGTAGAACAAAGGTGTAATACAAATGTAACAACTTGTATGTACATGTAAAAAGAGAATTAATTTAAATAGAAGAATTTTATTATACAACATATAACAAGTTAATTCTAATATTAAATATGAATTTTAAGCTCGTTTCTAGATATACAATGCACTGCAAAAACATTTCAGTGTATTTTTTTTATGGTTTTTTAACTATGTTTTAAGTACTATATTGATTTTTAATAATAAGTGCTTCATTAAAAAAGGAAAAGAGAAACGAAAATAAATACAATATTAAGTTAACATTTCATGAGTAGTTGAAGTATATGAAAAAAAATTCAGAACAATTGTGTAAAATATTGAAATTATTGACTTTAACTTTTGATAAAATAATAGATGCAAATTTTTCAGTAAAGTACACAGCTTTGCAAACAATAAACAACAATAATAATAATTTTTAGGGGAAAATTTCAAAACAAAGTGAACATCTATAAAGATGTTAAACCTCAAATCGTAAGAGAAATTATTCTTGTAATAAAAAAGGATTTTTCAGAGCGGACTCGTGTTTTTTACGAAATACGCAGGAAATATTTATATTATTATTATTATTTTAAAATATTGAACACTAAAATTTAATCAAAATAGTCTTCAATATCAACATCAGGATTTAAAATATCTGTTCCGTATGGTGTTAAATCTAAAGAATTAAGAATTAGGTTCTCAAATGTTTCTTCTAAATCTGTTTCTCCAATTAATACAGCTCCTTGCATCTTTCCGTTTTTCATCACCACTTTAGCATATTCACTTCGTTCAGATGTCCTTACTATAATTTCATAGTCATTCCCTAATTTCTGTCCATTATAAAGTCCCAAAAGCACGACCTATTTTATAACACAAAATTAATTTACACTCCTCAACAGTTAAAACATGCATAGGAAGATTATTATCAAACAAACCTGAATTAATCTTTCGTGATTAAAAAGATGAAGTTTCAAATCAATTAAAATTCGACTGCTATTGTTTCAAACATGTAACTTCAATTGTTATTGTAATGTCATGCAATTTTAAAGATAAAAAGATTTTTTCAATCCCATTCTAAATATCGAAAAGTCTTCCATTCTATTGTAATTTTCATTATAAAAAAGATAAAAAATATATTTAGTTTCAATTTTTATGTAAATACCATTACATCAAGGTCAAAATTTTTGTTTTAATTGTCTAGTAAATATTATTATCTCAAAGATAACAGTATAATTTCCATTACAATGTAAATACTATTAAATCAAAATATATAATTTCAATCATCATGTAAATGTCATTATATTATTAGGATTAAATAAGTTTTCAATCCCAATTAAAATGTCATTATACCTAGTGGTAAGTCTTTAATCCCAACTTTCATTGTTATTATAGAGAAAAGTATTATTTCAAACACATTGTAAGTATCCATTATATCAAAGAGAAACATGCGATTTTAATTGCCATGTAAATATTCCATCAAAGGAAAAAAATCTAAATGTCTAAATCTAAAATCTAAATCTAATATTTGAAGAAAGAAACATGCATTCAACACTAATGCAAATTTCAGTGTAGCAAATAAAAAATATTATTAAATATTCTAAATTATAATTGGCCTCATTGTAAGAGTAAAAAAATAATTTTATTAAAAATTACTAGTTATTAGAGGACTAAAAACTAATTCCAAAAAAAAAAACAATAATAATAATAACTAGTTATTTTAAATAAGAATTAAAAATACTCCTTTTAATTATTATTTGTCATTATTTTTAAACACATGGTAAAAATTAAAAAGCATTTTGACCTGAATATATTGTTCCATTACAATCCATTAAAAGAAAAATCAATTATTTCAGAATGTTCATTTAATGGTCATTATTAAATAAGAATAATGCGGGTAAACTAAGTTATTTGATAATAATTTATGTTTTATAAATAAAGTAAAAAAAATCTAGACTTACTTTGTATCCAAAAAATTTTGTTACGTGTGTAAAAAGATCAAAACAGATATCAAGAACAGCAGTTACTCCTTGAAGCTCAGAAGACATGCATTTAGCAGCATAGGCTCCCATTTGTCGAGCTTGAGTCCAAAGACGCATCTGTTCAATGAATACAGAAGAGAGAAAAAATAAGAAACCACTTTGCAAAAATTAAAATTCTCTAAATTTAAAATAATATAAATTAGAAAATAAATAAATGTAGTATAATTTTCTTAATTTTCAAGGATTTCTTAATTGTAAAGCTATTTAACATACTATTATATATATACATACATAGTTACATATAGTGCCTCATTGTGGGTCCCCTAATTGGCCTAAAATAATTTCCATTGGTATGGTACTATAGTACCTTCTAATATAATACCTGGCCGAGTTTGAATATTATGGGTTAATATTAATTTATAATAGCAAAGAATTTCTAACAAAAACTTTTATACATTACCTGAAATAAATTGAAGCTGTAAAAAAACGTTTAACTTTTTTTATTTAAATAATTAAAAAAAACTGTTCAATATTTATTTTTTTATAATTTATGTAAAAGAAGCCAATTTTATATCTCTTAAGATAAAAGATTTAAAAAAATTACTTAATTTGCCAATTTTTAAGCAACATTTTAATAGGAAAATGTTATTGATGGAGTGGCTATTGGTCTTAGGAAGTAGCCATGTACTGTTAACAACACGCAAAAGGATCTAGGGTTCAGCGGCATGAAAAGGCATATGGATGACTGTGGAAATTCCTTGATTAGATGCCCCTGAAAAGGGGATACTGACTCCTACTGAAGAGAAAAAAACTGATGGGAGACTTTATACTTTATATTCATTTTCATGTAAATGTAAGCAAAAGTTATTCTGTGGCAAAATTAATTAATATTACCAACAAAATGTTAACTTTTTCTCAATTTAAATATTTATATTTTAATGAGCATTTACTTAGTAAAATATTTTGTTTGAGTTTCACAGTTTTCTATTGAAAAATTGTATTTTAGAAGAAAATTAATAGTAATAGATTAATTTTTTTTGTCTTTAGTAATACCTCCTTTGCTCCCCCCTCCCCTTAGCAGGAAACCAAAATGGTTTGTGAGAAATAAAAAGCAGTGGATTTGATACTCCTAATTTTTACATATAAAAATTTCTCATAATTTTTTTTTTTTAAAGTTTTTTTGTTTTTTTTTTTTTTGTTTTTTTTCAAATTAAAACTCTACAAAATTCAAATAAAAAAAAAAGGAAAGAAAGAGATAAAAAAAATAGTTTTTTCAATCAGTCTCAATTGTGTACTCCTAACAATATTATTTATTTTTTATTTTATTTATTTATTTATTTATTTTTTTTTTGTCAATCTTAAAATGTATTACAATAAAAGCCTATAAGAAAGCTAGATTAAAAAAAATGTTCTTCTCAAGTATACTATGTTCTTCATTAGAAAATTTTGATGCATTAAATGTACTTAAAAAACAAGAATCAAATGCTTAAGAACAACAAAACTGTTCTTTAATAACGCATTTTTAATACATATTAAAAGTAATTCCATCTTTAATGTTGTGTTAAATGTTTTTAAAAGAACAAAATGCATAATTGAAATAAAACAATCTAAAACATTACCTGGAACCAATGTTCAGACAATGGCCAAGAAGCAGTACAAGCATCTCCAGCAGCGAAAATGTCTTCCAAATTGGTTTTCATTTGATCATTAACAGCAATACCCCCATCATCAGCAATCAACAACTAAAAAAGTCTGTTATAATTATGTTTTTAAAAATTCAACTTTAAAAAAAACAATAAAAAATTGCACACATACTATTTATTATTCTATCATTTATGAATGGCATTTTTGCAGAATTTAAAAACATATGACTTAGTTTAAAAAAAAAAAAAAATCAAGCAAGTTTCAATAATTTTTCTCAAATTAACTTTTTAACTAAACTAAATCTAACTACATAAATGATGTCATTTGCATTTGCTCCAAATTTTAAAAACTTTGAGAAATTCATTTTCATTAAACAAAATTAAAAAATTAACAGTTATTGACAAGCTATACTACCTCTAAAATAACCCAGTTTTTGGGTTTAAAATTTTTTTAAACTTACAAATAGGAGTAAGTGTATATGACATTAAGAGTTATTTTAAGAAAAAGTGATAAAACTGCTGTAAATTTTTCACTGAGAAATACTTTTCTAATTTCTGAAAATAGGACATTCATAAATAGTGATATTATCCAATATTATATATGGCATCTGTAAACAAATATAATTTTAACCCCTTTAGATGATAAGATTTTTACAATGCAATTAAGATATGTTTGTGTCAGAATTTTAAAAGTGACCTAATTCACAAAATTAGGTCACCAATGAATACTTTTCTAATTTCTGAAAATAGGACATTCATAAATAGTGATATTATCCAATATTATATATGGCATCTGTAAACAAATATAATTTTAACCCCTTTAGATGATAAGATTTTTACAATGCAATTAAGATATGTTTGTGTCAGAATTTTAAAAGTGACCTAATTCACAAAATTAGGTCACCAATGGTTACAAAATAAAATATTTAAATAATGTATTTAAAAAATATTCAGTGTAACACTGTTTAGTCATTGGACCCACAATCTATTCCACGCTGTAAAAACAGTTTTAAATCAAAACAGAGGGAATAGAAAAAACAGAAGGAGCAATCTTATGCATATGAGAAACTTGAAGCATTGGATCATTTAAAAAAATTATTTAGTATGTCAGTACAGTTAATCAGCAGTTTTAAATCAGAAAGCTGTTAGGGGAAACTTACTTCATTTTTTAGTAGAACTGAAGTATTTGGAATAACGCCTGTAGCACTAATAACAAAATCACAACCAAATACAGAACCATTTGTTAATTCAACATATACAGGCCAAATATCTGAAAAGAAAAAAGAATATAGGTGAAATAAAATTAATTTTAAAATATGAATGCCTTGACTTTTTGGGATAAGTTTGTTAACAAATCTAAATTTTTTTATTGTTATTATTCAAATCAACATTACGATGAATAATTAAACACTTACCATTCCCACTTAAGTGTAACTTTTTCCCCATGCATTATGTCGAAAGGATACAGACCAAAATATGAAGTTCCATGAACAGTATCATCAAAAAGTTAAATTGAGACAATTGGCTCCCAAAAATCATGTGAGCCTAAGCTTTTTTCCCCCAAATTAAAATTTATGAATTTTAAGCAAGTCCTGAGCTAGTTTCTAAACCTGCTTAAATTATCCTAAAAAAACTATTTTTTTATAAAATAATAAATACCAGACATTGCCTTTTTTTAAACATCACATAAAAATAATAATAATTAAATTTTATATATATATATATATATATATATAGTAAAAATTAAAATATTATTAGATATGTAATTTGTGTAGTTTATAAAAAAAATTTCATCTCGCCAGTATTAAGAATTTTCTTATCTGATAGTAATACAATCAAGAAAACTAGTTGAATGATACAGTTAAAAAAAAAGAAAAAAACCGAAATAAAATATAGTAAAAAAACTAAATAGAAGGTGTACTTTGATTCTTCAGTTAAAGAAACTGTTAATTTATTTCAAAACCAGCTTAGTTTAAATTATTTGAATAACTCACTGGTAAAAATTAAAATATTATGATAATTTTTTTTATTGATTATCAGGTTTCTTATTGGCCATTAAAATATTATTATAATTGTTCGGAATTAAAATGCTACAATTGCTTAAATTTTATTTCATTAAAAAATATATAACAGTATTTTACATAGTTTGTATATTTCTATGAATTGTTTGTATTAGTGAAAAGTAAATAATTTTACCCTATACAGACACATATAATTTATATGAAAAAAAGTTACAATTAAATTTTAAAAAAAATGCATAAGGACATACTTTTAGATTTGGATGTTTGAAACGTTATTTCCTTCAGATCCTTTTGCAGAAACTCGTCTCTTGAATACATATTTTTAACCTCACATTCATATTCAACATGGACGTTCCGCTTTTCCTAATGTGAAAATAAACAATTATAAAACTTAATATTTCCAGCAGAAAATTTTAAAAATAAATAAATAACCAAATAAGTAAAAATCTAAATCTAGTTTACAAATTTTTTAAAATTTGTATCATAAAAGCAAGGTACTAACATAGTTACAGTTGAAAAAAGATTTTTTTTCCAAAACTAACATGAACATAGTGTAGGGTATTATGTTTGCAATGCACCCAAAACAAATCTATGCACATTTTCTCTTTCTATTTATAGATAATTTTGAAATAAACATGATTTAATGCTAAGGAAAAAACAGCGCAATTATAATGTAAACTAAAAACTTAACTGAAAAAAATTAAGAGAAAAATAAAATAGATTATTTCTAAAAAATATATAAACATGAGCAAAATATTATCAGCATAACAAACATGTACGTACACATATATATCTATACATATTAATCTATAGATATTTATCTATATCCACACGTCCATTAGTAAACAGAAAATTTTTTAAATTAGCTGCAGTATTCAAAGTGCATTACAGAACACTGCTAAATAAAGAACAATTTCAACCACCTCTAAAAAAGAACAAATAAGGATTGTCTATTCAACAGAAACAAAATAATTAAAAGAAACATGTAACTGATTCCTCTACAATAAAGGGACAGTAAACACTATAAGATTAAAGAAAAGAGTGATATAATTTGAAAATTTCTTCATTAATTAATTTTCTGATTCATTTTGAATACTACAAATGTTGTAACTCTCATAATTTATAAACCCCATACTAACTAAAATTTAGGGAGGTAAGAAGCCCTATCAGTATTTAAAAGTAATTTTTCAAAATTGCAAAAACAGAAATATAAAATGTAACCAATTCTATCAAATCTGATAATTAAATTTTTAATCATATGTAATCAAGATATAGACAATGAAAATCGTTGTCTCAAAGTTTTTATTGTACTAATACTGTATGCAAACCAATCACTTTATGAAGAAAAACATACTGTGCACTCTTTGACCACATAATGGATAAACAGCATTTAGCATTGCAGTAAAGTTAGAAAAAATAGTAATGAGTGAATAGTAAAAAATATATATGAATAGTGAAGGACTCATATTTATTTTTAATAATATTCACATACGGGATCCTTCAAACAATAGGAATAACTTTATAATGTGTAACTTTATAATAATGTATAACTTCAAAATATTTACCATAGTTTTCCCTTTCATATTAACTTTAGTAGACCAATCAGGACCTAAGGCACTTCCCATCACAGAAGAACTTTGGGGATTACCTTACAAAATAACATAAAAATTATAAGTTCAAATTATTTTTTATTTTATTTAATTAAGTAAAAAATTATATGAGTAATGAATGAAAGATATATTAATATAAATTATAATTAAGATAGCTTATAATGCAAGTATTGTGCATGAATTAATGTCTAATAAAATGATCACAATGTTATTAATGAAACTTGTCCAAGGTTTTGGACAGTTTTTATCAGATTTCAAAATTTTTTGACACTTTTTGACAGGTTTTGACATGCCCAGTCAAAAACCAGTTTTTGACATCAAAATCTCAACCCTGTAAGTAGGATATGCGCACTAATAAGAAATTTTCCTTCGTCCTATTGTTGAAAGTTCTTCATAAATACATTAACAAAATGCAAAATAATATCCTAACACTTTACATAATCATGAAAAAATAACTAGTTTCTGACAAAGAACTCTTTTCTTGATTATATTAGCCCCAATAAAAATAATTACCGTAAGTGGCTCATTCTATTTTTAAATTAATAATTACTTTAGTCAATTATGGAGAAAAAAATTAATTCAAAATAAATTAATTTAACTATTATTTAAAAAGCTTATTGAGTGTATTCTTTAGATTAAAATAAAAGTTATTATTTATAAAAGCATATTCAAAACATTAACAAGATTAATATTATTGATCATACCGCATTAATAAAGATATGCGAAGAATTAAGCAAACTAAAAAAACTGTAATAAATTCATATTACAAAAATGTAAATTAGTGAAGGGCCCCTACAAGAATGCTTATTATTATTTGTTATCTGGTTCAGTATTTAAATTTCTTTAATGAAATGTTTAAAAGTTTGAAAGTTAAATAAGTTTGAGATGTGAAAACAATGAGTATTGAAGCTAATATTCTTACCCAACATTCTTAAAATTTAACAAATTTGAGATAATTGAATTTTTTTTAAATTGTTTTTAAATAAAATTATTAAGAGATGAATTAAAGTTTTTTGGAATGACAAATCTGAATTTTTTTACATAACTAACCATAAGATTTTTGCTGCATTTAAAGTATTAAAAACCCCTCATGTCATACTTTTCTTGGCTCTAAATATTATTGAGTTTTCATAAAACAACTTAATACTGAAAATTTTAACAGTAATGTAATAATTAATAAAGAGGAATAAGCAAAAAAATAATGAAGTACAACAAAAGTTTACAAAAATTTTATACTATTGGTGGACGGTCTCTCAAGTAAAAATATTATACTTAAAATTCTCAACTAATTTTTAAATCTAATGAATTAAATGTGGATGGAAATTTTAATGTAATGAAGCTTTGTGATGCTCTGGGGACCCACATGAAAATACATAATTAGTAAATGATTCCCAAGTCAAGTTTAAAGATTATGGTACTGGTCTATAAATAGAATATATTGAATCATTAGCTTACCAGTAGCAAAGACAATGGCGTGGCACCAACAATAAAATTAATAAGAGAAATAAAATTAACAAGTAAAATTTTTTATCGCTATTAGGGAAAAAAATTGACAACACTTAGTTGGTCCCAGTAATCAGAGAAAAATTCTAGACATTTTTCGGTTTGATTTCAGAGGCCGGAAAATGAAGTCTGAAATTGAGAATCTCTTGCGGATTGAGAAACTCTTGCGCCACCCTCATAATGCGGCAGAGTTGCACATGAGTGGGCAAAAATCCTCCCTACTGAATCCAGCTCAGTATACCCACCTGCAAGTATTTCATAAACATGTAATACGCTTGGCATTTTCATATGCTGGGAATCGACGGTACGTCGAAATAAATTGGGGTTGAATCAATTTTGGAAACGTTGAATAGAACAATGTCTTTTTGCATAACTCACAGCAAATATTAACATGGTAAAGAAAAAATATCTCATTTTGGAAAAGAGAAAATTAAACACTTTTTAAAAACACTGAACCTTTAAGGACTTTTAAAAACTAAAAATCTAAAATATGCACCTTTAAGCACTTTTTAAAAATGCAACGCCCCCTGTTTCTATTTTACGCACTGTACATCAATAATTATTTTAAATTTTAAATTGAAACTTTTAAGATATATAGAATAGTTGACAATCTTATAATAATAAGTTCACTATTTTTACAAACTTGAAACCTTAATATTTTTATTAATCAAAAATTCAAATATCAATTATCCCTTATCAGTATATCAATAATTTAAAAATGGAAACTTCTACTGTCAAGAAATTAACAAATAAAAAAAAAATTTCGCTTTTAGATTATAAAAAGGAAAAATATAAAATTATCTAAATTTATTGAGCAGCAATCAAATAAAGACACAGCATAATATAAATATTGTAAACATTTTCACAGAAAGCATTTGATAGCATTAAAGATATAATAGTTAATGTTTGAAAATTGTTTACCTTCTAATGTGTACTTTAGCCGCTTAGATGGGGCAATCTCCTGCTGCTTGCTTTCATGTAAACAAGGCAAGAAAAATTTTGCAGCTCCTGCATCAAAAAAAGTTGAGCCAACTGACTTATCTTTGATTGCCCAAATGATATCACAGTTTTCAATTTCATACCTGAAATTAAAAGTTTCATTAATAAAAACAACTAACCTTTGAACCATAAGTTGATCCAAACTTAAAAACGAAAAAGAGATCTGCCTTTGTATAATTCTGGTAAATATATTAATAATTGCATGAATTTAACCAAGTGGGGTCCTGCTTTTATAATTTTGAGAAAAATCACCAAAACAGCAGTTTGTCAAATCTTTTATAAAAAAATTCCTTTTTTTATTTTATATATTTTTTATTTATTTATTTATTTTTATTTATTTATTTTTTATTTATTTTTTTTATTTATTTATTTTTTTTTTCTCTTTTTTTTTGAGATTTTGTGAAAATTCTAATCAAAAATTTTTATACCAAGAATTAATGCCTGAGTAAAAAAGTGCAAAAGAACCTATTTTAAAAAAATTAATTTTTGTTAAAAAAAAAAAAAAAAAAAAAAAAAAAAAAAAAAAAATGATATTTTTTAAAAAGTTGCAGCTTTAAAATTATGAATCAATGACATCATTGTTCCCCTTTTCAAAGAAAGAATTTAGTAAAGGTTCCATTTTCTAAACGGAAAACATTATGAAGAGTTGTTTTTAGAATGAAAAATGCAGTGAAATATACATTTATAAAATGAAAAATATTGTCAAAGATTCAATTTTAACATAAAACTATTTTATGACGGTCCTTTTTGCTATATAATAATTTCTGTAGAATCCTTTAGAATAAAATAATGAAATAATATCTGAAAGTCTGTTAATAGACTGTCCTTCAGTGGACTGATCATTAAGACATAGTTCCCAGCAGATCACCAAAGTCAAGCATCACTGGCTGAGGTGAGTTTGTGGGTGAGTGACCATTTGGATCAGTCTGCGTAAAGTTTGAGGTGTGTGGTACTGGTCCTCTTTAAACTGTTCTACCGTAAAGTGCATGACTTCATGCACAGGTCATCAAGCTACAGAAGCAGGGGTACCATCCCCTCTGCAGAAGATCAAAATTGTTATGGCATGTCTTCAGATCATTCTCAGGGATGTTTCTAAAACCGTCGCCAATAACCTATTGTGCAGCTGTAATGTGACGTAAATGAAATTGAACTGTTAATAGACCAAAATTTTTCCCAAACAGAAACTTAGTTAAATTGTCTTACTGCTTTGGTAAATCGGTACAAAAGTTTCCTTGCCAAACACTTATCTCTTCCAACAAGTAACAACTAACCAAAAAAACAAAAACAAAAAAAAAACAGTGACTAATTTAGCGTTCACATTTACCAAGATAAATTCGATGCGCACAACCTAATATCTCAAAAATTTGTGTGCAGTTTCCTTGCCTGGTCTGAAAATAATCTAGAAACTATACAGTTTACAATAAAAATGACATATCTATTTTTTAACTCATTACAATAAATTTAGGAGGAAACCTTTAATTATAACAATAAAATTTAAAAATATAAATCAGAAAATCAGTATAGCCACCATATGTTTTAATATCTATTTCTGTTTTGATGACAAGGGTAATTATACTGAGTAAAGCTATTACAAATTGAAAATCTACTTTAAATTTGCTAGTTAACTTAATTTAAATAATTAGGAGTAACAGAACTTAACATTAAATTAAAAATAATAATGCTAAAAATATATATATATATTAAATAATACATTGAAATAATAAATAAAGAAATAAAGAGTTAAAAAACGAAAAAAAAAATATTAAGCAGAAAATTAATCAAAAAGCATGAAAATGTATAAATAAGGCTTTTATATCTTACAATTTAAAATAGTAAAGTAGCGCAAAAAATTATAGAGCAATAATTTTTATCAAAAAAATTTAAGTATTCATAACCGTGATAGAACTTACACAATTTCAATTGCAATGCCACCATTTCCAACTACAATAACACGACTTGCATCCGAAATTTTTCGCTGAAATACCTAAAACAAAATTAAATTAATTTAAAGTATTCATAGAAAAGTATAAATATGATATACATTCAAATGAGGCTTTTAAAACAAATGAAATATTCCCTATACATTATAACTCACAGAATAAAAATGGAAAGTACTCCACCAGCCTAAGTACTGTAAATGTGGATGATTACCCACAGAAATTCCCACAAATTTATACATTTGAATTAAGAATGTCTTTGTCTTAAGAATTGAATTCAGAATTACAAAGTTACTAAGTTGATTATTAACAGTCTTATATAGACAATATGACTACATAATTATTAACATATAAAAGGTTAAAAATCAACCATTTATATTTTTATTACCAACAAACATTATAACTATAAAAACCACATAACTTATTAATTTATTATAGACAGATATCTTAAATTTTTTTTTACATCAAAACATGAAAGAAATATTTATTTCATAAAAGGATTGAGTCATTAGCTGTAATTAAAATTTCAGATATAAATTAAGAAATAAATTATGTAATTACATAATAAACATTAAGTTGCAATGTGCAATAAATACAAACGGAAAAAAAAATCTTTTTAAAACAGCAATAGTGTTAAATAGCTCAATTTTTTAAATTTAAAAGCAGAATTAAATGAAAACTTTCCAAACTTGTGCCTGCTTATTTTAAAATTTTCTCATTTAACCCCAGTTATGACAATTTAAATCTAAATTAAACAGATATTTGTATTACATTAGTAGATTTCATTCTACATTATATATGATTTTAATTTTAATATAAGTTGAGAAAATACAATTTTTGAGGTTTTTTCTAAAATTTATTTAGTAAGCTTAGCAATGAAATTTTTGCAAACAATCCACAATTTAAAAAAAAGTGGTCAAAATAATAAATAGTAACGGTTAATTATTTAAGTAAAAAAACTTTATTTATTACCTCAACTGTTTCTGTATCTCTAATGCCCAAAATATAAGGATTAGATCTTGTAATTATCTATAAAAATAAAGAAAAATATCACAAATTCGAACAGGAAAGATTCAAATAAAACAAGGTACAACATTTTAAGTATTACTTTTAAATATTTGTTAAATTGCACATTTTTAAAATGTTTGAATAAGTTTAAATACACATTCATTATATAATTGCATTATAATTTTGGTAAATTTAAACTCTCATTAAATTCAGACTATATGCTAACTATCAAAGATTTTTTTAAATATTTAGATAAATTTTAATAGAAGTATCTTAGTTTTATTTTTAATTGAAGTAATCCAACATAGAGAGAATAAACCATGAAAACTTGTGAATCATCATAATTCATGACATCATATTTAGTGTGTTTGGGACTATATATTAGGTTGTTTTATTTTATTTTCATTTTATATCTGGGGTTGAACAGCCGATCCAATTCTGAGCTTAGGACTATCAATGTTCCATTCCTTAGCTTTGCAATTTTAAATCCAACCCATAAAACAAGAGA